>JASDDO010000010.1:449386865-450586865 GCA_030015575.1 Agapanthus africanus | reverse complement strand
ATCATATATGCACATTGCCTTTGTGCACGAGCTTTATACTTTACCCTTAGGAATTTTTGCTAAGTGCGAGCACCATTGTAGTGTCGTACATAAATTAACACGTTTTGGACACCATTTCCATCTAAGCAGGCACGCAGTCGTGAATGACTGTTTAGTGGGGCATGAACCAAAGACTCTCCTTACTGCCTTGCGCAGTACATGGTTGGTGCTCGTGGGTTGCGCCTTTCTATCTCGACTGGAGGTAAAACAATCTATATATTCATTCCGGAGTTTGTTTAGTTTACCTTCCACATCAACATTTAACCATAATTTATTTTGCAGCAATTGCATCGGCTCCGACTCCTTTTAAGTCTCGCATCCTAATGCCCGCAGGGCTCTTCGCTAAACGCATATCTTCTAGGGGCGTTGCAAATAGCCGACGAATGTTGAGCGAATTCATCGAAGATCTTAATGCCGAGGCCCTTACTTCTGCTATGGATTTTGCCATTAAAGTCAATCCAATGCTGGTGACACTCGTGAACTTCCATGATGAAGATCTCGTCGGCTCTTGGGTTGGTCACTACAGATAATAACCGTCTTTGTGCCTTTTTGTATCGATTGTAAACTTGTGATTTATGAATAACATGTATTCATTTTTTATTCTTTTATGAAATGTATCTTGTATTCACTTGAATTCATGAATAAAAGACATATTTTATTTCATATTGGCATGTATCTCTGTCGAATGTGGCCCGTGGATAGTCCATCTTGACCTCCTTGGAGGGCAACGATAGCTTAGGAAACAGGTTCAGATCTGTCGCCTAAGACTTTTCAATTTTATGAGCCGTGAGCGTCTCATAAAAACTTTTCTCCCTACGAGTCGAGAGGATCCCATAGGTGTATTTTCTCCTTAGGAGTCGTGAGGACTTCTAAGTGCGTTTTCTCTTGAGAGTCGTAAGGATCTCACAAGAGAATTTCCCCCTTTACAAGTCGAGAGGACTCGTAAGTGGTTTTTTCCTTCCTTGTCGATATTTGACTTTGGAGAGTGTGGCCCGTGGATAGTACACAATAGCCCATCTTGGACTTACTTGTAGAGCCCCAGTGCTTAGGAAGCAGGTTGGAGTCGAGACGAGTCGAGAAGTTCTCGCAGAAACATTATTTTCCCTACGAGTTGAGACGAATCGAGAAGTTATCGCAAGAATGTCCTAACGTCACAGTTAACTTCTGCTGATAGAAGTCCGTTAGGGTCTGTGGTACTAGGGTTTTTGTCCGTCGTACCGTCGTGTTAGCCGATATATTTCCCGATATGCAATCTTGCTATTCGGGTACACGACTGTCGTGTCTCTGATCCCTTCGGGGGCTGGACAAGACGTCTTCAAGTAATCTTCCAGGTGATATTACCGTCGAAAAAGCAAGCGTTAGGGATATTCCATGCCGTTTTTTACTTGTGGTTAGGCTCAGTTTGGGAGCCCCGATGAGTCATGACCACTCCGCGCTGGTGTGGGATGATCTCCGATAGTCTTCCAGGTTTCATTTGAGTTGCTGTCAAGACCCTAAAGATAGGGATCTTCCTTTGCTTCGTTTGTTGACATTGTGTCTGAATATTGCGACGAATGTCGAGATTGTCTCTAGGTTGTCTGTGAACCGTCAAGTCTTGGAACTAGGGACTTTGCCATGGCTCCATTGTTTGGACCCTGGGTCGATTGTTGATGTTGTGTCTGCATCCTATTGGAGTGAGAAGGAACGCTGTTGTTGATCTCCGGGCTGTGGATATTGCCGTCGAGACCCTGAAGTTAAGGATCTTCCTTTGCTTCGTTTGTTGACATTGTGTCTGCAATATTGCGACAAATGTCGAGATTGTCTTTAGGTTGTCAGTGAACCGTCGAGGCTTGGAACTAGGGATTTTGCCATGGCTCCATTTGTTTTGACCCTGAGGTCGGTTGTTGACGTTGTATCTGCATCCTGCTGGAGTGAGAAGGAACGCCGTGGTTGATCTCTGGGCTGTAGATGTTGCCATCAAGATTTGGCTCTCTTTCTGATGGAGCCTGGTGGGAAATGTGGTTCCCTTCTTCGTTTGTGCCCATGGATTGTATACAGGGGTCGATGCGGACTCACCTGCAGGGCAAAAATTTTATTTTTTGTTTCTTTCCACGATACTCTATCATTTCAGCTTTTTATATCGCGATAGTCGCGATTGCCCAATCATTTCGGCTATTTTTTGTGGTGCCCAATCATTTCGGCTGTTTTTCTTTTTACTCGCTGCTTTTTATTGCGAGTTGCCCAAACATTTCGGCTGTTTTTATATACATATACTTTGCTCGCTGATTTTTTTTGCGAGTTGCCCCATCATTTCGGTTATTTCATATGCATTTTTGCTCGCTAATTTTTATTGCGAGTATGGAACTCGAGATCTGATACCAATCTTAGCATCGGTATCGCTACGACTGGAATATTGTCAGGAGCGAATCATCATTTACTATGAAAGAACTTGAAATTTGATATCGATTTAAGTATCAGCATCGCTACAACTGGAATATTGCCAGGAGCGAATCATCATTTTCCTTTTTCTATTTGAACAAAGGTGGCTTAGCAAACATGGTTAGGATCCTGCCGACTAAGACTTTTTGACTCTACGAGCCGTAAAGGTTTCATAAAGGTATTTCTCCCTACAACTCATGAGGATCTCGTAGGTGTATTTTCTTCTTAGGAGTCGTAAGGACTCCTCAGTGATATTTTCTCTTGCGAGTTGTAAGGATCTTACAAGAGTGTTTTCTCCTTACAAGTCGAGAGGACTTATAAGTGTCGTTCACCACATGAGGATATTTTTCGTCATTGGTGGGACTTGGTGAGGGAACGTTTGTTTGTGCCCGTGGATTTTATACAAGGGTCAATATTGAACCTCTTGTAGGGCAACTTGGAGAGTGTGATGGCTTAAGAACAGATTCAGGTCCCTGTATCTTAAGGCTTTTGAATCCCATGAGCCATGAGGGTCTCATAGGGGGAGATTCTCCTTACGAGTCATGAAAATCTTGTAAGTGTAATTTCTCCTTAGGAATCGTGGGGATCTCTAAGTGTGTTGCTCCCTTATGAGTTGTAAGGATCTCACGTAGGTGTTTTCTCCTTACAAGGTCGAGAGGACCTTGCAGGTGTTTTCATTTTAACGAGATTGCGCCCTTTCGGGTTTTCACAAACTCACTGGTAGTCCTGCTGTTTTTACTCACGACGCCCTTTTGGGTTTTCATCCGTGCCTATTTTTCTTGTGGATGTACCCTTTTTTTTAACGAGTCTGCGCCCTTTCGGGTTTTCATAAACTCGCCGGTTTCCCTGCTGTTTTTACTCATGGAACCCTTTCAGGTTTTCATCCGTGCCCATTTCGCTTGTGGACGTACCGTTTTTTTTGCCGTAGGAGCTTTGATTGCAACACAGATCCCAGAAAAGATATCGCCATGTTTGGGGCCAAGAGTACTAGTTTAAGGACATCTCGGTCCAATGTTAGTTTAGGGACATCTCGGTCCATTGTTAGTTTAAGGACGTTATGGTCCGTAGTTAGTTTAAGGACGTTACGGTCTGTAGATCTCCGTGTTTGGGATGGGGTACTGTTGGATACTACTTTTAGAGTTTGACTTAAGAAGGTAGCGAGCGGACATAGGCGTCGTCATCTATCATTGACCTGAGTCGTGACTCATCAGGCGTAGTACTTCTTCAGGAATCGGCCATTTATCGGTCGGAAGGGTCTTTCTCCATGCATATCCATAAGCAAGTAGGCCCCACCTTGGTAGACTTTGTCTATGATGTACGCACCCTCGTAGTTCGGCTCGAATTTCTCCCGTTTGGCACGATTGGGGATCATAGGTCTTTTTACGACTAACACGAGCTCGCCTTGGCGGAATGTTCTCGGCCAAGTCAGTCTTTCGTATGAGAGCGTCATCCTTGCTTTGTAAGCTTCCAGGTTTTGCCGTGCCATGAGACGAGTTTCATCGAGGGCATCGAGCTCCAACAGCCGGAGATAGGCATTTTCTTCATCCGTCAGCTCGTATCGAACTGCTACTCGTAGAGAGGGTAGCTCTATTTTTAAAGGGAGCACCGCTTCCTTTCCGAATGCCAATGCATATGGCATTGTATTCGTGGCCATTTTGAACGTGGTTCGATACGCCCAGAGAGCTTCATGTAATTTCTCGTGCCAGTCCTTCTTGTTTCTGGACACTGTTTTCTTTATGATCTTCGTTAAAGTTTTGTTGAAAGTCTCAGCTAGACCGTTAGCTCGGGGATTATATACCGAAGAATATTTCTAATCTATATTACAATGTTGTGCGAAGCGGCTAATCTTATGGTTTTTGTAGGCTGGCCCGTTATCAGAGATAATCCGTCACCGAGTGCCGAATCGGTAGATGACATGTGTCCTGAAGAAGTGGAGGATATTCTCCGTCTTTACCTCCCTTAAGGGTATTGCCTCTGCCCATTTAGAGAAGTAATCGGTTGTTGCCAATATGAACCGATATCCCCTAGATGATACTGGCTCAATGGGCCCGATTATATCGGTTCCCCACATTTCAAACGGCCAACTATCCAATTCTGGAAGTAGCGGATTTGGATGCTGGTGAATGAAGTCCCTGTGAATCTGGCACGAGTGACATTTGTTAGGAATATGTATGCCCTAGAGGTCATTATTGTACATGTGATGTATATTATAGTGGATGCTTGGACATATATACGGAGGACTTTCTTGCTCGACATGATAGTATGCTATCTGGTTACTCTTTATCTTAACATGTTGACTGGTATTCTTTACTGTCTTGCTCTCACATGTTGATAAAGCCTTTAGGATATGTACTTGATTACCGGGATTATGATGAGATCATACTAGTGGGGCCAGGGTGGTTAATAAGTACATCCTTTAATCGGTTCCTAGTCGTGGGAATATCGAGACCAGGGTATCGATATTCCAGTATAGACTAGTGTGTACGTTTCTTGTCCCTTAGAGGACGATGGTTGATGCTACAACCATTGGTGTATGGCATCGAAGATTGTACACAGGTGCTCATTGGAGAATGGGTACATCGAACAGGACTCGCCAAGGACTCCTATGTGGTAGTATATCTATTGTCAGATAACAGCTCTCAAGTGATACTGGTACATGTTAGTCTGTAGACCCGAAATCGTCATAGAGTCTTGTGTGGCTCCCACTGTGCTTTGATTTCCTCCCTACCACGGCTCAAAGGAGTCATGCAAACAAGTGGATTTTGGGTACAATCCCGAGTCACATGGAGGCAATAAGCGATAGGAGGGGTTTCGTCTCTCCCGGTATTGGGGGTTGATGTTGCGCTATACTCAATTGGCTATAACTGGAAGTCCTTGGGCAGAGCTGCTGCTGAGATTTACAGATAAGAGTTATCAGTAGTTTCTCAAACCGTTATAGGCCAGACATCGACATGACTTATCACGTTATTAGGGCCTGGCGTTTACCACCCCTAGATATGATATGCAACATATCAGACGAAGAGACCGGAATGTACGGTAGTGTTACTGATAGGCTTCATGGAGAGTATGGACGAGCTTGCTTATTGATTTCATATCGCTCAATACCCGGATAGTCGTTACATCCAGCTAGTACCACTGACGGCTTGTAGGTGATTGATCTGATCATCACCTATTGCTGGCGTATTGACGAGTCTTTAGAGTCCCAGACAGAAGTTTCCTGGTTCGAGCGAAATGAACTAGGGCACATATGTTGATATGTGCGTGGGCCTGATTAAATATGAGTATGTGATACCGTATTATAATCTAGCAGTTATCTGATGTCGGTCAGGTTATATGTGATATAACCGGATTATTGAATTAAGTGTTGGTTTGATAATGTGATATTCAGATTAATGATATTAGTTGGTTGTATATGATATAACCGGATTATTATATCAAGTGTTGATTTAATAATGTGATATATATTATATGTGATATAATTATATCTTAACTAATATCATTAGCTCACTAATTGCTTTATTTATATATATATTAATGTATATTTGATATATATATATATATATATATATATATATGTTTTTCTATTTTGAGAAAATAGAAAAATGAGGTGTAAATTATGGAGATATTTGTGGAATGGGCAAGGCATGGGTTTCATTATTTGTATATTAGTCTTGACTCGCTATACAAGCTTGGTTACAATTTAGAATTGCAATTTTATTCCATGCTTGAACAAGTGAGGAAAGAGAGAGCCATTGAATTTACTCTCATCATTTTTCATTCTTCATGCCTTAGTCATTTTCTTGAGTTCTTGCTTCCTCTTGCTCTCTACAATTTTCTTCACCTCACTTCCAAGTTCAAACCCTCACATGTGATGTGAATCATTGAACTTGCGAAAATCCTAGTGAGCAAATTAAACCCCTACTCCACCATCACACATTAGATTAGCAATTTGATGTGGAGTGTTGCCTTCACTAATGAGATTAGTGAAGGGTTAGCTTGAGCTTGTGGACTTCGGGTGGATCGTCTTTAGCACGAAGATCACGAAGGAGGTTCGTTCAACTCGAAGAAAAGCCTAGTCGATGATGCTCGATATCGTCGATTTCCCAGATCGTGACACGTGGTAGATGACGTGTCCCGAAGCTAGCAAGAAAGGATCCGGAATGGTACGTCGGTAAAATACCCCGGGTCTGGGGCCCATGGACGTGGCCGACCTTCTGTGACCGTCCACACCACTCCTATGCCCGCCTTACAAACAACCGTTGGCTCGCCTCCGAGCCCCCTGCAAAATTGGCCTCCTCGGCCCTCTCAGCTCGTCTCCAGGCTAGCGCAGAACCAAGATGCCTCGGCCTCCCGCTCGTCCCTAAGCCACCCGCCGAGCTCATCTTCCTCGGTCCCATCGATCGACCAGCAGCACCAGTCGCAGGCACCTCCGCCACGCCTCCGCGAATCTCGCCATGCGTGAGATATCCGCCGGCCACATCCCGCGTTCCACGCTATCACGATCCCCCATTAACGAGCCTGTCTCGTCATTAATGCGGGATCCCGCCTATCACGCGGGCGTGACGCCCGGGGGAGGGGGTAACGGCCGGCGTGATTCTCGCGCCTGCCTGCCATTCTCTGCTGGGTATATAAACCCCTCTGTCAGGCGAGTCAAGTAAGTCATTTTTTCCTTACTAGGACGTTACTCTGCTCAAATATCCGTTCTAACTTGATCATCGGAAGGTCCTCGGTGGTACAACAACCACGGGACTTCCTTGCAAGTAGCTCAGCCTCAACCATCTCAAACCCATTGAGATCCACACGCTTCAGGAGGCAACCTCCAACTCAATCTCAGCCGTCCATCGTCGCTTGCAGCAGATCACGGAAGTTAACATCTTAACGAGATCTGACATCCGTCAGCTGGCACCGTCTGTGGGAACTTCTTGATTCCACTCAACCAAGTTCATCTTCCGATCTCAACTCAATGGCGAGTGATCACCGCGACGATCCAAACACTAGCCGCTGCTTCCCCACAACGGAGGCGCGGACGAATCTCCTCCCCCGAACGCCATCAATGCCCTAGCCGCCCGGATAGATCGACTCGCGTCCATCGTGGATGCGCTCGTCCGTGTCCAAACGGCAGGGCAGGCTCCCCAGGTCGCCGCTCCTCCACCTCGGGACCGGGACCCTAACAGAGGGAGAGAAGTCTTTGCTCACGTCGGCACTGCCGACCACCTCCTCGCTACCTCCCATGGCCGCAGATCTCCCGGGCTAACATATTCTATGACCAGCTGGGCGCCCCACAGTTCAACACCGAGGACCATCACCAGAGCGCCTCGCCCCGAGCCCCTTCGTGCTCTTGTCCCGCCCGAGGAGATGTCTGTCAGCTAGCCTGCGCCCAGGCATGACCGAAATCCCCTCCCTCGACAGGGTCGCGCGGACGGGACTCGTCATGGCAGCTCGAAGACTAGCTCGCCAGGGGACTTAAGGAACCTCATCGAAAGGAACTGGGGCCACTTCCAGACACCGGTCTCCAATAGCAGAGGCCAAAGATCAGAATGTGCCGAATCGTCGGGATACCACGACTGACTCGACGCCTTTGAGAAGAAGATTGAAGGTATTCATCGGGAGGGTCATCATTCGAGCGACGAAGCTAAGTATTGTTCTCCGCCGAAAACCGGGAAAGACTGACGTCTTGTCTGAATTTGGGGGCAGATGCTAATTGGTGCTATCAGTCCACCTCTCCGAAGATGCCAAGTTGATTTATGACACCATGTATCGAAGGTTTAAACAGATGTGGCCGATGTAGAAGACTTCGTCAAATTCCCCCTCGTTGAGGGGTTTTTGATCGTGGGGACGCTCTTCCCTGCAGACGCAAGCCCCTGCAGTTAATTACGCTACCGCATCGCGGTAACCACTTTCTCCTTCTCCAGATGGTCACTTCGTATCGTGGGTGTTTGTTTTGTTTTTGGTTGCCCGTGGATTGTATACGGAGACTAATTAATGTTGTCGCCCGTAGGGCGTGGATTAGTCCAAATCCGTATCTTCTTAGATTTGGGTTTGGGGTTGGGTTTAAGAATACGTTAGTCTCATTTGAGACTAAGATCAACTTAAACGTTTGTTAAGGATACGTTAGTCTAATTTTAGACTAAGATCAACTTAACAGTTTGTTAAGGACACGTTAATCTAATTTTAGACTAAAGTCAACTTAACCATTTGTTAAGGATACATTAGTCTAATTTTAGACTAAGATCTACTTAACAGGATCATTTAGATCCAACAAAAGAGCATTTGGGCTCTATTGTTTTAGTTTAGGGACTTTACGGTCAATTACTAGTTTAAGGATATGGTGGTCTAAGGTTAAGGACATCATAGTCCGTGGGTTTAAAGGGACCCCACAGTCCGAGGTTAAGGACATCATAGTCCATTGGCTTAAGGACCCCACAGTCCGAGGTTAAGGACATCATAGTCCATGGGTTTAAAAGGACCCCACAGTCCGAGGTTAAGGACATCATAGTCCGTAGGTTTAAAGGGACCCCACAGTCCATGGAATGATTGGTTATCGGGACCCGTCACCTCTCTGAAGACGTTGAAGGATTACAACGACAAATAACAGAGGAGTGAAGAGATGTACCCTTGAACCAAAGTTGATTGGGAAATCTGTAGTTCAATTTGGAACTAAGATCAATTAATTAGATTATGAGTACATTGGCTTTGTTAAATCTGAATTGAGGACTTATGACCAACTTGGGCTAAGTCTAATTAGGTTCGAAATGTTGGCCCTTTGTTGGACTGTTAAACATTTATCTGGGTTCAGCCCTCCCATTATTTAGCAATGCTAAACAGGGGTTTGGGGGGCTCTAACAACATTTTGTCTTTGGCTGAGCACTAACCATCCATTATAGGTCTGGACTTGACTTTGCATATCATATGAACTAACCAATTTTGAGGTTCAGTTGAAGGGGAGATTTGTCTTTAGAAAACTTAGCCAATTTAGGCTAAGCTTGGTTTCTAACATAGTGTTAAACACTAGAGGATATTTGGCGATCACGTGCTCCCACGTGATATGCTGAAAATAGTGTTAAACATTGAGGACGGGGCGCTTGAAGTAGTGTTAAACACTAAAATTGAATTGGTCACGTGGGGTCACGTGAGGCATCTGAAGATGGGGCCAGTCTTCCTTTATTTTGTTCTCAGAATATTCAGATAAATGTTAAACACTTTTGGTCTTCAGACCATTATGTATGGGCCTGTGATGGGTACCCATGCATTGGTTATTAAAGTGTTTATTAGGGGTCATGTGGGGACACGTGAGGGCGCCCAAAATTGATTCTGCTCTTGGATTTGTTCCCTTTTGTTTTGAGAGTCACGTGAGGCATTGCCTTCAAGCTTTTTCTTTCTCATTTTGAGGGGTCTGTTTAAGGGTCACGTGAGGACACGTGACCTAGTCTTGTTCATTCTTTTTTACTCATTGAGGATGAGGGTCACGTGTTACCACGTGATCACGTTGGATACTTTGATCTTTATGTGCATGGAGAGCTTTAAGTCTCTTGTTTTTAGGAATTAAATTCTTTTATAGGGTTAAACCCTAGTTCTGTTTAGAGGAATTAAATTCCTGTGTATTTGGAAGAATTAAATTCTTATATAGGGTTAAACTCTAGTTTCATTTGGAGGAATTAAATTCCTATGAATTTGAGAGAATTAAATTCTCATATAGGGTTAAACCCTAGTTCTGTTTAGAGGAATTAAATTCCTGTGTATTTGGAAGAATTAAATTCTTATATAGGGTTAAACCCTAGTTTCATTTGGAGGAATTTAATTCCTATAAATTTGGAGGAATTAAATTCCCTAAATTCAATTCTCTCTCTAAGTTTTGGATCTGCATGGCAGAATCTCTCCGATGAGAATTAAATTCTCAACTTGTGGGGAGATCTGCTTCTGCAGATCTTCAATCAAAAGAAGAACTAAGTTCTTACTCAGAAGAGTTAAACTCTTAATTTGAGAATTAAATTCTCTTTTTGTTTTACGGAGCTTAGATCTCTTTCCCTTTCTCACCTAGGGTTTTTTTTTCCTGAAGAGATATTCCTTTTCTCTCTTGAGAATTAAATTCTCCTCTCTCTTTTCTCTCTGTTATTGTATATTTCCTCTCTTCTCTTCTTGGCTCATATTTATAGGAGAAAGAAAAGAATCAATTTGTTTTGTCAATTTTTCATTGAAATTTTATAATTGATTTTGTAACCAACACGATCTTTTAGATCACTCAGTGAATTTTATTCATTATTGGATTTTTAATCCAAAAGATCTTTTATCTGTTATTCCTGGCAAATTTCAGGGAAATCTTTCCTTGTATAAAATCTTTCTATAAATTGGTGATTTTTAATCACCATTGGATTTTTAATCCAACGGTACTCCATTTTACAGAACACCATCTTTTTTGTTTGGAAAGATTTAGAGAAATATTTTTGCAGTTAGGGTTTTTGATTCCCTCTTAATTAGAATTTAATTTTATTAATTCATAGATTTTTAGAAACCCATCACGTGTTGGCACGTGACCCCCTGATTAAGCATTTGACCAGAATTTAATTCTGTTGTTTCAAAGAACTCAGAAATTATCACGTGTCAGCACGTGACCCTTGGTCACGTATTGGCACGTGATGCCTCATTGGAGTTTTTCCTTGTTATTTTATTATACCTTTAATTCTTTTCAGTGGGTTTAAAGGCCCATCACGTGTTGGCACGTGACCCCACTGATTAATTATTTCCAATTATTTATTTTATTCGGTGCCTACAGGCTTTGCCTGTAAATGGTCACGTGTCTGCACGTGATGCCCGGTCATGTGTGAGCACGTGATACCTCATAACTTTTGATCACGAATGAATTATGAGGCCCATAATATATCAAATCGAAGGATTTTTCGAGACATTTTCGATATCATCAGAATTTATCTGTTTCTCATTCGGGAGTTTGTAAAAATGCAGCCCGGAAAATACTGGTTCGCATTTTCTTCCTTAGATTACACGTGCATAACATATTTGCTCATAACTTTTGATTCCGGATGAATTATGAAGCCCATAATATATCAAATCAAAGAATTTTTCGAGACGCTTTCGATACCATCATAATTTAGCTGTTTCACATTCGGGAGTTTGTCAAAATACAGCCTGAAAAATACTGTTTCACATTTTCTTAAACGTATCGCTGCCATTTGATACCTTGGGCTCTTTTGCGCAGAAATTTTTTGGCGGGAACAAATGCCCCCCACTACTTTGCCCATGTAAGTATATACGTGGGTGAAGTAGTGCAGAGTAATTCATAGCGTATGACCAGTTTCGGGTTGTTATATAATTTTCAGAATCTTGATCTGAGAAGATAACGAGCGGACACAAGCGTCGTCATTTATCATTGACTCAAATCTCGACTCTTAAGGGACATAGTTCCAAACCCTCAGGTCCATGAGCTGCACCGTTCTATTTCTTTATGTTTTACTCTGGCATGAAGTAGTTTATATGCTCATGAGTAACTTCTCCATTTCAGTGGCATGTAGCTTTGGAAAGTGTGGCGCGTAGATGGTAGATAACAGTTCATCTTGAACTCTTTATAAGGTAGCGATGGCTTAGGAAACAGGGTTAGGTTCTGTTGCCTAAGACTTTCCAACTTTATGAGCCGTGAGTGTCTCACAAAAGCTTTTCTCCCTACGAGTCGTGAGGATCTCGTAGGTGTTTTTTCTCCTTAGGAGTCGTGAGGACTCCTAAGTACGTTTTCTCTTGAGAATCGTAAGGATCCCATAAGAGAATTTTCTTTATGCGTAGGGACACTAATTTTCCCGTAAGCTGAGACGAATCGAGAGATTCTCGCAAAGACACTGATTTCCTTGCGGGTCGAAACGAATCGAGAGGTTCTCGCCAAGGACGCTGATTTCCCTGAATCGAGATAAGAAGCGACGGCTTAGGAAACAGGTTCAGATCTGCTGTCTAAGACTTTTCAACTTTATGAGCCGTGAGGGTCTCATAAAGATTTTTTTTTCCTACGAGTCGAGAGGATCTCGTAGGTGTATTTTCTCCTTAGGAATCGTGAGGATTCTTAAGTGTGTTTTCTCTTGAGACTCGTAAGGATCTCACAAGAGAATTTTTTTCCTTACAAGTCGAGAGGACTCGTAAGTGATTGATGAGTTGACATACTTCCAAGTCAAAGCATTGCTTCAACATGGAGGTCGAGGGTTGACTTTGGGTTGTCTATGCACCGCCGAGTCATGGAACTGGGAACTTTGCCGCGGCTCCGCTTTGCTGACGTTGTATATTCCTGCAGAGATACTGATTTCTCTGTGGGTCTGCGCGAATCGAGATGTTTTCGTCAAGGACGCTGATTTCCCTGAATCGAGGTATTTGCCAAGGACACTGATTTCCTCAGAGTTGAGACGAATCAAGTTATTCCTGCAAAGACACTGATTTTCTTATGGGTCGACGCGAATCGAGATGTTCTCGTCAAGGACGCTGATTTCCCTGACTCGAGGTATTTGCCGAGGATGCTGATTTCCCTGAGTTGAGGTATTTGCCAAGACACTGATTTCCTCGGAGTTGAGACGAATTGAGGTATTCCTGCAAAGACACTGATTTCCTTGTGGGTCGACGCGAATCGAGATGCTCTCGCCAAGGACGCCGATTTCCCTGAATCGAGGTTTTTGCCAAGGACGCTGATTTACTCGGAGTTGAGACGAATCGAGGTATTCCTGCAAAGACACTGATTTCCTTGCGGGTCGACGCGAATCGAGATGCTCTCGTCAAGGACGCCGATTTCCCTGAATCGAGATTTTTGCCAAGGACACTGATTTTCTCGGAGTTGAAACGAATCGAGGTATTCCTGCAAAGACGCTGATTTCTCTGCGGGTCGACGCGAATCGAGATGCTCTCATTAAGGATGCTGATTTCCCTGAATCGAGGAGGTTGCCAAGGACACTGATTTCCCTGGGGTTGAGACGAATCGAGGTATTCCTGCAAAGATACTGATTTCTCTGCGGGTCAACGTGAATCGAGATGCTCTCATCAAGGATGCTGATTTCCCTGAATCGAGGAGGTTGCCAAGGACACTGATTTCCCTGGGGTTTAGACGAATCGAGGTATTCCTGCAAAGACGCTGATTTCTCTGCGGGTCGACGCGAATCGAGGTGCTCTCGTCAAGGACGTTGATTTCCCTGAATCGAGGTTTTTGCCAAGGACACTGATTTCCTCAGAGTTGAAATGAATCGAGGTATTCCTGCAATGACATTGATTTCTCTGCGGGTCGACGCGAATCGAGATGCTCTCGTCAAGGACGCTGATTTCCCTGAATCGAGGAGGTTGCCAAGGACACTGATTTCCCTGGAGTTGAAACGAATCGAGGTATTCCTGCAAAGACACTGATTTCTCTACGGGTCGACGCGAATCGAGATGCTCTCATCAAGGACGCTGATTTTCCTGAATCGAGGAGGTTTCCAAGGACACTGATTTTCCCGGAGTCGAAACGAATCGAGGTATTCCTGCAAAGACACTGATTTCTCTGCGGGTCGACGCGAATCGAGATGCTTTCGTCAAGGACGATGACTTCCCTGAATCGAGGAGGTTGCCAAGGACACTGATTTCCCTGGAGTCGAAACAAATCGAGGTATTCCTGCAAAGACACTGATTTCTCTACGGGTCGACGCGAATCAAGATGCTCTCGTCAAGGACGCTGATTTCCCTGAATCGAGGAAGTTGCCAAGGACATTGATTTCCCTGGGGTTGAGACGAATTGAGGTTTCCTGTAAAGACGCTAATTTCTCTGCGGGTCGACGCAAATCGAGATGCTCTCGTCAAGGACGCTGATTTCCATGAATCGAGGAGGTTGCCAAGGACACTGATTTTCCTGGGATTGAGACGAATCGAGATATTCCAGCAAAGATGCTGATTTCTCTGCGGGTCGACGCGAATCAAGATTGCTCTCATCAAGGACGCTGATTTCCCTGAATCGAGGAGGTTTCCAAGGACACTAATTTCCCTGGGGTTGAGATGAATCGAGGTATTCCTGCAAAGACGCTGATTTCTCTGCGGGTCGATGCGAATCGAGATGCTCTCGTCAAGGACGTTGATTTCCCTAAATCAAGGAGGTTGCCAAGGACATTAATTTCCATGGGGTTGAGACGAATCGAGGTATTCCTGCAAAGACACTGATTTCTCTGCGGGTCGATGCGAATCGAGATGCTTTCATCAAGGACACTAATTTCCCTGAATTGAGGTTTTTTTAAGGACGCTGATTTCCCTGGAGGTCGAGACGAATCGAGGTATTCCTGCAAAGACACTGATTTCTCTGTGGGTTGATGCGAATCGAGATGCTCTCGTCAAGGACGCTGATTTCCCTGAATCAAGGTTTTTTCCAAGGACACTGATTTCCCTGGAGGTCGGTTGACTTGTTTCCGAGACGGAGTCATTGAATAACATATTTCCGAGACGGGGTCATTTGATGACGTGTTTCCGCGGCGGGGTCATTTGATGACGTATTTCCGTGACGGGGTCATTTGCTGACGTGTAACCGAGACGGCGTCATTTGATGACGTGTTTCCGCGGCCGGGTCATTTGATGACGTGTTTCCGCTACGGGGTCATTTGCTGACGTGTATCCGAGACAGGGTCATTTGATGACGCTGGGTTGTTTGTGAATCGTAGAGTCTTGGAACTGGGGACTTTGCCGTGGTTCCGATTGATGGTGTAACATCTGTGTCCTGCTGGAATGAGGAGGCACACCGTTGTTGGTCTCCAGGCTGTAGATGTGGCCATTGAGATTTGGAACTAGGGACTTTGCCATGGCTCCGTTTCGTTGCGACCCTGAGGTCGGTTGTTGACGTCACGTCTGCATCAGGTTGGAGTGAGGAGAAACACCGTTAGTGATATCTAGGCTGTCTGTAAACCGTCGAGATTTGGAACTAGGGGACTTTGCCATGGTTCCGTTGTTTTGACCGTGGGGTCGTTTGTTGACGTCGCATCTGCATCCTGCTGGAGTAAGGAGAAACGCCGTTGGTGATCTCTAGGCTGTCTGTGAACCGTCGAGATTTGGAACTAGAGGACTTTGTCGTGGCTTCGTTTGTTGATGTTGCGTCTGCATCCGATTGGAGGGAGGAAGAACGCCGGTGTTGATATCTAAGTTGTCGATGTTGACGTCAAGACCCTGAAGCTAAGGATCTTCCTTCACTTCGTTTGTTGACATTGTGCCTGCAATATTGCGACAATTGTTGAGATTGTCTTTAGGTTGTCTATGAACCGTCGAGTTTTGGCTTCGCTTCGACGAAGCCTGGTGGGACGATATGGTTCCCTTCTTGTTTGTGCCCATGGATTGTATACAGGGGTCAATGTGACCTCACCTGCAGGGCAAAAAGTTTCATTCTTTCATTTTTTTTATTTCTTTCCGCGATGCTCTATCATTTCAGCTTTTTATATCGCGAAAATCGCGATTGACCAATCATTTCGGCTATGTTTCGTGGTGCCCAATCATTTCGGCTATTTTTCTTTTTACTCGCTGCTTTTTATTGCGAGTTGCCCAATCATTTCGGCTGTTTTTGTATGCATATATTTTACTTGCTGATTTTGTTGCAAGTTGCCCTATCATTTCGGCTATTTCATATGCATTTTTGGCTCGTTGACTTTTCGCCACGAGTATGGAACTTGGAATCTGGTGCCAATCTTAGCATCAGCATCGCTGCGGCTGGAATATTGCCAGGAGCGAATCATCATTTGCCATGAAAGGACTTGGAATTTGATACCGATTTAGGCATCAACATCGTTACAACTGGGATATTGCCAGGAGCGAATCATCCTTTGCCTTTGTCGGTTCGAAAAAAGATGGCTTAGCAAACAGGGTTAGGATCCTGTTGACTAAGGCTTTTTGACTTTACGAGCCGTAAGGGCCTCATAAAAGTATTTCTCCCTACGAGTCGTGAGGATCTCATAGGTGCATTTTCTCCTTAGGAATCGTGAGGATTCTTAAGTGTGTGTTCTCTTATAAGTCGTAAGGATCTTACAAGAGTGTTTTCTCCTTATAAGTCGAGAGGACCTATAAGTGTTTGTTCACTGTGTGAGCATATCCCTAATCGCTGGTGGGACTCAGTTAGGGAAATGTTCATTCGTGCCCGTGGATAGTATACAAGGGTCAATATTGAACCGCTTGTAGGGCAATCTGGGAAAGGTAATGGCTTAAGAACAGGTTCAGATCTCTGTAACTTAAGGCTTTTGAATCTTATGAGCCGTGAGGGTCTCATAAGAGGGTTCTCCTTACGAGTCGTGAGGATCTCGCAAGTGTAATTTCTCCTTAGGAATCGTGGGGATCCCTAAGTGTGTTTCTCCTTTGTGAGTCGTAAGGATCTCACGCAGGTGGTTTCTCCTTACAGGGTCGAGAGGATCTTTAAAGTGTCTTTTAACGAGATTGCGCCCTTTCGGGTTTTCACAAAACTCGCCGGTAGTCCCGCTGTTTTTACTCACGGAGCCCTTTCGGGTTTTCATCCGTGCCCATTTCACTTATGGACGTACCTTTTCCTTTTTTTTTACCAAGTCATCCTGAAGATGCCGCGGGTTGGTAGTAGTTTAACGACGTTTCGGTCATTTGCAAGTTGTAAGACATTGTGGTCCATCGTTAGTTTAAGGACGTTTCGGTTCGTAGTAGCTTTGAGGCGAAGTTTCGCCGGATGCTTTATGAACAAGTAGGTTTCTTCTTGATAGACCTTGTCACACCAAGGGTTTTGGCACGTCTCCTACCCCCAGCTCCTCTACGTTATCTCCTAATGCCGAGTGAGCTGCTTTGTTACTTAGCGACAAATGAGCGATCATGTGGCAACTTGCCACATAATCATCGGATTCTTCTGACAAGTCGTCTCCCTCATCATTGTCGTTATCTTCATTCTCAAGGATGTGATTGAGGAACTCTTGAAGCGTGACTGGGGTTCACGCCCTCTGGCTGTATTCTTCCAGTGCGTCAATATGCTTTTGCAGATCCGTGCGCTTGTCGTTAGACTGCGCGGGCTTTTTGGTCTTCTTCTTTTTCTTCGAAGACTGTGACGGTTGTGCCTGGGTGTTTTGCCCATTGCTATTAATTCCCGATGTTGGGCGTGGTTTCAGCATCCCATCGATGATCTCCAACTCTTGCGGACTTTTCCACCTGATCGCCGGGCATGTTTGAAGATCTTTCAGCATTCTTTTAGTTTTTGCCGAAAGAACCACTTCCCATGGAGCTTCTTCTATGAATGAGTACGATGCCCCCGGCATGTCCATCTTTTTCTGAGCATGTGGTTGTGGCGATTTCACCTTCTAATTTTCAAACAACGTGAATTTTCCTTGCTGGTACTGGTCTTCAACCCAGTTTTTGAAGACGTAGCAATTTTCGATTGGATGGCCCATTACTCGATGGTAGGGGCAGTAATTGGGATCATTGACGTCGTTCGGTTGCGGTGGGTGTCTCAACTCCGGTAGAGTAATGAGCTCATTGCGCAATGCTAGTTCGAACAGTCTCCTTGTCTTATCCCGGGGAAACGAGTAAAGACGTCTCAACTTCTCGTCGAGGGATTGCCGCTTGTTGCTTTGGCGAACAACCGGTTTCAGGCCATTCAGTTTTTGTTGAGCGTTGGAGACAAAGGTCGCTTTCCCTTTGCCCTTTTCATTCCGAGGCTCCGTCTTTGAAGAGGAATGCCTATGGGTCATCTGGTCCATTTTGGCCAGTTTGTCAATCAAGGCCTGGAAGGTGGTCGGCTTGAAGAGGGCCATATACGAGGACGACTTTGAATTTGGCTCAAAGGTAGCTATGAGCATTTCCATGGCTGCAACTTCATCGATGCGTTGCTTGCATTTGACCAGAGATTTCGCCATCGGGTAACACATTGAACCCAAGTTTCATTCGGTCTAACCCTTTCGTTGACCAGTGCCGTCATGGTAGTGCGTTTATTCACACTAGCGAATCTCGGACAGGAGGGCATCTTCATTTCGTCGAAGGTATTCATGGAGTCATTCGGGAGTTCTGTTAGTTATATGTATGCCCTAGAGGCCATTACTATACATATGATGTATATTGTAGTGGATGCTTGGACATATATAGGGAGGACTTTCTTGCTCGACATGATAGTATGCTATCTGGTTGCTCTTTACCTTAACGTGTACACTGATTGTCTCTCTGTTACATGTTGATAAAGCCCTTAGGATGGGTACTTGACTACCTGGACTATGATGCAGATCATACTAGCGGGGACATGGTAGTCCATAAGTACATCCTTCAAGGTCCCTAGTCGTGGGTGTATCGAGACGGGGCATCGATATACCAGAGTAGACTAGCGTATACCTTCTCGACCCACACAGATGGGCGATGGATGATCCCATATCCATTGGTGTTTGACATCAGAGATGATATACGGGTGCTCAGTGGAGACTGGGTACACTGGACGGACTCGCCGAGAACTCCCAGATGGTATTATACCTTACGTCAGATGGCAGTTCTCTGGTGACACTGGTACAGAGTAGTCTGTAGACCCGAGATCGTCATAGAGTCTTGTGTGGTTCCCACTGTGCTTTGATTTCCACCTTACCGAGATGGTAGTGTTACTGGTTGGATTCACTGAAGTGTGAGCGGGCTTGCTCGTTGATCTTCTGATCGCTCAATACCCGGGTGGCCGTTACGTTTAGCAGACCGCTTGCGGCTTGTGGGTGTTTGATATGATCATCGCCTGCTGCCGGCGTATTGACGAGTCTTTAGAGTCCTACACAGAGGTTTCCTGGCTCAAGCGAAATGAAATAGGAGTGCATATGAGATATGTGCGGGACCGAGAATAATACCAGTATGTGATACTGAATTCTATTCTCGCGATTTGTATCATCGGTCGGTTATATGTGATATAGCCGGGTTACCGAATCAAGTGTTGATTCGATACATTGATACACTTGATACTAGTCGGTTATATGCGACATGACCGGATCGTTAAATCAAGTGTTGATTTAATGATTTAATGTATAATTATATATTTGATATATTACTTTACATAAATTAGTATTGGTTCACTTAAGATTATTTTTCTCACTTGATGTGCTCATTGTATATGTGATATAGTTTTGTGCACTAGTTTGTATCATGTTTGATGATACATGCAAACTTGGGTGTGTATGATTAAACCATGGTTATGTTAATGGTTAGGGTTATGATTTACTTATTTATTTATTTTCTTTATTCTTTTTGGCAAAGGAAAATGAAATGGTGGCTTGCTTTGTCTTTTGTTAAAGCTTCATGAAGCTTTGAAGAAGTAACCATTTTGTTTCTTTCCTTTAACCTAACCATTCAACTTAACCCTAGTTTATTCTCTACACTCACCCATGGTTACAAAATGATAACCATCACTTGATTTTAATTATTGATTATTATGCTTTTTCTTCTTCTTCTTCCTCATGAGAAAGAAAAGAAAAGCTTGCTTCAAAAATGTCAAGTGATGATTCCAAGTGAGAAATCAAAATCCAAAGTGAACCCACTTCCTATTTCTTCATCCTCTACCACTTGCCATGTAGTATAGGGTGTTTTCTTCACAAGTTTCATGACTTGGTGAAGTTGGAGCTTGATCTTGAGTTGCCTCGACGTAGATCATCTTCGGCATCGAAGTCGACGACCTAGCCTGCCCATTTCTCCGATGAAGCCGAAGCTAGAGTCCGGGATCCGATGATCGCAGCGAGGGGACGTCATCATGGAGCTAGAGAAGTGGTGGACCGGATCTACAAAGCTTGTATTTCCTATCACTGTAGAGTAAAGTTGTTTACTAGCTTGTAGTTTCGCCTAAAACTCTAGTCAACGATCGCGTTAGGGTTTCTTGGCACCGGAATTTTTTGAATTTGGCATGGTTGATGCCTTGTGTGACCTCCTTAGAGTGCCTAGGAATCCTACAAGTTCCATATACTATTCAAAGGAAATGCTCGCCAGACAGCTGATGAACTGTCAGAGGAGAAATATATCAGTATCGCCGCACATGGGTTCAAATCGCGCAATGTGCCGTCGAGAATTCTCAATTCCTTTGTACATATGACACATTGGAAGTGTGTACTCTGGCGGGTACTGTATTTGATTGTGCCATGTCGGATACGGTCGACCAATCTTGATTGATCTATTTGCGGCTTCACTGGCGTAGTGGGCTTCGATTTGCTGAGCGATATATTCGTTCAGCTTTGCTTTTAGGAATCATTTCCTTCTCAGCTATTGATGAGCTTTGCAGAGGATTTGAAATGTCATCCTTATCTTTAAGACAGACTACCGGCAGTTCATCCGCCAGTGGTTCCGATTAAACCATTATTCCAGCCATATCCTGAATCAGAAGGGTCATCTGGTTCATTTTAGTGGACATTTCTATCGCTTCTGCATCTCCTTTTTTCAGAGCGCGCTTTAGGAAATCAATATCCGACCCCTTCTATATTCTTTCTCCAGGCGCGTCTTCGGAATTTGCCTATAGATGATGGATTAGCGTTTGCTGCCGCCTGAGCAAGTATCTCCTGGAGCTTTTCACGTTGCAGTTGAACTTTTGTTAAGGACCGAGTTTGAGGTCGGTAACTAGTAGAAGCTCGAACTTTGTCTTTGGAATTCACCATATAGACTATGTGAACTACCATACCCCCAGGCTTGGGGCATTTGAAGTTTTGGCCTTTGGAGTTTGCTTTGGGCACTTGAGCTTTATTGGGCCTCTCTTTTTTGTGAAAAGCCGCTTTGGTTTTGGGAGGAACCGCTGTATCGGGATCCGTCTTGGGATGAGTCCCCTTGTATTTGAAAGAGGATTTGTCAGAGTTTGGATGACGTTTAGGGGAAGAGCCGCGGTTGACGACAGAGACCTTCACTTGCTTCCGTACTTTATATATAGATGAGGAAAGTTGCTTCAGGGAGCGAACTGGTTTATGCTCTTGTGGGATCTCCATGGGCTGCAGAGATTTCTCAAATATTGCGGTAGGAAAATTTTATCTGATCCTTCGCACCAATTTGAAGCTGTTCCTGGTTGGAACAACATTCACCACTGAGGTTGAAACAGAACCATACGGAGAACTGCCCCCAGCTCATTTTGTATGATGCCGATATTGACGTTGACCGTTTCTTACGGCCGGGATTTGATTAACTCCAGGATTTTTCCGAGCCTGCCCCCTGTTTCCTTTGAGAGCCTAAATATTTTGCCCCTTGCGTCGACCTTGGTCCTTGGCAGGTGCCAGTTGTTGAAGGACTGATTCCGTCGGCAAAGCTGCTACTTGGGGAGCCCGCCTGTAGAAGACAGACTTCCTCTGGGCTTCCTCCATCGGCGTTGAAGCACCGAGGGTGGGAGGTGGGAGCATCGACCCAAAGAGAAGCCCGTTGATTTCTTGAAGAGCCGGATTGCAGAGATTTGAGCCTGTAAGTGGCCCCTACTTGACCCCACCAGATATGACAGAGCCTGAGTTGCTAGGGTAAAAGCAAACACCATTCTTCATAGAGACAAAACACCGGCTTCAGTATCCCATCACCCAAGGGCAACCACAAACATACATACCGCGATTATTTGATTGCGGAAAAAACACGACACACGAAGTGTGGAGTGGAAAGAGGAAAAGGTCCTACCGGACGTGCCAAAATCTGTTCTTCGCCGAAAACCGGGAAAGACTGACGTCTTTCCTGAATTTGGGGGAAGATGCTAATTGGTGCTATCCGTCCACCTCTCCGAAGATGCCAAGTTGATTTATTACACTATGTATCGAAGGTTTAAACGGATGCTGCCGATGTAGAAGACTTCGTCAGATTCCCCCTCATTGAGGGTTTTTTGATCGTGGGGACGCTCTTCCCTATAGGCGTAAGCCTCTGCAGTTAATTACGCTACCGCATCACGGTAACCACTTTCTCCTTCTCCAGATGGTCACTTCGTTTCATGGGTGTTTGTTTTGTTTTTGGTTGCCCATGGATTGTATACGGAGACTAATTTATGTTGTCGCCCGTAGGGCGTGGATTAGTCCAAATCCGTATCTTCTCAAATTTGGGTTTAGGGTTGGGTTTAAGAATACGCTAGTCTCATTTGAGACTAAGATCAACGTAAACGTTTGTTAAGGATACGTTAGTCTAATTTTAGACTAAGATCAACTTAACAGTTTGTTAAGGACACGTTAGTCTAATTTTAGACTAAGGTCAACTTAACCATTTGTTAAGGATGCATTAGTCTAATTTTAGACTAAGATCTATTTAATAGGATCATTTAGATCCAACAAAAGAGCATTTGGGCTCTGTTGTTTTAGTTTAGGGACTTTACGGTCAATTACCAGTTTAAGGACATGGTGGTCTAAGGTTAAGGACATCATAGTCCGTGGGTTTAAAGGGACCCCACAGTCCGAGGTTAAGGACATCATAGTCCATGGGCTTAAGGACCCCACAGTCCGAGGTTAAGGACATCATAGTCCATGGGTTTAAAGGGACCCCACAGTCCGAGGTTAAGGACATCATAGTCCGTGGGTTTAAAGGGACCCCACAGTCCATGGAATGATTGGTTATCGGGACCCGTCACCTCTCTGAAGACGTTGAAGGATTACAACGACAAATATCAGAGGAGTGAAGAGATGTACCCTTGACCAAAATTGATTCGGGAATCTGTAGTCCAATTTGGAACTAAGATCAATTAATTAGATTATGAGCACATTGGCTCAGTTAAATCTGAATTAAGGACTTATGACTAACTTGGGTTAAGTCCAATTAGGTTCGAAATGCTGGCCCTTTGTTAGACTGTTAAACATTTGTCTGGGTTCAGCCATCACATTATTTAGCAATGCTAAACACGGGTTTGGGGGGCTCTGACAACATTTTGTTTTTGGCTGAGCACTAACCATCCATTATAGCTCTGGACTTGACTTTGCATATCATATGAACTGACCAATTTTGAGGTTCAGTCGAAGGGGATATTTACCTCTGGAAAACTTAGCCAATTTAGGCTAAGCTTGGTTTTTAACATAGTGTTAAACACTAGAGGATATATGGCGATCACGTGCTCCCACGTGATGTGCTGCAAATAGTGTTAAATACTAAAGACGAGGCGCTTAAAGTAGTGTTAAACACTAAAATTGAATTGGTCACGTGGGGTCACGTGAGGCATCTGAAGTTGGGGCCAGTCTTCCTTTATTTTGTTCTCAGAATATTCAGATAAATGTTAAACACTTTTGGTCTTCAGACCATCACGTGTGGGCACGTGATGGGTACCCATGCATTGATTATTAAAGTTTTTTTAGGGGTCACGTGGGGACACGTGAGGGCACCCAAAATTGAATCTGCTCTTCGATTTGTTCCCTTTTGTTTTGAGAGTCACGTGTGAGCATGTGAGGTATTGCCTTCATGCTTTTTCTTTCTCATTTTAAGGGGTCTGTTTAAGGGTCACGTGGGGACACGTGACCTAGTCTTGTTCATTCTTTTTTTACTCATTGAGGATGAAGGTCACGTGTTACCATGTGATCACGTTGGATACTTTGATCTGTATGTGCACGGAGAGCTTTAAGTCTCTTGTTTTTAAGAATTAAATTCTTTTATAGGGTTAAACTCTAGTTCTGTTTAGAGGAATTAAATTCCTGTATATTTGGAAGAATTAAATTCTTATATAGGGTTAAACCCTAGT
Organism: Agapanthus africanus; assembly: GCA_030015575.1. NCBI lineage: Eukaryota > Viridiplantae > Streptophyta > Magnoliopsida > Asparagales > Amaryllidaceae > Agapanthus > Agapanthus africanus. The sequence goes on along the minus strand of JASDDO010000010.1, from coordinate 450,562,816 downwards.
TTCATTTGGAGGAATTAAATTCCTATGAATTTAGGAGTATTAAATTCTCAAATAGGGTTAAACCCTAGTTCTGTTTAGAGGAATTAAATTCCTGTGTATTTGGAAGAATTAAATTCTTATATAGGATTAAACCCTAGTTTCATTTGGAGGAATTAATTTCCTATAAATTTGGGGGAATTAAATTCCTTAAACTCAATTCTCCCTCTAAGTTTTGGATCTGCATGGCAGAATCTACCCGATGAGAATTAAATTCTCAACTTTTGGGGAGATCTGCTTCTGCAGATCTTCAACCAAAGGAAGAACTAAGTTCTTACTCAGAAGAGTTAAACTCTTAATTTTAGAATTAAATTCTCTTTTTGTTTTATGGAGCTTAGATCTTTTTCTCTTTCTCACCTAGGGTTTTTTTAAGAGATCTTCTTTTTCTCTCTTGAGAATTAAATTCTCCTCTCTTTTTTCTCTCTGTTGTTGTATATTTCCCAAAAAAGTAGATCCCACTCTATTCTCTTCTTGGCTCCTATTTATAGGAGAAAGAAAAGAATCAATTTGTTTTATCAATCTTTAATTGAAAGATTTTAATTGATTTTGTAACCAACATGATCTTTTAGATCACTCAGTGAATTTTATTCACCATTGGATTTTTAATCCAAAAGATCTATTATCTGTTATTCCTGGCAAATTTCAGGGAAATCTTTCCTTATATAAAATCTTTCCATAAATTGGTGATTTTTAATCACCATTGAATTTTTAATCCAACGGTGCTCCATTTTACAGAGCACCATCTTTTTTGTTTGGAAATATTTAGAGAAATATTTTTGCAGTTAGGGTTTTTGATTCCCTCTTAATTAGAATTTAATTTTATTAATTCATAGATTTTTAGGAACCCATCACGTGTTGGCACGTGACCCCCTGATTAATCATTTGATCAAAATTTAATTCTGTTGTTTTAAAGAACTCAGGAATTATCACGTGTCAGCACGTGACCCTTGGTTACGTGTTGGCACGTGATGCCCCATTGGGGGTTTTCCTTGTTATTTTATTATACCTTTAATTCTTTTTTGTGGGTTTAAAGGCCCATCACGTGTTGGCACGTGACCCCACTGATTAATTATTTCCAATTATTTATTTTATTCAGTGCCTACAGACTTTGCCTGTAAATGGTCACGTGTCTGCACGTGATGCCCGGTCATGTGTGTGCATGTGATGCCTCATAACTTTTGATCACGGATGAATTATGAGGCCCATAATATATTAAATCGAAGGATTTTTTGAGAAACTTTCGATATCATCAGAATTTAGCTGTTTCTCATTCGGGAGTTTGTAAAAATGCAGCCCGGAAAATACTGGTTCGCATTTTCTTCCATAGATTACACGTGCATAGCATATTTGCTCATAACCTTTGATCCCGGATGAATTATAGAGCCCATAATATATCAAATCGAAGGATTTTTCGAGACGCTTTTGATACCTTCAGAATTTAGTTATTTCACATTCGGGAGTTTGTCAAAATACAGCCCGGAAAATACTGGTTCATATTTTTTTAAACGTATCGCTGACATTTGATACCTTGGGCTCTTTTGCGCAGAAATTTTTTGGCGGGAACAAGTACGCTGCTGACTCGCTCACAAAACCTTTCACCGAGGAGCTGCTCGTCGTCCATGTCTGCTCCCGGAACAAGCCCCCGAAGGTCTCTCTCTTCGACGACAAGTCTGACCCGAAGGACCATTTGGACGCATTCACCGCAGGAATGAGCTTCCAAGACAACTCTGACGCCACCCAATGCTGAGCTTTCCCAGCCACTCTCATCCGCTTCGGACGACACTGGTTCTGAGCACTCGCGCCACGCTCGATCTCAACCTTCGACGAGCTGGCTACCCAATTCCTCGTCCACTTCGTCGGGAAAAGACGGCAGAAACAGACCGTCGACCATCTCTTCACAATCAAGAGCGGGGATAGAGAAACATTCAAAGGGTACGTCACCTGCTTCTATAATGCCCTTCTCGAGGTCCCAGAACATCAGGACGAGATGGTGATTATAGAACTTAGGTCTGGTCTTAGGCACAAGGAGTGGTTACGCTCCTTTGCATTAGCGCGACCTAAGACCATAGCCGAGGTAAAGGCCTGGACCGAGTGTGAGATCCAGCTCGAGTCCGAGGTGAACGCAAATCTCCCCGGTGTAGAGCAAACTGACCAAAAGAAAAGGGCGAGGGAAGAGAGAAAGAGACTTGAGCGGCCAAATTCCTACTCCCTAAAGTTTCAGGAGTACACCCCGCTCAACGTCTCCCAGACGGTACTGCTTGAGGAGGCTAAGAGCGAGAGGTTCTTCAAGCTCCCCCTGATCTTGCGCATGGCGGCAAAGCACACCCGGGGCCCCTACTATGGTTTCCATAGGTCGCAAGGCCACTCCACAGAGAGCTGTAAACAGCTCCGAGAATACATCAAGGAGCTCATCCGTTCGGGACACCTGGCAGCGCACTTGCGGGACAAGCGACAAGCTGACCGCGAGCAGAAGCAGCATTCCCCTCCCGGCAAGTTGACAATCGGCCAAATTATGGTCATATCGTGGGAGGGTACGTCGACTACCTACGAGGCTCGGCACCCCACGCCAGTTGTGGAGGCCAACAGCCATCCGAGGATGAAGGCCAGGGAGACCGAGGCGACCGTTTTTTGACGGCCTTACACCGCTAAGGAGCTCAAACCGTACCAATAAAAAGAACATCTACTAGCGTGTACTTCTTTTACTAAGGCAATGTAAACTTTTTTCAAGATCTTTCTGTTTATATAATAAGAAGGGATCAATAAAACATTGCAAAGAGAAGAGTTTTGTTTATTCAAAGGGTACTATAGGATCCTCAGCCGTACATCGAGAAAGAAAAATTACAATAGCGGGGGAAGGGGGTGCAGAGAACATTGCTCATGGTACTCCGAGGATATTTCTGCCAGTCGAGCCCTCACGGCCTCAGACCTCTGCCTATGATGCTGCCCATGAACGTCGGCATCGTGCCTCAATTAGTAGCACTCAAGGATGAGCACCACCGAGCGGTCCTGCCGACCCGCGGAGATCAGGCCGAAGCGCCGCAAAGACCTTAGCTTACCAACCGCCTCGTCCTTCAGCTGTTCGGACAAGGGGTTGTAGAGCTCCGGCGACGCCCTCCAGATGGAGTACATCAACAGCTGGAGTAGGGGGGAGCGCCGGGGAAGCAGTCGGCCGAAATGATCCTCAATACGGCCTATGACTAACTGCACCGTGTCCTCGGTACAGTACTGATCGTAGAGGCACACATCGTTGAAGTTTACGATGTCGGGGATGGTAAAAGGGAAGTCCTCCATTCTTACATTTTGGATGTGAAGGAAGGAGTGATCAACGCTCCCTCTTTTTTATAGCCCACAACGCCCCATGAGTCCAACAGTCGCTCATTTCACCCACAACTGTACCGCCACACGACAGACATCGAGCTTTTCTCAGCGAAATCGAAACGACGCGGCTCCGGCTCTTCGCCTCCCCCATGTGTTCACTACATGTGTCGCCCATGATTGTTCCTATTCCCCATACTCACACCGGGAAGGTCTGACAGAACCTCACGAATCGACCGAGCGGCTACCCTGCTCGGCTATCCGGGCTGGTAGTTCACTACCCTGCAATGCCAGGGATCGAAGCCCTCACCAAGAGGCAGCCGAGCGTCTACCTTGCTCGGCTATCCCTGGCTGGTAGTTCACTACCCCACGACGCCAGGGATCTAAGCACTCGCCAAGAGGCAACCAGGCAGCAACCCTGCTCGGTCCATCCTTAGCAGGCTTCTTGTGGCCCCTCCTACGCTAAGGATCCAAGCCCTCACAAAGAGGCAACCGGGCTCGCCCTTGCTCGGTTATCATTGGCCGGTAGTTCCCTACCCCGCAACGCCAGGGATCGAAGCCCTCACCAAGAGGCAGCCGAGCGGCTACCGTGTTCGGCTCTCCCTGGTTGGTAGTTCACTGCCCCACGACGCCAGGGATCTATGCCCTCGCCAAGAGGCAACCGGGAAGCAACCCTGCTTTGTCCATCCTTAGCAGGCCTCTTGTGGCCCCTCCCATGCTAAGGATCCAAGCCCTCACCAAGAAGCAACCGGGCTCGCCCTTGCTCGGTTATCACTGGCCGGTAGTTCCCTACCCCGCAATGCTAGGGATCGAAGCCCTCGCCAAGAGGCAACCGGGCTCGCCCTTGCTCGGTAATCCATGACTGGTAGTGTGGCTCTTGACATCAAGTACTTGAGAGGATCCACCTTTGATATGAGATGAACCTCATATGCCAAGGCATAATGCCGAAGCTTCGTTATCGCGAAGATCAGTGTCGGGCAATGTTTTTCAATAGGGGAGTAATTTTTTCTACCCCCAGAAGAACTCGACTCAAATAATAGAGAGCTCTCTCCTTCCCCTGGTCGTTCTCCTGTGCCCATAGCGCGCCTAAAGAACCTTCAAGGGCTGTTGTGTACAAGATGAGGGGCTTTCCCTTGACCGGGGAGGTCAATACCGGCAAGTTCTGTAGATATTGCTTTATTTCGTCTAGTGCACTTTGGCATTTACGATCCCAAACAAATGGGGTCCCCATTTTCATTAGATGGCTGCAGCGCGACATTTGCCGGAGAGGTTAGCTATGAACCGTCGGATATACGCGAGCTTCCCTTGGAGAGACCGCAGTTCCCTGAGAGTTCTTGGCGTGGGCATTTCCATAATCGCCTTGATCTTTGATTGGTCTATTTCGATGCCTCGATGTCGAACGATGAATCCCAAGAATTTTCCTGAGGAGACTCCAAATGCACATTTCAGGGGGTTCGTCTTCAGATTATATTTTCGAAGACTCTGGAACACTATCTTCAAATGCTCCCAGTGCTCCTTGTACGATTTATTTTTCACCACGAGGTCTTCGATATAACATTCGACAATCTTATGGATGATGTCATCAAAGATCTTTGTCATGGCCCTCTGGTAGGTAGCGCCTGCGTTCTTCAAGCCGAAAGGCATCATCTTATAGCAGAATATGCTTGGAGGGGTCCGGACGGCGGTGTGCTTTTGGTCTTCAGGATGCACTTTTATTTGATTGTAGCCTGAAGATCCATCCAAGAAGGAGAAGACCTCATGGGTGGACATGTTATCGATCATCAGCTCAGTAACAGGCACTGGGAAGTCATCTTTCGGGTAAGCTTTGTTGATGTCCCGGAAGTCCACGCAGATGCGTACTGTTCCATTTTTCTTCATTACTGGGACAATGTTGGCGATCCAGTCAAAATATTGAACTTCTTGGATGAAGTCGGAGTCGATTAGTTTCTTGACTTCGGCATTGATGCTCATCTCGAGTTCGAGTCGCATTCTTCTTGGCACTTGCTTGACTTGCTTAACGTCCGGCGATATAGCCAGTTTATGAACCGCTACTTCTGGATCTAGTCCCGACATCTCGGAATAATTCCATACGAAGCAGTCTTCATATTGCGTAAGTACGTCTTTTAGCGTAGCCACCTTCTTTTCAGACAGCAGCTCACCGACGAACGTTGGCCTCGGTTCATTTTCCGTCCCTAAGTCGATTTTTTTCAGATTGTCTTCTGTGGTGTGTATCCCATCTTCCAGCTCTTTTGGCGCCGGTGTAAATTCTGAGATCATCTCGTCCTCATCTTCATTTGCAAAGCACTGGGAGAGGTCGTCCATATTCTCATGCTTCTCCTCCCTTGAGAATGTTATCACGTGACAGGTACGAGTTCGTTTACAAGCTCGATGTTGATTTGAACTTTCCTTCGCAATGTAGGTTGCTTTTGGCTGTGGCGGAATTACCCTCCAACTTTCGGATAGAGCAAACCTGCCTTGCTGATACTGGTCTTCGACCCAGTCTTTGAAGGTGAAGCAATCATCCAAAGGATGTCCTATTGCTCGATGGTAGGAGCAATAAACTGGGTGATGGACCTCGTTTATTTGCTCAGGGTGTCGAGACTCCGGGAGTGTCATCATTTTATACTTTATGACAAGGTTGAATATTTTCCTTATCTTATTTTGAGGAAAAGAGTACTCCCGATCCATCATTTTCATAAAAGATGGATTCCAGCTGACTTTTTCTCGGTCGCGTGGCTTCTTGGATCCGCTTCGCTGTCTTAGAACGCCATTCCCGTTCTTGATATTGTTGTTGCTTCCACGTCGGACTTTTTCCTTGCCACGAGAGCACATAGCAGGTTGAGGATGAAGGGTATCATCGTCTTCTCTTTCTGTAGACTGCTGAATGAGACGTTGCATCCTGGTTTTCTCGTAAATGGCCATTTCGCGGCTGTGGTCATCCCGAACTTATTGACCTGTTTCCGTTATTAGCTTGTCAATCTGTTCTTCGAATGACGGGCTTGGTATTTTCACGGCGGGATCTCGCTCTGGTTCGACATCTGCGCTATTTGGAAATGCATTCGCTTCTCCATCGGAGTTATTTATGACACGGCAACCATGGAATCGCTCCCGCTTCTTGGACCAAACGTATCCAAGTCCCGTCATCTCTGTCCTCCCGTTGGGCATTTTTCACTGAGTCCCGGGAATGTCCCAAATCTTGTTGTAGAATTGGGTTTGTCGAGCGGTTTGTTTGAAAGGTACACATTGGCATCTTAACAGCCTTTTCAATCCTTCTGCATAATATCTAGACAGACGGATTGGTTGGAGTCTATCGAGCGCAGAATCGGCACCATGCCAGACTTCTTTCTCCACTTTAGTCTCCGTGGATTGGTAGAGGAGGATCGCCTTTTCACCTTTTCTTTTAGGAGGAACGTAAAAGGTCTGCAGCTCTTGCACACCGTATGTGTTGAGCGTGTCAAGTTCTCTGTAATGGTGCCGCAGAACCATGGTGATTTGCAAGCTCAGATCAGCTCCAATGAAGGTTTGTATTGATGGATGAACAGAGAATACTATGTTAACTTCATCTTCAGAGTCGCTGCTAAAGACCAAAATAGGCGTAGATATTCCTGGCTCGCTGCCTTGGAGTTGCCCCGAGAGGACCATCTCTTCATCATTTTCGGTATCGCTCCCAAAGATCGGGATGGTGGCGACGGCTTTTTGTTTATTCTCCGGTTTACGACATTCTTCCATGTCTTCGAAGTCTGGTCGGAAGTACTTAGCCTCTTTATACTTGCGGACTTCATTTACCGAGAATGGGTTAGCTCCCCTGTAACTGTGTACTCGAGGTTGTCTTTGAAATACTTCATACACTGATATTGTGTAGAAAAGATGATGTTGTACTCGTGCAACCAAGGCCGGCCGAGCAGAGCGTTATAGCAAGTCCTGGCGTCCATGACATAAAACTTGATGTCAGTGACGAGCATCCGAAGCGTAATGTCAGTATTACGAATCCCAGCGTCCGGGATGACTGTGAGTCGAACCCGGAGATAGTAATTTTGTCCCACGCCAGGTGTTGAACGTTCAAGCAAATCTCCTTCAACACTCTCATATTAAGAAGGCTGACGGAGGACCCGTTGTCAACCAGGATCTTCCCTATCTTGATGTCATAGCAGTACCCGGTGAAATACAGAGGACGGTTTTGCTCGCACGTTCCGAGGAGGAGATCTTCATCGCTGAATGTGATGTCAGCTGTGTGAACTTCTTCCAACACATCCTTTATCTTTTCTTTTGCAAGGAAGGCTTGAAATTGGTTGGGCTCTTGTAATGCCTTGATCAGAGAATCTCGTGCCTCTTTGGACAGGAGGAGAGCATCCAGTATGCTCAGTTGCGATGGTATCTTCCTCAGATGCGCCAGGACATTTTAATCCACTTTGTTTTTCTTAGGTGGGTCCTTAGCTGTGAGCTCTTCGATGACTCTATCATCGAGGGCAATTTCCTCGGGGACCTTTTCTTCCCCTTGTCTCTCTTACCTGAACCTTTGTTTGAGGGTCCGAGATTCTTTTCAGGTAACGTACGATTACGCAGCTGAATGTTCTCGCATTTCTTCACCTCTTCTTCTTTTTCAGAGGTGGATTCCTTGAAGAGAGGGCCGAGGGCCATTTCATCGTCCGAATCGCTCCCGAAGGTAAGAACTTGAGATTTTCCTTCTGTTGGGATGGCATCGACCATATGACAGTTACTAGCTGTTCCTTTACGCTCATTTGTCGTGCTTCTCTACTTCCGACAGGCTTTGCGCTTTATTCGTCTGAAGTGTTGTCGGTGGGCCACGTATCCCTGCCACCACTTCTTGAAGGCATTGCACTCTTCGGTAGGGTGTATGGCCTTCTGATGTTATAAGCAGTATTTCGGATGTACATCCGCTCCATCAAGGCACGTACTCCCAGGAGTATTTCCTTCGAAAGGTGGCAGCTTCATTCCCATTGACAGAGCTTTGGCGAACCGTTTCCCCGTCTTAAATTTTCTTTTGTCTGCCGCGAGTGTACTTTGATCTGATTTGAGTACTTTATGACTCTTCCTCGCCACAACTTCTTCATCCCGACGCTTGGCCTTTTCGTATATGGCTGTTTCACGCTCTTGATCAGCTTTGCTCTTTTGAAGGGCTTCGTTAAGCAGTTTATCGATCAGGTCATCTGACGGTTCCAGGGATTTTGATGCCGGTCCTGCCCTCAATTCCTCTGCGTTGCTTTCCGACGCCGAGGGAGCTTCTTCGTCTCTTAATGACAAGTGGGAGACCATGTGGCAACTCGCTACATACTCCTCAGGTTCTTCTGATGAGTCGTTCCCTTCATCATTGTCACTGTCTCCGTTCTTAAGAATATGCTTGAGGAACTCTTCAAGTGTGACTGGGGTCCGCGCCTTTTGGTTGTACTCTTCCAGCGCATCAATGTATTTTTGCAGATCCGTGCGCTTGTCGTCGAGCTGCACGGGCTTCTTGGTCTTCTTCTTTTTCTTCGAAGACTTTGAAGGCCTGACTTGGGCATTTTGCCCATTGATACCAACTTTCATTGTTGGGCGCGGTTTCAGCATCCCCTCAATGATCTCGGGCTCCAACAGGCTTTTCCATCTGATCGCTGGGCATGCTTGAAAATATTTCAGCATTCTTTTAGTTTTAGTCGAAAGGACAATCTCTCAGGGAGATTCTTCTATAAATAAGCATGATGCCCTCGGTGTGTCCACCTTCTTAGGAGCGTGCTGCTGAGGCGGGTTTACCTTCCAGTTTTTGGACAGCGCAAACTTGCCTTGTTGGTACTGGTCATCAACCCAGTTTTTGAAGACGTAGCAATTTTCGATTGGATGGCCCATTACTCGGTGGTAGGAGAAGTAGTTAGGACTGTTGACATTACCAGGCTGCAGTGGGCTTCTCGGATCCGGTAGAGTGATGAGCCTGTTGCGCACCGCCAGTTCGAACAGTCTCCTTGTTTTATCTCGGGAAAATGAGTAAGGACGTCTCAACATCGAGCTGGTGAATACCTCCCCTAGATGATGGTGGTCTTACGCTTTCTCACTGCAACGTATTTTCAGCGAGATCCTCCAGATATTTCCAAGCTTCGCCATCGTCTTTGGACATGAAATTGCATTGACACACTGTTTCAAGCATCTGCTTTGTCACTGGATTAATGCCCTCATATATAATTCGACATAAATCCCATCTTTGTATTCCATGATGAGGACATTGGACAAGCAGATCCTTGAAACGTTCAAAGCACTTCCAAAATGATTCATTGGGAAGCTGGGTGAACTGGTTGATCTCGCTCCTAATATGGGCAGTCTTATGGTTTGGGTAAAACTTCTTAAGAAATGCTATTACGAATTTATCCCAATTAGTGATAGAGTGTGCGGCAGTATTATAAAGCCATTTTTCTGCCAAGTCGCACAGTGTGAATGGGAGAAGACGCAAGCGCATAGCATCCACAGTCAATTGTGAAGTCCCCATCATTGCGCATACGTTTTCAAATTTGGTGATGAAAACGTACACGTCTTCCGACTCAAGCCCGTGAAATTTGGGCAGCAGATTGATGTAGTGGGGTTTAATTTCGAAATTATCCTCGTTAGCTGGTAGAATAGATAGACAAGTGGGAAGAGGACCACGGATAGGATAGCATCTCTCTTGGAGAGAGATGCACGGTGGATTCTGCGCACCTACGGGTGGTGGCAGCGTGGTGTTATAATCTGATGGAGTACCATCCATCTTGGTCGTGGTGTGTGGTGGGGGAAAAGTGTTAGTTATATGTATGCCCTAGAGGCCATTACTATACATAGGATGTATATTGTAGTGGATGCTGGGACATATATAGGGAGGACTTTCTCGCTCGACATGATAGTATGCTATCTGGTTACTCTTTACCTTAACGTGTACACTGATTGTCTCTCTGTTACATGTTGGTAAAGCCCTTAGGATGTGTACTTGACTACCTGGACTATGATGCGGATCATACTAATGGGGACATGGTAGTCCATAAGTACATCCTTCAAGGTCCCTAGTCGTGGGTGTATCGAGACGGGGCATCGATATACCAGATGTAGACTAGCGTATACCTTCTCGACCCATACAGATGGGCGATGGATAATCCCATATCCATTGGTGTTTGACATCAGAGATGATATACGGGTGCTCAGTGGAGACTGGGTACACTGGACGGACTCGCCGAGAACTCCCAGATGGTATTATACCTTACGTCAGATGGCAGTTCTCTGGTGACACTGGTACAGAGTAGTCTGTTGACCCGAGATCGTCATAGAGTCTTGTGTGGTTCCCACTGTGCTTTGATTTCCACCTTACCACGTCCAAGAGGGCATGCAAAACGGTGGTTTTTGGGTACAGTCCCTAGTCACATGGAGGCAATGAGCGATAGGAGGGGATTCGTCTCTCCCGGTATAGGGGGTTGATGTTGCGCTGTGTTCGATTGGCTATAACAGGAAATCTCTGGCCAGGGTTGCTGAGATTTACTGGTAAGTGTTACCAGTAGTTTCTCGAATTGTTATAGACCTCATATCGACACGACTTATCGAGCTATTGGGGTCTGACGTTTACCACCCCTAGGCGAGATATGCGACATATCAGACGATCAGACCGGACTGTACGGTAGTGTTACTGGTTGGATTCACTGGAGTGTGAGCGGGCTTGCTCGTCGATCTTCAGATCGCTCAATACCCGGGTGGCCGTTACGTTTAGCAGACCGCTTGCGGCTTGTGGGTGTTTGATATGATCATCACCTGCTGCCGGCGTATTGACGAGTCTTTAGAGTCCTACACAGAGGTTTCCTGGCTCAAGCGAAACGAAATAGGAGCGCATATGAGATATGTGCGGGACCGAGAATAATGCGTGTATGTGATACCGTATTCTATTCTCGCGATGAATGTGTCGAATGGTTGTATGCGATATAACCTAGTTATCGAATCAAGGATTGATTCGATAAATCGATACATTGGATATTAGTTGGTTATATACGATATGACCGGATCGTTAAATCAAGTGTTGATTTAATGATTTAATGTATAATTATATATTTGATATATTACTTTGCATTAACTAATATTGGTTCACTTTAAATGGATTTTCTCTCTCGGATGTGCACATTGTATATTCGATATAGTTTTGTGCACTTGATTGTATCATGTTTAATGATACATGTTTACTTGTGTTTGTGTGAAGATTGAACCATGGTTATATGAATGGTTAGGGTTATGATTATTTATTCATTCATTTATTTATTTATTAGTTTTGGAAAATAATAGCAAAAGAGAAAAATGGTGGCTTTCTTTGTTCTTTCTTGAAGCTTCATGAAGACTTTGACCAAGTGACCATTTTGTCTCATGCTTAACCCTAACCATTCCACTCAACCATGATTCATTCTCTACACTTGACCATGGTTATATTATGATAAGTATTCATATTATTTTCTTTGAGGATAATACTTATCATAAGATAATAATATTCATCTTCTTCTTCTTCATCTTCAAAGAAGAAAGCTTGCTTCATCAATGGTGATTGATGAAAAAGAGTGAGAAATCCAATTCTAAAGTCTACCCACTTCCTATTTCTTCATCCTCTACCTCTTGCCAAGTAGTAGAGTGTGTTTTCTTCACAAGTTTCATGACTTGGTGAAGTGGGAGCTTGATCTTGTGATGCTTCGACGTAGATCATCTTCGGCACGAAGCCGACGACCTTGCCCGTCCATTTCTCCGATGAAGCCGACGCTAGAGCCCGGATTTTGATTTGGACAGCGGAGAGGACTTCATCACGGAGCCGTGGAGGTGGAGGACCGGATCTACAAAGGTTGTATTTCCGTTCTTTTAGTTTAGATGTAAACTAGTTTCTTTTTCGCCTAGACATCTAGCCAACGATCCGTAGTTTAGGGTTTCTCGGCACCGTAAATTTTGAAATTGGCATGGTTGATGCCTTGTGAGACCTCTTGGGAGTGCCTAGGAACCCTACAGTGGTATCAGAGCCTAGCTAGAGCCTTAGGCGAAGTCTAGACGGAGTTTGAAGTCCGATCGACCCGAAACCCCAACTCAAAAAATGCTCTCTGTCCTTTTTTCAAAAACGTGGATTTTTCCAAATTAAAAATTGCTAAAAAATTCAGCAGGGAAAACTAAGAATTACGATGCAAATTTTTTTTATTGAAGCTGCTACAGTGCGGCGGAACCGCGGCCAATAAATGAGATCACTGTTAGGTTTCTGCACAGTAATTCCTATTGTCAGGTGCTGGATTTTCTGGGAATTTTTAATATTTATTCAAGAGTTGAATTTTCTGGGGTTGTTTTGGGGATTCGGTGTTTCGATCGGAGTATCAGATTTTGTCTATGTGGCTTTCCGGATAAATTTTAGAATATGTTAAACAGTTCGACCGGATATAAATACCCAACTTTTCCCCTGTCGGGAAATTTCCAAGTGTTGGATTTTTCCGTAGTTTAACGACGTTCTAAGTAGTGCAAGTAACGTGACGGTCCCTCTAGAAGACAACAAACCTTAACTCGATTATGTGACCGTCTTGAACTGCCCTTTGAACCTTCGGGTTTGGGGCAGTACGGCGTGCCACATGTGAGGCGTTGGCTTGACCCTTCTACGGCTGGACCGTTGGTACTGAGGCACGAACTGAATGTTGTTAGACTTATTTCATGTGTTGATCTATATTGGGAAAACTTGGGTGTTTGACTGTTCGATCGGAAAGTTTAACATTTTCTATTTATCCGGAATTGGATACAATAATTGGAATTCACAAGAAGTTATGAGATAACTGAATGAATGTTATAAACATAGCACTTTAGTCTCACTTGATCGGTTGCCACGGAATTTTGATGCGATCAAAAGTCCGTCGTAATCACGTAGCGTACGCGGATACTCGCCGGGTAAACTTAATAGAAAGTCTCGCTCCATAGCCCCGACCAAGTGACTGTAGGAGAACCCCGTCGCCGAAAGCATCCTTTCGGGTGCTCGCGGCAGCGGTGTTCCGCCTTGGTGCACTTCGTCGACGGCGTCGGGGGTGCGGCGGCCTACTAAAGTTTGCGACGAGCATTCGATCAGGATGTCGGGAATCTTGTTGAATTGCCCGACTTGATATTGAAAAGTGTATTCGATTTTGAGACTAAAATGCGGGGTTTATAATTGTTAGGCATGCGATGTCTAAGGAATTCATTTGATTAGGCATGCGATGTCTATGCAGGTTGCGGATTCCAACTGTTGTAGTTTTACACTTTCTTTTCTGTGACCGTAAGTGTAATATGTGATATCGCCGGTTTCGTTGCTATATGTCAACGACAATTGGGATGGACATATTTACTTACGTTGATGACATGTGATGTTATGTGTTACTGGATATGTTATATTGGATCGTCGTGTTTGAATAGCCGGGGGTTTTTATTTGAGATGAGTGTTTTTCATTTTCATTCATGTAAAAACTTGTATGTAATATTCTTTTATTGGGGCACTTCCAGGTTGCGGAAGTTGTCACCGTTTGTATATTATTTACTTTTCTCAACTAGGATAGACCCAAGAAGGAGGGCACAAGTAACCGGGTTCTGGAGTCCAGCGGGAGACCAACTCGAGGAGTCGAGTCCGGGTCTCCTAACTCTAGAATTGGTAGGGTTGCTTGCCGCTCTCGTAGGGGTCTAGGGGTGTGGGTTTGGCTATTCATCACGACCGTGGAATCCGTGTTTTATACTGGCTCGTATTGAAAACACGGACGTCCTAGCATATCCAATATTTCATATGATTCTTCTGCTGCGATATCTGTGATGTGATCATGTGATGTTCTGTGATAGATACAGTATATAGTATATATGATATATTATATAGGCATTACTTATGTTTTACACCCGCGCTAGCCCTGCCCCGCTCTGCCATTAGTTACCTAACCTAACGGTGCACGAGGGGACATCGAGGCGAATGCAGATGGCATAAGTGTACGTCGTATTTATCTGTGATGTTTAGGTATTTAAATGATGGGACTTCATTAATGTGATTAATGAAATAAAAGAAACCTAAGATGTTGTAGAATCGAATTTCAAAATAAAACAGGTAGCTACAGTTCTTGCTTTGCACAGCGGTATATATGATATATCCTGCACCTTATTCGATGAGGAAAGGACCGAGATCCCTTCACCGGGAGTGACTCCTGTAGCAATAACTGGCAGATGCTACACACTCGGTTTGTCTTTTGATTGCTTTTAAGAGTTTTTGCTTTGCACAGTGATATATGTGATATATCCCGCACCTCATTCGACGAGGAAAGGACCGACGATCCCTTCACCGGGAGTGACTCCTTTAGCAAAACTAGAAAAGCCTCAAAGACACTCCATTTCAAAATCATTTGATTCTACAACGATATCAAATTCATTACGCAATAGGTTTTCAGAAAAACCTGTCGTAGCCCTCCGTCATTTCAGATAAGTAGTAGTTAGTATTCGTGCTACGTTTGTTGGCCTGGTCAAGGCGTAGTGTGCGGTAGCTAACTGGTATTTATCTGCTTATGCATATGATGCAGATTGGATTAGGGTAGTCGTGCGACTTTGTTGGCCTGCGTCAAGGGTCGTGCGGGTGGGTTTAATTCAATCAGGAAATGACGGGTTGAACTTGACTAGCGGACTATGATTTGTTGGCCTGCGTCAAGGTCATAAGACGCTAGGGGCAAAATATTATCGGGAATTTCAAGTGTTGAAATTTGCAATGAGATTGCATACCTTCTATGAGATAGTTGGATCCCGATACCCGCTGCGAGTAAGAGTTACTCCTGGGAGAGTTTTATACATTACAATTAGCCGATCAAGTAGGTGTCTAGAAAGGTGTCAACGAGGTTACGCCTCTGGGAAAACGAGGTTTACATTAATTAGGTTCGTGCGAAAGCACGGGGGACCTCCCTCAAAGTACCAACACTGGCCTGGCTGAAAGATTGGCGAACTTGTAGTGTGTAATTAATCCCGGCTAGTCTTTCCTTTTAGGGTTTGAAGGAAGATTTGATAAAAAGCAGTGGGAGCCATCCTGATTATATAAAATAATAACCAATCTATTCTTGCAAGAGCGCACGCTGAGTGTTTTCTTCTCTCTCTCTCCAGGTAGCGACCATATCACGCCTTAATCAAGATAATAATACGGATTATTGACCGAACCCGCTTGTTATACTGAGCTGGGGAACGTTGGTCCCGCTCCAACTTATAATTATTATAAGACAAAGCAGGAAATTGGGGATTACCAGAATTCCCGTGCCGTCCAAACGAGGAGAGTGCATGATGATGCATCATCTTCGGGTGTGTTCGTTACAAAGAACTGTTTCTCTGTATCCTCTACGTCCTGGGTATGTGATACCAGATCAGGATCCCAGATATGTAATTTGTTACATAGGGCTACAAAAGGGTAGAGAACTGAGAACGGGTGATAAGTTTCATGAGGCAGAAAACGGGGCAAGTGTTGCAGCCAAGTCTGTTGGTCACTGTCATCCTGTATTGTCAATACATTGATTCTGAACGAATATTATTAGATACCGAACCTGATATACAAAATCATATCAGTCTCTTTATCAGTAAAGAAATGATACATTGATTCTGAACGAATATTATTAGATACCGAACCTGATATACAAAATCATATCAGTCTCTTTATCAGTAAAGAAATGATAAAATTTTGTACTGTTGGATAATGTTTTGAACATTTCCTATATCAAAAGTTGATCGGTTCAGGCACGTTATCTAAAAGCGTTGATGTTCTAAATCAAACTACAGTTCTTAGTATACGGAACACACACAAGAGGAAGAGTTCAGAAATGAACGGATCCTTCTTGAGGTATTGTAGACTAGGTCATATCAATACGACCCGACTAGCTGGAGTTACATAAAGATGCATATTTAAATTAGTTTGAATTTACATCTTATGAAACTCGCCAGTCATGTCACATAGATAAGATGACCACAGCTCTATTTATCGGAAACAGAGAAAGAGTTAGTGAACTCTTGGGATGATACATGTTGATGTATGTAGGTCCCCTGTCTACACATGCCAAGATTGGTTCTTTATACTTCATTATATTCTCTGATAATCTCTCAAGATTCAGTCATATGTTCATGTTGAAACATGAGTCCGAACCTTTTGAGATATTCACAGAATATAAGCTAGAAGTAGAGAACCAAATGAGGGTATAAGTATTAAGTCCTTTGATGCGATCAAGGAGGAGAATACTTGTGCACGGAATTCCTGGACTATTCTAAAGGAGAATGAGATTCTCTCTCAGCATTACTCCTCCGTATACACCATAGCACGATGGTATATCGGGGTGGAGCAATCACACCCTATATGATAAGGTGTGCTCTATGATGAGTACTACTGAGTTTCCTATTTTCCTTTTGGGAGTTATGCACTTGAGAAGATGCATACCTATTGAATTAGGTTCGAATCAAATCAATGCCTGCCACTTCATATGTGATATGGAAAGGGAAGAGCCCATATCTTAAGTTAGTTAAGATTTGGGGTTGTCCGGCCTATGTCTAAAAGCAAAATCCGGACAAACTCGAGGCAAGGTCAGTTATGTAAAACTGGAAAGGTTCCAGCTATACAAACTACAGCAGATGATTTGATAAAACGAAAGGATTCAATAGTTACCAACGAACCTCAGCCTCTCCGCCGATCTAGTAGGGTTCCTCACCCACCTGAGAGATGCTTCGGTTTCTCGATGACAGTGGGAGCGAGGATTGCATCATGAGATGATGACCCAACTAGTTTCGAACTGGCCATCAGGAGTGTGACTCTGTAAGAATGGCTGGATCCTTAGTGATCTGAGATGGAATCCTTATGCACCGACAAAGTATGGACTTTGGTTACTATATCTGAAGGGTTAAATCCCCATCAGGAGCAAGTAAATCTTGAGAAGATTACTTGGTGTACTTGGAAAAGTTGAGACTTTCAAAGCTAGACTTGTTAAAGGTTTTCGTCATCAACCAGGCGTGGATAATGATGAAACCTTTTCAAGTATCTATGCTTAAGTCCATCCAGATCCTACTTACCACGGCTACATACCATGACTACGATATCTGGCGGTTGGGTGCCATGACTACTTTTCTAAATAATGATTTAGAAGAGAGCGTCTATAAGTACACAGCCAGAGGGCTTCGTAGACAGTGGGAGCAGCGGAAACGTGTGTAAGATGCTTTATAGGATAAAGCAGGCATCGCGGGGTTGGAACATCTGTTTTGATGTGGTAGTCAAAGAGTTTGACTTCATCAAAATGGTAGATGAACCTTGTATATACAAGAAGGTAGTAGGGAGTATGGTATTGATCCTCGTAAAGTACGTGGATGACATACTCTAGATAGGGAAGAAGTTTCCTATGTTACGCTTGGTCAATCTCCGCTTATCACAATGATTCTCCATATAGGATCAAAAGTGATACCTCCTAAATCCTGGATTTTGGATCTATGAGATAGATCTAAATGGATATTAGGAAACTCACTAATTGTAGTGAGATGGTATCAGTTGATCCTGGGGAGAATCACTGGAAGGGTTCCAGGGTGATAAAGACGACTGAATGTCAGTCACAGGCATTGTCTTTACCCTCAGTAAAGGGACGGTATGTTGGAAGAGTTCCAAGATAAATACCGTGGCATACTAGACGATAAAGGCTGGATACATCGCTACTTAAGATGCTACCAAAGAGGCTGTTTGGGTGTATATTGGTTCATGAGATGAACTACGTTCCTACCATTGTGAGACAATGGAGTTGTGGCTTATGCCAAGGAACGTCCGTCACATCAGTGATCCAGACATATTCTAAGGCAGTGTCACCTGATCGTGGAGATGGTTGATCTCTAGGGGATCGAGGTTAGGAGAGCAGACTCAGAGGACAACATGGCGGATCCACTCACGACGGCCTATTCCCAGAGAGAGACTTTTATGGGATGGTTGAGTATGAGATACTACAACCACTGCTACAGATGGCCCTAGTGCAAGTGGGAGATTGTTAGTTATATGTATGCCCTAGAGGCCATTACTATACATAGGATGTATATTGTAGTGGATGCTGGGACATATATAGGGAGGACTTTCTCGCTCGACATGATAGTATGCTATCTGGTTACTCTTTACCTTAACGTGTACACTGATTGTCTCTCTGTTACATGTTGGTAAAGCCCTTAGGATGTGTACTTGACTACCTGGACTATGATGCGGATCATACTAATGGGGACATGGTAGTCCATAAGTACATCTTTCAAGGTCCCTAGTCGTGGGTGTATCGAGACGGGGCATCGATATACCAGATGTAGACTAGCGTATACCTTCTCGACCCATACAGATGGGCGATGGATGATCCCATATCCATTGGTGTTTGACATCAGAGATGATATATGGGTGCTCAGTGGAGACTGGGTACACTGGACGGACTCGCCGAGAACTCCCAGATGGTATTATACCTTACGTCAGATGGCAGTTCTCTGGTGACACTGGTACAGAGTAGTCTGTTGACCCGAGATCGTCATAGAGTCTTGTATGGTTCCCACTGTGCTTTGATTTCCACCTTACCACGTCTAAGAGGGCGTGCAAAACGGTGGTTTTTGGGTACAGTCCCGAGTCACATGGAGGCAATGAGCGATAGGAGGGGATTCGTCTCTCCCGGTATAGGGGGTTGATGTTGCGCTGTGTTCGATTGGCTATAACAGGAAATCCCTGGCCTGGGTTGCTGAGATTTACTGGTAAGTGTTACCAGTAGTTTCTCGAATTGTTATAGACCTCATATCGACATGACTTATCGAGCTATTGGGGTCTGACGTTTACCACCCCTAGGCGAGATATGCGACATATCAGACGATCAGACCGGACTGTACGGTAGTGTTACTGGTTGGATTCACTGGAGTGTGAGCGGGCTTGCTCGTCGATCTTCAGATCGCTCAATACCCGGGTGGCCGTTACGTTTAGCAGACCGCTTGCGGCTTGTGGGTGTTTGATATGATCATCACCTGCTGCCGGCGTATTGACGAGTCTTTAGAGTCCTACACAGAGGTTTCCTGGCTCAAGCGAAACGAAATAGGAGCGCATATGAGATATGTGCGGGACCGAGAATAATGCGTGTATGTGATACCGTATTCTATTCTCGCGATGAATGTGTCGAATGGTTGTATGCGATATAACCTAGTTATCGAATCAAGGATTGATTCGATAAATCGATACATTGGATATTAGTCGGTTATATGCGATATGACCGGATCGTTAAATCAAGTGTTGATTTAATGATTTAATGTATAATTATATATTTGATATATTACTTTGCATTAACTAATATTGGTTCACTTTAAATGGATTTTCTCGCTCGGATGTGCACATTGTATATTCGATATAGTTTTGTGCACTTGATTGTATCATGTTTGATGATACATGTTTACTTGTGTTTGTGTGAAGATTGAACCATGGTTATATGAATGGTTAGGGTTATGATTATTTATTCATTCATTTATTTATTTATTAGTTTTGGAAAATAATAGCAAAAGAGAAAAATGGTGGCTTTCTTTGTTCTTTCTTGAAGCTTCATGAAGACTTTGACCAAGTGACCATTTTGTCTCATGCTTAACCCTAACCATTCCACTCAACCATGATTCATTCTCTACACTTGACCATGGTTATATTATAATAAGTATTCATATTATTTTCTTTGAGGATAATACTTATCATAAGATAATAATATTCATCTTCTTCTTCTTCATCTTCAAAGAAGAAAGCTTGCTTCATCAATGGTGATTGATGAAAAAGAGTGAGAAATCCAATTCTAAAGTCTACCCACTTCCTATTTCTTCATCCTCTACCTCTTGCCAAGTAGTAGAGTGTGTTTTCTTCACAAGTTTCATGACTTGGTGAAGTGGGAGCTTGATCTTGTGATGCTTCGACGTAGATCATCTTCGGCACGAAGCCGACGACCTTGCCCGCCCATTTCTCCGATGAAGCCGACGCTAGAGCCCGGATTTTGATTTGGACAGCGGAGAGGACTTCATCACGGAGCCGTAGAGGTGGAGGACCGGATCTACAAAGGTTGTATTTCCGTTTTTTTAGTTTAGATGTAAACTAGTTTCTTTTTCGCCTAGACATCTAGCCAACGATCCGTAGTTTAGGGTTTCTCGGCACCGTAAATTTTGAAATTGGCATGGTTGATGCCTTGTGAGACCTCTTGGGAGTGCCTAGGAACCCTACAAAAAGAAGATGAAGAAGTATCGACTTCGGCGTCGATAGCAGGAACGCGGACAAGACGGGCACTAGAATCCCGTGTCCAGCCGAGCATGCACTAAGCGGGTTTAGTGCAAGTGGCAGCGTGTGTGAAAAATTGGTCTGTTTTGAAAAAAAGTGGGACTCAAGACAAATCACTCTAAAATGCACAAACAACCCTAGAACTAAGGTTACCTAGGTCCAGTCTCTAGACCGCTCCTAGACTTCCAAAGGACAAGCCGTAGGATAAATCCTCTACCACCTCTTTACTACTCTTGTGGCCAGGTAAGTGCCAGGTAAGTGGGAGGTATCCGCTATACGAATCACCGAAAATAGCGGGCCTAATTAAGTAAACCACTTGCCTTAGACATACTTGCCTAGGCACCACAAAAGTAATGCGGATAAGCGATAGATTACCTACGACCTTCCTCTGTCTTTAATGAGCGCGACAGTCCTTAGAGTCCGGTCTAGATATTTTTTAAATTAATGTAGGGTTGATGCATATGCTCTGTTTGTGATTTGTGGGGCTTAGGAAGGGTGATGAAATCCCCACCTAATCTGGATTTGGTCTTTGCCCCTTAAAGTCCGTATTAAAATATGCAAAACAAAACCAATCACAAAACTTTTGCAAAAAGATTTTTGAGCGGCGCTATTTTGTAAAGAATCCTGCAGAAAATAGATTTTATTGGATTTTAGAGGATAGAGAAGGAGTTGAGAAAGATACCAGAGAAGTGTGAACCCTAGATCCCCCAATTTCACCGCGCTTCCGTCGCAGATGTTCTCCTTTGCCGCGGTTCCGCCACAGGAGAGAAGGATCTGTTGATGAAATTTTTTTCTATGCCCTTCTGTGCTCCTCTGGATCTCTAAGAATGTCTCTGTCTCCCGTTTCCTCAAGTATGTGACTCGAGATCTCCTTGCAAAAATTCACGCACAAATCGTTAAATATGCAGTTTGCAGTTTTGTTTTAATTATGATATTGATCATATAAGAATTCAACACAAATAGTAAGAATAAAAAATTATGCACGTATCCCCGGCAACGGCGCCATTTGATTGGTTCGGAAGAGTGTTTGTAGTATAACCGCAATCAGAACGGCGTCGCGCGTAGCTAGACCGAGGTGAGTACGGGTTGTCCTCAGGGAAACGTTGAATATTTTAATCTTACTTTAGATGTGTTGAAAAAGAGAGGAGGGATAAGAATATTGTAGAATGGTTGTAGGATCTAGATCTACGTTAAATAAGGATGCAAAATATAGATCTAGATTAACTACGGATGTAAGTTTATATAAGACAGGGCTTGTAGGGTTCATTAGGATTTAGTAGTTATGGATGATTAATTAAAAATTACTCTTTCTATCGTTTAATAGATTTAAAAATAGAACGACGGTGATGCATTTAGATTAGGGTTTCTGGAGGGAAAAAGAATCCCACTCTTAACCCCTATCTCGACACGGAACCCCGTTCATATCTAGCCTTTACCAAAACAATCATTAATCTAATCTCTAATCGCGGTTGAGACTAACAATGAATTGGTAGCGCACCCGATTAGAATGTTAATGATTCTTTTGATAAAGTTTATAAACTTTATAGGACGTAAAAAGAGTTTAGGTATTTTCATTATCCATTAACCTATCCTAATCCTACGAACCCTAACAAGCGGAGAATTACTCGCGCATGTTGGAAGAAAAAGAGATGGAGAGAAAATGCATAATTAAACTACAAAAAAATAGAATAGGAAAAAGAGCTACCTTTATTAATCAACAATATTCATTACACTTTGATCCCTTAGAAAATGATTACAAATACTAGTTTGCTTCTCGATCTCTTCCAAAGAGGTAGACGAACAGTTGATGATCAGCGTGGATGCGTGAGCCGTCTTGGACTTCGTGATCTCGTCGGCTTGATGATTTTTCCAAGAGGCTCTCGGACTTTATATATAGTCCCAAAGCTAGAAACTTTGCTTCCAAATATGGAAGTTAACAGTAAAGATTCACTCACAAAAAGCACAGCATCTAAACCTTCAATCTTGCCGCGGATCCGCGGCCCAAGAGGGGGTATGGCCGTGGATCCGCGGCCACTTAATCTGATCCCTTGATCAATTTCTTGGGGCTTTATCTGTATGACATTTGGCAATCTTTGGAATTTGGAAATCTTCTCTTAGTTGCTGCCAGACTTGACTTCTAAGTTTTGGTTTCTTAATTAGGCAGGTTTGCTTTAACAACTTGATTTCCTTGATTTTAGACCTGAAAATTCTGCACAACAACTCAAATAATATTTAGTAGAGTTAAGATTTGGTCAATGATATTATTTGCATATATTTTCCTACCAAATGCTAATTATAATATATCAACACATGGAAAATAGTATTTTTACAGATAAACCCTCATATGTATGATATATTATAATAAAGACCTTTTTTTAATATAGAAATAGTAGGAAAAGTGTAATAACAAATGTGCAATTTTATCAACTGAACAGGCGACCAAGTTCAACCGAACACACTTCAAGGAGCTAAGGAGAAAGATAGAGACCGAAGGACTTGGTTCTTTTGGTATAATCTTTCTAACTTTGTAGTTTAGCCCCTTTTTAGTTAGCTAGTATAGGATTTATGGTTTCGATCTTGGGCATGGTTTCATTTGCACCAGAATTTTTATACGTCGTTTTTGTTCCGCACCAGCCACTTTAGATGGCTAGGACGCCGGCGAAACCCAGTAGTGGTATCAGAGCCACCCCCAATACTAGCTAGTTTGCAAGATGTTAGAATATCGATCGACCGAATTTTCCTAATCATTTTTCCAAATTGCCATGAATTCTGTCGGTTTTCAAACTTGCTCAAAAAATCTTTCTGTATAGCTTAAAAATCCATGCAGGCATTTGTAGAGCACCACAAGAAATTTGGACACTTGAATCAATATTTTGGTCACGAAACCGCCGCAAAACATTCTATTTGGCGGCGGTTCCGCCGCGCTTTTGTGGCCAAATGTCTCCAAATTTCTTCTGGCACTCTAATTAATGGAATTATGATTTTTTTGATATTTAGTTTTGGCCCAGATTTGTTTGAGTGCTGGTTTGCACTTGGGGCCTATGCGGATAAATTTAGTCGATCGAAATTTTAAATGTGTGTTTATCAGTACTTAGATTAGCATCTGCGACCGTGAATGTCACTCGATTGGTATAACCCGTCTAACTGTTATATGTCCTTTTAGACGAGTTTGCGAACGTGACATTCATGTTGATGTTTTGTGATTGTGCTGATATCGTGGTTGGATTGTCATGGTGGATAGCTTGGGTGCAATGATAGTTAGTACAGTTTAGATTCATTTGTACATTTGTTATTGCGGGGCGAGCGTCCGACATGTGGACTGGCGTCACTGCCAGATTGCATATTCTTTTATTGGGGCACGACCAGGTTGATGTCGATGTCGCCATTGTATATATTTTCTTTTCTGTACTAGGATTACCCCGCGGTGGAGTGCTCGAATAGTCGGGTCCTACATGGCAACGGGCCCGCATCTCATGGCGTTGAGACGGAGAGGGCCTCACTTTAGAATTGGCGGGCTATTCGCCGCACTCGTAGGGGGTATAGGGCGACCCACGGAGGAGTGCTCAAGTTACCGGATTCCATGAAGTGCTAGGTGGCCCATTCACTTTATTGAAGGGGGTTGTCTCAATCTGGGATTGGCGGGTAACTTTTCACACTCGTAGGGGTCTAGGGTTTTCATTGCACAGGCTATTCACACGACAGGGGAACGTCGGTTTTTTCATTTATGGCACAAAGGAAACCCGGGGATCTCAGATTATCCGTTTGTTCTGTGATACTTATCGCTATTCTGTGATGTTGTATATATCATGCCTGGGACAATTGTTATATATATTTATATATATACTAGTAGATATTGTATATGTTTTGCATCCGCGCTGGTCCAGCCCCCGCTCTGTCGTTAGTTAAGTAACCTAACGGGTGATGACGGGACCCAGTGGCGAATGCGAATGGCATATACGTACATTTTATTTTTGTTCCTTTTATCTGGCGTGATATGGATTAATTGATGGGACTGCATTGATTCTGATCAATGGAAAGATAAAATAAACCTATTTGATGTTGTTGGAACCAATTTTGAAAACTGATATTACAGACATTTTCTTTTGCTTTGCACAGTTGTATTCGGTTATGAATATCCAGCACCTCATTCGACGAGGTAATAGCCAAGATCCCTTCATCAGGAGTGACCTCTTGAGTAAAAGTTTGTGCCATCATAATAACTTCAATATAGTCGTTTCTTTTGCTTTGCATCGTGGTATTCAGTTTGGAATATCCTACACCTCATTCGACGAGGAAAGAGCCGAGATCCCTTCACAGGGAGTGACCTCTTTAGCAAAAGTTAGCGCCACTATATATTTGTAAAGCTATCCGGTTCCTTCAACGATATCAAGTTTATTACGTTAAAGTTTTTTCGCCAAAAACCATTCGTAGCTCTCCGTTATTTCAGATAGGTATCTACTAGTATTCATTCTATGTGTTTTGACTTTCGCCAAGGCATAGTGTTTGGTAGCTAGTGGGTGCTTATCTGTAGCATAAATTGATGCATTAGTCTAGGACAGGCGTACAGCTGTTTTGGCCTTCGTCAAGGGCTTGTACGAATGGGTCTAGATTAATCTGGATAATGACGGGTTGAACTTGACTTGCGACTTATGATGTTTTGGCCTTCGTCAAGGTCATAAGCCGCTTGGGGCAAAAACTACATCGGTATTTTCAAACATACAGGAAACTTGCCAGGCATGCGCATACCTTCTGGAGTGTGGTGACTTGAATGGCTTTCATCAAGTTATCATGCGATAATAGTTGGATCCCGATTCCCACTGATGAGTAGGTGTTACTCCACGGGTGATTTTAGATGATCCCGACTAATTCTCCTTCTGGGTTTGGGGGAGAATTCGAGGAAACAGTGGAAGCCATCCTGATTAGATAAAGTGATAAACCATTCTAATTTAGGTTAGAGTGCACGCTGAGTGTTTCTTCTCTCTCTCTCTCTCTCTCTCTCTGGTTGCGACCATGACCCGACCTAAACTAAAACTCATGAACCAAGTTAACCGAACCTTCTTAAAACAGTTTGACTTTTGGATTGTCATTTAGTCGCATATATCATTGCCGTTCATTCTTTCCCTTTTGCATTTCTCCAGAACACCCCATATCACTACGAAGATCCACATTCATTAGATATTCCATCGTATAGTTATATACGAATTCGAAGGAACTTGTTCCAGTTCGAGGATGGATTCTAGTTCAGGAGAAATTGAATAAGATTATTCGGATGTCTTTTACCTTTACCTTCTCTCAGGTTTCGAGAGCTCCTAGTGTTAGGAAAGTACACATATTGCGTTTATTGGATAGTTTTCTTCCAAACCATAGGCAGGTGCCGAAAAGTAGGGAAGGAAGAAAACCAATTAGCCTGAGTGTGGTGAACAGAAAGTAATAAGACATATAAAGGGATTAAATTGAGGGAAAAGGAAGTTGCGACTGCTATTATTCATGACAAAACTGTGTATACCCCTGCCACTCCTATATCCACTTTGTATTTCTCCGGAACACTCTGTATCACTACGAAGATCCACATTTATTGGATATGCCATCGTATAGTTACATACGAACTCGAAAGAACTTGTTCCAAATTCGAGGATGGTTTCCGGTTCTGGAGAAATAGAATAGGATTATTCAGTTATCTGTTCTCTTTATCTTCTCTCAGGTTACAAGGGCTCCTAATATATGGAGAGCATACCTATTACGTTTATTGGATAGTATTATTCCAAACCTTAGGCTTGTAGGGTTCCTAAGCACAACAACAAGGTTTCGGGTGGCATCATCCATGCTAAATTAAAATTTTTGCCATGCTTAAACAACCCTAAACAAGATCTTTAACTAGAGAATCATGCGGAATCGAAATGTAAACTACTTTACATCTAAGTGATTAGAGATTACAACCTTTGTAGTCCTCTCCTTCACTTCACAAGCTCCAAGTAGTGGTCCCTTCGCTGCGATCCAAGAACTCCCGGACTCTTGAGAGGCTTCGCAAAGTGAATGGTCCATGCTTGCTTGAAGACTTCGAAATCCAAGATGATCTATTTCGAGAAAACACGAACTCAAGCTATGACTTCACTAATATGGAATCAGTAAAGCTAACACACTAATCTATATGGCTAGTATAGAAGAGAATGATGAAATAGGAATTCTGCTCTCTGTAGTTTTCTTTTTCTCACAATTTTTCATCACAAAAGAAAAAAGCTAGCAAACTTTTTGAGGAAGAAGAAGATGAAGTGATGAAATGAATAATTGTTGAGGTTAGAAATGCAACCAAGGGTTAAGAATGTCATAGTTAACTCATGTAGAGAATAAACCATGAGCTAGGGTTAGAATTAGGTTAATAAATATCTTAGAAATATCAAAAGGGTGGATTTAGTCAACAAGAAGAAATATCTTAGCATAAATCCACATTTTTGAATTAACTAAAATAAATATACATCTAACCCTAATCGCTAGTCATGGTGTGAATCTCATAAACCCTAGTTGCATGTATAACCTAGTATGTTACAATTATACATATCACACATATATAATTTAGTAACAAAAGAAAAGAATACAATAAACATATATCACATACATGTTAAATATATCCAAAGTGAGAAAATGAAATACTTAAGTGAGCAAATATTAATTAATATAATTTAATAAATCAAATATATAATTATACATTAAATTATCGAATCAGCACTTGATCCAATAATCCGGCTATATCACATATAACCGACTAATATAAAATGTATCATTTCATCGAATCAACACTTGATCCGATGACCCGGCTATATCACATATAACCGGCCGATATCACATATCGTGAGGATAGAATATGGTATCACATACACGTATCAATCTCGGTCCCGCACATATCACATATGTGCTCCTACCCTGTTTCGCCTGAGCCCGGAAACCTCTGTGTAGGACTCTGAAGACTCGTCAATACGCCGGCAGTAGGTGATGATCATATCAAAACACCCACAAGCCGCAAGTGGTCAGCTAAACGTAACGGTCACCCGGGTATTGAGCAATCAGAATATCAACAAGCAAGACTGTACATACTCTTATGAATCCAATCAGTAACATTACCGTACAGTCTGGTCTCTTCGTCTGATATGTCGTATATCCAGTCTAGGGGTGGTAAACGTCAGACCCCAGTAACCGATAAATCATATCGATGTGAGGCTCATAACAGGTCGAGAAACTACTGATAACACTTACCAGTGGATCTCCATATCTGTCCTAGCCAGGGACTTCCAGTTATAGCCAATCGAACACAACGCAACATCAACCCCTATACCGGGAGAGAAGAAACCCCTCCTATCGCCCATTACCTCCATGTGATTTGGGACTGTACCCAAAAGCCACCGTTTTGCACGTTCTCATGAACGTGGTAAGGTGGAAATTAAAGCACAGTGGAAATCACACAAAGCTCTATTACGATCTCGGGTCTACATACCAATCTGTACCAGTGTCACCAGAGAACTGCTATCTGACGATATGTATAATACCATCTAGGAGTTCTCAGCGAGTCCGTTCAGTGTACCCAGTCTCTACTGAGCACCCGTATACTATCTTTGATGTCAAACACCAATGGATGCGGGATCATCCATCGCCCATCATATGGGTCAAGAAGCGTATACGCTAGTCTACTCTAGAGTATCGATGCCCTATCTCGATACACCCTCGACTAGGAACAATTATAGAATGTACTTTGGACTACCCTGGCCTCACTAGTATGATCTCCATCATAGTCCTAGTAGTCAAGTACACATCCTAAGGGCTTTATCAACATGTGAGAGCAAGACAGTAACACAATACAAATCAACATGTTAAGACAAAGTGTCACGCCCCGCTTCCCAGAGTACGCTAAGTAGGCACGTGACATAGCCAACCATGCTATCTGTGGATAGGAATTGTCCTTCCACAGTCACATTACGGCTGTAGAGATATCAAGAACAAAAATAAAACTATCTAATACATGTCCATAAGCCAAAATAAAATGAGTCAAGAATAATAATGCGGAAGCAAAAGATCCAATACAAGAATAACTGGAATGTATGTCCCATAATGCGGGCTCACATCAGGAATACAATAATACTGAAAGCAACAGAACTAACTACTAAGGAGTCCTCACTGCTCAGCCTACTGACTGAAGTACTTCTGCTCTGACTGCAGCAAGGGTAAGGAATCTGGGCCATACAAAACCCAGACATCAGCACGTCATAACATCAAGCAATAATATGTAAACAGGGTAGCAAGACATGCAAGTATAATCATAAATAGTAAAGCAGGGTAACAGCAATATAAATCAGGGCGGTGAAAGGTAGTGTGCAGTGAGTAACCTAAACTGGTTATTGGGTTGAATAGTCTCAAGTCCTTGAAATCAATTTGATGAATCATCGATGTAACTCAATAGTATCCCGTGCATGCCCGGGACCACGGTCTAAGACTCTCGGGCTGAAACCGAGACGTGCCGCTGGGCACTAAAAGGAAAAGGGTAAAGACGAACGATGTCAGCAGCATCATCCCGAGGCGGGCCTACCCTCAAAAACTGATCAGTATAAGCAAGCAACTGTCGAGTTACAAGTCAGGATTTCATCATTGATTTCCCCATACCCCCAAGTTATATGTGTTTAAGTCAGGTATTAAGTAATCAAGAACTAATGCCAACTCAGGATCAGGTAGGTACATGTTTGTCTGGATAGACAACAGGAACGGTCTGTAAGGACTACATGTCAGGTTTGTTGGCATTAGTCGCAAGATCAGGTAACAGGTAAAGCCATGATACAGCAGATCAAGTCAGGTAATATATAAAGGTGTCACGTTATGTCAAGAGTTGTACGGTACCATGTCGGGTCAAGTAATATGTGTATCAAGTCGTGTCAGGGTGTACAAGATATCATGTGGGTGCTCATAATCAACTAGCATAATCATGGTTATAAATAAACAAGCAAGGGTATTATCAGAACAATAAACTGGCACATGTAATATGATATGCAAATAGGTACAGATTAAACTACTTGGATGCACGGTTATCAGTTTGGGTTTAAGAGATAGTTTTAACATTTCATGAATGCATTAAAACAATGTGGATGATAAAATTATACTAATATGTACCTAAACAATCTAGAGATGCAATTGAATATGAATTAGGCTGGATGTATGCAACAGGTCGTCCGATAGGATATAAACTACAAAAGGGGATTTTGGCTATGCAAACAATTGTGATTATGTGATCTAACATATAAATGTGGTTACTAGGTTTAGTAAACTAAATGCAACAGTTAGGTTTCCATTTCTAGATCTGAAATATGTAAACAGAACATCGTGCTGTTATTTTGGAATTCATGGCTTTAGATTCTATCTAAAGATTTAATAAGAAAATAGATAAATTAATATAGGAATAGTATGAATAGCATGTAGCAAGTTTCACTTGCCTCGACGGATCGCGATATGGAAAACGGAACGTCTCGCGTCGGCGGGAAAAGTCGCGACGCGCGCACGGTACACGGAATGAGTCCAAACGACGAACAGTGGGATCACACGGGTCAGAGGTTCTCGCTGGGTCGTCGAGATCGTCGACGTCGTGGCCAACTCCGACGATCTTGGCAGAACAGCAAACACAAGAAACAAGATCTTAAGGAAAAGAAAAAAGAAGGCAAGAAGAAAGAGAGTAGAGGAGGAATGTGTGTACGATGGCTTACTGGGTTGCAGAGGGGTGTGCTAGCAGTGGCGGCGAGATAGACGGCGGTGAGGGGCGCCGGTGAAAGGTTTTAGAAGAGCTAGGGTTTGGTTAGGGTTTGGGCTCGGGTCTGGTTCCAGGGGTTGTAAAGCAGGGTTTTGGGTGCTGGATGGAGAGCAAAGGAGAGGGGGAGATGGCGATGGTGAAGGGAGGCGGCGTTGGGTTGTTGGGTTTTCCCTCGGGCGTGTGTGCAGGAGAGAGACTCGGGAATCAGGAAAAGAAAAAGAAGATGGTGAGGAGGAGGAGAGGAGACGGTGGTGTGGAGCAAGAATAGGGTTTGGTTAGGGTTTGCGGAGGTGACGAGAGGTTGGATGGGGTTCTTCTCTTCTCGTGCATGGGTTTTGAAAGAAGACAGAAGAAGACGAAGGAGGAGATATAAGGGAGGTGACGATAACATGGGGGAGGTGACGGGATTCTCGCGCACCGTGAGAGGAGAGAGAAGCGGGAGCGAGAAGAGAGAGATAGAGAGAAACGAGAGGAGAGAGAAAGAGGAGGAGAGATGGATTCGTTTGGTAGCGGGGGTGAGAGAGAAGGAGTAGGAGAGAGAAGGAGAAAAGGGAGAGAGATAAAGAATTTGTGGGGCCCGCGATGATAGGAATGGAGGGTTTTGATTGGGTGAGGGGAAACTGTTAGGAAAAAATTTACAAAAAATTTACCGGGGTTTTAAAGAAATATAATATCGTTGGTTTAGAAAATTATGATAGGCTGTAAAAAATATTTTAGGCTGATTTAAAAGATTTAGAATAAATAGGATTTGGCGGGATGCAAAAATATTTCAGAATTGCGCCCGGGTCGGGTCCAAAATTTTGAATTTGAAATATGAAAATTATTTGCAAGTTCCAAAAATTGAAATGAAGGACTTTGTAAAAGAAAAGCATACCCCCAAGAACGGACGCACGCACGTGCGCGTAGCAATCCAAACACGTCCGTTCCACTGAACGGGACAAGAACACGATGCAAGGACGCTACCATAGGGTTAGGGGTACTATGCAGGCCATAACATGTATTTTTAAATTATTTTAAGTAGCTTAAATGGTTATATACAAGAATATGAAATGTTAGTGTAATCTATAATTAGAAAACAACGAGCTCAAGTAAACGGGTCGAATATAAAGTAAATTACCATTTTGCAACCAAACATGATAAATGAACTAAATACCGCAAACAACACATACGGTAACTGGAATTTGTATAACTGGACTCGGTTGTTACATTATACCCAACTACAAAAAGAATTTCGTCCTCGAAATTCCAAGAACACAAAAGGATAAACGACCAACACTACAAGAAAAGATGGGGAAACTTCTGCCGGATTTCATCTTCTTGTTCCCAAGTGGACTCTCCATGTGAGCGATTACCCCAAGAAACAAGTACAAGAGGGATGACCTTGTCCTTAAGAACCTTTTCCCTTCGATCCACAATTGCAATTGGTCGCTCCTCAAAAGTCAAGTCTTCTCGTACAGTCAGCTCCGAATGATCCAACATATGTGTTTCATCTCGAACATACTTACGGAGTTGAGATACGTGAAACACATCATGCACATTCGCCAAGGACTGTGGTAACGCCAAACGATACGCTTCCTCACCAACACGCTCCAAAATCTCAAAGGGTCTGACGAATCGAGGGCTGAGCTTTCCTCGACTTCCGAAACGAATCACCCCTCTAGTCGGTGATATCTTCAAGAATACTAAATCACCCACGGCAAACTCTAGAGGTATTCTCGACGTATCTACCCAACTCTTCTGTCTGTCTTGTGCTGCTTTCATATGATTTTGGATAGCATTAACTTTCTCAACTGTCCGCACAACCAAATCCGGTCCCAACAATCTTCGTTCACCGACATCGTCCCAACAAACAAGTGAACGACACTTGCGACCATATAAAGCTTCGAATGGAGCCATCTAAATTATCGCCTGAAAACTGTTGTTGTAAGAAAACTCCACCAAATGCAGATGATCCTCCCATGAACCCTTGAAGTCCAACATGCAAGCTCTCAACATATCATCAAGAGTTTGGATCGTTCTCTCCGACTGGCCATCTGTTTGAAAATGATAAGTGGTGCTAAACTTCAATCGGGTCCCCAAACTTTCCTGTAAGCTCCTCCAGAAGTGTGATAAGAACCGACTGTCACGATCGGACACGATACTCACCGGTACTCCATGCAATCTTACAATCTCCTGCATGTACCGCTCTGCCAAAGTTTCTGTTGATTGACCAACCCGAAAAGGAATGAAATGAGCTGCCTTGGTCAATCGATCAACAATCACCCAAACTGCATTGTTGCCTTTTGGACTCCGCGGTAGAGCTGTCACGAAATCCATGGTTATATGTTCCCACTTCCATTGAGGAATCGGAAGTGGATGCAATAAACCAGCAACCCTTTGATGTTCAGCCTTAACTTGCTGACACACCAAGCATTTTGCCACAAAGCGGGCAATTTCCCGTTTCATGCCTTCCCACCAAAAATGCTGTCGTATGTCTCGGTACATCTTCATGCCTCCTGGATGTACGGAATATACTGAACTGTGTGCCTCCTTCATAAGTTCTTTGCGAATATCTCCCTTTGGTACACACAACCGGCTATCATATCTCAACGAACCATCTTCATGGATCAGTAAGTCAGTTTGAAGTCCAGCTTCAACCTGTTCTCAGAACTTTTGCAATCTAGGGTCCTGCGATTGCGCTGCTTTAATATTCTCGATTAACGACGAATGTACTTGCAGCTGCATCAACTGTCCCGAAGAATGCGGTGGCACAACCTCCAAATTAAATCTTCGAAATTCTTCAATGAGTTCCTTCCGTTCAGTCAACATCTGAATTGCTGGTAACCGACTGAGCGCATCCGGCACGACATTAACTTTCCCCGGATAGTACTTAAGATCAAGATCGTAGTCGGCCATCAGCTCCAACCACCTACATCGCCTCATACTACGCTCCTTCTGCGTGAACACATATTTCAAGCTTTTACGATCAGTGAAAACCTCTGCTTCATCGCCTCAAAAGTTGACGCACACTTATCTGTCCATACGAACAGTACCTCCTTGCGCGTAAGCTTGGTCAAGGCTCAGCCAAACGAGCAACATTCTCCACGAACCTTCTGTAGTATCCTGCAAGCTCAAGAAAACTTCTGATCTCTACAACGTTCTTCAGAAACGGCCAGTCTTGAGCTGCTGCAATCTTCCCTGGGTAAACGGCGATTCCATCTCCAGCTACGATTTGCCCCAAACTTTACTTCTTCAAGTCAAAACTCGCACTTGCCCATTCTTGCATACAATCTTTCTTGCCTCAATGTCTGTTGTGCGATCTTCAAGTGTTCTACATGCTCTTCCTTGCTCGCTGAGTAGACCAGAATATCATCGATGACCACCACTATAAACTGGTCCAAGAATGGTGAAAAGATTCGGTTCATCAAGTCCACGAATAGCTGGTGCATTCGTAACTCCGAAGGGCATCACTGAGTGCTCGTAATGTCCATACCGAGTTCAGAACGCTGTCTTGCAAATATCTTCTGTTTTCACTCGGACCTGATGATATCCGGATTGCAAATCCAGTTTCGAGAATACCCTCACGCCACTAAGCTTCTCAAATAGTTCGCCAATGCGAGGGATCGGGTACTCGTTCTTAATAGTCATCCGGTTTACTTCTCGATAATCGATGTACATCCATCTTGTGCCATCTCCTTCTTAACTAGAAGAACTGGAGCTTCCCAATACGAGTTACTGCTGCGAATCCAACCCTTCTCAAGTAATTCAGCAACCTGCTTCTTGACTTCCTCCAACACCACTGGTGCCATTGGATAGTACGCTTTAGAGACTGGCGCTGCACCAGGAACAAGGTCAACCGCGAACTCCAAGTCTCGCTTCGGCAGTAACACCCGATATGTCCTCGAACACATCCATGAAATCTCGAACAACAGCTAGCGCTTCATCTTTAGCAACCTCTGGGTGTCCGAGAATCTGGAAATTCGCCTTCTTCACTTTAATTGGACGACATAAATCAAAGGGATGCACTGGAATTGAATAACGCTAATTCAAGAAAACCATGAATAGATAGGGTACCTGAAACGACCTCCTCTGAAGCTTTAGCCTCTTCAGCTATCGGGGAAAAGCTTGAGCTTGATTAGCTCCCCGAATTAACTGCTCCTGATCTGGAAGCTGCTCTTGCGGTGGCTCCCGAGTATCCTCCTTCAATCTTTTCTTTGACGGACAATTATAAATGGTGTGATCCACTGATCCACAAATCAGACAAAGTCCAAGCCTCTTACGACAAACTCTTCGATAATGACCCGGTCGTTGGCAGAAATCACATAACTTCCTTCCCTTTTTCTTGGGTAACACCGGCCTCTGAACATTCTCTTCCTTATGAAGTTTCGACGGACAAGCATGGATAGTGTGATCCGCCGATCCACAAACCAAACAGAGTCCCCGTTTCCTTCGGCAATCTCTTTGCACATGTCCGTGTACATGGCAGTAATTACAAATCACGCTCCTCTTCCGATCAACAACAATTGTTTTCTTCATTGGTGCTACACCGCGTCGGTTCACCGGAACACTTTCACGTACGGACGTTTGGTTTAGTGCAAACGCCGGCTTTAGCTCGGTCTGCTGCTTGTGGTCCTCAAGCAAGTCACGAATTACTCCAAGCAAAGTAGCGTCATCCATAGACCTCTGGTACGATTGTAGATTCCTGGCTTCCATGATACTGCAACCAAACACCAAAGAGGATTAGTACGATATCAGATTCAACATATAGATCAAGGATAGAACTCCAAGTTACATAAATAGAGTACCGTATTGTAACCATGCCGCGGTATCATAGTTACAAGCACATAACTCCACTCAAGTCGCCTAGGCTCTAGAGATAAACAAAGGAAACCAGGTTTTCGAGTCGATATGCAAAGGAGGTTTGCACATCGCAAAAGTAGAATCAGGAGGAGGTTAAGATTCAAGAATGGTAAGGCGGTAAGGTGGCAGGACATGTTTCCTAATCACGAGTATTCCAATTCGTGTATTGGGTACAATACCCAACTACAAACGAATCAAACCCTATTAACCTATGGCTCTGATACTAAAAGAACCATGTCACGCCCCGCTTCCCAGAGTACGCTAAGTAGGCACGTGACATAGCCAACCATGCTACCTGTGGATAGGAATTGTCCTTCCACAGTCACATTACGGCTGTAGAGATACCAAGAACAAAAATAAAACTATCTAATACATGTCCATAAGCCAAAATAAAATGAGTCAAGAATAATAATGCGGAAGCAAAAGATCCAATACAAGAATAACTGGAATGTATGTCCCATAATGCGGGCTCACATCAGGAATAAAATAATACTGAAAGTAACAGAACTAACTACTAAGGAGTCCTCACTGCTCAGCCTACTGACTGAAGTACTTTTGCTCTGACTGCAGCAAGGGTAAGGAATCTGGGTCATACAAAACCCAGACGTCAGCACGTCATAACATCAAGCAATAATATGTAAACAGGGTAGCAAGACATGCAAGTATAATCATAAATAGTAAAGCAGGGTAACAGCAATATAAATCAGGGCGGTGAAAGGTAGTGTGCAGTGAGTAACCTAAACTGGTTATTGGGTTGAATAGTCTCAAGTCCTTGAAATCAATTTGATGAATCATCGATGTAACTCAATAGTATCCCGTGCATACCCGCGACCATGGTCTAAGACTCTCGGGCTGAAACCGAGACGTGCCACTGGGCACTAAAAGGAAAAGGGTAAAGACGAACGATGTCAGCAGCATCATCCCGAGGCGGGCCTAGCCTCAAAAACTGATCAGTATAAGCAAGCAACTGTCGAGTTACAAGTCAGGATTTCATCATTGATTTCCCCATACCCCCAAGTTATATGTGTTTAAGTCAGGTATTAAGTAATCAAGAACTAATGCCAACTCAGGATCAGGTAGGTACAGGTTTGTCTGGATAGACAACAGGAACGGTCTGTAAGGACTACATGTCAGGTTTGTTGGCATTAGTCGCAAGATCAGGTAACAGGTAAAGCCATGGTACAGCAGGTCAAGTCAGGTAATATATAAAGGTGTCACGTTATGTCAAGAGTTGTACGGTACCATGTCGGGTCAAGTAATATGTGTATCAAG
This sequence comes from Agapanthus africanus, assembly GCA_030015575.1. NCBI lineage: Eukaryota > Viridiplantae > Streptophyta > Magnoliopsida > Asparagales > Amaryllidaceae > Agapanthus > Agapanthus africanus. The sequence goes on along the minus strand of JASDDO010000010.1, from coordinate 450,526,325 downwards.
TCGTGTCAGGGTGTACAAGATATCATGTGGGTGCTCATAATCAACTAGCATAATCATGGTTATATATAAACAAGCATGGGTATTATCAGAACAATAAACTGGCACATGTAATATGATATGTAAATAGGTACAGATTAAACTACTTGGATGCACGGTTATCAGTTTGGGTTTAAGAGATAGTTTTAACATTTCATGAATGCATTAAAACAATGTGGATGATAAAATTATACTAATATGTACCAAAACAATCTAGAGATGCAATTGAATATGAATTAGGCTGGATGTATGCAACAGGTCGTCCGATAGGGTATAAACTACAAAAGGGTATTATGGCTATGCAAACAATTGTGATTATGTGATCTAACATATAAATGTGGTTACTAGGTTTAGTAAACTAAATGCAACAGTTAGGTTTCCATTTCTAGATCTGAAATATATAAACGGAACATCGTGCTGTTATCTTGGAATTCATGGCTTTAGATTCTATCTAAAGATTTAATAAGAAAATAAATAAATTAATATAGGAATAGTATGAATAGCATGTAGAAAGTTTCACTTGCCTCGACGGATCGCGATACGGAATACGGAACGTCTCGCGTCGGTGGGAAAAGTCGTGACGCGCGCACGGTACACGGAATGAGTCCAAACGACGAACAGTGGGATTGTTCCCCTCCGAAAGACGCGGCGGAGACGCGATGACCGTCTTGCCTGAGATTCGGGGCAGATGCTATTTGGTTTTATCCGTCCACCTCTCTGAAGATGCCAAGTTTATTTATGGTACCGTGTATCGAAGGTTTAGACGGATGCGGCCGATGTAGCAGACTTCGTCAGATTCACCCTCGCTTGAGTGGTTTTTTGATTATAGGGACGATCTTTCCTGCAGGCGCAAGCCCCTGCAGTTAATTACGCTACCGCATCGCGGTAACAACTTTCTCCTTATCCAGAATTTCACTTCGTGTCGTGGGTGTTTGTTTTGTTTGTGGTTGCCCGTGGATTGTATACGGAGACTAATTTATGTCGTCGCCCGTAGGATGTGGATTAGTCCAAATCCGTATTTTCTTAGATTTGGGTCTGGTGTTTTGGTTTGAGGATACGTTAGCCATATTTGAGGCTAAGATCGACTCAAACGTTTGTTAAGGATACGTTAGTCCAGTTTGAGACTAAGATCAACTTAACGGGATCGTTTAGATCCGACAAAAGAGCATTTGGGCTCTATTGCTCCAGTTTAAGGACATAGCGGTCCATTTAATATATGGTCGTCGGGACCCATCACCTCTCTGACGTCGTTGAAGGATTACAACAATAGGTGTCAGAGGAGTTCAGAGATGTACCCTTGAACCAAAGTCGATTGGAGGGGATCTATAGTCCAATTTGGGACTAAAGTCTGTTTGAAGGTTTAAGGATACGTTAGCCATATTTGAGGCTAAGATCGACTTAAACGGGATCGTTTAGATCCGACAAAAGAGCATTTGGGGGCTCTATTCTTCCAGTTTAGGGACGTAGTGGTCCATGTTCCAGTTTAGGGACATAGAGGTCCATGGTATGTATGGCCGTCGGGACCCATCACCTCTCTGACGACGTTGAAGGATTACAACGACATGTGTCAGAGGAGTTCAGAGATGTACCCTTGAACCAGGTGTAAATTGATTTAAGAGAGCAACCATGCTTAGTCAATTTAATTTGAGGACTTACGGCCAGAATTAGGCTAAGTCCAATTGATAATGTTCAACATTTTTATTTATATTTAACCTAGTAGGCCTTTATTAGGGCTCTGCCCCTGTTAATAATGCACTGCATTTTATTCTGGCCTGTTAGGCCTTTTAAGTTGGGCTATATCCCCTTTTTATAATGCAGAGCATTTATTTTGGTCCATTGGGCCTCTTAATTGGGCTCTGCCCTTTAATAATGCGCTGCATTAATTAGTCTGACAGAGCGCTACGTGGCTTGTCAGGCGCTTTGCGCCAATTGAGGAGCCCAAGGCGCAAGTCCATGTGGAGGTGACACGTGTCACGCTCCGGTGAGCGCAAGCGCAGTGCGCTGCGCTGTTGCGCTGCTGACACGTGGCGCGCTCCGGTGAGTTGCGCCAATTCATGAGAGCAATGCTCTGTTTTAAAAGCGCATAGCGCAAGCTGTTCTGGAGCTGACACGTGGCGCTCTCTGGTGGCTTGCGCCAACCCAGGAGCGCAACAGTGCAGATTTACAAGTGCAAGGCACTGTTTTAATATCTTGATCCAATTTTGGATTCAAGAAAAGAATCTTTTAAGATTCCAGAACTAGTGGTTCATCAAAAGGCAATGCCTTTGTTATTATTATATTTTTTTTTATTGAAGATCCTTGATCTTGTTCTTAGATCAATGATCTTTTCAGAAGAAATTCTTCGTTTATTCAAAGGTTTTTTTACCTTTTTCTTTCTTTGAACTCTTCTCAAAATTCTTTAGAGGAATTCTCTGTTTTTCTCTCTGTGTTGATGTCTTCATGTGTTGGGGTCTGGGGGCCTTTTTATAGTGCCAATGATTTGTTGAATTGGTTAGAGAGATTTTTCTCTGAGTGATTTGGGGATTTTCCCCCACCGTTGGATCTTTGATCCAAGGGCTTCTATTTTGCAGAAGGCAATCTTGTTTTTAACAAGAACAGAAAGATCTTACTGGAATTTTACCTCTGTTTGACGCAAACGCTCCTGCGCTTGACACGTGTCGCGCAGCGCAGAGCGCAGCGCAACTGTGCTAGCGTAACTGCACGGCCACGTATCGCGCAGCGCAGAGCGCAGCGCAACCGCGCTAGAGCAACTGCGCTGACACGTGTCGTGCAGCGCAGAGCGCAGCGCAACCGCAACTGCGCTGCCACGTATCGCGCAACGTAGAGCGCAAGTCAGCTGAAGCGTTGCTTCTTTAATTTTTATTTTAAATAGAGCCTTGCTCTGATTGGGTGCGCTGCCCCGGGCGCAGTGCTCCCTGCGTTGGCGTGTCTGATTTTGACACGTGGCGCGTTGCGCGCAGCGCAAGGAATCTGAAGCGTTGCTTCTTTATTTTAATTTCAATTTTCATTTTAATTTTCAAAACAGAGCCTTGCTCTAATTGGGGGAAACAGAAGCGTTGCTTCGTTTCCCGCCTTGGAATTGGAACAGAGCTTTGCTCTGATTGGGGTAAACAAATGCCCCCCCACCGTTGCGCTTACGTGGCCCCCAAACGTGAGTGCAGCGGTGGCAGAATTCCAACCGTCGCGGCAACTCTTGGAAGTTGAAAGGGCATTGGATGCCTATAAATAGGACCTTTGGTCCTCAACAGATGATCATCATCTCTTCATGAGAATTTTGTTCAGAGCCCTGCTCTTTTGTTTAAGCACTTTTAAAATTTCAAACTCTAGAGAATTTTAGGTAAAAATTAATTTGGATTAAATTAAATCAATTTTAAGAGCCTTGCTCTCAATAGATCTCTGATCTAAAGAAAACCCATTTAGGGTTTCACTTAGCAGAGCTTTGCTCTAAGGGGCTCTAAAGAGAACTAAAGGGAACCCTATTATAGTTCCATCAATAGAGTTCTGCTCTCTGGAAGGTTTTTTCTTGTATATTCCTGATTCACCAATGGAGCTTTGCTCCTTCCAAATTATATAGAAGAACTCTTAAGAGTTTTTCACAGATCCTGGTGGTTAGAGATGACGTTCTATTTTTTAATGAATTATACTGTCTTGCTTAATCAAGCTGTCTGCTAATTTTGTTAGGTTTTTTTTTTACAGAAGTAATGGGCGCCCACATGTACGATCTTGACGAGATCATTTCTTACGGGGACATCTGCCGACTCGGCCGTTCTCAGAACCGAGAATTTACCAACGCCGAGTGTGCCGAAATCATGAGCCGCTTCGACGCATACAACGGCCAACTGCTTCCTCGGCGCTCCCCTCTCCTGAAGCTTATTGTGGGAGCAATTTGGGAAGCGCTTCCTCTATTCTGTACTGGTGTGCCACTTGGGGCACTGGATGCCGCCGAGGATAAGGTGCACTCGGTGTATCTGATGAGCCTAATCTCAAAGAGGAGGCGAGATAACCCTATCGATTTTTTGCACCAAGCTTTTCAACAGTCTGCAATACTTGCTGCCTATTGGAGGGAGGAGGACATCAGTGGGGATCCCGACGCTCGTGCTCGCGAAAGGAGGCACACTAGGATGGTTCGCCGGGCTTGGAAAGTCTTGGACAAGCTTACTTTTGAGTTCCTCAATCCATGTCCTGGATTTGAGGTTTTGCCATTGTAATCATTTGGATAATATCTTTGTTTATTGCCTTTATTGATGTAAAAACTTTCCAAGTATGAATGGCAAATCTTTTGCCTCCTTCCTTTTATTTTCTGCTTTGTTACTGGCACATTTTTTAAATAAGCATAGCCTGTAAGCGATATAGAACATTCTGTCTTGAACATCTTGGGGAGTAGTGATGGCTTAGGAAGCAGGTTCAGGTCTGCTACCTAAGGCTTTTCAACTTCATGAGCCGTGAGGATCTCATAAAGACTTTTCTCCCTACGAGTCGAGAGGATCTCGTAGGTGTATTTTCTCCTTAGGAATCGTGAGGATTCCTAAGTGCGTTTCCTCTTATAAGTCGTAAGGATCTTATATGAGAATTTTCCCTCTTATGAGTCGCGAGGACCCGTAAGCGGTTGTTTCCCCCCTTGTCGATATTCGACTTTGGAGAGTGAGACCCGTGGATAGTATGCAAGAGATCGTTTAGGGCCGACTTGCAGGATCCCGGTGCTTAGGAAACAAGTTTTTTTTTAATCCTTACTGCCTAAGGCTTTATCTCACGAGTCGAGACGAATCAAGCAGTTCTCGCAAAGACATCAATTTCCTCACGAGTCAAGACGAATCGAGATTTTCTCGCAAGAATATCCTAACGTCACAGTTAACCTCTGCTCTTTACGACAAAGGTCCGTTAGGGTCTGTGGTACTTAGGGTTTTGGCCGTCGTACCATCGCATCAGCTGATATATTCCTCGATAGGCAATCGTGCTGTTCGAGTAGCCCTGCGACTTCCGTGTCTAAGATCCCTTCGGGGGATGGACAAGACGTCTTCAAGCAATCCTCCTTGGCAGTTTGACCGTCGGAAGAGCAAGCGTTAGGAATTTTGCCATGCCGCTTTTTACTTGAGGTTTGGCTCATTTTGGAGAGCCCCGATGAGTTATAACCACTCCGCGCTGGTATGGGATGATCTCCGATAGTCTTTCAGGTTTTATGTGAGTTGACGTCAAGACCCTGAAGCTAGGAATTTGGCCTTCGCTTCGTTTGCTGGCATTGCGTCTGCTGTGTCGAGACGAATGTCGCGGTTATCTCTAGGTTGTTGGTGAACCGTCGAGGTTTGGAACTAGGGATTTTGTCGTGGCTCCGTTTGTTTGATTGTCGCGTCTGAACCTTGCTGGAGGAAGAACGCTAGGGTGACATCTCGTCTGTTGTATCGAGACGAATGTCGAGGTGGTGACCACTCCGCACTGATGTGAGATGATCTCCGATGGTCTTTCCGGTTTTATATGAGTTGCCGTTAAGATCTTGAAGCTAGGAATTTGGCCTTCGCTTCGTTTGCTGACATTGCGTCCTCTAGGTTGTTGGTGAACCGTAGAGGTTTGGAACTAGGGACTTTGCCGTGGCTCCGTTGTTTGATTGTCACGTCTGAATCCTGCTGGAGGGAGAACGCTGTGGTGACATCCCATCAGCTGTATCGAGACGAACGTCGAGGTGGTGACCACTCCGCACTGATGTGAGATGATCTCCGATGGTTGATTGGTTCGAAAGAGTGTTTTTGTAGTTTAACCGCAATCAGAACGGTGTCGCGTGTAGCTAGACCGAGGTGAGTACGGGTCGTCCTCAGGGAAACGTTGAATCTTTTATCCTTACTTTAGATGTGTTGAAAAAGAGAGGAGGGATAAAGAATTTTGAAGAATAGTTTCTAGATCTACGTTAAGCAAGAATGCAAAAATATAGATCTAGATTGTTTTAGGAATGTAGTGAATATAATAAGAGGGCTTATAGGGTTCGTTAGGATTTAGTAGTTATGGACGATTAATTAAAAGTTACCCTTTTTATCCTTTAATAGATTTAAAACTAGAACGACGGTGATGCATGTAGATTAGGGTTTCTGGAGGGAAAAGGAATCCCACTCTTAACCCTTATCTCGACACGGAACTCCGTTCATATCTAGCCTTTACCAAAACAATTATTAATCTAATCTCTAGTGGCGGTCGGAACTAACAAAGAATTGTTAGCGCGCCCGATTAGGATGCTAATGATTCTTTTGATAAAGTTCATAAACTTTATAGGACTTAAAAAGGGTTTAGAGATGTTCATCATCCATTAGCCTACCCTAATCCTACGAACCCTAACAAGCGGAGAATTACTCGCGCATGTTGGGAGAAAAAGAGATGGAAAGAAAATGCATAATTAAACTACGAAGAAATAGAATAAGAAAAAGAAAGCTACCTTTATTAATCAACAATATTCATTACACTATGATTCCTTAGAAAATGATTACAAAGACTAGTTTGCTTCTCGATCTCTTCCAAGGAGGTAGACGAACAGTTGATGATTAGTCTGGATGCGTGAGCCGTCTTGGACTTCGTGATCTCGTCGATTTGATGATTTTTCCAAGAGGGTCTCGGTCTTTATTTATAGACCAAAAGCCAGAAATTTAACTTCCAAAATTGGAAGCAAACTGTAGAGATTCACCCCCAAAAATAGTATACCCTAACTCCCCAATATTGCCGCGGATCCGCGGCCAACAGGGGGGTTTGGCCGCGGATCCGCAGCCAAGGGTGGGGATCACTTCATCAAAAGTTTGGGGCTTTCTCCTTGTGACATGTGTCTATCTCTGGTATCTTCAGAATTTGGAAATCTTTTCTTTTTTTCTGCCAGAATTGATTTCTTAATTTTGATTTCTTAATTAGGCAGGTTAGCTTTAACAACTTGATTTCCTTGATTTTAGACCTGAAAATTCTGCACAACAACTCAACAAATAATATTTAGCAGACTTTGTTCTACTAGGATTTGGTCAATGATATTATTTGCATATTTTTTCCTACCAAATGCTAATTATAATATATCAACACATGGAAAATAGTATTTTTACACATAAACCCTCATATGTATGACATATTATAATAAAGACCTTTTTAAATATGGAAATGGTAGGAAAAATGTAATAACAAATGTGCAGTTTTATCAACTGAACAAATACCCCCAAACTTATCTTTGATCGTCCCGAGCAAACTAGTTTATTCAAGAGGAGGAGAAAAAAGAAAGGAGAAAACTAAGCACACTTTCGTAGGCAAACACGATTGCATTGAGCACGTGCAATAAGCCGTTAAACCTCTAGGTGTCCCTAGTAGGAGGAGTGTTGTCTCCTGAGGGTTTTCAGCGGATTACACCCACAAAATCCTATAATAAAAGAGAGATGGTGAAATTTACATATAAAGATAAGAACCATAAAAGAAATACTTTGAAAATTTAGAGTTTCCAACTACACTAGATTTTCAGTTGTCATGAGCCCTATCTTAATAGTCATGAAAAAATGTTAGAAATCACATTATCCCTCAATAAAACATCATCTTTATTCTTCATTCCTACTTTTCATCCAAACATTGATCATATAACCCTACGTGTGTGTAATGGACATCCCTACACTTGGAGAATTCAATTCAAGCTATCATACTCTTGTCCATCTACCTCAGTACTTTTTAACTTGATGGATATTTATGGATTTGCTCACACATTTTCATACGACCGTTAATACTTCTTGTGGTACTAACCGACCGATTACTCATGTGCTTGCTGATTAGGTGATAATATTTTCCTCGTCTTGCACCACCTAAGGCTTAGCAGTGACTCACAGACCAGTTGGCCTTAGGGCACTAGGTGAAGAGGCACCCTCACTATATTTTTTTATTGCTGCCTTGACGATAACAAAACCAGTGTTCATTTTTCTTTTCACCATTTTTATATTTTCTTCATTTTTTCATTTCCTTCATACTTTGGCTTTTAGACAAGAGCATTTCAAGGTATCCTATACTATCCCGAGTTTCAAGATGTGTGTAAGTGCAAATAGTAGGGTATCAACATTCAAATGTTTGGCTTCCAGAATAGAAACTATTTTTTAGACTTATTTTTATCCTCAGATTAGTGATTTCCTTTATCTTACTAACCCTTGGGACAACAGCTCATAACTGCTTATTACTAGTTCGTTTAAGAAAACTTCTAATTTTCTTGGTTTTCTTAAACTATTCCTATCTTTTGGATGTAATTTTTCACACTCTGCTCTTTTGTTATAAAAAAAAATTCTAAATAAGTCGTGCTTATGCAAAATATGATGCAAATTGATGTGTAAATAAGCACAAACCTCCCCAAACTTGTTTTCAACGGTGTCCTCACTGTTGCTATCTGCTGGATCACAAAAACCTGTAAGCTTGGGAGGACATTATTAATGGGGGCCAAAATATATGAAAATGAAAGTCCTCCCCCAAACTTATTTTTGGCTCACAAATTTGAGGACAAAAGTTATGTTCAAGAGTCAAAAATATACCCCCATCAAACATAAGTTAGACAATACGAAGCATTTTAAGAGGGGATGAGTCATTTGGTCAAAGTAAGACTTTACAAAGACCAAAAGTTAACACCAACCAATCAAAGATTTTATCAGTATAGCGTATAGGTTGGTGGAAGAATGTGTTGTACCGAGTCAAGAAAAAATGGGGAAGGGATAAGAGGTGGTCTGGAAAGGGTTTGAAATTAAAGAAAAGAAAGAATGAGGATGAATGTGAATGATTAAGAAGAAGGAATGGTGATGGTTCAACCTCCATAGGTGGAGATTGATTAATCACAAAATCCGTATTGTTTAAAAATTCAAGTTCGTCAGCAAAAAGTTCTTCAAAACTTTTATCAATGGTGTGATTGAACATTCTGCTGTCAAAGAGTTTTGTGCCAGAATTTATCCTACTTGATTCATCAAAAATCATTGAGGTAGAAGGACTCGAAAAACTCATCTACCTCATTTTCAAAAATATCCAAATCAAGTTGAATTTCTGGTATTACTGAACTTGAATTAACGGATTGTGATTCATCAAAACTCACTGAAACTATAGGAACAGAAGAAGAACCGGAGAAAATAGAAGGTGAAATGGATAAACAAATTGGTGTGTCGAGTGTTGCTGTACCAGATGTGGAAGATGGAGGCTGTATTTCGGTCTGATCTTCGGGTATACCATTATCATCAACTTCAAGATATATTTGGGATTCGGGAAGAATTAAAGGCTCAAGATGATGACAACACGGAAATGAAAAGATTTGATGAATTGGTGGGACAAAATCATCCAAAATTTCGGGTTCATCAATCAATATATCCCCAACGTCAATCACCTCATTCAAGTGAAGGTTAAAATTCTCAAACACCTCATCAAAAGTATGGTTTTCAATCAGTTTTGGTTCAAGAGTGGAGGTGTAGAGATCACAAGGGTTGGGTATGGTTTCACTTGAATTGGACCCTTCACAGTCGGGTAAATCAACCACTACAAAGTCACACAACTTATCAGTCATTCTATTTGGTGTACTTGATGAATCTATGAAACTGGAGTTGTGGATTTCAGTTTGGAAACAGGAGGTTTGATTAGGAAGGGTGTACAGTTCTGTCTTGCTACCCAAATCCTTCCTAATTTTGTTCGACAGTTCCAGAAATTTTTCTAATGTCTGCTCCAGACTAGTCTTGGGTTGATAAGGGGTTTCAGTATAAGATTGAAATTCCTGTGGATAATTAAAACTCCTAAATGACTGATTAGAAAAACTGTCTAGAGTAGGTGGAAAAGTCGGATTGGATTGATAGGAATAGAATGGTTGCGGAACTTGGGTAGGAGTAGGATCAATATTATGATAAGAAGAATATTGATATGGGTTGGTTGGATGGTTATTTTCAACAGACATCTTATATGCCACAAACCGCATATCAAACTCTTCTCCGGACAGTGGTGGTGATGGTTGATATTGGTCCGGGTTGAAACTTTGGCCTCTAGACCTAGCTATGTGCTCAGCAATGGACATTCGTCTAGGGGCTTCCTCACTCTGGGTATGAACTGAAACAAGTGTATGATTAGGATACGGTTGATAAGACCTAGACTGAAGTGGCCAACTGTTTCTTCCTGCTTGTTCTATATGATCTCTTAAGGACATGGAAGAGCCGGACGGTATACCGAAGGGATTACGAAAACAAGAGATATCTGGTTGTGGACAGCAAAGCTCGGCAAGTGTTCTTCTGTTTAGGTCACCCATTATAAGAAGAGAAGAAAGGGGAAGGGGTAAAAAGGGGAGAAAATAATTGGTTTGTTTTGAAAAATGACGGATTTAGACAAATCACACAAAAATGCACAAACAACCCTAGAACTATGGTTACCTAGGTCCAGTCTCTAGACCGCTCCTAGACTTCCAAAGGACAAGCCGCGGGATCAATCCTCTACCGCCTCTTTACTACCCTTGTAGCCAGGTAAGTGCCAGGTGAGTGGGAGGCTCCCCACTACAAAAGTAGTGGTCCTAATTAAGTAACCACTCGCCTTGGACACACTTGCTTAGTCACCACAAAAGTAATGCGGATAAGCGATAGATTACCCACGACCTTCCTCTGTCCTTATTGAGCGCGACAGTCCTTAGAGTCTGGTCTAGATATTTTTTTTAATTAATGTAGGGTTGATGCAGATGCTCGGTTTGTGATTTGTGGGGCTTAGGAAGGGTGATGAAATCCCCACCTAATCTGGATTTGGTCTTGCCCCTTAAAAATCCGTATTAAAATATGCAAAAACAAACCGCAAAACAAAACTTTGCAAAAAGATTTTTGAGCAGCGATATTTTGCAAAGAATCCTGCAGAAAAGATATTTTATTTGATTTCAGAGGAGAGAGAAAGAGGTTAGAATCTTACCAGAGAAGTTTTGAGCCCTAGATCTTCTAACTGGCCGCGCTTCCGCAGCCGATGTGCACTTCTGGTCGCGGTTCCGCCGTAAGAGAGAGAGAGAGATCACTTGATGAAATTTGCTATGTGGCCTCCTGTCCTCTTCTGGATCTTGATGAATGTATCTGTCTCTCTGTATCCTTAAGTATGTGACTCCAGATTCCCTCGCAAAATTCACACAATAATCGTTAAATATACAATTTGCAGTTTTGTTTTAATAATGATATGAATCGTCTAAGAATTCAACACAAATAGTAAGAATAAAAAAAATTACACACGTTTCCCCGGCAACGGCGCCATTTGATTGGTTTGAAAGAGTATTTTTGTAGTTTAACGCAATCAGAACGGTGTCGCGTGTAGCTAGACCGAGGTGAGTACGGGTCGTCCTCAGGGAAACATTGAATCTTTTATCCTTACTTTAGATGTGTTGAAAAAGAGAGGAGGGATAAAGAATTTTGAAGAATGGTTTCTAGATCTACGTTAAGCAAGAATGCAAAAATATAGATCTAGATTATTTTAGGGATGTAATGAATATAATAAGAAGGCTTGTAGGGTTCGTTAGGATTTAGTAGTTATGGACGATTAATTAAAAGTTACCCTGTTTATCCTTTATTAGATTTAAAACTAGAACAGCGGTGATGCGTGTAGATTAGGGTTTCTGGAGGGAAAAGGAATCCCACTCTTAACCCTTATCTCGACACGGAACTCCGTTCATATCTAGCCTTTACCAAAACAATCATTAATCTAATTTCTAGTCGCGGTCGGAACTAACAAAGAATTGTTAGCGCGTCCGATTAGGATGTTAATGATTCTTTTGATAAAGTTCATAAATTTTATAGGACTTAAAAAGGGTTTACAGATGTTCATCATCCATTAGCCTACCCTAATCCTACGAATCCTAACAAGCGGAGAATTACTCACGCATGTTGGGAGAAAAAGAGATGGAGAGAAAATGCATAATTAAACTACGAAGAAATAGAATAAGAAAAAGAAAGCTACCTTTATTAATCAACAATATTCATTACACTTTGATTCCTTAGAAAATGATTACAAAGACCAGTTTGCTTCTCGATCTCTTCCAAGGAGGTAGACGAACAGTTGATGATCAGTCTGGATGCGTGAGCCGTCTTGGACTTCGTGATCTCGTCGATTTGATGATTTTTCCAAGAGGGTCTCGGTCTTTATTTATAGTCCAAAAACCAGAAATTTAACTTCCAAAATTGGAAACAAACTGTAGAGATTCACCCCCAAAAATAGCATACCCTAACTCCCCAATATTGCCGCGGATCCGCGGCCAACAAGGGGGGGTTTGGCCGCGGATCCGCAGCCAAGGGTGGGGATCACTTCATCAAAATTTTGGGGCTTTCTCCTTGTGGCAAGTGTCTATCTATGGTATCTTCAGAATTTGGAAATCTTTTCTTTTCTTCTGCCAGAATTGATTTCTTAATTTTGATTTCTTAATTAGGCAGGTTAGCTTTAACAACTTGATTTCCTTGATTTTAGACCTGAAAATTCTGCACAACAACTTAACAAATAATATTTAGCAGACTTTGTTCTACTAGGATTTGGTCAATGATATTATTTGCATATATTTTCCTACCAAATGCTAATTATAATATATCAACACATGGAAAATAGTATTTTTACACATAAACCGTCATATGTATGATATATTATAATAAAGACCTTTTAAAATAAGGAAATGGTAGGAAAAATGTAATAACAAATGTGCAGTTTTATCAACTGAACAATGGTCTTTCCGGTTTTATATGAGTTGCCGTTAAGACCTTGAAGCTAGGAATTTGGCCTTTGCTTCGTTTGCCGGCATTGCGTCCTCTATATCGAGACGAATGTCGCGGTTGTCTCTAGGTTGTTGGTGAACCGTCGAGGTTTGGAACTAGGGACTTTGCCATGGCTCCGCTGTTTGATGATGTTGCGTCTGCTGTGTCGAGACGAACGTCGAGGTGGTGACCATTCCGCACTGGTGTGAGATGATCTCCGGTTGTCTTTCAGGCTTTATATGACTTGCGGTTAAGACCTTGAAGCTAGGAATTTGGCATTTGCTTCGTTTGCTTGCATTGCGTCCTTTATATCGAGACGAATATCGCGGTTGTCTCTAGGTTGTTGGTGACCCGTCGAGATTTTGGCTTCGTTTTCTGATGGAGCCTGTCGGGAAGGTATGGTTCCCTTTTTGTTTGTGCCTCTGAATTGTATATAGGGATTGTTGTGATATCGCCTGTAGGGCAAAAAGTTTCATTTCATTTCATTTTTTTATTATTGTTTTATTTCCGTGATGCTCTATCATTTCAGCTTTTATATCGCGAAGGTCGCGATTGCCCAATCATTTCGACTATTTTTCGCGATGCCCAATCATTTCGGCTATTTTTCTTTTTACTCGCTGCTTTTTATTGCGAGTCGCCCAACCATTTCGGCTGTTTTTTTTATTTTACTCGCTGCTTTTTATTGCGAGTTGTCCAATCATTTCGGCTGTTTTTGTATGCATACATTTTTACTTGCTGATTTTGTTGCAAGTTGCCCCATCATTTCGGCTACTTCGTATGCATGTATGGCTCGCTGATTTTTTTTATCGCGAGTGTGGAACTTGGAATCTGACGCCAATCTCAGCATCAGCATCGCTACAACTGGAATATTGCCAGGAGCGAATCTTCATTTGCCATGAAAGGGCTTGGAATTTGATACCGATTTAGGCATCAGCATCGCTACCACTGGGATATTGCCAAGAGCGAATCATCATTTGCCTCTGTCGATGTCGAACAAAGGTGGCTTAGTAAACAGGGTTAGGATTCTGTCGACTAAGGCTTTTGACTTCATGAGCCGTAAGGGTCTCACAAAGGTTTTTCTCCCTACAAGTCGTGAGGATCTCGTAGGTGTGTTTTCTCCTTAGGAATCGTGGGGATTCCTAAGTGTATGTTCCCCTGTAAGTCGTAAGGATCTTACAAAAAGGTTTTCTCCTTATAAGTCGAGAGGACTTATAAGGGTTGTTCACCATATGGACCTATCCCTAGTCACGGGTGGGACTTTGCTGGGGAAATATTTATTCGCGCCCGTGGATCGTATACGAGGGTCAGTATTGAGCCACTTGTAGGGCAATATCGAAGGTTGTAGGGGTTGCTTAAGCACAGGTTTATGTCTCTGTAACTTAAGACTTTCAAATCTTATGAGCCGTGAGGGTCCCATAAGAGAGTTCTCCTTACGAGTCGTAAGGATTTCGCAAGTGTATTTTCTCCTTAGGAATCGTGAGGATACCTAAGTGCGTTGCTCCCTTGTGAGTCGTAAGGATCTCACGCGGGTGGTTTCTCCTTACAAGGTCGAGAGGATCCTGTAAGGGTCCTTTAACGAGGTCGCGCCCTTTCGGGTTTTCACAAACACTCGCCGGTAGTCCTGCTGTTTTTACTCACAGAGCCCTTTCGGGTTTTCATCCGTGCCCCTTTTGCTTATGGACATACCGTTCTTTTTTATATATATTTTTTATATTCTTTTTATTCTTTTTTTTAATAAGGCCGTGCCCTTTCGGGTTTTCACAAACACTCACCGGTAGCCCTGCTGTTTTTACTCACGGAGCCCTTTCGGGTTTTCATCCGTGCCCATTTTGCTTATGGACATACCGTTTTTTTTTAATTTTCTTCTTTTTTTTTATTTATCTCGTCAGCCTGAGGATGCTGCGGTAGTAGTTTAAAGACGTTTCAGTCGTCAGCCAGTTTTAGGACGTAGTGGTTCGTCGTTAGTTTAAGGACGTTTCGGTCCGTCATTAGTTTAAGGACGTTTCGGTCATTTGCAAGTTTTAGGACATTGCGGTCCATTATTAGTTTAAGGACATTTCGGTCCGTCGTCGTCGTATTTGAGGCGAATCTCTAGTTTACTGACTTTTCAGTCTATGGGGCTTTCTCTATGACTGAGCATGATGCCCCCGGCGTATCCATCTTTCTCGGAGCATGTGGTTATGGCGGGTTCACCTTCCAGTTTTCTGACAACGCGAACTTGCCCTGTTGGTATTGGTCTTCAACCCAGTTTTTGAAGACGTAGCAATCCTCGATCAGGTGACTTACCGTTTGGTGGTAAGGGCAATAATTGGGATCGTTGACATCGCCTGGTTGCAATGGACGTTTTGGACTCGACAGATTGATGAGTCCGTTGCGTACCGCCAGCTCGAACAGTCTCCTTGTTTTATCTTGAAGAAACGAGTAAGGACGTCATAGCCTCTCGTCGAGGGATATGCGTAGACGCATATTGTTGTGATGAACAACCGGTCTAAGGCCACTCGATTGTTGTTGAGTGTTGGCGACGAAGGGCGTTTTTCCCTTTCCTTTATCCTTTTTGTTCGCTCCGTTGTTTGTGGATCCGAGATTCTCTCTGGGTATCGTGCAATTGTACGGCTGAATGCTCTTGCAATCCCTTAATTCTTCAGAGATAGGCTCTCTGAAGAGAGGGCCGAGGGCTACTTTTTCGTCGGAATCGCTCCTGAAGGTAAGAACTCATGATCCCCCAGGATCATCCCTATGACAATTGCCGACAACTCTTTTATGCCCATCTGTCGCCTTCTTCCGCTGTCTACGAGCTTCATGCTTTGTCCTGGTGAAGTGTTGCTTGTGAGCGACATACCCTTGCCACCAACACTTAAAGGAGTCACAGTCTTCAGTAGGATGTGTTATCTTCTGATGATATAAGCAGAAGTTAGGATGCATCTCTACTCCACCGAGAGTGTTTTCTTCAGAGGGTGGTAGCTTCATTCCCATTGATATGGCTTTAGCAAACCTTTTTCTCGTCTTGAATTTGTTTTTATCCGCAGCGGATATCATTTTATTTGACGGGAGTGCCTCGGCTCTTTCGTCTAATCGCCAGCGTTTAGCTCCTTCCAATATGCCCATCTCACGCTCCTGATTGGCTTTAACTTTCAGACGAATCTCATTCAGGAAGGTATCGATCACCTCGTCTGATGGCCACAGAATTTCTGGTTCAGGGTCCGCCCTCGGTTTCTCGGCGCAAGGAGCCTCTTCATCATCTATCAATGAGTGAGAGATCACATGACAACTCGCTACGTAGTCTGCGGATTCGTATGATGAGTCTTCTCTATCGTTTTCGTCCTCAACAAAAGAACAAGCTGCCTCCGGCGTGTCCGTCTTCTTTGAAGTGTGCGGCTGTGGTGGGTTTACTTTCCACTTTTCAGACAGCGTGAACTTGCCTTGTAGGTACTGATCCTCGATCCATCCCTTAAAAACGAAACAGTCCTCGATCGGGTGACTTACCGTGTGGTGGTAAGGGCAATAATCGGGATTTTGAGATCGCCTGGCTGCAACAGACGTTTTGGACTCGGCAGATTGATGAGTCCGTTGCACGTGGCCTGCTCGAACAGTTTCCTTGTTTTATTCTGAGGAAACGAGTAAGGACGCCCCAGTCTCTCCTCGAGGGATGGGCGTGGACGCACGTTGTTTTGGCGAGCAACCGGCTTTGATTTGCTCGGCTGTTGTTGAGTATTGGCGACGACGATCGCTTTTCCTTTCCCCTTCTCATTTCGAGAGTCCGGTTTTGGAGGAGACGGTCCATGGCCCATCTGGTCCATTTAGGCTAATTTGTCGATCAAGGCCTAGAAAGTGGTCGGCCTGAAGAACATCATGAATTGGGATATAGTCGCCTGCGGATCGAGAGTGCCCACGAACATGCCTACCGCTGACGCTTCTTCGATACGTTGTTCGCATTTCGACTATAGGTTCCGCCATCGTGTTGCATATTGGACCCACGTTTCGCCTGGCCTTATCCTGGCATTGATCAGTGCTGTTATCGGGGTGTGTCCACTAGCACTCGCGAATCTTTGTGTAAACAGCAGCTCCATCTCCGTAAATGTTTTGATAGAGTCATTTGGGAGTTCAGAGTACCACTCAAATGCCGTTTTTGACAGGCTGCTAACAAACTAGCGAAGCAACAATTTATCATCACCGCCGGTATTGCCACAAAGAGCCCTGAACTGGGCAACATGTTGATGTGGATTCCCCGTCCCTTTATATACATGGAACTTAGGGATCGTATATCCCGGCGGGTAACTGATTTGGTCATACCAGCTCGGATAGGGTCGTCCGGTCCTAACAATCTGCCCAGCCGCTTCACTCGCCTGATGAGCTCGTATTTGCTGAGCTATATAGTCATCCAGTGTGGCCTTGGAAATGGTTTCCTCCTTGGCTGCTGAAAGAGCCGGAGGAGGATTAGATGTCTCCCCTCTATCATCTTCAATAATGATCAGAGGGTCTTCGGCTGGAGGATCCAGCTGTATCATTATCCTGACCATGTCTTGGAAGAGAAGTGTCATTCGCTTTATGTTAGCCGCTTGCTCTGCGGCTTCTTTGTCCTTCTTTTCGAGGACTCTGCGTAAGAAGTCAGCATCAGTTTCTTGTTCGTGACGCTGCTCTGATGATGCCTCCGGGCTTTCTTTTAGCCCGTAAGTGCAGCCATTGCAGTCATCATTTCCTGAAGCTTCTGTTGTTGCTCCTGGGCTTTGGTCACGAATCGGGTGAGCGGTCGGTGACCCGTCGAAGCACGGCTTTCCTCCTTTCCGGAAGCCATATAAACGGTATGCACCACCATGCCCCCAGACTTGGGGCGTTTGTGCTCAGCGCTTTTACGGTTCTCCATGTCCACAAGGGCTTTTTGCGGCCTCCTTTTCTTTTGAGTAGTTGAAGTTGAGGGGGTCATTGTAGTGGGCACCCAAGTAGCCGTTGCTTTTTGTGGCTTGACGGAGTAATCCTTCCCCTGCCAAACCTTTATCGCTTTCTGTCGGCGGAGATAGTCTTGATCAATCACCGACTCTTGGATCTGTCGCCAGACTTTATAAATTTTAGAGGGTAGCCATTGAGGGGGCTGCTCCAGCTTCTTCTCTGGAGTATCCTCCACAGGTGAAGGAGTTCTCTTCAGCACCGCAGTAGGAGAGTTTCTGCGCAACGTGTTCAGCAATTCAAAGCTGTTCCCGGTTGGAACAGCAGCATCTATCCCCACCGTTGGAGCTGGCGGAGTTATCCCAGAGGGGGAGTCGCCCCCAGCCTTCCTCACTCGGCGCCAGTGGCGACGTCGAGCATGTCGTGCGGATGAGATCACCTCCGTTGTTGGATAAGCTTCTTCATGCCACCTCTGAGCAGGGGAAGCAGCTTTGAGGACCTCGCCTGGAGCAACAACCGGAATGGTCAGTCTTGTAAAAACTGACTTCTTGGAAGGAGGAGCCTTTCAAATGATTTCGTCCGCTTGAGCCGGGATAGCTATCCGCTTTGGGATGGCAGCTTCGGGTATCGCGAGTTTGCAGACGTTCTCGCCCAGTCTGTTGAAAACTGAGGTGTTGAAGCTGGGCGACCCGTTGAGAGGGGTCGCGGCAGTAGCAAGCCGATCGAATATCGACTTCTTAGGAGCTTCTTGTGACGGTACAGGGGCATTGAAGCTCATGGGTGGGAGAATGGTCCCGAAGAATAATCCAGTGGTGGCCTGAGTTACCTGCTCCACTGGCATCTTGAAAAGGGAGGCCGCTTGGGGCCTATAAGTCACTCCTCCCGCAAGGACCGAGCGAAAGTTGCAGTTGCAGGCAGTGCAGTTTGAAGCCATTGATCTTCTGTTTTCTGCACGGAGCAAGACACCAAATCTTAATACCTCGAATCCACAGGCAACCATAGCAAACCGCGATTCGTTCGCGAAGACGACACACGAAGTGTGGAGTGGAAAGAGGAAAAGGTCCTACCGGGCGTACCAGAATCTGTTCCCCTCCGAAAGACGCGGCGGAGACGCGATGAACGTCTTGCCTGAGATTCGGGGCAGATGCTATTTGGTTTTATCCGTCCACCTCTCCGAAGATGCCAAGTTGATTTATGGCACCGTGTATCGAAGGTTTAGACGGATGCGGCCGATGTAGCAGACTTCGTCAGATTCCCCCTCGCTTGAGGGGTTTTTTGATTGTGGGGACACTCTTCCCTGCAGGCGCAAGCCCCTGCAGTTAATTACGCTACCGCATCGTGGTAACAACTTTCTCCTTCTCCAGAATTTCACTTCGTGTCATGGGTGTTTGTTTTGTTTGTGGTTGCCCGTGGATTGTATACGGAGACTAATTTATGTCGTCGCCCGTAGGACATGGATTAGTCCAAATCCGTATTTTCTTAGATTTGGGTCTGGTGTTTTGGTTTGAGGATACGTTAGCCATATTTGAGGCTAAGATCGACTCAAACGTTTGTTAAGCATACGTTAGTCCAGTTTGAGACTAAGATCAACTTAACGGGATCGTTTAGATCCGACAAAAGAGCATTTGGGCTCTATTGCTCCAGTTTAAGGACATAGCGGATATATGGACGTCGGGACCTATCACCTCTCTAACGTCGTTGAAGGATTACAACGATAGGTGTCAGAGGAGTTCAGAGATGTACCCTTGAACCAAAGTCGATTGGAGGGGATCTATAGTCCAATTTGGGACTAAAGTCTGTTTGAAGGTTTAAGGATACGTTAGCCATATTTGAGGCTAAGATCGACTTAAACGGGATCGTTTAGATCCGACAAAAGAGCATTTGGGGGCTCTATTGTTCTAGTTTAGGGACGTAGTGGTCCATGTTCCAGTTTAGGGACATAGAGGTCCATGGTATGTATGGCCGTCGGGACCCATCACCTCTCTGACGACGTTGAAGGATTACAACGACAGGTGTCAGAGGAGTTCAGAGATGTACCCTTGAACCAGGTGTAAATTGATTTAAGAGAGCAAACATGCTCAGTGAATTTAATTTGAGAACTTACGGCCAGAATTGGGCTAAGTCCAATTGATAATGTTCAACATTTTTATTTATATTTAACCTAGTAGGCCTTTATTAGGGCTCTGCCCCTGTTAATAATGCACTGCATTTTATTCTGGCCTATTAGGCCTTTTAAGTTGGGCTCTGTCCCCTTTTTATAATGCAGAGCATTTATTTTGGTCCATTGGGCCTCTTAATTGGGCTCTGCCCTTTAATAATGCGCTGCATTAATTAGTCTGACAGAGCGCCACGTGGCTTGTCAAGCGCTTTACGCCAATTGAGGAGCGCAGGGCGCAAGTCCATATGAAGGTGACACGTGTCACGCTCCGGTGAGCGCAAGCGCAGTGCGCTGCACTGTTGCGCTGCTGACACGTGGCGCGCTCCGGGGAGTTGCGCCAATTCATGAGAGCAATGCTCTGTTTTAAAAGCGCATAGCGCAAGCTGTTCTAGAGCTGACACGTGGCGCTCTCTGGTGGCTTGCGCCAACCCAGGAGCGCAACAGTGCAGATTTACAAGTGCAAGGCACTGTTTTAATATCTTGATCCAATTTTGGATTCAAGAAAAGAATCTTTTAAGATTCCAGAACTAGTGGTTCATCAAAAGGCAATGCCTTTGTTATTATTATATTTTTTTTATTGAAGATCCTTGATCTTGTTCTTAGATCAATGATCTTTTCAGAAGAAATTCTTCTTTTATTCAAAGTTTTTTTTACCTTTTTCTTTCTTTGAACTCTTCTCAAAATTCTTTAGAGGAATTCTCCGTTTTTCTCTCTGTGTTGATGTCATCAGGTGTTGGGGTCTGGGGGCCTTTTTATAGTGCCAATGATTTATTGAATTGGTTAGAGAGATCTTTCTCTGTGTGATTTGGGGATTTTTCCCCACCGTTGGATCTTTGATCCAAGGGCTTCTATTTTGCAGAAGGCAATCTTCTTGTTTTTAACAAGAACAGAAATATCTTACTGGAATTTTAATTCTGTTTGGCCCAAACGCTCCTGCGCTTGACACGTGTCGCGCAGCGCAGAGCGCAGCGCAACTACGCTGACACGTATCGCGCAGAGCAGAGCGCAACGCAACTGCGCTGCCGCATGTCGCGCAGCGCAGAGCGCAAGTCAGCTGAAGCGTTGCTTCTTTAATTTTTATTTTAAATAGAGCCTTGCTCTGATTGGGTGCGCTGCCCCGGGCGCAGTGCTCCCTGCGCTGGCGTGTCTGATTTTGACACGTGGCGCGTTGCGCGCAGCGCAAGGAATCTGAAGCGTTGCTTCTTTATTTTAATTTCAATTTTCATTTTAATTTTCAAAACAGAGCCTTTCTCTGTTTGGGGGAAACAGAAGCGTTGATTCGTTTTCCGCCTTGGAATTTGAACAGAGCTTTGCTCTGATTGGGGTAAACAGGGATCACACGGGTCAGAGGTTCTCGCTGGGTCGTCGGGATCGTCGACGTCTTGGCCAACTCCGGCGATCTTGGCAGAACAGAAAACACAAGAAACAAGATCTTAAGGAAAAGAAAAAAGAAGGCAAGAAGAAAGAGAGTAGTGGAGGAATGTGTGTACGATGGCTTACTGGGTTGCAGAGGGGTGTGCTAGCAGTGGCGGCGAGATCGACGGCGGTGAGGGGCGCCGGTGAAAGGTTTTAGAAGAGCTAGGGTTGGGTTAGGGTTTGGGCTCGGGTCTGGTTCCAGGGGTTGTAAAGCAGGGTTTTGGGTGCTGGATGGAGAGCAGAGGAGAGGGGGAGATGGCGATGGCGATGGGGAGTGGTCGGCGGCGATGGGAGGCGGCGTTGGGTTGTTAGGTTTTCCCTCGGGCGTGTGTGCTGGAGAGAGACTCGGGAATCAGGAAAAGAAAAAGAAGATGGTGAGGAGGAGGAGAGGAGACGGTGGTGTGGAGCAGGAATAGGGTTAGGGTTTGCGGAGGTGACGAGAGGTTGGATGGGGTTCTTCTCTTCTCGTGCATGGGTTTTGAAAGAAGACAGAAGAAGACAGTTTACCCCAATCAGAGCAAAGCTCTGTTCAAATTCCAAGGTGGGAAAAGAAGCAATGCTTATGTTTTTCTCCAATCAGAGCAAAGCTCTGTCTTGAAAATTAAAGTGAAAAATTGAAATTAAAATAAATGATGCAACGCTTCAGATTCCTTGCGCTGCGCGCAACGCGCCACGTGTCAAAATCAGACACGTCAGTACAAGGAGCACAGCGCCCAAAGCAGCGCACCCAATCAGAGTAAGGCTCTGTTTAAAATTCAAACTTAAATTAAAGAAGCAACGCTTCAGCTGACTTGCGCTCTGCGCTGCGCGCCACGTGGCAGCGCAGTCGCGCTAGCGCAGTCGCGCTAGCGACACGTGTCAAGCACAAGTGCACTTGCGCCAAACAGAAAAAAATTCTAAAAGATTTCTCTGATCTTATCAAAACAATAAGATCCTCTCCTGTAAAACAGGAGCCCTTGGATCAAAGATCCGACGGTGGGGAAAATTCCCCAAATCACTCAGAGAAAGATCTCTTTAACAAATCTAACTAATTTATGGGCACTATAAAAAGGACCCTAAGCCACAATTCAAAAGCATCAACATTTTCTATAAGAAAAAAGAGAACTCTGAAGAACTCCTCAAGAACAAAAAAGGTAAAAACCTTTAGCGAAAGAGAAAGTTCTCTTATGAACAGATCATAGATCTAAAAAGAAGATCAATGATTTTTAATAAAAAACAAAAAAATTATTATTAAATAGTGCTTTGCACTTTTCATGAACCTTTGGTTCTCTGAGATAAGAAAAACTTATTTTTCTTTGATCTAAATTAGATCAAGAAATTAAATAGTGCTTCGCACTTCTCTTATGAACCATCGGTTCTTGAATCTAAAAGATTCTCAAATTAATAGTGCTTTGCACTTATAAATCTGCACCGTTGCGCTCTTGGGCTGGCGCAAGCCACCAGAGAGCGCCACGTGTCAGCGTCTAAACCATTTGCGCTATGCGCTTTTGAAATAGAGCTTTGCTCTCTGAAATTGGCGCAACTCACCAGAGCGCGCCACGTGTCAGCAGCGCAAGCGTAGCGCACTAGCGCAGCGCACAGCGCTGCATGACACATGTCATCACCACAAGCGCTTGCGCTCTCTGATTGGCGCAAAGCGCCTGATGAATGCAATGCATTTCCTAAAGGGCCAGGCCCAAATCAAAAAGACCAACATGCCAAAATAAATTGCAAAGCAATAATAAAATTGATGCTTCTGCATCATTTATAAAAGAGCAGAGCCCAATCCAAACAGAAATAGAAAGTAATGCAATGCATTATCTAAGTGTGGGCATAGCCCTAGCACAGGTTTAATAGACCAAAAATAAATAAAATGCTGAACATTTTCAACTGGACTTAGCCCAATTTTGGCCGTAAGTCCTCTCTTAAATCAATTTACGACCGGTTCGAGGGTACATCTCCGAACTCCTCTGACACCCATCGTTGTAATCCTTCAACGACGTTACAGAGATGACGGATCCCGACGACCACACACATACATATCTGGACTGCGGGGTCCTTAAACTCGTGGACCGAAACGTCCTTAAACTAATAATGGACCGAAACGTCCTTAAACTAATAATGGACCAAAACGTCCCTAAACTAATGTTGGACCGAAACGTCCCTAAACTAATGTTGGACCGAAACGTCCCTAAACTAATGTCGGACCGAAACGTCCTTAAACTGGAATATAGACCACCACGTCCCTAAACTGGAATACGGACCACCACGTCCCTAAACTGGCGATGGACTACCACGTCCGTAAACTGGAATATGGACCACCATGTCCGTAAACTGGAATACGGACCATCACGTCCCTAAACTGGAACATAGACCACCACGTCCTTAAACTGGAACATAGACCACCACGTCCTTAAACTGGAACAATAGAGCCTCCAAATGCTCTTTTACCGGATCTAAACGATCCCGTTTAAGTCGATCTTAGCCCCAAACACGGCTAACGTATCCTTAAACATTCAAATGGATTATAAAACTCCCAATCAACTCTGGTTCGAGGGTACATCTCCGAGCTCCTCTGACACATGTCGTTGTAATCCTTCAACGGCATCAGAGAGGTGACGAGTCCTAACGGCCATATATTAAATGGATCACTATGTTAAGTTGATCTCAGTCTCAAACAGGACTGACATATCCTTAACGAACGTTTAAGTTGATCTTAGCCGCAACACGGCTAATGCATCCTTAAACTAAAAAACACCAAACCCAAATCTAAGTAAATACGAATTAGGACTAATCCACGTCCTACGGGCGACGGCATCGCTTAGTCTCCGTATACAATCCACGGGCAACCACAAACAAAACAAACACACACGACACGAAGTGAAATTCTGGAGAAGGAGAAAGTTGTTGCCGCGATGCGGTAGCATAATTAACTGCAGGGGCTTGCTCCTGCAGGGAAGAGCGTCCCCACAATGAAAACCCCCTCAAGCGAGGGGGAATCTGACGAAGTCTGCTACATCGGCCGCATCCGTCTAAACCTCCGATACACGGTGCCATAAATCAACTTGGCATTTTCGGAGAGGTGGACGGATAAAACCATATAGCATTTGCCCCGAATCTTAGCGTCAGGACTTCGCAGTCTTGTGCGCCGTCTTTCAGAGGGGAACAGATTCTGGCACGCCCGGTGGGACCTTTTCCTCTTTCCACTCCACACTTCGTGTGTCGTGTTCGCGAGCAAATCGCGGTTTGCTGTGGTTACTTTTGGATTCAAAGTACTTAGATTTGGTGTCTTTCTCCCTGCAGAAAACAGAAGATCGATGGCTTCGAACTGCACCGCCTGCAGCTGCAACTCTCGCTCCGTCATTGCTGGAGAAGTAACTTATGGGCCTCGAGCGGCCTCCCTTTTCAAAATGCCGGTGGAGCAGGTGGCTCAAGCCACCACTGGACTATTTTTTAGGACCATGCTCCCACCAATAAGCTTCAATGCCCTAATGACATTGCAAGAAGCTCCAAAGAAGTCGGTCTTCGATCGACTTACCACTGCCGCGACCCCTCTCAACAGGTCGCCCAGTTTCAATACCTCAGTTTTCAACAGACTGGGCCAAAACGTCCGCAAACCTGCGATACCCGAAGCTGCCATCCCAAAGCGGATAGCCATCCCGACGCAAACGGACGAAATCATTGGGAAGGTTCCTTCTTCCGAGAAGTTAGTTTTTACGAGGCTGGCCATTCCGGTTACTGCTCCAGGCGAGGTCCTCAAAGCCGCTTCCCCTACCCAGAGCAAGGGGCATGAAGAAGCTTGTCCAACGACGGAGGTGACTCCATCCGCAAGACACGCTCGACGTCGCCACTGGCGTCGAGTAAGAAAGGCTGGGGGCAACTCCCCCTCTGGATTTACTTCATCAGCTCCAACGGTGGGGATTGAGGCTGCTGTTCCAACCGGGAACAGCTTTGAATTGCTGAACACGGTGCGCAGAAACTCTTCTACTGCAATGTTGAAACGAACTCCTTCAGCTGCGGAGAGTACTCCAGAGAAAAAGCTAGAGCAGCCCCCTCAGCGGCTATCCTCTAAAGTTTACGGGGTCTGGCGACAGGTCCAAGAGTCGGTGATTGATGAAAACTATCTCCGCCAACAGAAAAAGATAAAGGTTTGGCAGGAGAAGGATCACTCCGTCAAGCCACAAAAAGCAATGGCTACTCGGGTGTCTACTACTGCGACGGCCCCCTTAACTCCAATCACTCAAAGGAAAAGGAGGCCGCAAAAAGCCCCTGTGAACATGACGAAGCATAAAAGAGCTGAACACAAACGCCCCAAATCTGAGGGCATGGTGGTGCACACTGTTTATATGGCTTCTGGAAAGGAAGAAAGCCGCACTTCTACGGGCCACCGACCGCTCACCCGATCTGTGACGAAAGCCCAAGAGCAACAACAAAAGCTTCAGGAAATGATGACTGCAATGGCTGCACTCACTGGGCCAAAAGAAAGCTCTGAAACGTCCTCGGATGAGCGTCAAGAACAAGAAACTGACGCTGAGTTTCTTCGCCGGATATTAGAGAAAAAGGATAAAGAGGCTGTGGAACAAGTGGCCAGCATAAAGAAAATGGCCCTCCTCTTCCAAGATATGGTAGGGATGATGTTACAGCCAGACCTTCCAGCTGAAGACCCTCCAATCATTGTTGAAGATGACGGAGAGGAGACATCTAATCCTCCGCCGGTTCTTTCAGCAGCCAAAGATGAAACCATTTCCAAGGCCGCGCTAGACGATTATATAGCTCAGCAGATCCGGGTTCATCAGGCGAATGAAGCGGCTGGGCAAATTGTTAGAACCGGACGACCGTATCCGAGCTGGTATGACCAAATCAGTTACCCACCGGGATATACTATCCCTAAATTCCACGTATATAAAGGGACAAGGAATCCACATCAACATGTCGCTCAATTCAGGGCCTTATGCGGCAACACTGGAGGCGATGACAAATTGTTGCTTCGCGAATTCATCGGCAGCTTAGCAGAAACAGCCTTTGAATGGTATTCGGAGCTACCTAACGACTCTGTCAAAACATTTGCAGAAATGGAGCTGCTGTTTACACAAAGATTCACGAGTGCTAGTGAACGCACCCCGATAACAGCACTAATAAATGCCAGAATAAGGCCAGGCGAAACGTGAGTCCAATACGCAACACGATGGCGAAACCTATGGTCGAAATGCGAACAACGCATAGAAGAGGCACCTGCGGTAGGCATGTTTGTGGGCACTCTCGATTCGCAGGCGACCATCTCGCAATTGATGATGTTCTTCAGGCCGACCACCTTCCAGGCCTTGATCGACAAATTAGCCCAAATGGACCAGATGGGCCATGGACCGTCTCCTCCAAAACCAGATTCCCGAAATGAGAAAGGTAAAGGGAAAGCGATCGTCGTCGCCAATGCTCAGCAACAGTCGAACAACTCAAAGCCGGTCGTGCGCCAAAACAACGTGCGTCCACGCCCATCCCTCGAAGAGAGGCTAGGACGTCCTTACTCGTTTCCTCATAATAAAACAAGAAGACTGTTCGAGCTGGCAGTGCGCAACAGACTCATTAATTTGCCGAGTCCAAAGCGTCTGTCGCAGCCAGGCGATCTTAATAATCCCAATTATTGCCTTTACCACCAAACGGTAAGTCACCCGATTGAGGATTGTTTCGTCTTTAAGGGATGGATCGAGGATCAGTACCTACAAGGAAAGTTCGCGCTGTCGGAAAACTGGAAGGTAAACCCACCACAGCCGCACTCTCCAAAGAAGACGGACACGCCGGGGGCAGCTTGTTCTTTAGTCAAGGATGAAAACGATGGAGAAAACTCATCAGATGAATCCGAAGACTACGTAGCGACTTGTCATGTGATTTCTCACTCACTGGCAGATGATGAAGAGGCTTCTTGCGCCGAGAAACCAATGGCGAACCCTGAGCCGGAGACTCTACAGCCATCAGATGAGTTGATCGATGTCTTCCTAAATGAAATTCGTCTGAAAGCAAAAGCCAATCAAGAGCGTGAAATGGCCATACTGGAAAGAGCCAAGGCATTCCCGTCAAATCAAAAGCCATACACTGCAGGTAAAAACAAATTCAAGACGAGGAAAAGGTTCGCCAAAGCTCTATCAGTAGGAATGAAGCTACCGCCCTCTGAAGAAAATACTCTCGCTGAGGTAGAGATACACCCTAACTTCTGTTTATATCATCAGAAGATCATACATCCTACCGAAGACTGCGAATCCTTTAACTGTTGGTGGCAAGGGTATGTCGCTCAAAAGCAACACTTTGACAGGGCAAAATGTGAAGCTCGTAGACGCCGAAAAAATGCGATAGATGAGCGCAAAAGAGCCGCCGACGATTGTCATATAGCCGACTCCAAGGGATCACAAATTATCACCTTTGGAAGCGACTCTGACGAAGAAGCTACCCCCAACCCTTCTCTCGGGGAATCTAGTTCAAAAATAAAGGAATTGAGGAGCTGCGAGAACGTTCAGCCGTGCAATCGCACGCTACTCGGAAAAAATCTCAGCTTCGCTAACAACGGAGCGAACAAAAAGGATAAAGGAAAAGGAAAAACGGCCTTCGTCGCCAGCGCTCAACAACAATCAAGTGACCCTAGACCGGTTACTCGCCAAAGCAACAAGCGGCAACCCCTCCAGGAAAAGTTGAAACGTCCTTACTCGTTTCCGCAAGATAAAATAAGGGGACTGTTCGAACTGGCAGTGTGCGACAGACTCATCAATCTGCCGAGTCCAAAACGTCCGTTACGGCCAGGCGATGTTAATAATTCTAATTATTGCCCTTACCATCAAACGGTAGGTCATCTGATCGAGGATTACTACGTCTTCAAAAAATGGGTTGAAGATCAATACCAACAGGGCAAGTTCGTCATCTCCGAAAACTGGAAGGTGAGCCCGCCACAACCACACGCTCCGAGAAAGGTGGATACGCCGGGGGCATCGTGCTCATTCATAGGGAAAACCCCATAGACCGAAAAGTCAATAAACTAGATATTCGCCTCAAATACGGCGACAATAGACCGAAACGTCGTTAAACTAACGATGGACCGCTATGTCCTAAAACTGGCTGTAGACCGAAACGTCGTTAAACTAACGATGGACCACTATGTCCTAAAACTGGATAATGACCGAAACGTCGTTAAACTACTACCAACCCACGGCATCCCCAGGCTGACGTGGGAAAAAAACGGTATGTCCATAAGCAAAATGGGCACGGATGAAAACCCGAAAGGGCTCCGTGAGTAAAAACAGCAGGGCTACCGGCGAGTGTTTGTGAAAACCCGAAAGGGCGCAACCTCGTTAGAAAAAAAAGAATAAAAAGCATAAAAAAACGGTATGTCCATAAGCAAAATGGGCACGGATGAAAACCCGAAAGGGCTCCGTGAGTAAAAACAGCAGGACTACCGGCGAGTGTTTGTGAAAACCCCAAAGGGCGCAACCTCGTTAAAAGACACTTATAAGGTCTCCTCGACCTTGTAAGGAGAAACCACCCGCGTGAGATCCTTACGACTCACATGGGAGCAGCACACTTAGGGATCCCCACGATTCCTAAGGAGAAAATACACTTACGAGATCCTCACGACTCGTAAGGACAACTCTCTTAAGGGACCCTCATGGCTCATAAGATTTGAAAGTCTTACGTTACAGAGACCTAAACATGTGCTTAAGCAACCCCCACAACTTCCGATATTGCCCTACAAGTGTTTCAATACTAACCCTTGTATACAATCCACGGGCGCGAATAAACATTTCCCTAACTAAGTCCCATCCGAGATTAGGGATATGTTCGCACGATGAATAACTCTTGTAAATCCTCTCAATTTACAAGGAGAAAACCCTCCTGTGGGATCCTTACGACTTACAGAGGAGCAAAACACTTAGGAACCCTCACGATTCCTAAGGAGAAAATACACCTATAAGATCCTCACGACTTGTAGGGAGAAATAACTTTGTGAGACCCTTACGGCTCATGAAGTCAAAGCCTTAGTCGACAGGACCCTAACCCTGGTCGCTAAGCCTCCTTTGTTCGACAACGACAGAGACAAATGATGATTCGCTCCTGGCGATATCCCAGTTGTAGCGATGTTGATGCCGAAATCGGTGTCCAATTTCAGGTTTACGGCGAAAGGCCAGTAGGCCGCACATGCATACGAAATAGCCGAAACGATGGGGCAACTTGCAATAAAAAGCAGCAAGTAAAAGGTATGCATGCAGAATAGCCGAAATGATTGGGCAACTCGCAATAAAAAGCAGCGAGTAAAAATAAAATAAATAGCCGAAATGATTGGGCAACTCGCAATAAAAAGCAGCGAGTAAAAATAAAGTAAACAGCCGAAATGATTGGGCACCGCGAAAAATAGCCGAAATGATTGGGCAACTCGCAATAAAAAGCAGCGAGTAAAAATAAAGTAAACAGCCGAAATGCTTGGGCACCGCGAAAAATAGCCGAAATGATTGGGCAATCGCGACCTTCGCGATATAAAAGCTGAAATGATAGGGCATCGCGGAAAGAACTAAAATAAAATATATATATATATATATGTAACGAAATTCATGCCCTACAGACGATAGCACAGCAATCCTTGTATACAATCCAGGGGCACAAACAAAGAGGGAACCATACCTTCCCGACAGGCTCCGCCAAAAAGCGAAGCCAAGTCTCGACGGCTCAACAACAACCTAGAGACAACCGTGACATTCGCCTCGATACAGTAGACGCAATGTCAACAATAACGTTCTTCCTCCAACAAGCTTCGAACATGACAAAGCAAACGAAGCAAAGGCTAAATTTCTAGCTTCAAGGTCTTGACGGCAACCCATATAAAGCCAGAAAGACAACTGGAGATCGTCTCACACCAGTGTGGAATGGTCACCACCTCGACGTTCGTCTCGACACAGCAGACGCAACATCATCAAACAAACGGAGCCACGGCAAAATTCCAGCTCCACCTCGACGTTCGTTTCGATACAGTAAACGAGTTGTCACCCCCAGCGTTCTTCCTCCAGCGGGATTCGGACGCGACAATCAAACAAACGGAGCCACGGAAAAATTCCAGCTCCACCTCGACGTTCGTTTCGATACAGTAGACGAGTTGTCACCCCAGCGTTCTTCCCCCAGCGGGATTAGGACGCGACAATCAAACAAACGGAGCCATGGCAAAATCCCTAGTTCCAAACCTCGACGGTTCATCAGCAAACTAAAAACAACCGCGACATTCGTCTCGATACAGCAGACGCGATGCCAGCAAAACGAGGCGAAGGCCAAATTCCTAGCTTCAGGGTCTTGACGGCAACTCACGTAAAACCTGAAAGACTATCGGAGATCATCCCACACCAGCGCGGAGTGGTTATGACTCATTGGGGCTCGCCAAAATGAGCCTAACCTCAAGTAAAAAGCGGAATGGCAAATCCCTAACGCTTGCTCTTCCGACGGTCAAACTGTCTAGGAAGATTGCTTGAAGACGTCTTGTCCAGCCCCCGAAGGGATCAGAGACACGGCAGTCGCAGGGCTACTCGAACAGCACATTGCCTATCGAGGACTATATCAGCTTATGCGACGGTACGATGGCCAAAACCCTAAGTACCACCAACCTTAACGGGCTTCTATCGTAAAGAGCAGAGGTTAAATGTGACGTTAAGATGTTCTTCTGAGAAACGCTCGATTCGTCTCGACTTGTGAAGAAATTGTTGAGGCGGCTCGACTCGTGAGATAAAGCCTTAGGCAGTAGGCATAAAAGAAGCCTGTTTCCTAAGCACTGGGACCCCGCAAGCTGGCCCAAAACGGTCTCTTGCATACCATCCACGGGTCTCACTCTCCAACGTCGAATTTCGACAAGGAGGGAAACAACCGCTTACAGGTCCTCTCGACTCGTAAGAGGGAAAGTTCTCTTATAGGATCCTTACGACTTATAAGAGAAAACCACACTTAGGAATCCTCACGATTCCTAAGGAGAAAAAAAAACCACCTACGAGATCCTCTTGATCCGTAGGGAGAAAAGTCTCTATGAGACCCTCACGGCTCATAGAGTTGAAAAGTCTTAGGCGGCAGACCTGAACCTGCGGCCTAAGCCCTCGCTATCTTACTCTATTACCTGCTAATTGTGACGACATGCTGAGAAAGAAGAAAAGCAACAGAAAGAGCATCCGATTTACATTTGATCAAGCGTTCAAGACACATTCATTCATGCATGGGCAAAAAGACTCAGGACAAAAGATATTTAATAAAGACAAGCTGGGATGAAAAAAAAATTTCATTGCCTAAAGTTCTTACAGTCATAAAAACAATAAACGAAAGTTACAATGGAATAACCTCAGATCCAGGGCATGGATTGAGGAATTCAAAAGCGACCGTATTTATGACTTTCCAAGCCTCGCAGACCATCCTAGCGTGCATTCTTTCGCGAGCACAAGCGTCAGGGTCCCCCTGATGTCTTCCACCCTCTAATAAGCAGCGAGTATGGCAGACTGTTTAAAGACCTCGTGCAAGAGATCAATAAAACTGTATCGCCATCTTTTTGAGATAAAGTTCAACAGGTACACCGAGTGCACCTTATCCTCAGCAGCATCCAGCGCCCTAAGCGGCACACCGGAACAGAACGGGGGAAGCGCTTCCCAGATGGCTCCCACGATAAGCTTAAAAAGGGAGGAACGCCGGGGAAGCAGAGGACCGTTGTACGCGTCGAAGCGGCTCATGATTTCAGCACACTCCGCGTTTGTGAACTCTCGATCTTGAGAGCGGCCAAGTCGGCGTATGTCCCCATAAGAGATGTTCTCATTAAGAGCATACATATGGGCGTCCATTGTTTCTGTGAAAGAGAATCAACAAAATTTTCAGAAAGACTGATTAAGAAAAGCAATATAATGTACCGAGGAATAAAATGCCATCTGTAGACTCCAAGATCAATGAAAAACTCCTAAGAGTTCTTTTGTATGATTTGGAAGGAGCAAAGCTCCACTAATGAAATGAGAAAATACAAGAAAAATCTTTTATAGAGCAAAGCTCTATTAATGGAACCTTAACAGGGTTCTCCTGAGTTCTCTTTGGACCCCTTTTAGAGCAAAGCTCTGCTAAGTGAAACCCTAAATGGGTTTTCTTTAGATCAGGGATCTATGGAGAGCAAGGCTCTATCAATGAAAATTAATTTAATTTAATTTAATTTAATTCTAATTTAAATTTGCACCTAAAAAGTTTTAAAGAGTTTAACTCTTGGAGTTCTTAAAAATAAAGAGCAGGGCTCTGAGTTCTGAAAGTAAAATTTTGAAGATGAAAATCATCTAAAGGACCAAAGGTCCTATTTATAGGCATCAAATGCCCTTTCAACTTCCAAAAGTTGCCACAACGGTTGGAATTCTGTCACCGTTGCGCTCACGTTTTGGAACCACGTAAGCGCAACGGTGGGGGGCATTTGTTTATCCCAATCAGAGCAAAGCTCTGTTCAAATACCAAGGTGGGAAAAGAAGCAATACTTCTGTTTTTCTCCAATCAGAGCAAAGCTCTATCTTGAAAATTAAAGTGAAAAATTGAAATTAAAATAAATGAAGCAACGCTTCAGAGTCCTTGCGTTGCGCGCAACGCGCCACGTGTCAAAATCAGACACGTCAGTACAAGGAGCGCAGCGCCCAAGACAGCGCACCCAATCAGAGCAAGGCTCTGTTTAAAATTCAAACTTAAATTAAAGAAGCAACGCTTCAGCTGACTTGCGCTCTGCGCTGCGCGCCACGTGGCAGCGCAGTTGCGCTAGCGCAGTGGCACTGCGCTCTGCGTTGCGCGCCACGTGTCAAGCACAAGTGCACTTGCGCCAAACAGAAAAAAATTCTGAAAGATTTCTCTGATTTTATCAAAACAATAAGATCCTCTCCTGTAAAACAGGAGCCCTTGGATCAAAAGATCCAACGGTGGGGAAAATTCCCCAAATCACTCAGAGAAAAATCTCTTTAACAAATCTAACTAATTTATGGGCACTATAAAAAGGACCCTAAGCCTCAATTCAAAGGCATCAACATTTTCTAAAAAAAAAAAAAGAACTCTGAAGAACTCCTCAAGAACAAAAAAGGTAAAAACCTTTAGCGAAAGAGAAAGTTCTCTTATGAACAGATCATAGATCTAAAAAGAAGATCAATGATCTTTAATAAAAAACAAAAAAAATTATTATTAAATAGTGCTTTGCACTTTTCATGAACCATTGGTTCTCTGAGATAAGAAAAACTTATTTTTCTTTGATCTAAATTAGATCAAGAAATTAAATAGTGCTTCGCACTTCTCTTATGAACCATCGGTTCTTGAATCTAAAAGATTCCCAAATTAATAGTGCTTTGCACTTATAAATCTGCACTGTTGCGCTCTTGGGCTGGCGCAAGCCACCAGAGAGCGCCACGTGTCAGCGTCTAAACCATTTGCGCTATGCGCTTTTGAAATAGAGCTTTACTCTCTGAAATTGGCGCAACTCACCAGAGCGCGCCACGTGTCAGCAGCGCAAGCGTAGCGCACTAGCGCAGCGCACTGCGCTGCATGACACGTGTCATCACTACAAGCGCTTACGCTCTCTGATTGGCGCAAAGCGCCTGATGAATGCAATGCATTTCCTAAAGGGCCAGGCCCAAATCAAAAAGACCAACAGGCCAAAATAAATTGCAAAGCAATAATACAATTGATGCTTCTGCATCATTTATAAAAGGGCAGAGCCCAGTCCAAACAGAAATAGAAAGTAATGCAATGCATTATCTAAGTGTGGGCAAAGCCGTAGCACAGGTTTAATAGACCAAAAATAAATAAAATGCTGAACATTTTCAACTGGACTTAGCCCAATTTTGGCTGTAAGTCCTCTCTTAAATCAATTTACGACCGGTTCGAGGGTACATCTCTGAACTCCTCTGACACCCATCGTTGTAATCCTTCAACGACGTTAGAGAGGTGACGGGTCCTGACGACCACACACATACGTATCTGGACTGCGGGGTCCTTAAACTCGTGGACCGAAACGTCCTTAAACTAATAATGGACCAAAACGTCCTTAAACTAAAGAATCTGTTCCCCTCCGAAAGACGGCGCACAGGACTGCGAAGTCCTGACGCTGAGATTCGGGGCAGATCCTATATGGTTTTATCCGTCCACCTCTCCGAAGATGCCAAGTTGAATTATGGCACCGTGTATCGGAGGTTTAGACGGATGCGGCCGATGTAGCAGACTTCGTCAGATTCCCCCTCGCTTGAGGGGTTTTTGATTGTGGGGACGCTCTTCCCTGCAGGCGCAAGCCCCTGTAGTTAATTACGCTACCGCATCGCGGCAACAACTTTCTCCTTCTCCAGAATTTCACTGTCGTGTGTGTTTGTTTTGTTTGTGGTTACCCGTGGATTGTATACGGAGACTAAGCGATGCCGTCGCCCGTAGGACGTGGATTAGTCCCAATCCGTATTTACTTAGATTTGGGTTTGGTGTTTTTTAGTTTAAGGATGCATTAGCCGTGTTGCGGCTAAGATCAACTTAAACGTTCGTTAAGGATACGTCAGTCCTGTTTGAGACTGAGATCAACTTAACGTAGTGATTCATTTAATATATGGCCGTCAGGACTCGTCACCTCTCTGATATCGTTGAAGGATTACAACGACATGTGTCAGAGGAGCTCGGAAATGTACCCTCGAACCAGAGTTGATTGGGAGTTTTATAATCCATTTGAATGTTTAAGGATACGTTAGCCATGTTTGGGGCTAAGATCGACTTAAACGGGATCGTTTAGATCCGGTAAAAGAGCATTTGGAGGCTCTATTGTTCCAGTTTAAGGACGTGGTGGTCTATGTTCCAGTTTAAGGACGGGGTGGTCTATGTTCCAGTTTAGGGACGTGATGGTCCGTATTCCAGTTTACGGACGTAGTGGTCCATATTCCAGTTTACGGACGTGGTGGTCCATCGCCAGTTTAGGAACGTGGTGGTCCGTATTCCAGTTTAGGGACATGGTGGTCTATATTCCAGTTTAAGGACGTTTCGGTCCGACATTAGTTTAGGGACGTTTCGGTCCATTATTAGTTGAAGGACGTTTCGGTCCAACATTAGTTTATGGACGTTTCGGTCCAAAGACGAAGGAGGAGATATAAGGGAGGTGACGATAACGTGAAGGAGGTGACGGGATTCTCGCGCACCGCGAGAGGAGAGAGAAGCGGGCGCGAGAAGAGAGAGATAGAGAGAAACGAGAGGAGAGAGAAAGAGGAGGAGAGATGGATTCGTTTGGTAGCGGGGGTGAGAGAGAAGGAGTAGGAGAGAGAAGGAGAAAAGGGAGAGAGAGAAAAAATTGGTGGGGCCCGCGATGATAGGAATGGAGGGTTTTGATTAGGTGAGGGGAAACTGTTAGGAAAAAATTTACAAAAGATTTACTGGGGTTTTAAAGAAATATAATATCGTTGGTTTAGAAAATTATGATAGGCTGTAAAAAATATTTTAGGCGGATTTAAAAGATTTAGAATAAATAGGATTTGGCGGGATGCAAAAATATTTCAGAATTGCGCCCGGGTCGGGTCCAAAATTTTGAATTTGAAATGTGAAAATTATTAGCAAGTTCTAAAAATTGAAATGAAGGACTTTGTAACAGAAAAGCATACCCCTAAGAACGGACGCACGCACGTGCGCATAGCCATCCAAACACGTCCGTTCCACTGAACGGGACAAGAACACGATGCAAGGATGCTACCACAGGGTTAGGGGTATTATGCAGGCCATGAGATGTATTTTTAAATTATTTTAAGTAGCTTAAATGGTTATATGCAAGAATATGAAATGTTAGTGTAATCTATAATTAGAAAACAACGAGCTCAAGTAAACGGGTCGAATATAAAGTAAATTACCATTTTGCAACCAAACATGATAAATGAACTAAATACCGCAAACAACACATACGGTAACTGAAATTGGTATAACTGGACTCGGTTGTTACACAAAGAGTAACCATATAGCATACTATCGTATCGAGAAAGAAAGTCTTCTCTATATATATTCAATCATCCACTATAATATACATCATATGTACAATAATGGCTTCTAGGGCATATACATAACTAACAATTTCCCACTTGCACTAAGGCCAGCTGTTGTAGTATCTCATACCCAACATCCCGAAGAGTCTCTCAAATTGTATCTGGGGTATGGCCTTCGTGAGTGGATCCGCAGTGTTGTCCTTCGTGTCAACTCTCCTGACCTCGATCCCCCGGCGATCAACTATCTCCTGGATCAGGTGATATCGCCTCAGAATATGCCTGGATCTCTGATGGGACCTGGGTTCCTTGGCCAAAGCCACAGTTCTATTGTTATCACAATACAAAGGTATTGGATGCTCAATGGACGGAACCACTCCAAGTTCAGTTATGAACTTCTTCATCCAGGAAGCCTCTTTGGCAGCATCGTTGGCAGCGATGTATTCAGCCTCCATCGTCGAGTCTACCACGGTTTCCTATTTGTAACTTTTCCAACAAACCACCCCTCCATTAAGGGTAAAGACAAATCCTGAGTGCGACTTAGAGTCGTCCTTATCACTCTGGAAGCTCGAATCGGTAAAGGACTCCACTGAAGTTTCCCGTTACCATACACCAAGAACATCTCTTTAGTCATTCTCAAGTACTTGAGAATGTTCTTCACAACTGTCCAATGACTCTCTCCTGAATCTGCTTGATATCTACTCACTACACTTGGTGAGTATGCTACATCGGGTCTGGTACATAGCATCGCGTACATGATAGAGCCTACTGCCAAAGCATACGGTATCCCTTGCATGCGAGCTCTCTCCAAATCAGTCTTGGGAGACATCTCTTTGGAGAGAGTGAGTCCAGAGATCGTGGGTAAGTTCCCACACTTGGATTCTTCCATACTAAACCTCTTTAGTATGGTGTCAATGTACCTGTATTGGGACAATCCCAGTATCCGTTTAGATCTATCTCTATAGATCTTAATCCCCAAAATGCAGGAGGCATCACCTAGATCTTTCATTGAGAATATTTGTGATAAGAAGAGCTTGACCGAGTGCAGCATAAGAACATCATTTCCTATCAAGATTTAGATCTATCTCTATAGATCTTAATCCCCAAAATGCAGGAGGCATCACCTAGATCTTTCATTGAGAATATTTGTGATAAGAAGAGCTTGACCGAGTGCAGCATAAGAACATCATTTCCTATCAAGAGTATGTCATCCACGTATAATACGAGAAAGACAACCTTACTCTCTATCACCTTCTTGTATATATAAGGTTCATCTACGTTCTTGATGAAGTCAAATTCTTTGACTACCACATCAAAACAGATGTTCCAACTCCGCGATGCCTGCTTTAACCCGTAGATGGATTTAAGTAGCTTGCACACCTTCCCGCTGCTCCCACTGTCTACGAATCCCTCTGGCTGAGTCATGTACACGCACTCTTCTATATCACCATTTAGAAAGGCGGTCTTAACATCCATTTGCCAGATTTCGTAGTCATGGTATGCAGCAATGGCAAGTAAGATCCGGATGGACTTAAGCATAGCCACTGGAGAAAAGGTTTCATCATAATCCATACCTGGTCGTTGACGAAAACCTTTTGCAACAAGTCTAGCTTTGAAAGTCTCAACTTTTCCATCTACACCAAGTTTCTTCTTAAAGATCCATTTGCTCCCAATGGGTTTTACCCCTTCAGGAGCAACTTTTAAACTCCATACTTTGTTGTTGTACATGGATTCCATCTCAGATCGCATTACATCCAACCATTTCATAGAGTCCGTACTCATGATGGCCTGCTCGAAGCTAGTCGGGTCATCATCTTCTATGATGCAGTCCTCGCTCCTACCATCAATGAGAAAACCGTAGTATCTCTCAGGTGGATGAGAAATCCTGCTAGATTGGCGGAGAGGCTGGGGTTCGTTGGAGACTATTGAATCCTCTGGTTCCACCAAATCTTCTATCGCAGTTTGTATCGCTGGAACTTCTTCCAGTTCTACCTCCTCGCCACAAATTTCTTTCACAAGAAATTCCTTTTCTAAAAAGGTGGCATGACGAGAAATAAACACTTTTTGTTCCTCGGTGTAGTAAAAGATATACCCTTGTGAGTTTTTTGGATATCCTACAAACTTGCATAGAACAGACCTTGCCTCGAGTTTGTCCGGATTGTGCCTTTTGACATAGGCTGGACAACCCCATATCTTAACATAATTAAGAGATGATCTCTTCCTTTTCCATATCTCATATGGAGTGGTAGGCACTGATTTGGTAGGGACCATATTCAATAGGTGTATGGCTGTCTCAAGCGCATACCCCCAAAAAGAAATAGGTAACTCAGCAGTGCTCATCATAGAGCGCACCATATCTAATAGGGTGTGATTCCTTCATTCCGATACACCGTTGTGCTGTGGCGTATACGGAGGAGTAAGCTGAGAGAGAATCCCATTCTCTTTTAGTAGTCCAGGAACTCATTGCTCAAGTATTCTCCTCCCCGATCAGATCGAAAGATCTTAATACTTTTACCCATTTGGTTCTCGACTTCGTTCTTATATTCTTTGAATTTCTCAAAAGCTTCAGACTTGTGTTTCAACAGGAACACATGTCCGTATCTTGAGAGATCGTCAGTGAATATAATAAAGTACGAGAAACCATTTCTGGTATGTGTAGACATGGGACCGCATACATCACTATATATCAGTCCCAAGAGTTCCGTAACTTTTTCTCCATGTCCACTAAACGGAGTTTTGGTCATCTTGCCTTTAAGACATGACTGACAAGTGTCATAAGATGAAAATTCAAACGGATTCAAATATCCATCCTTATGTAACTTAGCTAGTCGTGTCGCATTGATATATAGTCTACAATACCACAAGAAGGATTCGTTCATTTCTGAACTCTTCCTCTTGTGTCTATTTTGTACATTAAGAACTGTAGTTTGATTTAGAACGTATATGCCAATATTTAACGAGCCTGATCCAATCAACTTTTGATTCAAGAAGATGTTCATAACATTATCCTGTACGGCAAAATTATATCCTTCTTTACTCAATAAAGAAACTGATATAAGATTGCATATCAAGGTCGGAATGTAATGGTATTCGTTCAGAATTAATGTATTACCATTTGGTAATACAAGATGATATTCGCTAACTGCTTTGTGTTAGTTATATGTATGCCCTAGAGGCCATTACTGTACATAGGATGTATATTGTAGTGGATGCTGGGACGTATATAGGGAGGACTTTCTTGCTCGACATGATAGTATGCTATCTGGTTGATCTTTACCTTAACGTGTATACTGATTGTCTCTCTGTTACATGTTGGTAAAGCCCTTAGGATCTGTACTTGACTACCTGGACTATGATGCGGATCATACTAGTGGGGACATGGTAGTCCATAAGTACATCCTTCAAAGTCCCTAGTCGTGGGTGTATCGAGACGGGGCATCGATATACCAGAGTAGACTAGCGTATACCTTCTCGACCCATACAGATGGGCGATGGATGATCCCATATCCATTGGTGTTTGACATCAGAGATGATATACGGGTGCTCAGTAGAGACTGGGTACACTGGACGGACTCGCCGAGAACTCCCAGATGGTATTATACCTCACGTCAGATGGCAGTTCTCTGGTGACACTGGTACAGAGTAGTCTGTTGACCCGAGATCGTCATAGAGTCTTGTGTGGTTCCCACTGTGCTTTGATTTCCATCTTACCACGTCCAAGAGGGCGTGCAAAACGGTGGTTTTTGGGTACAGTCCCGAGTCACATGGAGGCAATGAGCGATAGGAGGGGATTCGTCTCTCCCGGTATAGGGGGTTGATGTTGCGCTGTGTTCGATTGGCTATAACAGGAAATCCCTGGCCAGGGTTGCTGAGATTTACTGGTAAGTGTTACCAGTAGTTTCTCGAACAGTTATAGACCTCATATCGACACGACTTATCGAGCTATTGGGGTCTGACGTATACCACCCCTAGGCAAGATATGCGACATATCAGACGATCAGACCGGACTGTACGGTAGTGTTACTGGTCGGATTCACTGGAGTGTGAGCGGGCTTGCTCGTCGATCTTCAGATCGCTCAATACCCGGGTGGCCGTTACGTTTAGCAGACCGCTTGCGGCTTGTGGGTGTTTGATATGATCATCACCTGCTGCCGGCATATTGACAAGTCTTTAGAGTCCTACACAGAGGTTTCCTGGCTCAAGTGAAACGAAATAGGAGCGCATATGAGATATGTGCGGGACCGAGAATAATGCGTGTATGTGATGCCGCATTCCATTCTCGCGATGAATGTATCGGAAAGGTTGTATGCGATATAACCTAGTTATCGATTCAAGCGTTGATTCGATAAGCCGATACATTGAATACTAGTCGGTTGTGTGCGACATGACCGGATCATTGAATCAAGTGTTGATTTAATGATTTAATGCATAATTATATATTTGATATGTTACTTTGCACTAACTAGTATTGGTTCACTTTAAACGGATTTTCTCACTTGGATTGTGCACATTGTATATGTGATATATTTTTGTGCACTTGTATGTATCATGTTTGATGATGCATGCTAACTTGTGTTTTGTGTGAAGATTAAACCATGGTTGTGAGAGTGGTTAGGGTTTTATTTTCCATTACTTATTTATTTGTTTATACATTTTGGAAAATAAATGGAAAAGAGAAAAGAATGGTGGCTTTATTTGTTCTTTAGTTGAAGCTTCATGAAGCTTTGATAAAGTCAACCATTCTTATCTCATCCTTAACCCTAACCATTCCCACTAACCCTAGTTTAGTCTCTACACTTGACCATGGTTAATTTTATGATAAGAATTCATTTTCTTTTCTTTTTCAATTAACTTATCATAACTTTAGCTTCTTCTTCTTCATCTTCTTCAAAGAAGAAAAGCTTTCTTCATCAATGGTGGATTGATGAAACAAGTGAGAAATCCAATTCTAAAGTCTACCCACTTCCTATTTCTTCATCCTCTACCTCTTGCCAAGTAGTAGAGTGTGTTTTCTTCACAAGTTTCTTGACTTGGTGAAGTCGGAGCTTGATTTAGCGATGCCTCGACGTAGATCATCTTCGGCATGGACATCGATGACCTAGCCCGTCCATTCTCCGATGAAGCCGACGCTAGAGCCCGGGACTTGATATGGACAGTGAGGAGACTTCATTGCGGAGCTATGGAGGTGGAGCACCGGATCTACAAAGGTTGTATTTCCGATTCTCATAGTTAAGTGTTAACTAGTAAGCTTTTTCGCCTAGTTTTCTAGCAAACGATCCGTAGTCGGGTCTCTCGGCACCTAAATTTTTTGAATTTGGCATGTTCGATGCCTTGTGAGACCTCACTAGTGTGCCTAGGAACCCTACAGTGGTATCAGAGCCTAGCTAGAGCCTTAGGCAAAGTCTAGACGGAATTTGAAGTCCGAACGAACCCGAAGCCCCGAATCAAACTAGCTCTCTGGACATTTTCTGTTTTTCTGGATTTTTGTGAATTAAAAATTGCTAAAAAATTCAGTAAAAAAAATAAGAATTACGATGCAAAAATTATTTGATGAACAGTAACTTAGGCGGCGGAACCGCGGCATAAGCCCTGCTTATGCGGCGGTTCCACGACTCAATCATGACGTCATCCCTTATTGTTTGCACAGTAATACCTGATAAATTCTGCTGAGTTTTCTGGGAATTTTTAAAATTTATTCAAGAGTTGAATTTTCTGCAGTTGTTTTGGGGATTCGGTGTTTCGATCGGGGTATCAAATTTTGTCTATTTGGCTTTCCGGATAAATTTTAGAATATATTAAAAAGTTCGACCGGATATAAATACCCAATTTTTCCTCTGTCGGGAAATTTCCAAGTGTTGGATTTTTCCGTAGTTTAACGACGTTCTAAGTAGTGCATGTTGCGCCACGGCAGCGCCCCGGCCTCGTACTCGAGGCCAAAATGCGGAATCAAAATTTTTTCCTTACTCGGAAACCGGCGCTACCGCGGACAATGAAAACCCGGATCGTAACCATTAACCTAATGCTAGCAATCAGGAGATAGGGTGAGAAGTATACCGAGTGATCCGAGTCCTCCGGTCTTCTCGTCATCGTCCCGATCTCCCGCGGAAAGTCTTGCCTCCACATCATCGCCTCCTCGCCGGAAAGGGCACCACAATGCCTGCGTCTTTTACGGGCTCCCGCCTCAATACCGAGGCAACTCGAGCATGAAGCCGGCAACTCGACATGCTCAAGATATACTGTAGAATGTGTAGTGTAGTGTCTCACTTGGGGTTTGTTGCCATTTGAAGATGATGGAGGAAATGAGATAAGAAAAATGGTGCTTGCATTTTTCTAGCGTGAATGAGATCAAGA
Organism: Agapanthus africanus; assembly: GCA_030015575.1. Taxonomy (NCBI): domain Eukaryota; kingdom Viridiplantae; phylum Streptophyta; class Magnoliopsida; order Asparagales; family Amaryllidaceae; genus Agapanthus; species Agapanthus africanus. The sequence goes on along the minus strand of JASDDO010000010.1, from coordinate 450,483,816 downwards.
AATGAAACTCTCAAGAATAAGATCTCTTCTTCTTCTTCTCTCTTTCTTTTTCTTCTTCTCTCTTTTCTAATGAAAAACTTCTATCCAAATGAGAATGGTGGAGGAGGTAATATGAAGCATGAAGGGAGGTGAGTGTAGGAGAAAGCAAGTGGTAACCATATCAAAAGCCATCATAACAAACTCACATCAACTCTAATCAAAGATCAAATCCTTTCTCATCACTTCTAATCTTCATAAAGCATGAAAAGAAGAATGAAAGGAATGGAATCTAAAAAGGTTATCATAATAAATCATCTTACAAATAAAACCTCCACCAAATGTAATTTGCAAAACTGCAAATTACCCCCTCCATCAGAAAAGTCCGGCCGGGAAAGAACAAAGGAAAACCGGCCGGAACGGAATACAAACTGGCAACTCCAGAAAACTGGTCCCGTAATAAATTACAGGAAAACCCGATACTGTGCATACACACCCGCATCTGTATTCCGACCGGATACAAATGCAATGAGACAAAATCTACACTGTACTAAACTAGTACCGGCTTAAACCAAAGCCAGCTAGTGAAATCCGTTCGATCCTGATCCGTGCAATACCGCACGTATCTGATCGAACCCTGCCATATAACTATACGGCCACTAGTACAGCCAGTCCGATCCTGATCCGTGCAATACCGCACGTATCTGATCGGACCCTGCCATATCTCCATACGGCCTCTACAGCGTTTCGCCCGAAAGCTTGAGTAACTGTAAGTGTGGTGGACTCTAAAGACTCGTCAATACTATGGCTGTGGATTTAACCACTGGCACGTCAGAGGTATAAGCCAATACGTGACGGGCCACCAGCTATTGACCAAAAGGGACGTCGATGAGGAAGCTCACCCCGACACCCAACTGAGCCTGTCAATGACAATATCCGTACAGTCCGGTCCGTTCGTCTATGAGCATCGCATGTCGGGCCTAGGGGGTTGGTAAAAGTCAGACCCCCAAAAGCGGTACAAGTCGTGTCGGAGTGTAGCCCAGAACGCCCTGAGATACTACTGGAATACCTACCAGTAAATCTCCTGCCTCGGCCGAGGGCTTTGCGTAATGGCTCTCCTAGACACAGCGCGACCTCACCCTCAATACCGGGAGAGACGAACCCCTGCAGATCCGCTCACTGCCTCCATGTGGCTCGGGACTGTACCCAACTAAAACCTGTTTGCACGACTCCTTTGAGCCGTGGTAGGGTAGTAATCAAAGCACAGTGGGAACTCACACGAGACAAATGACGATCTCAGGTCGATGAACTAACCTGTACACATGTCACCAGGGAACTGCTATCTGACGTCTGATATAAGACCAACTAGCAGGTTCCCGGCGAGTCCTGTCCGGTGTACTCATAACCCAATGAGCACCTGTATACATCTTAGGTGAACCAACTGACACCAGTGGCTTGTGAGACCGGCCACCGCCCCTCGTCGGGGTCTCGACTGTATACACTAGTCTACTAATGGAGTATCGATGCCCTGTCTCGAAACTCCTACGACTAGGGACCTTTTAAGGATGTGCTTATAGACTACCAGCTCCCACGTATATGATCGCCATCATACTGCTAGCAGTCAAGCAAGAATCCTAGGGGCTCTATCAACGTGTAATAGCGACATGTCAGGTCACCTAAAGCAGTACACGATGATAAAGATAAACCAGATAGCATACTATCATCTCGAGTAAGACTGTCCTACTGGGATAGGTCCTCCCTCAATCATTGCAATCACGTGCCTGTGATCCAATAATTGACTCTGAGGGCACTATCTCCAACAGTGCAAGTAACGCGATGGTCCCTCTAGAAGACCACAAACCTTAACTCGATTATGTGACCGTCTTGAACTGCCCTTTGAACCTTCGGGTTTGGGGCAGTACGGCGTGCCACATGTGAGGCGTTGGCTTGACCCTTCTACGGCTGGACCGTTGGTACTGAGGCACGAACTGAATGTTGTTAGACTTGTTTCATGTGTTGATCTGTATCGGGAAAACTTGGGTGTTCGACTGTTCGATCGAAAAGTTTAACATTTTCTGTTTATCTGGAATGGGATACAATAATTGGAATTCACAAGTAGTTATGTGATAACTGAATGAATGTTATAAATCTAGCGGTTTAGTCTCACTTGATTGGTTGCCACGGAATTTTGATGTGATCAAAAGTCCGTCGCAATCACGTAGCGTACGCGGATACTCGCCGGATAAACTTAATAGACAGCCTCACCCCATAGCCCCGACCAAGTGACTGTAGGAGAACCCCGTCGCCGAAAGCATCCGTTCGGGTGCTCGCGGCAGCGGTGTTCCGCCTTGGTGCACTTCGTCGACGGTATCGGGGGTGCGGCCGTCTACAAAAGTTTGCGACGAGCATTCGATCAGACTGTCGGGAATCTTATTGAATTGCCCGACTCGATATTGAAAAGTGTTTTCGATAATGAGACTAAAATGCGGGGTTTATAATTGTTAGGCATGCGATGTCTAAGTAATTCATTTGGTCAGGCATGCGATGTCTGAGATGGTTGCGGATTCCAACTGTTGTAGTTTTACACTTTCTTTTCTGTGACCGTAAGTGTAATATGTGATATCGCCGGTTTCGTTGCTATATGTCAACGACAATTGGGATGCGCATATTTACTTACGTTGATGACATGTGATGTTATGTGTTGCTGGATATGTTATATTGGATCGTCGTGTTTGAATAGCCGGGGTTTTTTATGTGAGATGAGTGTTTTTCATTTTCATTCATGTAAAAAACTTGTATGTAATATTCTTTTATTGGGGCGCTTCCAGGTTACGGAAGTTGTCACCGTTTGTATATTATTTACTTTTCCGCACTAGGATAGACCCAAGGAGGGGAGCACAAGTAACCGGGTTCTGGAGTCCAGTGGGAGACCAACTCGAGGAGTCGAGTCCGGGTCTCCTAACTCTAGAATTGGTAGGGTTGCTTGCCGCTCTCGTAGGGGTCTAGGGGTGTGGGTTTGTCTATTCATCACGACCGTGGAATCCGTGTTTTATACTGGCTCGTATTGAAAACACGGACGTCCTAGTATATCCAATATTTCATATGTTTCTTCTGCTGCGATATCTGTGATGTGATCATGTGATGTTCTCTGATAGATACAGTATATAGTATATATGATATATTATATAGACGTTACTTATGTTTTACACCCGCGCTAGCCCTGCCCCGCTCTGCCGTTAGTTACCTAACCTAACGGTGCACGAGGGGACATCGAGGCGAATGCGGATGGCATAAGTGTACGTTGTATTTATCTGTGATGTTTAGGTACTTTAATGATGGGACTTCATTAATGTGATTAATGAAATAAAAGAAACCTAAGATGTTGCAGAATCGAATTTCAAAATAAAACAGGTAGCTACAGTTCTTGCTTTGCACAGCGGTATATATGATATATCCTGCACCTTATTCGATAAGGAAAGGACCGAGATCCCTTCACCGGGAGTGACTCCTTTAGCAATAACTGGCAGATGCTACGCACTCGGTTTGTCTTTTGATAGCTTTTAAGTGTTTTTGCTTTGCACAGCGATATATATGATATATCCCGCACCTCATTCGACGAGGAAAGGACCGACGATCCCTTCACCGGGAGTGACTCCTTTAGCAAAACTAGAAAAGCCTCAAAAACACTCCATTTTAAAATTCATTTGATTCTACAACGATATCAAGTTCATTACGCAATAGGTTTTCAGAAAAACCTGCCGTAGCCCTCCGTCATTTCAGATATGTACTGGTTAGTATTCGTGCTGCGTTTGTTGACCTCTGTCAAGGCGTAGTGTGCGGTAGCTGATTAGTGCTTATCTGCATAAGCATATGATGTGATTGATTTAGGGTAGTCGTGCGACCTTGTTGACCTCTGTCAAGGGTCGTGCGGGTGGGTTTACTTTAATCAGGAAATGACGGGTTGAACTTGACTAGCAGCCTATGGTTTGTTGACCTCTGTCAAGGTCATAGGACGCTAGGGGCAAAAGATTATCGGGAATTTCAAGTGTTGAAATTTGCAATGAGATTGCATACCTTCTATGAGATAGTTGGATCCCGATACCCGCTGCGAGTAATTGTTACTCCTGGGAGAGTTTTATACATTACAATTAGCCGATCAAGTAGGTGTCTAGAAAGGTGTTAACGAGGTTACGCCTCTGGAAAACGAGGTTTACATTAATTAGGTTCGTGCGAAAGCACGGGGGACCTCCCTCAAAGTACCGACATTGGCCTGGCTGAAATATTGGCGAACTTGTAGTGTGTAATTAATCCAGGCTAGTCTTTCCTTTTAGGGTTTGAAGGAAGATTTGATAAAAAGCAGTGGGAGCCATCCTGATTAGATAAAATAATAACCAATCTATTCTTGACAGAGCGCACGCTGAGTGTTTTCTTCTCTCTCTCTCCAGGTAGCGACCATATCACGCCTTAATCAAGATAATAATACGGAATATTGACCAAACCCGCTTGTTATACTGAGCTGGGGAACGTTGGTCCCGCTCCAACTTATAATTGTTATAAGACAGAGTAGGAAATTGGGGATTACCAGAATTCCCGTGCCGCCCAAACGAAGAGAGTGCATGCTGATGCATCATCTTCGGGTGTGTTCATTATACAGAACTGTTTCTCAGTATCCTTTACGTCCTGGGTATGTGATACCAGATCAGGATCCCAGATATGTAATATGTTACATAGGGCTACAGAAAGGTAGAGAACTGAGAACGGGTAATAAGTTTCATGAGGCAGAAAACGGGGCAAGAGTTGCAGCCAAGTCTGTTGGTCACTGTCACCCTGTATTACAATACATTGATTCTGAACGAATGTTATTAGATACCGAACCTGATATACAAAATCATATCAGTCTCTTTATTAGTAAAGAAATGATAAAATTTTGTATTGTTGGATAATGTTTTGAACATTTCCTATATCAAAAGTTGATCGGTTCAGGCACGTTATCTAAAAGCATTAATGTTCTAAATCAAACTACAGTTCTTAGTATACGGATCACACACAAGAGGAAGAGTTCAGAACTGAATGAATCCTTCTTGAGGCATTGTAGACTAGGTCATATCAATGCGACCCGACTAGCTGAAGTTACATGAAGATGTATATTTAAATCAGTTTGAATTTACATCTTATGAAACTTGCCAGTCATGTCACAAAGATATAATGACACTAGCTCTGTTTATTGGAAACAGAGAAAGAGTTAGTAAACTCTTGGGATGATACATGTTGATGTATGTAAGGTCCCCTGTCTACACATGCCAAGACCGGTTCTTTATACTTCATTATATTCTCTGATAATCTCTCAAGATTCAGTCATATGTTCCTGTTGAAAAACAAGTCCGAACCTTTTGAGATATTCACAGAATATAAGCGAGAAGTAGAGAACCAGAATACGGGTATAAGTATTATGTCCTTTGATGCGATCAAGGAGGAGAATACTTGAGCACGGAATTCCTGGACTATTCTAAAGGAGAATGAGATTCTCTCTCAGCATTACTCCTCCGAATACACCATAGCACGATGGTATATCGGGGTGGAGCAATTACACCCTATGTGATAAGGTGTGCTCTATGATGAGTAATACTGAGTCACCTTTTTCCTTAAGGGAGTTGTGCACTTAAGAAGATGCATACCTATTGAATAAGGTTCAAGTCAAATCTGATGCCTACCACTTCATATTTGATATGGAAAGGGAAGAGCCCATATCTTAAGTTAGTTAAGATTTGGGGTTGTTCGGCCTATGTCTAAAAGCAAAATCCGGACAAGCTCGAGGCAATGTCTTTTATGTAGAACTGGAAATGTTCCAGCTATACAAACTGCAGCTGATGATTTGATAGAACCAAGGGATTCAGTAGATACCAACGAACCTCAGCCTCTCCGCCGATCTAGTAGGGTTCCTCACCCACCTGAGAGATACTTCGGTTTCTCTATGACAGTGGGAGCGAGGAATGCATCATAAGATGATGACCCAACTAGTTTCGAGCTGGCCATCAGGAGTAAGACTCTGTAAGAATGGATGGATGCTTAGCGATCTGAGATGGAATCCATGTACACCAACAAAGTATGGACTTTGGTTGCAATATCTGAAGGGTTAAATCCCCATCAGGAGCAAGTATATCTTGAGAAGATTACTTGGTGTAGATGGAAAAGTTGAGACTTTCAAAGCTAGACTTGTTAAAGCTTTTCGTCATCGACCAGGCGTGGATCATGATGAAACCTTTTCAAGTGACTATGCTTAAGTCCATCCAGATCCTACTTGTCACGGCTACATGCCATGACTACGATATCTGGTGGTTGGGTGTCATGACTGCTTTTCTAAATGATGTTTTAGAAGAGTGCGTCTATAAGTACACAGCCAGAGGGCTTCGTAGACAGTGGGAGCAGCGGAAACGTGTGCAAGATGCTTTATAGGATAAAGCAGGCATCGCGAAGTTGGAACATCTGTTTTGATGAAGCAGTCAAAGAGTTTGACATCATCAAAATGGTAGATGAACCTTGTATATACAAAAAGGTAGTAGGGAGTATGGTGGTGATCCTCGTAGAGTACGTGGATGACATACTCTTGATAAGAAAGGAGTTTCTTATGCTACGCTCGATCAATCTCCGCTTATCACTATGATTCTCCATATAGGATCAAAATGATACCTACTAAATCCTGGGTTTTGGATCTATGAGATAGATCTAAATGGATATTAGAATTCTCACTAGATGTAGTGAGACGGTATCAACCGATCCTGGGGAGAATCACTGGAAGGGTTCCAGGATGATAAAGACGACTGAATGTCAGTCGCGGGCATTGTCTTTACCCTCAGTAAAGGGACGGTATGTTGGAAGAGTTCCAAGCTAGATACCGTGGCATACTAGACGATAAAGGCTGGATACATCGCTACTTAAGATGCTACCAAAGAGGCTGTGTGGGTGTATATTGGTTCATAAGATGAACTATGTTCCCCCCATTGTGAGACAATGGAGTTGTGGCTTATGCCAAGGAACGTCCGTCCCATTAGTGATCCAGACATATTCTAAGGCAGTATCACTTGATCATGGAGATGGTTGATCTCCAGGGAGATCGAGGTTAGGAGAGTAGACTCAGAGGACAACACAGCGGATCCACTCACAAAGGCCTGTTCCCAGAGAGAGACTTTTATGGGATGGTTGAGTATGAGATACTGCAACCACTGTTATCAGATGGCCCTAGTGCAAGTGGGAGATTGTTAGTTATATGTATGCCCTAGAGGCCATTACTGTACATAGGATGTATATTGTAGTGGATGCTGGGACGTATATAGGGAGGACTTTCTTGCTCGACATGATAGTATGCTATCTGGTTGATCTTTACCTTAACGTGTATACTGATTGTCTCTCTGTTACATGTTGGTAAAGCCCTTAGGATCTGTACTTGACTACCTGGACTATGATGCGGATCATACTAGTGGGGACATGGTAGTCCATAAGTACATCCTTCAAAGTCCCTAGTCGTGGGTGTATCGAGACGGGGCATCGATATACCAGAGTAGACTAGCGTATACCTTCTCGACCCATACAGATGGGCGATGGATGATCCCATATCCATTGGTGTTTGACATCAGAGATGATATACGGGTGCTCAGTAGAGACTGGGTACACTGGACAGACTCGCCGAGAACTCCCAGATGGTATTATACCTCACGTCAGATGGCAGTTCTCTGGTGACACTGGTACAGAGTAGTCTGTTGACCCGAGATCGTCATAGAGTCTTGTGTGGTTCCCACTGTGCTTTGATTTCCATCTTACCACGTCCAAGAGGGCGTGCAAAACGGTGGTTTTTGGGTACAGTCCCGAGTCACATGGAGGCAATGAGCGATAGGAGGGGATTCGTCTCTCCCGGTATAGGGGGTTGATGTTGCGCTGTGTTCGATTGGCTATAACAGGAAATCCCTGGCCAGGGTTGCTGAGATTTACTGGTAAGTGTTACCAGTAGTTTCTCGAACAGTTATAGACCTCATATCGACACGACTTATCGAGCTATTGGGGTCTGACGTATACCACCCCTAGGCAAGATATGCGACATATCAGACGATCAGACCGGACTGTACGGTAGTGTTACTGGTCGGATTCACTGGAGTGTGAGCGGGCTTGCTCGTCGATCTTCAGATCGCTCAATACCCGGGTGGCCGTTACGTTTAGCAGACCGCTTGCGGCTTGTGGGTGTTTGATATGATCATCACCTGCTGCCGGCGTATTGACGAGTCTTTAGAGTCCTACACAGAGGTTTCCTGGCTCAAGCGAAACGAAATAGGAGCGCATATGAGATATGTGCGGGACCGAGAATAATGCGTGTATGTGATGCCGCATTCCATTCTCGCGATGAATGTATCGGAAAGGTTGTATGCGATATAACCTAGTTATCGATTCAAGCGTTGATTCGATAAGCCGATACATTGAATACAAGTCGGTTGTGTGCGACATGACCGGATCATTGAATCAAGTGTTGATTTAATGATTTAATGCATAATTATATATTTGATATGTTACTTTGCACTAACTAGTATTGGTTCACTTTAAACGGATTTTCTCACTTGGATTGTGCACATTGTATATGTGATATATTTTTGTGCACTTGTATGTATCATGTTTGATGATGCATGCTAACTTGTGTTTTGTGTGAAGATTAAACCATGGTTGTGAGAGTGGTTAGGGTTTTATTTTCCATTACTTATTTATTCATTTATTTATTTGTTTATACATTTTGGAAAATAAATGGAAAAGAGAAAAGAATGGTGGCTTTATTTGTTCTTTAGTTGAAGCTTCATGAAGCTTTGATAAAGTCAACCATTCTTATCTCATCCTTAACCCTAACCATTCCCACTAACCCTAGTTTAGTCTCTACACTTGACCATGGTTAATTTTATGATAAGAATTCATTTTCTTTTCTTTTTCAATTAACTTATCATAACTTTAGCTTCTTCTTCTTCATCTTCTTCAAAGAAGAAAAGCTTTCTTCATCAATGGTGGATTGATGAAATAAGTGAGAAATCCAATTCTAAAGTCTACCCACTTCCTATTTCTTCATCCTCTACCTCTTGCCAAGTAGTAGAGTGTGTTTTCTTCACAAGTTTCTTGACTTGGTGAAGTCGGAGCTTGATTTAGCGATGCCTCGACGTAGATCATCTTCGGCATGGACATCGATGACCTAGCCCGTCCATTCTCCGATGAAGCCGACGCTAGAGCCCGGGACTTGATATGGACAGCGAGAAGACTTCATTGCGGAGCTATGGTGGTGGAGCACCGGATCTACAAAGGTTGTATTTCCGATTCTCATAGTTAAGTGTTAACTAGTAAGCTTTTTCGTCTAGTTTTCTAGCAAACGATCCGTAGTCGGGTCTCTCGGCACCTAGATTTTTTGAATTTGGCATGTTCGATGCCTTGTGAGACCTCACTAGTGTGCCTAGGAACCCTACACTTTGGCTACAACATTTCCACCATTCCCTACTCTTATGGAATGATCACCCTCTCCTAGTTCCCTACCTTTCCTTAGCCCATGTAACATATTACATATGTGAGATTCCGATCCGGTATCTAATACCCAGGACGTAGAATGAACTGAAAAACAGTTCTCGATCACAAACACACCCGAAGAAAATGCATCAACATGCTTATTCTTCGTTTGGGCGGTGTGAGAATCCGGATATTCCTCTATTTCCTGCTCAGTCTTAGAACAATTATAAGAAAGAACGGAACCAACGTTCTCCTGCTCAGTATAACAAGCGGGTCCAGTCAATACCTCCATATTATTATCTTGATTAGGGCCTGACATGGTCGCTACCTGGAGAGAGAGAAGAAAACACTTTAGCGTATATTCTTGAAAATTTAAATTGGTTATTTATCTTATCTAATCAGGATGGCTCCCACTGCTTTTATCAAATCTTTCTTCAAACCCTCAAAGGTAAGACTAGCCGGGATTAATTACACCTTACAAGTTCGCCAATCTTTCAGCCAGGCCAGTGTTGGTACTTTGAGGGAGGTTCCTCGTGTTTTCGCACGGACCTAATTAAAATAAACCTCGTTTTTCCAGAGGCATAACTCCGTTAACACCTTTCTAGACACCTACTTGATCGGCTAATTGTGATGTGTAAAACTCTCCCAAGAGTAACTCTTACTCGCAGTGGGTATCGGGATCCAACTATCTCATAGAAGATATGCAGTCTCATTGCAAATTTCAACACTTGAAATTCCCGATAATTCTTTTTACCCTTAGCGTCCTATGACCTTGACGCAGGCCAACAAACCATAGTCCGCTAACCAAGTTCAACCCGTCATTTCCTGATTGAATTAAACCCACCCGCATAAACAGTAGTTAGCTACCGCACACTACGCCTTGACGCAGGCCAATAAACGTAGCACGAATACTAAATATTACTTATCTGAAATGACGGAGGGGCTACACAGGTTTTTAAGAAAAGCATGAGCGTAATGAACTTGATATCATTGTAGAAACAAGTGATTTTGAAAATGAGTGTTTTTGAGACTTTTACTAGTGTCGCTAAAGAGGTCACTCCCGGTGAAGGGATCTCGGCTCTTTTCTTATCGAATAAGGTGCAGGATATTTCACAAATACCACTATGCAAAGCAAGAACTATAGAAGCAATCAAAAACAAAACGATTGGTTTGTAGCATCTACTAGTTTCTCTAAAGAGGTCACTTCCGGTGAAGGGATCTCGGCTCTTTCCTTATCGAATAAGGTGCCGGATATTCTACAGGGAATACCGCTATGCAAAGCAAAAAACTAAAGCTACCTTTTTTGAAAATTTGATTCTATAACATCTTTTAGATTTCTTTTTCTTTCATTAATCTCATTAATGAAGTCCCATCATTTAAGCTTCCTAAGCATCACAGAAAAAACGAAAATACAACGTACGCTTATGCCATCTGCATTCACCATGGTGTCCCGTTATGCACCGTTAGGTTACTTAACTAACGGCATACCGGGGCGGGACTTGTTCGGATGTAAAACATAAGCAACATTTATTATATATTTTACACACACACACACACATACACACACACAATAATAAAGTATTCGTCTCATGCATATAAAATGATCACATCACAGAATATCGGCAGCAGAAGATAACATAAGAAATATTGGATATACTAGGAGGTCCATATTTTATTTTGAGCCTGTATAAAACACGGATTCCACGGTCTCGATGAATAGCCAAACCCACATCCCTAGACCCCTACGAGAGCGGCAAGCAACCCTTCCAATTCTAGAATTAGGAGACTCAGACTCGACTCCTCGAGTTGGTCTCCCACTGGACTCTAGAATCCGGTTACTTGTACTCCCTTCCTTGGGTCTATCCTAATATGGAAAAGTAAATAATATACAATGGTGACATCATCCTCAACCCGGAAGTTCCCTAATAAAAGAATATTACATACAATGAATTTTACATGAATGAAAATGAAAAACTCTCATCTCACATAAAACCCCGGTTATTCAAATCACGACGATCCAGTATAACATATCACAGCAACACATAATATCACATGTCATCAACGTAAGTAAATATGCGTATCACAATTGCCGTTGACATATAGCAACGAAAACGGCGATACACCACATATTACACTTACGGTCACAGAAAAGAAAGTGAAAAACTACAGCATTTGAAATTCACAATTATCTTAGACATCGTAAACCCGAAATATCACATACTTCGCATTTCATGCCTAACTATATGAATTCCATATATTGTATCACATTTCAGAAAAAGATAGACGACGTTAAACATTCCGATCGAATCAACAAACACCCAAAATTTCCCAAAAAGCTCAACACTTGAGCGCGGTTTAAAAATACTCAGTACATGTCACAGTACCAATGAGCCAGCCATAGAAGGGTCAACCAATGCCTCACCCGTGGCGCCGCGGAACTACCGCAAACCCTAGGGTTTAGCGGCGGTTCTTACGTGCACATAATCGAGTTAGGGTTTCGTTCTTCTAGAGGGTCCACCGTATTACTTGCACGATATTTGAATGTTCTTTAACTATGGAAAAATCCAACTCTTGAAAATTTTCCGGCAAGGGTTAAAGTGGGTATTTGATATCCGATCAAACTTTTTAACACCATCTAAATAACCCCCCTATTGTTCATTCCTTTGCCCGAGTAAAAGAAGAAAACTAGAATTACAAATACGAAACATTCCGAATTACCTTTGTAAAAAGATAACATCACATGCAAATTTAGCAAAAATAAACAACACCTGAAATACCAAACCCCAGAGCCTGGAATACACCAAATTTGAGGCCAAAATTCCCCCAAAAAACCGAGCAGCTCGGATTTTCTTCAAGTGTGGCCGGCCATAGTCCGACCAAATGGGCTCAAATTTCATATATATTTATGTAATATCCCAGAAAACATTCTGCACTTGTTTAAAAAAAAATTTACTCTCAGAAAATTTCGACAGAAACTAGGTCGGAGTTGTTTTGGATTCGTAATTCTACATAATTCGTCTAATTCTCTAGCTAGGCTCTGATACCACAGTAGGGTTCCTAAGCACAACAGTAAGGTTTCGAGTGGCATCATCCATGCCAAATTAAAAAAAATTCCATGCTTAAACAACCCTAAACAAGATCTTTAACTAGAGAATCATGCGGAATCGAAATGTAAACTACTTTACATCTAAGTGATTAGAGATTACAACCTTTGTAGTCCTCTCCTTCACTTTACAAGCTCCAAGTAGTGGTCCCTTTGCTACGATCCAAGAACTCCCGGACTCTTGAGAGGCTCCGCAAAGTGAATGATCCATGCTTGCCTGAAGACTTCGAAATCCAAGATGATCTATTTCGAGAAAACACGAACTCAAGTTATGACTTCACTAATATGGAATTAGTGAAGCTAACACACTAATCTATATGGCTAGTATAGAAGAGGATGATGAAGTAGGAATTTTGCTCTCTTTAGTTTTCTTTTTCTCACAATCTTTCATCACAAAAGAAAAAAGCTAGCAAGCTTTTTGAGGAAGAAGAAGATGAAGTGATGAAATGAATAATTGTAGAGGTTAGAAATGCATCCAAGGGTTAAGAATGTCATGGCTAACTCATGTAGAGAATAAACCATGAGATAGAGTTAGGGTTAGGTTAATAAATATCTTAGAAATATCAAAAGGGTGGACTTAGTCAACAAGAAGAAATATCTTAGCATAAATCCACATTTTTGAATTAACTAAAATAAATATACATCTAACCCTAATTGCTAGCCATGGTGTGAATCTCATAAACCCTAGTTGCATGTATAACCTAGTATGTTACAATTATACATATCACATGTATAATTTAGTAACAAAAGAAAAGAATACAATAAACATATATCACATACATGTTAAATGTATCCAAAGTGAGAAAATGAAATACTTAAGTGAGAAAATATTAGTTAATGTAATTTAATATATCAAATATATAATTATACATCAAATTATCGAATCAGCACTTGATCCGATAATCCGGTTATATCACATATAACCGACTAATATAAAATGTATCATTTCATCGAATCAACACTTGATCCGATGACCCGGCTATATCACATATAACCGGCCGATATCACATATCGCGAGGATAGAATACGATATCACATAAACGTATCAATCTTGGTCCCGCACATATCACATATGTGCTCCTACTCCGTTTCGCCTGAGCCCGGAAACCTCTGTGTAAGACTCTAAAGACTCATCAATACGCCGGCAGTAGGTGATGATCATATCAAAACACCCACAAGCCGCAAGCGGTCAGCTAAACGTAACGGACACCCGGGTATTGAGCGATCAGAAGATCAACAAGTAAGCCTGTACATACTCATGTGAATCCAATCAGTAATACTACCGTACAGTCCGGTCTCTTCGTCTGATATGTCGCATATCCAGTCTAGGGGTGGTAAACGTCAGACCCCAGTAACTGATAAGTTGTGTCGATGTGAGGCACATAACATGTCGGGAAACAACTGATAACACTTACCAGTAGATCTCCATATTGTAGGGTTCTTAGGCACACTAAGGAGGTCCCACAAGGCATCAACCATGCCAATTTCAAAAAATTCCGGTGCCGAGAAACCCTAATATAGATCGTTAACTAGAGAATAGGCGAAACTACAAGTAGTAAACAACTTTACTGCTAAAAGGGAAGTGACTACAACCTTTATAGATCCGGTCCTCCACTTCCTTAGCTCCGTGAAGATGTCCCCACGCTGCGATCATCGGATCCCGGACTCTAGCATCGGCTTAATCGGAGAAATGGGCGGGCTAGGTCGTCGACTTCGATGCCGAAGATGACCTACGTCGAGGCAACTCAAGATCAAGCTCCAACTTCACCAAGTCATGAAACTTATGAAGAAAACACCCTATACTACTTGGTAAGTGGTAGAGGATGAAGAAATAAGAAGTGGGTTCACTTTGGATTTGGATTTCTCACTTGGAATCATCACTTGCCATTTTTGAAACAAGCTTTTCTTTTCTTTCTCAAGAGGAAGAAGAAGAAGAAAAAGAATTATGAATTATTATCAAAAAGAAAATGAAGTGATGGTTATCATAATGCAACCATGGTTAAGTGTAGAGAATAAACTAGGGTTAGGTGAATGGTTAGGTTAGGCAAAAGAAACAAAAATGGTTGAACTTTTCAAAGCTTCATGAAGCTTCAATGTAAATCCAAAAGAAGCAACCATTTCTTTTTCCTTTGCCAAAAAGAATAAAGAGAATAAATAAATAAGTAAATCAAAACCCTAACCATTAACATAACCATGGTTTAATCATACACACCCAAGTTTGCATGTATCATCAAACATGATACAAACTAGTGCACAAAACTATATCATATATATACAATGTACACTACAAGTGAGAAAATCCATCTAAAGTGAACAAATATTAGTTAATGCAAAGTAATATATCAAATATATAATTATACATTAAATCATTAAATCAACACTTGATTTAATGATCCGGTCATATCGCATATGACCGACTAATATCCAATGTATCGATTTATCGAATCAATCCTCGATTCGATAACTAGGTTATATCACATACAACCATTCGATACATTCATCGCGAGAATAGAATACGGTATCACATACACGCATTATTCTCGGTCCCGCACATATCTCATATGCGCTCCTATTTCGTTTCGCTTGAGCCAGGAAACCTCTGTGTAGGACTCTAAAGACTCGTCAATACGCCGGCAGCAGATGATGATCATATCAAACACCCACAAGCCGCAAGCGGTCTGCTAAACGTAACGGCCACCCGGGTATTGAACGATCAGAAGATCGATGAGCAAGCCCGCTCACACTCCTGTGAATCCAACCAGCAACACTTACCGTACAGTCCGGTCTGTTCGTCTGATATGTCGCATATCTCGCCTAGGGGTGGTAAACGTCAGACCCCAGTAGCTCGATAAGTCATGTCGATATAAGGTCTATAACAGTTCGAAAAACTACTGGTAACACTTACCAGTAAATCTCAGCAACCCTGGCCAGGGATTTCCGATTATAGCCAATCGAACACAGCGCAACATCAACTCCCTATACCGGGAGAGACGAATCCCCTCCTATCGCTCATTGCCTCCATGTGATTCGGGACTGTACCCAAAAGCCACCGTTTTGCATGCCTTCTTAGACGTGGTAAGGAGGAAATCAACGCACAGTGGGAATCACACAAGACTCTATGACGATCTCGGGTCTACAGACTAACCTGTACCAGTGTCACCAGAGAACTGCCATCTGACGTAAGGTATAATACCATCTGGGAGTTCTCGGCGAGTCCGTCCAGTGTACCCAGTCTCCACTGAGCACGCGTATATCATCTCTGATGTCAAACACCAATGGATATGGGATTATCCATCGCCCATCTGTATGGGTCGAGAAGGTATACGCTAGTCTACTCTGGCATATCGATGCCCCGTCTCGATACACCCACGACTAGGGACCTTGAAGGATGTACTTATGGACTACCATGTCCCCACTAGTATGATCCGCATCATAGTCCAGGTAGTTAAGTACACATCCTAAGGGCTTTACCAACATGTAACAGAGAGACAATCAGTATACACGTTAAAGTAAAGAGTAACCAGATAGCATACTATCATGTCGAGCAAGAAAGTCCTCCCTATATATGTCCCAGCATCCACTACAATATACATCCTATGTACAGTAATGGCCTCTAGGGCATACATATAACTAACAATCTCTCACTTGCACTAGGACCATCTGTAGCAGTGGTTGCAGTATCTCATACTCAACCATCCCATAAAAGTCTCTCTCTAGGAAAAGGCCTTTGTGAGTGGATCCGCCGTGTTGTCCTCTGAGTCTACTCTCCTAATCTCGATCACCTTGGAGATCGGCCATCTCCATGTTCAGGTGATACTGCCTTAGAATATGTCTGGATCACTGATGGGACGGACGTTCCTTGGCATAAGCCGCAACTCCATTGTCATACAATGGGAGGAACTAAGTTCATCTCATGAACAAATATACATCCAGACTGCCACTTTGGTAGCATCTTAAGTAGCGATGTATCCAGCCTTTATCGTCTTGTATGCCACGGTATCTAGCTTGGAACTCTTTCAACATACCGTCCCTTTACTGAGGGTAAAGACAATGCCTGTGACTGACTTTCAGTCATCCTTATCACCCTGGAACCCTTCTAGTGATTCTCCCCAGGACCAATTGATACTATCTCACTACATCTAGTAAGACTCCTTGCATCCAATTACATCTATCTCATAGATGAAAACTCAGGATTTAGGAGGTATCACTTTGATCCTATTGGAGAATCCATGTGATAAGCGGAGATTGACCGAGCGTAGCATAGGAAACTCCTTTCTTATCAAGAGTATGTCATCCACGTACTCTACGAGGATCAGCACCATACTCCTTACTACCCTTTTGTTTATACAAGGTTCATCTACCATTTTGATGATGTCAAACTCTTTGACAAACACATCAAAACAGACGTTCCAACTCCGCGATGCCTGCTTTATCCTATAAAGCATCTTGTACACGTTTCCGCTGCTCCCACTGTCTACGAAGCCCTATGACTGTGTACTTACAGACTCTCTTTTCTAAAACATCATTTTAGAAAAGCAGTCATGACATCCAACCGTCAGATATCGTAGTCATGGTATGTAGCCGTGGCAAGTAGGATCCGGATGGACTTAAGCATAACCACTGGAAAAGGTTTCATCATTATCCACGCCTGGTCGATGACGAAAACATTTAACAAGTCTAGCTTTGAAAGTCTCAACTTTTCCATCTACACCAAGTAATCTTCTCAAGATATACTTGCTCCTGATGGGGATTTAACCCTTCAGATATAGCAACCAAAGTCCATACTTTGTTGGTGTACATGGATCCTATCTTAGATCGCTAAGCATCCAGCCATTCTTACAGAGTCCCTACTCTCGATGGCCTGCTCGAAACTAGTTGGGTCATCATCTCATGATGCATTCCTCGCACCCACTGTCATAGAGAAACAGATGTATCTCGCAGGTGGGTGAGAAACCCTACTAGATCGGCGGAGAGGCTGAGGTTCGTTGGTATCTACTGAATCCTTTGGTTCTACCAAATCATCTGCTGTAGTTTGTATAGCTGGAACCTTTCCAGTTCTACATAACAGATCTTGCCTCGAGCTTGTCCGGATTTTGCTTTTAGACATAGGCCGGACAACCCCAAATCTTAGATAACTTAAGATATGGGCTCTTCCCTTTCCATATCATATATGAAGTGGTAAGCAACTGATTTGATTTGAACCCTATTCAATAGGTATGCAGCTTCTTAAGTGCATAACTCCCAAAAGGAAATAGGTGACTCGGTAGTACTCATCATAGAGCACACCTTATCATATAGGGTGTGATTGCTCCGCCCCGATATACCATCGTGCTATGGTGTATACGGAGGAGTAATGCTGAGAGAGAATCTCATTCTCCTTTAGAAAAGTCCAGGAATTCTGTGCTCAAGTATTCTCCTCCTTGATCACATCAAAGGACATAATACTTATACCCGTATTTGTTCTCTACTTCTAACTTATATTCTGTGAATATCTCAAAAGGTTCGGACTTGTGTTTCAACAGGAACATATGACTGAATCTTAAGAGATCATCAGAGAATGTAATGAAGTACAAAGAGCCGGTCTTGGTATGTATAGACAGGGGACCTTCATACATCAGTATGTATCAATCCTAAGAGTTTACTAACTCTTTCTCTGTTTCCAGTAAACGGAGCTATGGTCATCTTATCTTTGTGACATGACTGGTAAGTTTCACATGTAAATTCAAACTGATTTAAATATGCATCTATAAATAACTTCAGCCAGTCGGGTCGTATTGATATGACCTAGTCTACAATACCTTAAGAAGGATTCGTTCATATGTGAACTCTTCCTCTTGTGTGTGTTCCGTATACTAAAGAACTGTAGTTTGATTTAGAACATCAATGCATTTAGATAACGTGCCTGAACCGATCAACTTTTGATATAGGAAATGTTCAAAACATTATCCAACAATACAAAATTTTATCATTTCTTTACTAATAAAGAGATTGATATGATTTTGTACATCAGGTTCGGTACCTAATAGCATTTGTTCAGAATCAATGTATTTGTAATACAGGGTGACAGTGACCAACAGACCTGGCTGCAACACTTGCACCATTTTCTGTCTCATGAAACTTATCACCTGTTCTCAGTTTTCTACCTTTTTGTAGCCCTATGTAACAGATTACATATCTGGGATCCTGATCCGGTATCAAATACCCAGGATGCAGAGGATACTGAGAAACAGTTCTTTGTAATGAACACACCCGAAGGAGATGCATCTCATGCACTTTCTTCGTTTGGGCGGCATGGGAATCCTGGTATTCCCCTATTACCTGCTCGGTCTTATAACAATTATAAGTTGAAGCGGGACCAACGTTCCCCAGCTCAGTATAACAAGCAAGTTCGGTCAATATATCCGTATTATTATCTTGATTAAGGCGTGATATGGTCGCTACCTGGAGAGAGAGAGAGAAGAAAACACTCTGTGTGCGCTCTTGCAAGATCAGATTGGTTATTATTTTATCTAATCAGGATGGCTCCCACTGTTTTTATCAAATCTTCCTTCAAACCCTAAAAGGAAAGACTAGCCGGGATTAATTACACGCTACAAGTTCGCCAATCTTTCAGCCAGGCCAGTGTCGGTACTTTGAGGGAGGTTCCCCGTGCTTTCGCACGGACCTAATTACAGTAAACCTCGTTTTCCCAGAGGCGTAACCCCGTTGACACCTTTCTAGACACCTACTTGATCGGCTAATTGTAATGTGTAAAACTCTCCCAGGAGTAACAATTACTCGCAGTAGGTATCGGGATCCAACTATCTCATAGAAGGTATGCAATCTCATTGCAAATTTCAACACTTGAAATTCCCGATAATTTTGCCTCTAGCGTTCTATGACCTTGACGCAGGCCAACAAACCATAGTCCGCTAGTCAAGTTCTACCCGTCATTTCTTGATTGAATTAAACCCACCCGCACGACCCTTGACGCAGGCCAACAAAGTCGCACGACTACCCTAATCAAATCTGCATCATATGCATAAACAGATAAATACTAGTTAGCTACCGCACACTACGCCTTGACGCACGCCAACAAATGTAGCACGAATACTAAGTAGGACTTATCTGAAATGACGGAGAGCTACGACAGGTTTTTCTGAAAACCTATTGCGTAATGAACTTGATATCGTTGTAGAATCAAATGATTTTAAAATGGAGTGTTTTTGAGGCTTTTCTAGTTTTGCTAAAGGGGTCACTCCCGGTGAAGGGATCGTCGACCCTTTCCTCATCGAATAAGGTGCGGGATATATCGTATATATCACTGTGCAAAGCAAAACACTATAGAAGCAATCAAAAGACAAACCGAGGGTTGTAGCATCTGCCAGTTATTGCTAAAGGAGTCACTCCCGGTGAAGGGATCTCGGTCCTTTCCTTATCGAATAAGGTGCAGGATGTTCTACAAGGAACACCGCGATGCAAAGCAAGAACTGTAGCTACCTGTTTTATTTTGAAATTCGATTCCACAACATCTTTAGGTTTCTTTTATTTTCATTAATCATATTAATGAAGTCCCATCATTTAAGTCACCTAAACATCACAGATAAATACGACGTACACTTATGCCATCCGCATTCGTCTCGATGTCCCCTCGTGCACCGTTAGGTTAGGTAACTAACGGCAGAGCGGGGCAGGGCTAGCGCGGGTGTAAAACATAAGTAACATCTATATAATATATCATATATACTATATACTGTATCTATCACAGAACATCACATGATCACATCACAGATAACGCAGCAGAAAATATCATATGAAATATTGGATATACTAGGACGTCCGTGTTTTTAATACGAGCCAGTATAAAACACGGATTCCACAGTCGTGATGAATAGCCAAACCTACACCCCTAGACCCCTACGAGAGCGGCAAGCAACCCTACCAATTCTAGAGTTAGGAGACCCGGACTCGACTCCTCGAGTTGGTCTCCCACTGGACTCCAGAACCCGGTTACTTGTGCCCTCCTCCTTGGGTCTATCCTAGTGCAGAAAAGTAAATAATATACAATGGGTGACATCTTCCGCAACCTAGAAGTGCCCCAATAAAAGAATATTACATACAAGTTTTTAAATGGATGAAAATGAAAAACACTCATCTCACATAAAAAAAACCCGGCTATTCAAACACGACGATCCAATATAACATATCCAGCAACACATAATATCACATGTCATCAACATAAGTAAACATGCGTATCCCAATTGTCGTTGACATATAGCAACGAAACCGGCGATATCACATATTACACTTACGGTCGCAGAAAAGAAAGTGTAAAACTACAACAGTTGGAATCCGCAAACTCTTTAGACATCGCATGCCTAAACCAATGAATTCCTTAGACATCACATGCCTAACAGTTATAAACCCCGCATTTCAGTCTCATTATCGAAAACTCTTTTCAATATCAAGTCGGGCAATTCAGCAAGATTCCCGACATCCTGATCGAATGCTCGTCGCAAACTTTAGTAGACGGCTGCACCCCTGACGCCGTCGACGAAGTGCACTAAGGCGGAACACCGCTACCGCGAGCACCCGAACGGATGCTTTTGGCGACGGGGTTCTCCTACAGTCACTTGGTCGGGGCTATGGGGTGTAGCTGTCTATTAAGTTTACCCGGCGAGTATCCGCGTACGCTACGTGATTGCGACGGACTTTTGATCGCATCAAAATTCCGTGGCAACCGATCAAGTGAGACTAAACCGCTAGATTTATAACATTCATTCAGTTATCACATAACTACTTGTGAATTCCAATTATTGTATCACATTCCAGATAAACAGAAAATGTTAAACTTTCCGATCGAACAATCAAACACCCAAGTTTTCCCGAAACAGCTCAACACATGAAACAAGTTTAAAAACATTCACTTCATGCCTCAGTACCAACGGTCCAGCCGTAGAAGGGTCAAGCCAACGCCTCACATGTGGCACGCCATACTGCCCCAAACCCTAAGGTTCAAAGGGCAGTTCAAGACGGTCACATAATCGAGTTAAGGTTTGTTGTCTTCTAGAGGGTCCATCGAGTTACTTGCACTACTTAGAACGTCTTCAAACCACGGAAAAATCCAACACTTGGAAATTTCCCAACAGGGGAAAAATTGGGTATTTATATCCGGTCGAACTTTTTAACATATTCTAAATATCCGGAAAACCCAACGAAATTAAAAATTCCGATCGAAACAACGACTACAAAATAAACCCCAAAATACTCAACTCTTGAGTCAGTGTTAAAAATGCCCAGAAAATATAAAAAAACAGAGGTATGGATTACTGTGGAAAAATCCGTCGCTAATTCCATTACACTGCCGCGGAACCGCCGCCAAATGGGGGTTATTGCCGCGGTTCCGCGACCATATAAAGGACTTAGGGGCCCGTTTTTCATGGTAATTCTTATTAAACCCTGCTGAATTTTTTAAGCATTTTTAATTTGGAAAATTCCCAGATTTTAAAAAATGACCAGAGATGGGTGTATCTTGTCGTATTCGATCGGGGTTTTAACTTCGTTAACGCATCGCCTAAGGCTCTAGCTAGGCTCTGATACCACTGTAGGGTTCCTAGGCACACTAAGGAGGTCCCACAAGGTATCAACCATGCCAATTTCAAAAAATTCCGGTGCCGAGAAACCCTAATATAGATCGTTAACTAGAGAATAGGCGAAACTACAAGTAGTAAACAACTTTACTGCTAAAAGGGAAGTGACTACAACCTTTATAGATCCGGTCCTCCACTTCCTTAGCTCCGTGAAGATGTCCCCTCGCTGCGATCATTGGATCCCGGACTCTAGCATCGGCTTCATCGGAGAAATGGGCGGGCAAGGTCGTCGACTTCGATGCCGAAAATGATCTACGTCGAGGCAACTCAAGATCAAGCTCCAACTTCACCAAGTCATGAAACTTGTGAAGAAAACACCCTATACTACTTGGCAAGTGGTAGAGGATGAAGAAATAAGAAGTGGGTTCACTTTGGATTTGAATTTCTCACTTGGAATCATCACTTGCCATTTTGAAGCAAGCTTTTCTTTTCTTTCTCAAGAGGAAGAAGAAGAAGAAGAAGAAAAAGAATTATGAATTATTATCAAAAAGAAAATGAAGTGATGGTTATCATAATGCAACCATGGTTAAGTGTAGAGAATAAACTAGGGTTAGGTGAATGGTTAGGTTAGGCAAAAGAAACAAAAATGGTTGAACTTTTCAAAGCTTCATGAAGCTTCAATGTAAATCCAAAAGAAGCAACCATTTCTTTTTCCTTTGCCAAAAAGAATAAAGAGAATAAATAAATAAGTAAATCAAAACCCTAACCATTAACATAACCATGGTTTAATCATACACACCCAAATTTGCATGTATCATCAAACATGATACAAACTAGTGCACAAAACTAAATCATATATATACAAATGTGCACTACAAGTGAGAAAATCCATCTAAAGTGAACAAATATTAGTTAATGCAAAGTAATATATCAAATATATAATTATACATTAAATCATTAAATCAACACTTGATTTAACGATCCGGTCATATTGCATATGACCGACTAATATCCAATGTATCGACTTATCGAATCAATCCTCGATTCGATAACTAGGTTATATCACATACAACCATTCGATACATTCATCGCGAGAATAGAATACGGTATCACATACACGCATTATTCTCGGTCCCGCACATATCTCATATGCGCTCCTATTTCGTTTCGCTTGAGCCAGGAAACCTCTGTGTAGGACTCTAAAGACTCGTCAATACGCCGGCAGCAGATGATGATCATATCAAACACCCACAAGCCGCAAGCGGTCTGCTAAACGTAACGGCCACCCGGGTATTGAGCGATCAGAAGATCGACGAGAAAGCCCGCTCACACTCCTGTGAATCCAACCAGCAACACTTACCGTACAGTCCGGTCTGTTCGTCTGATATGTCGCATATCTCGCCTAGGGGTGGTAAACGTCAGACCCCAGTAGCTCGATAAGTCGTGTCGATATGCGGTCTATAACAGTTCGAGAAACTACTGGTAACACTTACCAGTAAATCTCAGCAACCATGGCCAGGGATTTCCGGTTATAGCCAATCGAACACAGCGCAACATCAACTCCCTATACCGGGAGAGACGAATCCCCTCCTATCCCTCATTGCCTCCATGTGATTCGGGACTGTACCCAAAAGCCACCGTTTTGCACGCCTTCTTAGACGTGGTAAGGTGGAAATCAAAGCACAGTGGGAATCACACAAGACTCTATGACGATCTCGGGTCTACAGACTAACCTGTACCAGTGTCATCAGAGAACTGCAATCTGACGTAAGATATAATACCATCTGGGAGTTCTCGGCGAGTCCGTCCAGTGTACCCAGTCTCCACTGAGCACCCGTATATCATCTCTGATGTCAAACACCAATGGATATGGGATCATCCATCGCCCATCTGTATGGGTCGAGAAGGTATACGCTAGTCTACTCTGGCATATCGATGCCCCGTCTCGATACACCCACGACTAGGGACCTTGAAGGATGTACTTATGGACTACCATGTCCCCACTAGTATGATCCGCATCATAGTCCAAGTAGTCAAGTACACATCCTAAGGGCTTTACCAACATGTAACAGAGAGACAATCAGTATACACGTTAAGGTAAAGAGTAACCAGATAGCATACTATCATGTCGAGCAAGAAAGTCCTCCCTATATATGTCCCAGCATCCACTACAATATACATCCTATGTACAGTAATGGCCTCTAGGGCATACATATAACTAACACATATCAGCCATGGCCAGGGACTTCCAGTTATAGCCAATCGAACACAGCGCAACATCAACCCCATATACCGGGAGAGACAAAACCCCTCCTATCGCTCATTGCTTCCATGTGATTCGGGACTGTACCCAAAAGCCACCGTTTTGCCCGTTCTCATGAACGCGGAAAGGTGGAAATCAAAGCACAGTGGGAATCACACAAGACTCTATGACGATCTCGGGTCTACAGACTAACCTATACCAGTGTCACCAGAGAACTGCTATCTGACGATAGGTATAATACCATCTAGGAGTTCTCGGTGAGTCCGTTCAGTGTACCTGTCTCCACTGAGCACCTATATACCATCTTTGATGTCAAACACCAATGGATGTGGGATCATCCATCGCCCATTATATGGGTCAAGAAGTGTATACGCTAGTCTACTCTGGAGTATCGATGCCCTGTCTCGATACACCCTCGACTCGGAACAATTATAGGATGTACTTTTGGACTACCCTGGCCCCACTAGTATGTTCTTCATCATAGTCCTAGTAGTCAAGTACACATCCTAAGGGCTTTATCAACATGTGAGAGCAAGACAGTAACACAATACAAATCAACATGTTAAGACAAAGAGTAACCAGATAGCATACTATCATATCGAGCAAGAAAGTCTTCTTTATATATATCCAAGCATCCACTATAATATACATCATATGTACAATAATGGCCTCTAGGGCATATACATAACCAACAAGGTTGGTGCCGAAGGGTAGGGAAGGAAGAAAATCAATTAGCCTACAAATGGTGTATAGAAGGTAATAAGTAAAGACACAGTAAAGGGATTGGAGTGATGGCATGGAAGTATACGTTTACTGTTATGAATCAAAATAGTGGAAGAGGCGTTACTGGGAATACCAGGTTACCCCTTCGAAACATTTTTATGTTTAATTTTCACTGTGCAAACTTAATTGAAAACTGATTTCCCAATTAAATTCTGACTCCAGGGTATGTATTTACCAAGCTTGATTCTCACATCTGTATGGAGTTACAGATGCTGAGTGGGAGTAGAATATTGGGAATTGAGTGATCATATTCTTAATATATCGGAATTCTTTGTACTTGGTAATATTTGAGGAAATCACCTGGGTTTTGCCGGACGGCAAATATTTAGTTTTGAATATCCGTCGTTATGCATCAATTTCAAACCGATATATCTGTACGTTATTTATAAAGCGAGATATAACTTTTGAAATTATGTCTATGACATTTACCTATATCAGTTGATGATTAGGTAAGGTTCATTCAACAACGGTGTAATTCTTCTTAACCATAATATAGTTTTCAATCTACGACGCACAGGGTTTGAGTTATTAAACTCGGTGGACTTATACAGAGTATTGTACGTTGTCCGATGTCTATTAGGACAAAAGGATTGGTACTCGTACTATATTCTGTTTACTCATGACTTCTCTAGTTTTAGACAAGTATTTCGTAGAAATACAAGGTCCAAATTTTGAGAAATCATAGGTGTTAGAATAAAGTAGAGAACCATATGTTATAAATATCAGGATTCTTCAAGCTGATCAAAAATGTAGATACTTGTGTAAGGTATTCCGTTGTAAGTAATAATTTAGAGAACTTCTCTTTCAGGTTACTCATATGTGGATGCACTCCTAGATGAGTAACGTTGCTTGGCCTCATTCCATTTGGTTGATATGCACTGGAAACAGCTGCATGATTTTGAATCTGGTTCCAATTAAATTAGTACATTTGTTTCTATATTGGTTATAGAATGGATTCATATCTTAACGATGTTAAGGTATATGGAGTAGTCCGGCTGATGCTTAAAAACAAAATCTATACAAACTCAAGGCACGCTTCAGTAATAGCAGTTTGTGGGTTATCCCGGACATTGACGACAGTTAACTTTCTACCATCTGGAAGATCAATAGTTATATTGTTCTTAACTCGCTACAGTTTTAGTAAAATGGATTTTTTTTCAAGAAAACATTAGTGGGAGTATGGTAGAACTGGAAGTGATTCCACAATCACAAACGATTACTGAAAATTTAATAGAACCTGGGGATTCAATTGGTTTCGACAATCTATTAGCCACTCCGCAGATTTGGTGGGTAACCTCAGGCACCCGAGAGGTATTTCGGTCTTCTCAGAGACGGTGACAGGGAGGTTCTTGTTTACCCAAACTTGACACTACTGATGTTCTAGACTATGAGACCCAGCAAGAGGATGAGTATAACGTCGTTCTAAACTAGATTTAGAAGTGCACGTGTATATGACTCTACCAGAGGGTTGTTGTAGTCAACGGGAGCAGCGAAAGCATAGTGGACAAGTAGTTTATGTCTATTTATAGACTAAAGCAGATATAGCGAATATAGATCATCTAGTTTTGATATGAAAGTCACAGAGTTTGACTTTATCAAAACAACAGATGGATTTAGATTTGAGAAGGTAGTAGGGAGAGATGTCCTGGTATTTGGATGACATGCTCTAGATAGGAAGTGATATTCCTAGACTACGATCGGTTATACTGTGGTTGTCACAAGGAGTTTCTCCACATAGGATCTGGATAAAATATCAGGGATTCTGGTGACTAGATCTATGGTTTTAGATCTAGATTTGGGAAGTGTCCCAATTCGGGTACTTGACACTATTCTAAATTGTTTTAGAATGGATGACTCCTGGCGAGGTGGTGTACCCGCAGGTGATGGAGTCACTCTCTCCAATGAGATGTCTTCTAGACTGATGAGGAGAGAGAATTGCATGATTGGCATATCACTTGCTTAGGAAATTGAGTCAATCATGACATGTCAAGTACAACACCAGATATTGTTTTTGCACTGGGTGTAAGAAACATATATTAATCCAATCCTGGAGAAACATTAGGAAGCAGTTATGAACATAAGTGAATGTTCTTGGTATATGGTAACGACAGCTTCTTTCAGGAGGCGGTTATCATTTCATGCTTCCAAGGTGACCGGATGACAGAGTGGCTGTCAGAATTATAGTTTTCTTTCTTCTGAGGGGCAGTATGTTGGACAGGTGGTCCAAGCGGATACTGAGGCAGGCATGGCGCAGGATACTGATTAAATTCAGTGGATGATACAGTCTAAAGAAGTTTGTTGGATTTGGAGTTCATTGATGAATTGGGTCCCATTACATATCCAAACAAATTCTAAGACAAGGTATTGCTCATTCCGGAAGATGGTCTTTCTCTACGAAGTTGAGATATAGAGAGATAAAGATAGAAACACTAGACCAGATCCACTCATTGAGGCTATTTCTCGAACGCAATAGTTTCACAAATGGGCTTTGTGAGACTGATTAGTAGAGAAGTTGGGTGTTCGGTATCACACGGGCTGTGAGTATGCGACATCGCAATAATTAGCCTTAAGTGCAAGTGGGAGATTGTTGGCTATAGTGCCCTCCAGTCAATTTTTGAATCGCAGGCACGCAATTGCGATGATTGAGGGAGGACCTATACCGGTAGAAAAATCTTACTCAAGATGATAGTATGCTATCTGGTTTGTCTTTATCATCATGTAAAGCATTAGGTGGCACTACAGATCACTATTACATGTTGATAGAGCCCATAGGATTCTTACTTGACTACCAGTATTATGATGGCGATCATATAAGTGGGAGCTGGGTAGTCTATAAGCACATCCTTAAAATGTCCCTAGTCGTGGGAGTATCGAGACTGGGCATCAGTACTCCAGAATAGACTAGTGTATACTTATCAAGATCCCGACGAGAGGCGATGACCGGTCTCACAAGCCGTTGGTGTATGTCCGTCACCTATAATAGTATACAGGTGCTCATTGGGTTATGAGTACACTGGACAGGACTCGCCGGGAACATGCTAGTTGGTATTATAACTATTTTCAGATAGCAGTTCCCAGGTGACATGAGTACAGCTTAGTCTGTCGACCTGAGATCGTTTGTCTCATGTGAGTTCCCACTGTGCTTTGATTATTACCCTACCACGGCTCAAAGGAGTCGTGCAAACAGGTTTTAGTTGGGTACAGTCCCGAGCCACATAGAGGCAGTGAGCGGATCGTCGGGGATTCGTCTCTCCCGGTATAGGGGGTTGATGTTGCACAGTGCACGGGTGGCCATCACCAGAAATCCTCAGCCGGGGTAGTCGAGAATTACTGATTTGGATCAGTAGTTTCTCAGTATTGATGGGCTTCATACCGACACGAAATATCACCTTATTAGGGGTCTAACTTTATCCACCCCCCTAGACTCGATATGCGATACTCTTAGACGAACAAACCAGACTGTATAGAGATTGTCACGGACAGGCTCAGTAGGGGTTTGGATATGCTTGCTCATCGGCCATCCCTTCGCTCAATACCTGGGTAGCCGTTACGTATAGCTAGTGCCGCTGACGTACTTGCGGTTAAACCCACTGTCAGCGTATTGACGAGTCTTTAGAGTCCCTCACAGAGGGTTTCCCTAGGTCTGGCGAAATGATGTAGTAACCGTATTGGATACATGCAGGGTTCCGATCGATTGATGTACTTTGTACCCGGACTTTCAATCGGACAGTTGATAATACTAGCCGGCTCGGGTTTTAGCCGGATTATTAAATCAGGTATTGATTTAATAATTTACATATATGTATTTCGATACGTATATTCTAATATTATGTTCTTTGTGTTGTTCTATCTTTTTGGGTATTCGTATTTCGGTACAAATGCAGGTATGTATATACAGTAGAATGTAATCCGTATTTTTTCCGGAAAACATTCTAGAAGGTGGACACCTCATTTTTGGGATTTGACCATTTATTAGTAAATAATAAATGAGGTGGAAATTGAGATTTGAAAGAAGTATGGTGAGAACCATGCTTGCATAGTATGCACAAATGAATTATTAATTCATTTGGGCATACTATTCAAGTATGTGTGCCTTTTTAAAATGAAACAAATGTTTTACAAAACCAAGCATGCTCATTCTCTCTCTCATGGGGAGATTCATTATATTTTGAGCATGAGTTTTTTCTTGAGCTCTCCCTCACCATTTATGCTTCACTCCTCTCTTGATTTTCCATGGCCGCCTCCACCTTCATTCACTACCTCCTCTCAACCCTCTCATGTATTGAGAATTATAAGAGGAGGTGAGACGAGATAGTTAAACACTTGGTTCACTCACTACATCCTAGGCTTTCTAGAGTAGCAACCTAGAAACCCTAGTTGCTTCACTTGCATCCATTATGTGGAGCTAAAGCCATGGCTACACCCTCGGGTGGATCGTCTTCGACGAAGGAAGACCGACAATCAAGTTCAACCGGACACACCTGGGTTAGGTGTTAATCTCCCAAGAGGGTTTTGGAGTTGAACTCCTAACAGGGATTATGTATAGAATTGGAGTTAAACTCCTAAAAAGAGCTTTGATTTATGGAGTTAAACTCCAACGGATCTTGAATGGAGTTAAACTCCTGGAGATCTTTGGATTTTCTTTTGAGCCTTGGATCCCCCCAGAATGGGGTTTTTGGAGATGAGTCTCCTTCCTCCTCTTCGTTGGCTAGATCTTGAAGGAAAAGGGGGGGTGAGATTCAAAATCTCCCCTTTAGAGATATGATGGGAGATCCGAGCTCCCCTTTATGGGTTTTATGGTGAAAAACTATTTCTTTTTGAAAAAGGAAGAGTTAAATTCTTAATTTAATTCAAAAAGGGAAAGAAGGTTTAGAACGTTGAAGAAGGGGAAGGAAGCATAGAAACCCTAGAATTTGAGGGGAATCAATTCTTATGCTTTATTTCATTATCATGATACTTTTTATAGGTTTACAAATTTATATATCGCCCGTTGGGCTTTACAAAATGGCATTTTGCCCATCCCATATCTCATGTGGTCATTTCTTTTGCACATGAGCCATGGGCTTTACAAAAATTCGGCTTTATGCCCATTTTTCTTATATTCATGCATAAAAAATTATATCAAAATTATTTATTACATGATTTCAATTTGGCATGGAGGAGGCCGGCCGCGGGGCTCGACTTGGACATGGGCCCACTTGATCTGGGCTTAGGCCCGCTTATTTAGGGTTGACTTTGACTTTGACTTTGACTTGGTCAACCGGGATGTAATTTTTGACCCCAACAAAGTGCCCCTCATCAATAAATGCACACCACACATGAGGGTCGTGTGTATGAAATTGATGGATCTTCTTTCGCGTAGGGTTGACATGATTTAGTTCCCGTTTCGACGACATGGAGGTCGATGCTGCCCTTTTTGCGACTTGAACGGTCGGTTCTTCCCTTTTTGCGACTTGGATGGTCGGTGCTGCCCTTTTAGCGACGTGGACGGTCGATGCTGCCCTTTTTGTGACTTGGATGGTCGGTTATGCCCTTTTTGCGACGTGGACGGTCGGTGCTCCCCTTTTTGCGACTTGGACGGTCGGTGCTGCCCTTTTTGCGACGTGGATGGTCGGTGCTGCCCTTTTAGCGACTTGGATGGTTGGTGCCTTGCTCTGCTTCTTACGGTGTCGGGATTTGATTTGATTTGCTCCGTTTTCCGTGGTGTCGGGGTTGAAGTTGACTTGCTCCGCTTCTTGCGGTGTCGGGGATTGAATTTGACTTGCTTCCGAGGTGGAGCTTGATTCCGCCAAGGAGGTCGTTGGTTGTCCTACTGACTTGATATGATTTGGGTTGACA
Source organism: Agapanthus africanus (assembly GCA_030015575.1). Classification (NCBI taxonomy): domain Eukaryota; kingdom Viridiplantae; phylum Streptophyta; class Magnoliopsida; order Asparagales; family Amaryllidaceae; genus Agapanthus; species Agapanthus africanus. The sequence goes on along the minus strand of JASDDO010000010.1, from coordinate 450,452,765 downwards.
TCAGCATCGCTACACTGGAATATGGTACCAGGAGCGAATCATCATCTACCATGAGAGGATTTGGGGATTTTGGTTTTAGTTTGGCATCAGTATCGCTACACTGGCATATGGTACCAGGAGCGAATCATCATTTGCCATGAAGAGATTTCCCCCGCTCCCAGTTTAATGACTTAGGGGTCATCTATTCCCAGTTTAACGACTTAGAGATCATCCGTTCCTAGTTTAAAGACTTAGGGGTCTATTCGATCGGAAGTTTGGAATTTTGGGATTGGGGTCGGCATCAGCGTTGCTAACACTGAAGCACAGGTGCCGGGAGCAATTCATCATTTGTCTTTCCCTGTTGGAGAGTGATGGCTTAGGAGACTGGTTTAGGTCCCTTTCCCCTTAGGCTTTTCAATTTTATGAGTCGTAAGGGTCCCATAAAAGCATTTCTCCCTTCGAGTCGAAAGGATCCCGTAGGTGTATTTTCTCCTTAGGAGTTGTGAGGATCCCAAGTGTGTTTTTCTTTTGTGAGTCGTAAGGATCTCATGAAGGTGTTTTCTTACGAGTCGAGAGGATCTTGTAAGTTTGTTCTCCTCATGTATCGTGAGGACACATGAGTGGGTCTTCCCAAATGGAGCATAATTCCAAGGGCGGAGACCGGCCGCTGGACGGATGATTGCAGTGGGGTATGACTATGATGAGAATTATTTGAGCCCGTGAATTGTATGCGGTGGTCAACTTGGGGACCAACCATAGAGCAGGAAGAATTTTGGGACCTTGTTGGCGTCTGCATCGCTGCACTGGAATATGGTACCAGGAGCGACCCATCATTCGCCATTTGGGAATTTGGATTTTGGTCGGCGTCTGCATCGCTGCACTGGAATATGGTACCAGGAGCGACTCATCATTCACCATTGGTTTTTTTTTACCGCGATTACTCTATCATTTTAGATTTTCTTATCGCGAAGGTCGCGATTGCCCCATCATTTCGGCTTTTTATTCACGGTTGCCCCATCATTTCGGCTTTATTTTACTCGCTTATTTTTATTGCGAGTTGCCCCATCATTTCGGCTGTTTATTTTCATTTTTATTTTACTCGCTGATTTTTATTGCGAGTTGCCCCATCATTTCGGCTGTTTTTTTTATTTTTATTTACACTTTTTTTACATTCCCACTTTAACGACTTAGGGGTTGTATGCTCCCAGTTTAATGACGTGGTGGTCAGCTGTTTTGTATGAAATTGGAGGTCGCAGCTTGACTGTTTGCGAACACACCTTTAGACAGTTCTATCTTTCCTGCCTTGTATTGTTTTTCGACCTAATCTTTGAAGACGAAACATTCCTTAATGGCATGACTTATCACTCTGTGATAGGGGCAATATTTGGGGTCATCGGTCATATTCGCTTCTTGCGGTTTTTTTATTTTGGCAATTGTAGATTGTTCCTTAGGGCGTATTTGAATATTTTACAGACACTGTCCCTTTTGAAGGAATAGACTTTATCCAGCCTCTCTTTCAATAGAGATTCTCCTCTCTCTCCGAATACTGGCTTTCGAGGCTGGTTGGCATTAAGCCTGCTCATCCCTTACTTATTTCGGCTAGCCGAAGTGTTGAAAGATTCAGTATCGTCGGAACTACCGCCTTTGCGATTATTATCCTTTCGGTTTCTCCAGGACCTATTGTTATTTTGGGAATCAGAGGAGGACTCCTGTTTTGAGCGCTCCAACATCCGAACTTTCCTGGTCAGCTCTTGGAATGTTTTGAGACCCACGGTGCATAGAAACGGGGCCATTCAATTATTAAGATTTTTGACAAGGAGGCTGACAGATTGGTCCTGCTCTATCGGTTGTTCACATTTGACGGAGAGATTGCGCCATCGGGATATAAAATCCGTGCTGCTTTCGTTGTTTTTTGGCTTGGTCCTTACGAGGTCGGCAATGGTGATCTTATCGCTGACACTAATGAACCTTTGTCGGAATAGAGATTCCATTTGGACGAAAGTAGTAACGGAACCATCCTGTATGCTCACGTACCAGTCGAAAGCGACATCGGTTAAGCTATTAACGAACTGGCGGAGGAGAAGCACATCATTGCCTCCAGTATTCCCGCATGAGGCTTTAAAATGGGCGATGTGCCGATTCACATTCCTGTCGCATCAAACCTTCCGAATTTGGAGATGACATAACCGCTAGGAAGTTCTACCAGATCATACTGAGCAGGATATGATCTCCCACTACTGCTAATATCTTTTTGCGCTTCGGCTTCGGTTACCAATGTTTTGATTTTGTTGGCAACCAAATCTATGATTTGATCTTGAGTTGGCAGGCTACTGTCATCGGTAGCCAAGACATTCCCCGAGATAGGATGCGACTGACTTTCATGCGGTCCGCCCACTTTTGGATTTGAAGGAATAGGCGTTGGCTGTCTCGGGACACTGTTTCCCGGTTCATGAGCAGAGCCCTGTGCTTGATTGGACGGCTGAGAGGCAACTTGGGCCGTGAGCTGCATCACGACATTCGTCAAGTCGTTAATTTTAGAGTAAAGTTTGGCTATCTCCTTGTCTTTACTTCTAAGTTGTTTTCAAAGCTCTTGAAGAAGTTGCTGCTCTGCGTTCTTGGGACGGAAGATTGGCTCCTCTTTGATTTCCGAGCCCGACTCCTCATGAACCGAGGGATATCTCTGCTTATCAGCTTCACTGGGAGGATTTTCATTACCTTCCGGAGGATGCTGGTCTTGGGAAGTGACAGCCACATTCACGCCAGATTGGATTTGAGATGTAGTGGCCCCATCCTTGCTCTTGCTGCGTGTGCCCACCATGTAGACGGTGTGGACCACATATCCAGCCATCTCTTTATCTTTGGCGGGGTAACCCTGTTCTTGGAACATCATGAAGTTCAGCCTAGCATGAGCCCTAGCCCTTTTGTTGGCTCTATATCTGAGCCTTTTCTGTCTTAACTTCTCAATCTTGAGGGCTTGACTGGCATCCTTCATCTAGGAAGCCATCGTGAGTCGATTAATGGGGAGCTTAGAGAAGATACCCGATTGAGCAGTTGTCAGGGGCGCCGTTGGCGCTTTGCCCGAGATGCCTTGTTGCTTTGTTGGTGTTGATGGCCTTTCCCCCAACTGGGGCCAAAGAAATTCGTCCAAACACCGACTTGCGTTTAGGTAGTGGCGCCATCGAGATCACCACATTTGGCCTTCTGCCTTTCAAGGCTGGCCTGTCTGTTACTAGAGCTTGAGAAGCTAGGATGACACTAGCTGGCATGAACAGAATATAGCCAAATGGTAGCGGCGGCTCCTCCCACTGTCGCCCGAGACTGGACGGGAAGACCGTCCTGGTGTCCATCTTCATCGTGTAGGAGATGTGAGTTGTGTTGAGAGCAGAGATTGTTATTGGATACATTTTGTTGCGTCCGAAGATTGCAGTCAAAAGTCGTTAACCTGCAAATAGAAATATGATTTCAGTACATGCAATCGATATGTATATTGATTGAGTTCGCATGAACGTTTAACCCGAAATATGGGAGGAGAGATTGAGTCCCACAGGGCATGCCGGAATCTGTAGGGTGTTTTTCGTCACCCCATTGAGATGGGAATACGTGCGCGCTTGACAGGCGAAATACAGATTCTCCCTGTCTAGGGTAGACGGGGGTTTATTGATTGTGGGGATCCAAATCTTCGGCAGCCGCAGACTAAGCTGCCGTTAATTACCCATCGCTTTTGGAGCGAGAGAACCTCCGATTGACGGGTCATGCGAACTCAATGTGCAGTGTACATATGTTTTGAAAGGATTTTGGATATATCGGGGGCCCCGTGTAAGTCTATGTTACCCACCCCGGTGCTTAACGGGGAGGCGGAATAGGTAAAAATCAAATTTTTCTTAAAGGAAACATAGACTAACCATGAAGGATATTTGCTAAACAAAAGCTAACAAACTAATATGGAGTTTTAACTACTAGGTTAAATGGTTATACCTAGTTCTTGAACTCCTGCTCTTCTTGTTGTGGTCCTCCTAGTTGCTAGCTCCTTGGAGTGGTGTAGGTGGCTCCTCCTCGTTGTCTTCTCTAGGTCCAAGAACGATCCACCCGGAGGCCTCTACCTTGAGCTTCTACCTCAACAATGAAGTAACTAGAGTGCTTGGCTTGCTACACTAAGAACGCTAGAGTGAGTAGATAAGTATTTTGGTGGTTTAGTCTCAAAACCTTTTGATTTTCAACACATGAAAGATTAAAGCTTTGAGAGAGGAAGAGGGAGAGCAAACCATGAGAGAGAAAGATAATGAGAGAACAAAGCTCTCATATAAGAAATATATGATAATAATAAAAATAATTAAGAAAATTGTGATAGTGAGTTGATTTGACCATTATCATTTCATAATTAATGCTAAGCATGCTTCAAAAAATATCTCATGCTTAACAAAAGAAAATATCTAAGTCAATGTGAGTCAACAAGTCAAATGGTCAACCCAACTCTAACCATGATACAATTATCCTTAATTAAAACTATTAATCATATTCCTCCTTCTCATTATGGTTTTGATCAAGTCAATGGTTAATGAGGTGTCTCCCTTCCCTCCCCTGTCAACTGTACATACATACCCGCATCCGTGTTCCATAGAAACACGAATACAATGAGACTAGACCAATCCCAAAACAAATACTAGGATTTGGCTTAAACCAAAGCCCACTAGTATCAACTGCCCGAACAGCAAACGCGCACAAGTACGCATATGTGAACGAACCCTGTCGCAAAACCATATGACCTCTATCTCTTTTCGCCCAAAGGTGAACAACCCTCTATGTGGGACTCTAAAGACTCGACACTACGCTGGCAGTAGGTTTAACCACAGGCCGCAAGCAGTACTAGCTGTACGTAACGGTCCCCAGGTAGATGCCGATAAGAAGACCGATGAGGTGAACCCATCCGAACTCCTACTGAGCCTGAATGTAACAATCTCTGTACAGTCTGGTTTGTTCGTCTAAGAGTATCGCATGTCGGGCCTAGGGGCGGTAAACGTCAGACCCCTAATAGCGGTATAAGTCGTGTCGGAGTGTAGCCCAGAACACCCTGAGAAACTATTGAAAACACTACCAGTAAATCTCGCTTGCCCTGGCCAAGGACTTTGTGTAATGGCTCTCCTTGACACAGCGTGATATCAACCCCCAATACCGGGAGAGACGAATCCTGTCTAACTGTCACTGCCTCCAAGTGCTTCGGGACTGCACCCAACTACTACCTGTTTGCACGACTCAATAGAGCCGTGGTAGGGTAGTAATCTATGAGCAGTGGGAACACACTTGAGGCGAAGTGGCAGTGTCAATTCAACGGACTAATATGTACTCATGTCACCTAGGAACTGTTATCTGACGATAGGTATAGTACCAACCAACAATTCCTGACAAGTCCTGTCCAGTGTACTCATAACCTAATGAGCACCTGCATACTATCTCCAGTATGATGTACTGATGGCTATAGGACAGACCATCTCCCCAGCTGGGACGAGAAGCGTACACACAAGTCTACTCCGGAGTATCGATACCCTGTCTCGATAATCCTATGACCGGGGACCTGTATAAGGATGTGCTTGTAGACTACCCAACCCCCACAAGTGTGACTGCCATCACAACGCTGGTAGTCAAGCAAAGATCCTAAGGGCTCTATCAATATGTATTAGCGATATATCAAAAGAAACATATACACATATTAAGATAGATACAAACCAACTAGCATACTACCATATTGAGCAAGACTGTTATAAATCTGTGTATATATCCCAAGCTTCCAAATTGTAATATACAAACCGGTACTATACAATTATGGCATCTAGGGCATATCACACTAACAATCTCCCACTTGCACTTAGGCCATGTGCTGGCATATCGTAGACCTATCATCTCGAATAGCCTCTCGAACTACGTCTGAGGAATGGCCTTTGTGAATGGATCTGCAGTGTTATCTTCTGTAGCAACCCTCCGAACCTCGATCTCCCGGCGATCCATGATCTCCCTGATCAGGTGATACCGCCTCAAGATGTGTCTGGACTTCTAATGGGACCTAGGTTCCTTCGCTAAAGCTATAGCCCCGTTGTTGTCACAATACAGAGGTATTGGATCAACAATGGACGGAACCACCTGAAGTTTTGTTAAGAACTTCCTCATCCAGACAGCTTCTTTTGCGGCATCTGAAGCTGCGATATACTCCGCTTCCATTGTCGAGTCAGCAACGGTCTCCTGTTTGGAACTCTTCCAACAGACCGCCCCTCCATTGAGGGTAAAGACATAACCTGACATGGATTTGGAGTCATCCTTGTCACTCTGGAAGCTGGAATCAGCAAAGGCCTCGATCTGGAGGTCCTTTCCGCCGTAAACCAAGAACATCTCTTTAGTCCTCCTCAAGTACTTCAGAATGTTCTTTACTACTATCCAGTGCTTCTTCCCAGGGTTTGATTGATACCGGCTTACCACACTCAGTGCATAAGCTACATCTGGTCTGGTACACAACATCACATACATTATAGAGCCTACCGCAGAAGCGTAGGGTATAATAGACATGCGATCCCTTTCCAAATCAGTCTTGGGAGACATCTCTTTGGAGAGAGTGATTCTGTGACAAGCCGGTAAATTACCGCGCTTTGAATCTTCCATACTGAATCTTTTCAGTATGGTGTCGATGTACCTGGACTGCAAAAATCCCAACATCCTCTTAGATCTATCACGATAGATCTGGATCCCCAGAATGTAAGAGGCATCACCCAGGTCTTTCATAGAGAATTTGTGTGACAAGAACCCTTTGACAGATTGTAGCATAGGAATGTCATTTCCTATCAAGAGAATGTCATCCACGTATAAAACGAGGAAAACGACAGTTCGCGCTACAATCTTACTATAAATGCATGGTTCATCTAGATTTTTGATAAAGTCAAATTCTTTGACCGTCTCATCAAAACAGATGTTCCAACTCCGCGATACCTGCTTCAGTCCATAAATGGACTTCAGCAACTTGTACACTTTTCCGCTGCTCCCACTCTGAATGAATCCCTCTGGCTGGTCCATATAGACACACTCCTCTAAATTTCCATTTAGAAAAGCGGTTTTTACGTCCATCTGCCAAATCTCATAATCGTGCCAAATCTCATAATCGTGGAAGGCAACAATGGCAAGAAGGATTCGAATGGATTTGACCATAGCCATTGGAGAAAAGGTTTCTTCATAGTCCAAACCAGGTCTTTGACGAAAACCCTTTGCAACAAGTCTAGCCTTATAGGTTTCAACCTGTCCATCTACACCAATCTTCTTTCTGAAGATCCATTTGCAGCCTACGGGTTTTACCCATTCTGGAGTAAAGTCCAAAGTCCATACTTTGTTGGTGTACATGGACTCCATCTCGGTCCGCATTGCATCTAGCCATTTTACTGAGTCAGTGCTCTGAATGGCCTGCTGGAAGTTAATCGGCTCATCATTATCAATGATGCAATCCTCTCTATCCCCGTCTATGAGAAAGCCGTAGTATCTCTCAGGTGGATGAGAAAGCCTACTACTCCTGCGGAGCGGTGCGGGAATGTCCTGATCTTTTGAAACTTCTTGTTCCACCAAGCTTTCAGTAATAACTTATGGTTCTGGAATTTCTTCCAGTTCTATTGCGCTCCCACTTGTTTCTTTTTCTAAGAACTGATGTTCCAGAAAGTGGGCATGACGAGAAACAAAAACCTTTTGTTCCTCTGCGAAATAGAAAAGATATCCCCTGGAGTTCTTTGGGTATCCCACAAACTTACACAGTACTGAGTATGCCTCGAGTTTGTCCGCATGCTGCTTTTTGACAAAAGCTGGACATCCCCATATCTTCAGATATTGAAGATATGGTTTCTTCCCACTCCACATCTGATATAGTGTGGTAGACACAGTCTTGGTAGGAATCTTATTTAAAAGATATGCAGCTGATTCTAGTGCATAGCCCCAGAATGATCGCGGTAACTCAGCGTTACTCATCATGGAACGTACCATATCCAATATGGTTCGGTTCCGTCTCTCCGATACACCGTTATGTTGTGGAGTGTATGGAGGAGTAAGCTGAGAGAGAATTCCATTCTCTTTTAGGTAATCCAGGAACTCGGCACTTAAGTATTCACCGCCTCGATCAGATCTCAGTGTCTTGATACTTTTGCCGGTTTGTTTTTCTACTTCATTCTTATATTCTTGGAATTTCTCAAAGGCCTCGGATTTATGCTTCATTAAGAAGACATGTCCATACCTAGAGAAATCGTCCGTAAAAGTAATGAAATATGAAAAACCACTTCTTGCATGTGTAGACATTGGACCACACACGTCACTGTGTACGAGTTTCAAGAGCTCGCTCGCTCTTACTCCGTGTCCAGTGAACGGAGTCTTTGTCATCTTTCCTTTGAGATATGATTGACAAGTTGCATAAGAATGATATTCGAACGGATCCAAATATCCTTCTTTATGTAACTTAGGTAACCTTGTCTCATTGATGTAACCCAGTCTACAATGCCATAAGAAAGCATGATTTAATTCTGGAGACTTTCTTTTGTATGTATTCTGTATATTGAAAATATGCGGCTCGTTTAAAACGTGTATACCGTTGCTTAATATACCCAACCCAATCAAAACATGATTAAGGTGAATGTTTACAACATTGCTTACAAATGCAAAATCATAACCTTCTTTGGACATTAAAGATACAGATATGATATTACAAGTCGAACTGGGTACAAAATAACAGTTGCGCAAAACCAAAACATGTCCATCTGTCAATCCTAAGTGATAGTCCTCCACGGACTCAGCATCCATGCTAGCTCCATTTGCAACTTTGAGGGTCATATCACCCGCCTTCAAAACCCTACGGCTTCTCAGTGCCTGCAAAGAATTACAGATATGAGATCCTGATCCGGTATCCAATACCCAGGAAGTAGAGTTGATTGACAGACATTTTTCAATAACATACACACCTGAAGCCGAAGCCACAACTTGCTTCGGGTCCTGGTTCTTGGCCTTCCAAGCCCTGCAATCTTTCTTCCAGTGTCCTTTCTTGTGACAATAAAAGCATTCTTCCTTCCCCATAATCTGTCCCGCTACCTTTGCTTTTTCCCTTGGCTTCCACCTTACTAACACCGCCCCTTGGTTTGGTGGAGGCCTTCTTCTTCTTTCCTTTGGCTTTCGCCTTGGACCTAGAAGAGGAAGCTCCTCCAACAAACAAAGCGGGTGTTTCCCTGACTTTCTGCAGAGTGCCCTCTGCACTCCTCAACATATTGAGGAGTTCCGGAAGTTCAACTTCTTTTCCTTGCATGTTGAAATTCAGGATAAACTGGGCGTAGGTGAAAGGAAGGGACTGGAGAATCAAGTCAGTGTAGAGCTCGTTCTCTAACGTGGTCCCGAGGTCCGCGAGCTCCTCAATGTAGCCAATCATCTTAAGCACGTGTTCCGCTACAGATGATCCGACAACCAACCTCGCTGAAAATAGCTTCTCCGAGGTCTTGTATCTTACGATACGGGATTGCTCTCCATATAGTTCCTTAGTATGGAGAAATATATATTCAAGATCCATATTCTCGTGCCTCCTCTGATATTCATTGTCCATAAAGGCAAGCACAAGGCACTTGGCCTTCGCGCTGTCAATCTCCCAGGTCTTACGGATTTCTTTATCCGCGACACTGGATCCTGGACTAGGGACGGCGGGGCCTTAGTGGTAAGGAGATACCCCAACTTGTCATAAGTGATTGCCATTTTGACATTCCTGAACCAATCTTTATAGTTTGGCCCTGTCAGTATATTTTTATCTAAAAGTAACTTAAGGCCCGTCATGTTGTATGGTTGTTGCAATTAGGGGAGAGAGAAGAAACACTTTAGCATGATACTCTTGCAAGTTTAGAGTGGTTTTTAGTTTGTCTAAACAGGATGGCTCTCACTGTTTCTCGAATTCTTCCTCAAACCATAAAAGAAGAACTAGTCGGGATTGATCTCACCGTAGAATACTTGCTTAACCGTTCAGCCAGGCCAGTGTCGGTACTTCGAGGGAGGTTTTACGACGCTTTCGCCAAATTCCTTAATTAAATAACCTCTTTTCCCTGTGGGCGTAGCCCCGCTAACACCTTTCTAGACACCTACTTGGTTTATAGCATTGATCGTTAAGTGAAAAAATCTCCCGAGGAGTAGCATATACTCACAGTAGGATCGGGATCCAAATATCATTGTGTGATAAAGTTGAAGGAATCCTACCAAAATTATCACACTCCAAATGGTATGTAATACTAGCAAGTTTCAGTTTCTTTAGAAACTCCCGATGTGGATTTTTGCCCCATGCTCTTATGACCCTGACGAAGGACAACATATCATAAGTCACATGTCAAGTTCTACCCGTTATTATCCAGGTTAATTTGAACCCACCCGTACATACCCTTGACGAAGGCCAAAATAGCAGTACAACTGTCCCAAACCAACACATCTATCTATGCAACAGATAAATATTCGGCAGCTACCAAACACTATGCCTTGACGAAGGTCAAAATACATAGCTTGAATACTACTGAATATTTAACTGAAATGACGGAGGGCTACGAGTGGTTTTGGCGAAACCTTGAACGTAGTGAACTTGATATAATCGAAGGAACCTGATAACTTTTAAAAGGAGTGGTTTAAGCTCCGCATTTTAAAAGTTTTCTGTTTTGAAAAAAAACGAGTGGTTTTGAAATTATTCCAACGATTCAGCTTTGGTTTATTTTCTTTGCATTAATATAATGTGTACCATCAATTAATCCTACCATTGCAGAAAACAATGAAAATATGACGTACGCTTATGCCATCCGCATTCACCACTGGGCCCCGTCATCACCCGTTAGGTTACTTAACTAACGACAGAGCGGAGGCTGGACTAGCGCGGATGCAAAACATAAGTAACACCTACTAGATATCATATATAGATATAAACATTCGTCAGACGCAATGATAGCCATTCCAGATCACAGATGAACACATTGGATATGCTAGGAATCCGCGTTTCGTTCGAGCCTGCAACGAAAGACAGATTACACGGTCGCGATGAATAAGCCAAACCCCGCCTAGACCCCTACGGGTGCGGCAAACTACCCGACAAATACCCGAAGTGAAGCAGCCTCCCTCAACAACGTGAGTAGGCCACTTAGCACTTCAAAGTACCTGGTAGTTTGTGCACCCCACCTTGGGTCTATCCTAGAAGCAGAAACAGTAAAAGAAATAATATACAATGGTGGCTACAACCTCAACCCGGATGTATGACCATGAAATAATAATACATCAAATTACAAATATTACATTGAATGAAAAATGAAAAAACCCCATCTCACATCCCCGGCTATTCATCGCGACAATCCAACAAGTTCATATCCACAAACCAACATCACAGATCACAGATATGTACAACCCCCACTAATTGACGTATAGCGATTAGTAGACGTTTAGTACATATATCACATTACAGATATAATCCAATTAGCTAAAATTTATAGAATTTCGATCAATATTCAAATTTGAAACTACCCCAAATACAACACTGTACTCAAAAGAATCTGGGCAGAAACAAAGCATCTGAAAAATCACAAAACCTCAAGCTGGACAATTTGCAAGAAAAACGAGTTGACTCCGAGTCAACTCGGCCGCGGATCCGCGGCGAAATGCATGGTTTCGCCCCGCTTCCGCGGCAGTCTGACCGAGTCACGAGCTCGTTTTTCTTGGGTGTCCCTAAAAAAGCCTGCACGTATTTTTCAGGTCTCTGAAAATATTTTTAGACCTGTTTTAAAATCGGCAGAAAACACAAGTTTTTGATGGTTTCTTGCGATTTTTCCGGGATCGAAGTTCTAAAGACTTTGCTAACATGTTAGGTGTTATTTAGCTAGGCTCTGATACCACGGTAAGTCTATGTTACCTACCCCGGTGCTTAACGAGGAGGCGAAATAGATAAAAATCAAATTTTTCTTAAAGGAAACTGTCACGCCCCGCTTCCCAGAGTACGCTAAGATAGGCACGTGACAGAGCCAACCATGCTACCTGTGGATAGGAAATATCCTTCCACAGTCACATTACGGCTGTAGAGATATCAAGAACAATAATAAACTATCTAACACATGTCCATAAGCCAGAATAAACGAGTCAAGAATAAAAATAATGCGGAAGCAAAAAGATCCAATACAGGAATAAACTGGAATGTACGTCCCATAATGCGGGCTAACATCAAGAATGAAAATACTGAAAGTAAAATAAACTAAATACTAACAAGTCCTCACTGCTCGGCCTGCTCACTGGAAAACTCTTGCTCGGCCTACAGCAAAGGTAAGGAATATGGGCCATGCAAAACCCAGACGTCAGTGCGTCATAATATCAAGCAATAATGTAAATAGGGTAGCAAGACATACAGGTATGTGTATGAACAGTAAAACAAGTATAACAGTAAAATAAATAAGGACGGTGAAGGGTAAAGCATAGGTGATGTGCAGTGAGTAATCTAAACTGGTCTACTGGGTTAACGACTCTCAAGTCTTTGAAATCAATTTGATGAATCATCGATGTAACTCAATAGTATCCCGTGCATGCCCGGGACTACGGTGAAGATTCTCGGGCTGAATCCGAGACGTGCCGCTAGGCAGTAAAAGGTAGTATGTAACGATGAGTGATGTCAGCAGCATCACCCCGGGGCTGGCCTAGCCCGTAAGACTGATCAGTAAAGGTATCGAACTATCGAGTTACAAGTCAGGTTTCATCATTGATTTCCCCATACCCCCAAGTTATGTGTTCAAGTCAGGTATTGATAAATCTGGAGCTAATGCCAACGCAGGATCAAGCAGGTACAGGTTTGTCTGAATAGACAACAGGAAATGTCCGTAGGGACAACAGGTCAAGATTGTTGGCATTAGTAACAAGATCAGGTAACAGGTCAATCTATGGTACATCAGGTCAAGTCAGGTAGTGTATATGGATCCGAACATGTCAAGTAGTGCACAATATCAAGTCGTGTCAAGCAGTAGTGTATCAAGTCATGTCAGGGGTGCCCAAGTATCGCATGGGTGCTCATAATCAAACCATAATAAGCGTGGGTACACAAAAACAAGTATGGGGTACCAATATAACAATAAATGGAATAATGTGATATGGTATGCAAATAGGTAGAAATTCAAACATATGGATGCACAGTTATCGATTAGGGTTAAAGTTATAGTTCCAACACTAATTAGGTTACACTTTATCAAACATGGAATGTTAATATCACATTATTATGTCTTAATATGATCGATGAATGCAATTATCTATATTCTAAATGAAATGGATGCACACGGGTATTCGAAAAGTTACAAACTATAAAATGGTACTATGGGATGTACAAATAAGCGCTATGTGAAATAAATATTGGTATGGATGCATTGTAATGTAATCTACTATGTACCAGGATTATTTTCATGATCCAGATCTAAAATGATATGCACGGATGCAAACGGAATATCGAAACATTATAAAATGAAGCATGGGAAACTAGATTTAAACTACAAGCATTGAAACTGTGGGTTTTGTGTTTGGGGACAGAGGCGAGGCGAGAGGGTGATGATGAGTCGCGGGTCACCGGCGATGGGGTTTGCCGGCGAGGGGAGTGGGCCGCGGTTTTAAGAAGTCGGTGAGGGTTTTTGTGCAGGGAAGAACGTCTGGGGTGTTGGAGTGTGCAGGGGAGAAGAAGGGTGGTGGTGGTCGAGGAGAAGATGAGAGGTCTACGATGACATAGTCGGAGCTCTGGCGACGTGAGGGTGTAGCAAGGGTTGCAGGGGTTTCTGGGTTGAAGGGAAAAGGAGAGGTGAGAGCAGATAGTAGTGGTTGTGGTGATGGGAGAAAGGAGGTGAGATGAGGAAGGTGGAGGTAACGACGAGCGGTCAACGACGGCGACGCTACGAGGGGCTAGGGTTTTCTCGTGGAGGCAGTAGGTTCTCGTGGGTTTTTTTTCTTTTTCTTTCTTTTTTTTTTAAAAGAAAAAGAACGAAGAAGAAGGGAGGTGATGTTAACGCGGAGGGGGTGACGAGAATCAAGGAACGCATAGTAAGTGCGAGAGGGGAGAGAAGGGGGAGAGAGAGAGAGAAAGAAAAGGGGGGAGAGAGGGTACGTGTATGGGGTTTTAATTATAGGAAAAGGAATTTGTTTAATATACAAAGATGCAGAGAGAGAGAGAGAGAGAGGTAGAGAGAGGGAGAGGTAGATTGGAGAGAGAGAGAGAACATGCATGATTAATATTATAAAAGGAAACAGATAGTTTCTGTTGAGATTTAAAATAAAAAATATATAAAATATATTTTAGTTAAAAATCGTATATTAATAGTTATGAGGAATTAAGGAATATAATATTAGTCCGTTTTGAGATTTTGGCAAATATAAACTTACTCCAAAACACGCCCGAGTCGGGTCCAAAAATTCAGATTTAAAATATGAAAAATATGTGCGACGTCCAAATTTCAAAATGAATGCTCAGGTAACGAAAATGCATACCCCCAAGAACGGATGCACATACGTCCGCGTAGCCATCCAAACACGTCTGTTTCACTGAACGGGGCGAGAACAAGATGCGCGGATGCTAACACGGGGTTAGGGGTATCATGCAGGCCATGTTATGTAATTTTAAAATATATTACGTGACTTAAAATGTTATATGATAAAAGATGCAAGGCCAGATAAAATGCCAGTATGCACTAAACATGAAATGCACATGTCTATGTAACAAGTCAAGTTAAACTATAAACATGAATCGAACAGGTTCCAAGCCAGCGGGTTGGGTCGAATGCAAAGTAAAATGTAAAATACCATTCGTACCCAAAACACGATAAATCACGAAATACCACAGATAAGTAAATACGGGAACTGGAATTGGTATAAATGAACTAGATTGTTACATTATACCCAACTACAAAAGAATTTCGTCCTCAAAATTCCAAGAACAAGAAAGGATAAACAATTAAGAAACTACAAGAATAGATGTGGAAACTTCTGTCAGATTTCATCTTCTCGTTCCTAAGTTGATTCTCCATGCGAGCGATTTCCCGACGAAACAAGTATAAGAGGGATAACCTTGTTCTTAAGAACCTTTCCCTTCGATCCACAATCGACATCGGTCGCTTCTCAAAGGTCAAATTTTCACGTACAGTCGGCTCCGAATGATCCAGCACGTGTGTTTCATCTCGAACATACTTACGGAGTTGGGATACATGAAACACGTCATGAACATTCGCCAAGGATTGCGGTAACGCCAATCGATACGCCACTTCTCCAATACGCTCCAAAATCTCAAAAGGTCCAACGAATCGAGGACTAAGCTTTCCTCGACTTCCGAAACAAATCACCCCTCTAGTCGGTGATATCTTCAAGAATACCAAATCACCAATGGCGAACTCTAGAGGTCTTCTCGATATATCTGCCCAACTCTTTTGTCGGTCTTGTGCTGCTTTCATATGATTCCGGATAGTGTTAACCTTCTCAACTGTTTGCACGATTAAATCCGATCCCAACAATTTTCGTTCTCCAACATCGTCCCAACAAACAGGTGAACGACAGTTGCGACCATATAAAGCTTCGAATGGAGCCATCTGAATAGTCGCCTGGAAACTGTTATTGTAAGAAAACTCCACTAAGTGTAGATGATCCTCCCATGAACCCTTGAAGTCTAACATGCAAGCTCTTAACATGTCTTCAAGAGTTTGGACCGTTCTCTCCGACTGACCATCTGTCTGAGGATGATAAGCTGTGCTAAACTTCAATCGAGTCCCCAAAATTTCCTGTAAGCTCCTCCAAAAATGTGATAAGAAACGAGTGTCACGGTCGGACACGATGTTCACCGGTACTCCATGCGGTCTTACAATCTCCTGCATGTATCGTTCTGCTAACATTTCCGTTGACTGACCAACTCGAAATGGTATGAAATGAGCTGCCTTGGTCAATCGATCAACAATCATCCAAACTGCATTGTTGCCTTTTGGACTCCGCGGTAAAGACGTCACGAAATCTATGGTTATATGTTCCCACTTCCATTGAGGAATCGGAAGTGGTTGCAATAAACCAGCAACCCTTTGATGTTCAGCCTTAACTTGCCGACACACCAAGCACTTCGCTGCAAAGCGAGCAATCTCCTTTTTCATGCCTTCCCACCAGAATTGCTGTCGTAGATCACGGTACATCTTCGTGCCTCCTGGATGTACGAAATATGCTGAACTGCGCACCTCCTTCATAACCTCTTCGCGAATATCTCCTTTTGGCTCATACAAACGACTACCATATCGTAACGAACCATCTTCATGAATCAGTAAGTCCGTTCGAAGTCCAGCTTCAACTTGTTCCTAAAACTTTTGCAATCTTAGGTCCTGTAACTGCGCTGCTTTAATATTCTCGATCAACGACGACTGTACTTGCAGCTGCATCAACTGTCCCGAAGAATGCGGCAACACAACCTCCAAATCAAATGTTCGAAAATCTTCAATAAGTTCCTTCTGTGCAGTCAACGTCTGAATTGCTGGCAACCGACTAAGCGCATCCGGCACAACATTAACTTTCCCCGGATGGTATTTAAGATCAAGATCGTAGTCAGCCATCAGCTACAACCATCTGCGCTGCCTCATATTAAGCTCCTTCTGTGCGAACACATACTTCGAACTTTTGTGATCGGTGAATACTTCGATCCCTTTCGCCTAATAAGTAGTGTCTTCAAATCTTCAAAGCGAAACTCACAGCTGATAGCTCCAAGTCATGAGTTGGGTAATTCTTCTCATGGTCTTCAACTGTCTTGATGCGTAAGCTATAACCTTCCCATGCTGCATCAAAACACATCCCAATCCTTTTCCAGATGCGTCGCTATGAATCACCAATCCTCCGGAACCGTCTGGTATACCCGGCAAGTCCAAGAAAGCTTCTGATCTCAGCAACGTTCTTCGGAATCGGCCAATCTCGAACTGCTGCAATCTTCTCGGGATCAACGGCGATTCCATCTCCGGACACGACATGCCCCAAAACTTCACTTCTTCAAGCCAAAACTCGCGCATCCTCCTTGTACCATCTTTCTTCTTGACTAGAAGAACTGGAGCTTCCCAAGGTGAATCGTTGCTGCGAAACCAACCCTTCTCAAGTAATTCAGTAACTTACTTCTTGACTTCTTCCAACTCCACTGGTGCCATTGGATAGTACGCTTTTGAGACTGGAGCTGCACCAGGAACAAGATCAATCGTGAACTCCACGTCTTGTTTCGGCGGTAAACCTGATATGTCCTCGAACACGTCCATGAAATCTCGAACAACGGCTAGCGCTTCTTCCTTATCCACTTCCATAGACGAAAGAACACTATTTGTCGGCCTAACCCTAAACTCGACTGGCCCGACAAAACTGCTTCCTCCAGTAAAGATAAACTCTGGATGTCCGGGAATCTGGAAAACTACTTTCTTTGCCCTACAATCAATGTGAGCGTGGAAAGTGCCGAGAAAATCCATTCACAAGACGACTTCATAGCTGCCTGTATCAATCACCAAGAAATCTGCAAATAGCTCCCGTCCGTAAACAACAACAGAACAATCCTTACACCCTCTATTAGTTATGATTTTCCCATTCCCGGTGTGTATGTCCCAATAACTAAACAGGGTCGTGCAAGTAATCGAGTGTGTAGTAATAAACTTGGATGACATAAATCAATGGGATGCACTAGAATTTAATAACGCTAATGCGAGAAAACCATGAACAAGTAGGGTACCTGAGACGACTTCCTCTGAAGCTTTAGCCTCTTCAGCCGTCAAGGTAAATGCTCAAGCTTGGTTGGCTCCCTGAGTTAATTGCTCCTGCTCCTGAAACTGCTTTTGCGGTGGCTCCTGAGTATCTTCCTTAAATCTTAGCTTTGACGGACAATTATCAATAGTATGATTAGTTGATCCACAAATAAGACAAAGTCTAAGTCTCCTTCGACAATCTCTCCAGAAATGACCCGGTCATTGGCAGTAATCGCACAACACCCTTCCTTTTTGCTTGGGCAAAACTGGCCTCTGAACATTCTCTTTCTTATGAAGCTTTGACGGACAAGCGTTGATAGTGTGATCTGCAGATCCACAATTTAAACAGAGTCCATGCTTCTTTCGACACTCCCTTTGCACATGTTCAGGAAAACGGCAAAAGTCACAAATCACGCTCCTTTTCTGATCAGCAACGACTGTTTTCTTCATTGGTGCTATGCCACGTCGATTCACCGGAATTCCTCTACGTACGGGCGTTTGGTTTGGTGCAAACGCCGGCTTCAGCTCAGTCTACTGCTTGTGGTCCTCTAGTAAGTCACGAATTACTCCAAGCAAAGTGGCGTCATCCATACACCTTTGGTACGATTGTAGATTCCTAGCTTCCATGATCCTGCAACCAAGACACCAAAGAGGATTAGTACGCTAAACAAGATTCAAGACTTGCGATGAATGATGATCATGAATCAAGAATATGAATCAAAACTAGAACTCCAAGTTACTTAAATAGAGTACCGCATTGTAACTATGCTGCAGTTCATAGTTACAATCACATAACTCCACTCAAGTCGCCCAAATTCTAGAGATAAACAATAGGGAACCAAAAGTTTTAAGTCGACATGCAAAAGAAGTTTGCATATCGTCAAGGTAAGGATCAGGAGGGAGTTAAGATTCAAGAATGGCAAGATGGTAAAGTGGCAGGACATGTTCCTAATCTCGAGTATTCTGATTTGTGTATTGGGTGCAATACCCAACTACAAAGAATCAAACCCGTTTAACCTAGATCCTATGGCTCTGATACCAAACAAACCCTGTCACGCCCCGCTTCCCAGAGTACGCTAAGATAGGCACATGACAGAGCCAACCATGCTACCTGTGGATAGTAAATATCCTTCCACAGTCACATTACGGCTGTAGAGATATCAAGAATAATAATAAACTATCTAACACATGTCCATAGGCCAGAATAAACGAGTCAAGAATAAAAATAATGCGGAAGCAAAAAGATCCAATACAGGAATAAACTGGAATGTACGTCCCATAATGCGGGCTCACATCAGGAATGAAAATACTGAAAGTAAAATAAACTAACTACTAACAAGTCTTCACTACTCGGCCTGCTCACTGGAAAACTCTTGCTTGGCCTACAGCAAAAGTAAGGAATCTGGGCCATGCAAAACCCAGACGTCAATGCGTCATAATATCAAGCAATAATGTAAACAGGGTAGCAAGACATACAGGTATGTGTATGAACAGTAAAACAGGTATAACAGTAAAATAAATAAGGACAGTGAAGGGTAAGGCATAGGTGATGTGCAGTGAGTAATCTAAACTGGTCTACTGGGTTAACTACTCTCAAGTCTTTGAAATCAATTTGATGAATCATCGAAATAACTCAATAGTATCACGTGCGTGCCCGGGAGCGCGGTGAAGATTCTATGGCTGAATCCGAGACGTGCCGCTAGGCAGTAAAAGGTAGTATGTAATGATGAGTGATGTCAGCAGCATCACCCCGGGGCTGGCCTAGCCCGTAAGACTGATCAGTAAAGGTATCGAACTGTCGAGTTACAAGTCAGATTTCATCATTGATTTCCCCATACCCCCAAGTTATGTGTTCAAGTCAGGTATTGATAAATCTGGAGCTAATGCCAACGCAGGATCAAGCAGGTACAGGTTTGTCTGAATAGACAACAGGAAATGTTCGTAGGGAAAACAGGTCAAGATTGTTAGCATTAGTAACAAGATCAGGTAACAGGTCAAGCTATGGTACATCAGGTCAAGTCAGGTAGTGTATGTTGGATATAGTGCCCTCAGAATCAATTATTGGATCACAGGCACGTGATTGCAATGATTGAGGAAGGACCTATCCCGGTAGGACAGTCTTACTCAAGATGATAGTATGCTATCTGGTTTATCTTTATCATCGTGTACTGCTTTAAGTGACCTTACAGGTCGCTATTACACGTTGATAGAGCCCCTAGGATTCTTGCTTGACTGCCAGCAGTATGAGGGTGATCATATACGTGGAAGCTGGGGTCTATAAGCACATCCTTAAAAGGTCCCTAGTCGTGAGAGTTTCGAGACAGGGCATCGATACTCCAGAGTAGACTAGTGTATACAGTCGAGACCCCGGTGAGGGGCGGTGGCCGGTCTCACAAGCCACTGGTGTCAGTTGGTTCACCTAAGATGTATACATGTGCTCATTGGGTTATGAGTACACCAGACAGGACTCGCCGGGAACATGCTAGTTGGTCTTATACCTGACGTCAGATAGCAGTTCCCTGGTGACATGTGTACAGGTTAGTTCATCGACCTGAGATCGTCATTCGTCTCGTGTGAGTTCCCACTATACTTTGATTACTACCCTACCACGCTCAAAGGAGACGTGCAAACAGGTTTTAGTTGGGTACAGTCCCGAGCCACATGGAGGCAGTGAGCGGATCTTCAGGGGTTCGTCTCTCCCGGTATTGGGGGTGAGGTCGCGCTGTGTCTAAGAGAGCCATTACACGAAGTCCTTGGCCAAGGCAGGAGATTTACTGGTAGGTATTCCAGTAGTATCTCAGGGTGTTCTGGGCTACACTCCGACATGACTTGTACTGCTTTTGGAGGTCTGACTTTTACCAACCCCCTAGGCCCGCCATGCGATGCTCATAGACGAACGGACCAGACTGTACGGATATTGTCACTGACAGGCTCAGTAGGGTGTCAGGATGAGTTCGCTCATTGACGTCCCTTTTGGTCAATACCTGGTAGCCCGTTACGTATAGGCTAATAGCTCTGACGTGCCAGTGGTTAAATCCACAACCAAAGTATTGACGAGTCTTTATAGTCCCCCACAGACCAGTTTCTCAAGTTTCGGGCGAAATGCTGGAGAGGCCGTATGGAGATATGGCAGGGTTCGATCAGATACGTGCGGTATTGCACGGATCATGATCGGACGGATAATACTAGCGGGCTTTGGTTTAAGCCGGATCCTAGTATTGTACAGTGTAGATTTTGTCTCTTTGCATTTGTATTCAGTGGGAATACAAATGCGGGTATGTATATACAGTCGCGGGGTTTTCCTGTAATTTATTACGGGATCAGTTTTCTGAAATTGCCAGTTTGCATTCCGTTCCGGCCAGTTTTTCTTTGTTCCTTCACGGCCGGATTTTTCTGATAGAGGGGATAATTTGCAAGTTCGCAAATTAGCATTTGTGGAGGGGTTATTTGTGAAATGAGGGATTATGATGGGTAAAGCATCTTTGCTTTTCTTGTGATCATTTCTTGCATTAATGAGATTAGAGTTGATTAGGATTTTGATGTGAGGCTTGCCTTTTGGATGTGGTCACCTCTTTTGATTCCTACACTCACCTTCCTTCATGTATTATTCTTTTTCTCTCCACCATTCTATCATTGAGGGGCCGGCCATTTTTGAGTGAGGGGAGAGGTTCATTTTGTGAGTGGTTCATTTTCATGAGGGAAAAATCTTCATCTCATTCCATGCTTGAAAAATGAGAGCTCCATTCTTTTTCAAAGATCATTTCTCCACCTCCATCCTTTAAGGCAACTTCAATCACCCCATAGAGGCAAACATTTCTACACTATTCTGCAGCAAATCTTGCGCGCGTCGGCTAGCCAACTTCACGCCCGAGTTGCCTCGGTCCAGAGGTGGGAGCCCGTAAAAGAACCCGGCGTTGTGGTTCCCGTTCCGACGAGGAGGTGACGACCGGAGATTCCGCGAGAAGATCGGAGTGGAGGCGAAGACCGAAGGACACGGATCGCTTGGTATAGCTTCTCTACTCCTTTTCTTGTTTGCTAGAGTTAGGTTAATGGCCCGATCCGGGATTTTAGTGCACGGTGGTGTCGGTTTCTAGTTTTTAGAAAAGTTTCGTTTCCGCATTCCGGCGTCGGATTGACGGCCGGGGCGCCGCCGTTCACTTATACTGGTATCAGAGCCACGCCATTAACCTAGTCTAGCTTGCTCTAGCGAGTTTAAAACTTCGATCGAACATTTATCCCAAAACCGCATTTTCATTGCATGTGTTTCTGTCGAAATTTTTTATGGCTCCAAAAAATTTTCAGGGTGTTGCAGAAATGTGTGCAGGGTATTTGGAGAACATTGTAGAAAAATGGTCACGTGATGCCACTGTAGAGCCGCGGAACCGCGGCCGTAACCCCCTTTTCGCCACGGTTCCGCCGCGTAACAGTGTCATCAATGCACCAGATTTCTACAGTAGTTTTCTGACTTGAAAATGGGGTTTTTGGTATATTCTTTTTGGGCCCAGATTTTCTTTGGGTGCTACAGTAGTGCTTGGGGCCCACTTCGGTAAATTTGATCGATCGAAAATTTAAACATGTTAGTTCACAGTATTTACATTATATCTGCGACCGTGAATGTCATTTGATCGGTAAATCCTGTCTAACTGCTATAGCCCTTTTAGACGGATTTGCGAACGTGACATTCACGTTGATGTTCTGTGTTGTGCTGTGATGTTGCGGATTGGTCGTGGGGGATAGCCTGGATACAATGTTAGTACAGTTTCGTTTTATATGTACATTTGATATTGCGGAGCGAGCGTCCGACATGTGGACTGCCGTTACTTCCTGTTTGTATATTATTCTTTTGGGGCACGACCGGGGTGAGGTCGATGTACCCGTTGTATGTATATTTTACTTTCTGTGCTAGGATTACCCCGCGGTGGGGTGCACGGATAGCCGGGTTCTAGAAAGCAACGAGCCCGCATCTCATGGCGTTGAGACGGAGGGGGCTTCACTCTAGAATTGGCAGGCTATTCGCCGCACTCGTAGGGGGTACAGGTTAACCCAGGAGGGGTGCCCAAGTTACCGGATTCCGTGAAGTGCTGGGTAGTCCATTCACGTTGCTGAAGGGGGCTGCCTCGCTTCAAGTTTTGGCGGGTGACTTGCCGCGCCCGTAGGGGTCTAGGATTTTCATTGCACAGGCTATCCACACGACCAGGGGAACGTCGGGTTTCAGTAGCGGCTCTATGAAACCCGGGGATCCCAGATATCTGTATTGTTCTGTGATACTTATTACATTTCTGTGATGTTGCATTTTATCACGTCTTGAGCGAATATTATATATTAATATATATACTAGTAGATGTTGTATATGTTTTGCATCTGCGCTAGTCCAGCCCCCGCTCTGTCGTTAGTTAAGTAACCTAACGGGTGATGACGGGACCCAGTGGCGAATGCGGATGGCATATACGTACATCATTATTTTCGTTCTTTATTGGTGTGATCAATTGATGGAACTGCGTTGATTCGGATCAATGCAAACTAAACAAACCTATTCTGATGTTGTTGGAACAATTTTTCAAAAAGCTGTTATTGCAAGGACGTTCACTTTTGTTTTGCACAGTGGTATTCAGTTGGAATATCCTGCTCCTCAGTCGACGAGGCAAGGGCCGAGATCCCTTCACCGGGAGTGACCCCTTGGACAAAAGTTTGCGTCAGGGCAATAACTTCACTATAGCCGATTACTTTTGCTTTGCATCGTGGTATTCAGTTGGAATATCCTGCACCTCATTCCCTGGGGAAAGAGCCGAGATCCCTTCACCGGGAGTGACCTCTTTAGCAAAGGTTTTCGTTACTATATTTTTATAAAAGCTATCTGGTTCCTTCAACGATATCAAGTTCATTACGTTAAAGGTTTTCGCCAGAAACCACTCGTAGCCCTCCGTCGTTTCATATGGATAGTCAATAGTATTCAAGTTGTGTTTGTTGGCCAAAGTCAAGGCACAGTGTTTGGTAGCTGTTGGGTATTCATATGCAGCATAGATAGATGCGTTGGTTTGGGACAGTCGTATAGCCTTGTTGGCCAAAGTCAAGGGCTTGTACGGATGGGTTCAAATTAACCTGGAGAATGACGGGTAGAACTTGACATGTGACTTATGATTTGTTGGCCAAAGTCAAGGTCATAAGAGCATGGGGCAAAAATCACATCGGGAGTTTCTAAAGAAACTGAAACTTGCCAGATATACGCATACCTTCTGGAGTGTGATAACGTGAGCGGATTCCGTCACGTTATCATGCAGTTGGATCCCGATTCCCACTGATGAGTTGGTTTACTCCTCGGGTGATCCCGACTAATTCTTCTTTCAGGTTTGGGGAAGAATTTGACGCTACAGTGGGAGGTTTCCAGATTAGATAAAGTGATAACCATTCTGATCTAGATTAGAGTGCACGCTGAGTGTTTCTTTTCTCTCTCTCTCTCTTTGGCAGCGACCATGACCCGACCCTAGACTATGACCCAGTGACCAAAATTAACCGAACTTTGTTAAAAGACTGGCTTTTGGATTGTCAGAGTTGCAAACCTCTTTGCCACTCCTACTTTTACCCTTTTCTCCAGGACATCCCGTATTACTACGAACGTCCACTTCCATTGGACAAAACCATCGTATGGTTATATACAAACTCGAAGGAATTTATTCGAGAATGGTTTCCGGTTTTGGAGAAAACGAATAGGACTATTCAGTTGTCTTTTCCTTTTACCTTCTCTTAGGTTGCGAGTACTCCTTGGTTTAGGAGATAGTACACATATTACGCAAATTGGATAGTCTTCTTCCAAACCATAGGCTGGTGCCGAACGGTAGGGAATGAAGAAAACCATTAGCATAACGATGGTGTACAGAAGGTATTAAGTAAAGACATATCAAGGGATTAGTAAGAGGGCAAAGTAAATTGCGACTGCTATTCATGACCAAACCAAGTATTTCTTCGCCAATCCTAAATCACCTTTGTATTTCTCCAGAACACTCCGTATCACTACGAAGATCCACAGTTTATTTGGATACTCCATCGTATGGTTATATACAAACTCAAAAGGAACTTGTTCCAGTTCGGGGATGGATTCTGGTTCAGGAGAAATAAGAATAAGGTTTTATTCGGTTGTCTTTTATCTTCACCTTCTCTCGCATTGCGAGTGATCCTAGGATTAGGACAGTACACCCATTATGCTTATTGGATAGTCTTCTTCCAAACCATAGGCTGGTGCCGAACGTAGGGAAGGAAGAAAACCATTTGGCCTAAAAGGGTGTACAGAAGGTAATGACTAAAGACATATAAAGGGATTTGGAGAGATGGAAAATAATTATACGGTTACAGTTGTGAATTTGGATAATGGAAGAGGCATTACTAGGAATACCGGGATACCCCATCGAAACATTTCAATGTTTCAGTTTCACTGTGTACTGTTAAAAGAAAACTGATTTCCTAATTAAACACTTGCTCCAGGGTATGTATTTACCAGGTATGATTCTCACATCTGTATGGTTTTACAGATGATGAATGGGAGTAAGTTATTGGGAATCAGGTGATCATCCTCATTATATCGGGATTCGTTGTAATTGGTGATATTTGAGGAAGTCGCCTGGGTTGTTTGCCGGACGGCAAATATTTGGTTTTGAATATCCGTTGTTATGCACCAATTTCAAATTGATATATCTGTACGTCTATTTTTTATAGAGTGAGATATAACTTTTTGAAATTATGTCTATCACATTTACCTATATCAGTGGATGGTTAGGTAAGGAGCATTAAACAGCGGTGTAATTCTTCATAACCATAATACAGTTTTCAACCTATGACACACAGGGATTGAGTTATTAGACTCAGGGGACTTATACAGAGTATTGTATATTGTCCAATGTCCATTAGGACAGAGGGGATGGTCCTCGTACTATATTCGGTTTACTTATGACTTCTCTAGTTTTAGACAGGTGTTTCGTAGAAACACAGGGTCTGAGTTTTGAGAAGTTGTAGGTATATGAATAAAGTAGAGAACCAGGTGTTGCAAGTATCGGGATTCTTCAAGGTGATCGAAGATGTAGATACTTGTGTAGGGTATTCAGTTGATAGTAATGATTAAGAGAAGTTGCTTCTCTTTCAGGTTACTCATAATTGGAAGCGTTCCTAAGTTGAGTAACGCTGATTGGCCTCCTTCCATTTAGTTGACATGCACTGGAGACAGCTGCATGATTTGAATCTGTTTCAATTAAATCAGTGCCTATGTTTCTGTATTGGATATAGAACAGTTCATATCTTAACGATGTTAAGGTACGGAGAGTTGTCCGGCTTATGCTTAAAACCAGACTCTGGATAACTCAATGCACGTTTCTGTAATGGCTGTTTGTGGGTTGACCCAGGCTATGACGAGGGTGGACTTTCTACCATCTGGAAGATCAATAGTGATATTGTTCTTAACTCGCCACAGTTTTAATAAAAATGGATTTTTTCAGAAAACGGTAGTGGGAGTATGGTAGAACTGGAAGTGATTCCAGAACCGCAAACGATTACTGAAGATTTGATAAGAACCTAAAGATTCAATCTGGTTTGACATTCCATTGGCCACTCCGCAGATATGGTGGGTAACCTCAGGCGCTCGAGAAGTACTCCGGTAGCCTCAAGGACGGTGATAGGGAGGTTCTTGTTTACCCAGACTTGCCATTGCTGTTGTTCCAGACTGTGAGACCCGACAGGAGGATGAGTATAGCGTCGTTCTAAACTGGCTTTAGAAGTGTACATCTATATGACTCTGCCAGAGGGTTGTCGTGGTCGGTGGGAGCAGCGGAAGCATAGTGGACAAGTGGCTTATGTCTATTTATAGATTAAAGCAGATATAGCGGAGATAGATCATCTATTTCTGACGTGACAGTCATAGGTTTGACTTCATCAGAATAGGGGATGGATCTGTTAAGAAGGTAATAGGGTGTGATGTCCTGGTATTTGGATGATATACACAGAGTAGGAAGTGATATTGCTATACTACGATCGGTTATACTTTGGTTGTCACACAGTGGTTTCTCCACATGGGACTTGGATATAATATCAAGACATTCTGGTTACTAGATCTATGGATCTAGATTTGGATGGTTTCCCAATCAGGGTACTCAGACAGCATTCTAAGAGTTTTTAGAATGGACGACTCCTGGCACGGTAGTGTACCTGCAGGTAATGGAGTCACCCTCTCTAAAGGTGTCTTATAGACTAAAGTAGAGAGTGATGTGCATGATTGGCAGATCACTTGCTTAGGCAATTGAGTCGATCATGATATGTCAAGTACCGCACCAGATGTTGTTTTTGCAGTAGGTGCAATAAGTTGATATTGACCCAATCCTGGAGAAACATTCGGAAGCAGTTTTAGAACATAAGTGAATGTTCTAGGGATATGATAACGGCAGCCTCCTTTAGGAGAGGTTATCATTCCAGGCTTCCAAGGTGACCTGGATGACAGAATGACTATCAGAGTTATAGTTTTCCCTCTGACGAGGGGCAGTGTTTTGGACAGGTGGTCTAGGCGGATACTGAGAGAGGCATGGCGCAGGATACTGATTAAGTTCAGTTGACGATACAGTCTAAGAAGTTTGGATTTGGAGTTCATTTATGAACTAGGTCCCATCAGACATCCAATCATATTCTAAGACAGGTATTGCTCATTTCGGGAGATGGCTTTCTCCGCGAACTTGAGATAAAGAGAGACATAGAAAGAAACACCACAGTGGATCCACTCACTGAGGCTATTCCTCGAACGCAATAGTTTCGCAAACGAGCTTTGTGAGACTGACTAGTAGAGGAGTTGGGTGTTCGGTATCACACGGGCTGTGAGTATGTGACATCGCAATAATTAGCCTTGAGTGCAAGTGGGAAATTGTTGGAGATAGTGCCTTCAGAGTCAATTATTGGATCACAAGCACGTGATTGCAATGATTGAGGGAGGACCTATCCCGGTAGGACAGTCTTACTCAAGATGATAGTATGATATCTGGTTTATCTTTATCATCGTGTACTGCTTTAGGTGACCTTACAGGTCGCTATTACACGTTGATAGAGTCCCTAGGATTCTTGCTTGACTGCCAGCAGTATGAGGGCGATCATATACGTGGGAGCTGGGGTCTATAAGCACATCCTTAAAAGGTCCCTAGTCCTGGGAGTTTCGAGACAGGGCATCGATACTCCAGAGTAGACTAGTGTATACAGTCGAGACCCCGACGAGGGGCGGTGGCCGGTCTCACAAGCCACTGGTGTCAGTTGGTTCACCTAAGATGTATACAGGTGCTCATTGGGTTATGAGTACACCGGACAGGACTCGCCGGGAACATGCTAGTTGGTCTTATACCTGACGTCAGATAGCAGTTCCCTGGTGACATGTGTACAGGTTAGTTCATCGACCTGAGATCGTCATTCGTCTCGTGTGAGTTCCCACCGTACTTTGATTACTACCCTACCACGCTCAAAGGAGACGTGCAAAAAGGTTTTAGTTGGGTACAGTTCCGAGCCACATGGAGGCAGTGAGCGGATCTTCAGGGGTTCGTCTTCCCCGGTATTGGGGGTGAGGTCGCGCTGTGTTTAGGAGAGCCATTACACGAAGTCCTTAGCCAAGGCAGGAGATTTACTGGTAGGTATTCCAGTAATATCTCAGGGTGTTCTGGGCTACACTCCGACATGACTTGTACCGTTTTTACGGGTCTGACTTTTACCAACCCCCTAAGCCCGCCATGCGATGCTCATAGACGAACGGACCGGACTGTACGGATATTGTCACTGACAGGCTCAGTAGGGTGTCAGGATAAGTTCGCTCATCGACATCCCTTTTGGTCAATACCTGGTAGCCCGTTACGTATAGGCTAATACCTCTGACGTGCTAGTGGTTAAATCCACAACCAAAGTATTGACGAGTCTTTAGAGTCCCCCATAGACCAGTTTCTCAAGTTTCAGGCGAAACGCTGTAGAGGCCGTATGGAGATATGCCAGGGTTCGATCAGATACGTGCGGTATTGCACGGATCATGATCGGACGGATAATACTAGCGGGCTTTGGTTTAAGTCGGATCCTAGTATTGTACAGTGTAGATTTTGTCTCTTTGCATTTATATTCAGTGGGAATACAAATGCGGGTATGTATATACAGTCGCGGGGTTTTTCTGTAATTTATTATGGGATCAGTTTTCTGAAGTTGCCAGTTTGCATTCCGTTCCGGCCAGTTTTCCTTTGTTCCTTCACGGCCGGATTTTTCTGATAGAGGGGCTAATTTGCAAGTTCGCAAATTAGCATTTGTGGAGGGGTTATTTGTGAAATGAGGGATTATGATGGGTAAAGCATCTTTGCTTTTCTTGTGATCATTTCTTGCATTAATGAGATTAGAGTTGATTAGGATTTTGATGTGAGGCTTGCCTTTTGGATGTGGTCACCTCTTTTGATTCCTACACTCACCCCCTTCATGTATTATTCTTTTTCTCTCCACCATTCTATCATTGAGGGGCCGGCCATTTTTGAGTGAGGGGAGAGGTTCATTTTGTGAGTGGTTCATTTTCATGAGGGAAAAATCTTCATCTCATTCCATGCTTGAAAAATGAGAGCTCCATTCTTTTTCAAAGATCATTTCTCCACCTCCATCCTTTAAGGCAACTTCAATCACCCCATAGAGGCAAACCTTTCTACACTATTCTGCAGCAAATCTTGCGCGCGTTGGCTAGCCAACTTCGCGCCGTGAGTGGTTCATTTTCATGAGGGAAAAATCTTCATCTCATTCCATGCTTGAAAAATGAGAGCTCCATTCTTTTTCAAAGATCATTTCTCCACCTCCATCCTTTAAGGCAACTTCAATCACCCCATAGAGGCAAACCTTTCTACACTATTCTGCAGCAAATTTTGGGCGCGTCGGCTAGCCAACTTCGTCCGAGTTGCCTCGGTCCAGAGGTGGGAGCCCATAAAAGAACCCGGCGTTGTGGTGGTGCCCGTTCCGACAAGGAGGTGACGACCGGAGATTCCACGAGGAGATCGGAGTGGAGACGAAGACCGAAGGACACAGATCGCTTGGTATAGCTTCTCTACTCCTTTTCTTGTTTGCTAGAGTTAGGTTAATGGCCCGATCCAGGATTTTAGTGCGCGGTGGTGCCGGTTTCTATTTTTTAGAAAAGTTTCGTTTCCGCATTCCGGCGTCGGATTGACGGCCGGGGCACCGCCGTGCACTTACAGTGTATATGGATCCGAACATGTCAAGTAGTGCACAATATCAAGTCGTGTCAAGCAGTAGTGTATCAAGTCATGTCAGGGGTGCCCAAGTATCGCGTGGGTGCTCATAATCAAACCATAATAAGCGTTGGTACACAAAAACAAGTATGGGGTACCAATGTAACAATAAATGGAATAATGTGATGTGGTATGCAAATAGGTAGAAATTCAAACATATGGATGCACAGTTATCCATTAGGATTAAAGTTATAGTTCCAACACTAATTAGGTTACACTTTATCAAACGTGGAATATTAATATCACATTATTATGTCTTAATATGATCGATGAGTGCAATTATCTATATTCTAAATGAAATGGATGCACACGGGTATTCGAAAAGTTACAAACTATAAAATGGTACTATGGGATGTACAAATAAGCACTATGTGAAATAAATATTGGTATGGATGCATTTTAATGTAATCTACTATGTACCAGGATTATTTTCATGATCCAAATCTAAAATGATATGCACGGATGCAAACGGAACATCGAAACATTATAAAATGAAGCATGGGAAACTAGATTTAAACTACAGGCATGGTATGTATTTAAATAAGTATATAATAATTTAAATAGCATGTAGCAAGATTAACTTGCCTGATCGGAACACGAAACGGATATGTACGGTTCGCCCGACGTCGGCGAAATGTCGCAACGCACGCACGGCACACGGAACGGGTCCAAGTAATGCACGAGGGTGATCACGCAGGTCAGGCACGTCCTCTGGGTCGTCTGGAGCGGCAGCGACGTCACGGCTCCGGCGATCACCGGAATGTGCGAAATCAAGAAGAGAAAGAGAAAGAGAAAAGAAGAAGAAGAAATAGAAGAGGGTTCTTAGGATATGGCTCTGGGTTTTGTGTTTGGGGACAGAAGCGAGGCGAGAGGGTGATGATGAGTCGCGGGTCACCGACGATGGGGTTTGCCGGCGAGGGGAGTGGGCTGCGGTTTTTAAGAAGTCGGTGAGGGTTTTTGTGCAGGGAAGAACGTCTGGGGTGTTGGAGTGTGCAGGGGAGAAAAAGGGTGATGGTGGTCGAGGAGAAGAGGATAGGTCTACGATGACGTGGTCGGAGCTCTGGCGACGTAAGGGTGTAGCGAGGGTTGCAGGGGTTTCGGGTTGAAGGGAAAAGGAGAGGTGAGAGCAGATAGTGGTGGTTGTGGTGATGGGAGAAAGGAGGTGAGATGAGGAAGGTGGAGGTAACGACGAGCGGTCGGCGACGACGACGCTACGAGAGGCTAGGGTTTTCTCATGGAGGCAGTGGGTTCTCGTGGGGTTTTTTTTTCTTTTTCTTTTTTTTTAAAGAAAAGGAACGAAGAAGAAGGGAGGTGATGTTAACGCGGAGGGGGTGACGAGAATCAAGGAACGCACAGTAAGTGCGAGAGGAGAAAGAAGGGGGAGAGAGAGAGAGAGAAAGAAAAGGGGGGGAGAGAGAGGGTACGTGTATGGGGTTTTAATTATAGGAAAAGGAATTTGTTTAATATATAAAGATGCAGGGAGAAAGAGGTAGAGAGAGAGAGAAAGAACGTGCATGATTAGTATTATAAAAGGAAACAGATAGTTTCTGTTGAGATTTAAAATAAAAAATATATTTTAGTTAAAAATCGTATATTAATAGTTATGAAGAATTAAGGAATATAATATTAGTCCGTTTTGAGATTTTGGCAAATATAAACTTACTCCAAAACACGCTCGGGTCGGGTCCAAAATTTCAGATTTAAAATATGAACAATATGTGCGACGTCCAAATTTCAAAATGAATGCTCAGGTAACGAAAATGCATACCCCCAAGAACGGATGCACGTACGTACGCATAGCCACCGTTTCACTGAACGAGACGAGAATAAGATGCGCGGATTCTACCACGGGGTTAGGGGTATCATGCAGGCCATGTTATGTAATTTTAAAATATATTACGTGACTTAAAATGTTATATGATAAAAGATGCAAGGCCAGATAAAATACCAGTATGCACTAAACATGAAATGCACCTGTCTATGTAACAAGTCAAGTTAAACTATAAACATGAATCGAACAGGTTCCAAGCCAGCGGGTCGGGTCGAATGCAAAGTAAAATGTAAAATACCATTCGTACCCAAAACACGATAAATCACGAAATACCATAGATAAGTAAATACGGGAACTGGAATTGATATAAATGAATTAGGTTGTTACAGAAACATAGACTAACCATAAAGGATCTTTGCTAAACAAAAGCTAACAAACTAATTTGGAGTTTTAACTACTAGGTTAAATGGTTATACCTAGTTCTTGAACTCTTTCTCTTCTTGTTGTGATCCTCCTAGTTGCTAGCTCCTTGGAGTGGTGTAGGTGGCTCCTCCTCGTTGTCTTCTCTAGGTCCAAGAACGATCCACCCGAAAGCCTCTACCTTGAGCTTCTACCTCAACAATGAAGTAACTAGAGTGCTTGGCTTGCTACACTGAGAACCCTAGAGTGAGTAGAGAAGTATTTTGGTGGTTTAGTCTCAAAAACTTTTGATTTTCAACACATGAAAGATTAAAGCTTTGAGAGAGGAAGAGGGACAGCAAACCATGAGAGAGAAAGATAATGAGAGAATGAGAGAACAAAGCTCTCATATGAGAAATATATGATGATAATAATAATAATAATAATTAAGAAAATTATGATGATGAGTTGATTTGATCATTATCATTTCATAATTAATGCTAAGCATGCTTCAAAAAATATCTCATGCTCAACAAAAGAAAATATCTAAGTCAATGTGAGTCAACAAGTCAAATGGTCAACCCAACTCTAACCATGATATAATTATCCTTAATTAAAACTATTAATCATATTCCTCTTCTCATTATGGTTTTGATCAAGTCAATGGTCAAAACCCTAATGAGGTGTCTCCCTCTCCGCCCC
The DNA here is from genome assembly GCA_030015575.1 of Agapanthus africanus. NCBI lineage: Eukaryota > Viridiplantae > Streptophyta > Magnoliopsida > Asparagales > Amaryllidaceae > Agapanthus > Agapanthus africanus. Next base: position 450,419,889 of record JASDDO010000010.1, on the reverse strand, counting down.
TGTCAACTGTACATACATACCCGCATCCTTATTCCATAGAAACACGAATACAATGAGACTAGACCAATCCCAAAACAAATACTAAGATCTGGCTTAAACCAAAGCCCACTAGTATCAACTGCCCGAACAGCAAACGCGCACAAGTACGCATATGTGAACGAATCCTGTCGCAAAACCATACGACCTCTATCTCTTTTCGCCCAAAAGTGAACAACCCTCTGTGTGGGACTCTAAAGACTCGACACTACGCTGGCAGTGGGTTTAACCACAGACCGCAAGCGGTACTAGCTGTACGTAACGGTCCCCAGGTAGATGCCGATAAGAAGACCGATGAGGTGAACCCATCCGAACTCTTACTGAGCCTGAATGTGATAATCTCTATACAGTCCGGTCTGTTCGTCTAAGAGTATCGCATGTCGTGCCTAGGTGGGCGGTAAACGTCAGACCCCTAATAGCGGTATAAGTTGTGTCGGGGTGTAGCCCAGAACACCCTGAGAAACTACTGGAAACACTACCAGTAAATCTCGCTTGCCCTGACCAGGGACTTTGTGTAATGGCTCTCCTAGACACAGCGCGATATCAACCCCCAATACCGGGAAAGACGAATCTTGTCTAACCGTCACTGCCTCCAAGTGCTTCGGGACTGCACCCAACCACTACCTGTTTGCACGACTCAATAGAGCCGTGGTAGGGTAGTAATCTAAGAGCGGTGGGAACACACTTGAGGCGAAGTGGCAGTGTCAAGTCAACGGACTAAACTGTACTTATGTCACCTGGGAACTGTTATCTGACGATAGGTATAGTACCAACCAACAGTTCCCGACGAGTCATGTCCAGTGTACTCATAACCTAATGAGCATCTGCATACTATCTCCAGTACGACGTACTGATGGCTGTGGGACAGACCATCTCCCCAACTGGGACGAAAAGCGTACACACCAGTCTACTCCGGATTATCGATGCCCTATCTTGATATTCCTACGACTGGGGACCTGTATAAGGATGTGCTTGTAGACTACCCAACCCCCACAAGTGTGACTGCCATCACAACGCTGGTAGTCAAGCAAAGATCCTAAGGGCTCTATCAATATGTATTAGCGATATATCAAAAGAAACATATACACATATTAAGATAGATACAAACCAAGTAGCATACTACCATATTGAGCAAAACTGTTATAAATCTGTCTATATATCCCAAACTTCCAAAATGTAATATACAAACTGGTACTATACAATAATGGTCTCTAGGGCATATCACACTAACACCCCGTAGAGTTTTACGGAGGTCCCGCTATCCGGATAGTGGGTTGGGGGTCAAGAGGGCTAGCAGCCTCCTTGTGGGGTGCGGGGCAGCGCCCCATTAGAAAAATTTTCCTAACGGGGGACGTGTTTCTGGTGTGAAGTGCATGGAAAATGAGAGTGAGGAGCGTCTTAAATACGCGTGTCTGGCACGTGGGCGCTGTACGTCCACGGGTCACGTGCCTGGTGGGTGGGCGCCCGCGGGTCACGTGCCTAGCGCGTGGACGCTAGGCGCCCGCGGGTCACGTGCCTGGCGCGTGGGCGCTGGACGCCCGCGGGTCATGTGTGCTGCACGCGACTGCTGGGCGCTGAGTGCCCGCGGGTCGCGTGAGGCGCACGTGGGCGCTTAGCGCCCGCAGATCACATGCCCTGCACGCAACCGCTGGGCACCCGCGGGTCATGTGCGTGGCACGCGACCGCTGGAAACACCAGCGGAAAAGAGGCTTAGTCTCTGGGTTAAGAGTTAAACTCTCAAGGGGGTTTTGGAGTTGAACTCCTAACATGGATTATATATAGAATTGGAGTTAAAATCCTAAAAAGGGGTTTGATTTATGGAGTTAAATTCCAACAGATCTTGAATGGAGTTAAACTACTAGAGATTTTTAGATTTTCTTTTGAGCCTTGGATCCTTCCGGAATGGGGTATTTGGAGATGGGTCATCTTCTTCCTCCTCTTCGTTGGCTAGATCTTGAAGGAAAAAGGGGGGTGAGATTCAAAATTTCCCCTTTAGAGATCTGATGGGAGATCCGAACTCCCCTTTGTTGGTTTTATGGTGATAAACTATTTCTTTTTGAAAAAAGAAGAGTTAAACTCTTGTTTTAATTCAAATGGGGGAAGATGATCTAGAATCTTGAGGAAGGGGAAGGAGGCACAGAAACCCTAGAATTTGAAGGGAATCAATTCTTATGTTTTATTTCATTATCATGTTGCCTTTTATAGGCTTACAAATTTACATATAGCTCATTGGGCTTTACAAAATTTCATTTTGCCCATCAAATGCCTCATGTGCTCATTTCTTTTGCACATGAGCCATGGGCTTTACAAAATTCAGTTTTATGCCCATTTTTCTTACATTCAAGCATAAAAAATTATATCAAAATTATTTATTACATGATTTCATTTTGACATGGGAGAGGCCGGCCGCGGGGCTCGACTTGGGCATAGACCCACTTGATTTGGGCTTGGGCCCGCTTACTTGGGGTTGACTTTGATTTTTACTTGGTTAACCGGGATGTAATTTTCGACCCCAACACAATAGAGTGTGGATCAATAAAGTCAATCATATATCTATCAGGAAAAATATAATTAGAATGTCATGATATTAGTTATTATTGTGTTTTAAGTTGTAAGCTCGAATTGTGATAGTTTTATATGTAACAAGAATATTCCGTAATTCCCACAGAGTGACAGCAAAACGAAAGTAGGTTAGCTTCTGTCAATGCTTGGAATCACGGCTACACGATAGAGGACTTCTGATCATAGTGTTTCGTTTTATACCAACAAAACACGGCTACACATCCATATATGTTAGCATTCCGTCTATACTCGAAACCACGGCAACATGAGATTTACGAGATTCACGAAATTCAAGATTTATATGTAATGCTAAATAATGTATAAGCCCCTTTTACACATAAACACCCTCATTCTTCGAGTTACCCATCCCCAAGATTGTCTTGATATTAAAATACTGATATATGTCCATATAGATATATATCTAGTAATACGAGTTTCAATTGCACACATAAGTCATGCCATGTTCACCAGATTTACGAGATTCACGATTTGTTATGACTACTTAGAAATAATAAAGTATATTACTATATCAGTATACTAAAAATCAATTGACTTTAAATGTACCGATACATTATACTAATAATTAGTAACAACGTGCTATATAAATTAAATTATAATAACTGATAATATGATAATTAACCTGCCTTCCATGAATTCTATACTTAACCAATATAAGTACACACAAATTATGTGTAGTGTATTGATGCTAATATATGTATCGATGATAAACCAAACAATGCTTAAACAATCAAATACCAATTTCTGTAACATATAAAATGAACATCAATAGTTAGTTTAGCTGTATAGCTTTACGTATACAAATGTATAAAGAAATATTACATTAAACATTGAATAAATGTATAATATTGTATTAATAAATGTCATCAATAACACAACACAACAGTATAATCATATATTGTTAAAATCACGTATCATAGTTCATCTATTTTAATAAGTACAGGTATGATCATATATTGAGAAAGACGAGCATATATAAATCCCTCCATATTCAACATCAATTTATAAGGATAACGAGAAGAAAGCAACACATAAACAAATAAAGGATAATGATTTTCATTATATATGGTAAGAAGATTTATAAATTTAAATTTTGGTAATTGATGGAGGTCCTTTTCCGGGTCTCCGTCAGATGTTGTCTTCCATCGATCTCCCGGTAGATCTTGGAGGTGATCTCCTGTTGCGTGTGGGTCTCAATGGGTTTTGAGGAGATTGGTGGTTTTGAGGAGTTTACGCCGAGTACCTGCAAGGAAGTCCCGGGATGGTTTGGTACCACCGAGTACCCTCCGACGCTCAAGTTAGCACAAGATCCGAGCAAAGTAACGGCTAAGTAGGGTGAAAAAAGCTTACTTGATCCCTCTGTGATGGGGGTTTATATAGCGGCGGCAGCACGCAGTAGCGGGCGCGAGAATCTCGCCGACAGTTACGCCCCCGACGTCACGCCCGCGTAATAAGCGGATCGCCCGTTAATGGGGATCGTGATGGCGTGGAACGTGGGATGTTGCCGGCGGAGAATCCGCGCATTGCGAGATTTGCAGAGCGGCGGTTACGCCTATGAGTGGTGGAGTTGGTCGGTCGGAGGGACCGAGGAAGATGACCTCGGCAGGAGAGCTCGGGGACGAGCGGAAGGGCCGAGGCATCTCGGTCCTGTTGTACCTCGGGGCGAGCTGAAAGGCCGAGGAGGCCAATTTGCAGGGGGCTCTGAGGAGAGCCACCTTATGCTTGCAGGTCGGGTACATGGGTAGCCTGGTCAGCCCCTGTGGGCCCTTTCTTCTGAGTTCTGAGATACGTCATCTGCCACGTGTCTTGATCTGGGAGATTGCCAATATAGAGTATCATCATTAGCCCCCCACTCTTGTCCCGACAAGCTAGCGGGTCGGGTCAAGAGTGTACTGCCGGGCCGCACGGGGTGAGCTCCCTCCTAAGGTTTCGTCGGGACGCGTCCCCGGGCTGTCAGCTGTCTTTTTTGCCAGCGAATCAGGGCGAGATCTCTGCATTTAAGGAAGGTGCGCCGGTTCGTGCATCCTGTCTCTGAAGCGACGGTCCGCGTGTCAAGCGTCGGTTGGCCCACGCGACGTGTGCAGACCTGCGGCGTCTGATGAGATGCGACCCAGTGTGGGAACGACAAGTGGAACGATCGGGGCAGTTGGACGCGAGGAGGCGCTTTGGCGGGAGATGAAGGGCGCCGTTGGATGAGGGCGATTGCAGTGATAAATAGGGGTGGGGCCCACTCCAGGGCCCCTACTCCTTCATATTTCCTCGCTCTACGTCCTGGTTGCTCGGCGTTCGTCTTCTTTTTTCTGCTTTCGTTTCCCGAGGATCCCTCCTCTCCAGATTAGATGTTTTCTTTCGTAGAATCTGTAGATGTCGTAGGAGTGAGTTCTAGGGATCTTCTCGTTGAGCCTAAGTCTTCCCGGGGAGCAGGGATCAGATCCTCTTCTCGGGATCGTGCGGCGTGGGCAGCCCCCAGGGAGGAGGCGGTAGACGCTACCCCCGGCGCGTCGTGTTGGGTGAGGCATGAGAACAACCTTGCCAATGCTCAGGATCGCTTCCACATCCCCTCACATTATACGCTTCGTCTGGCCAAGGAGGGAGAGAGGGCAGACCAAGTACGGGGTAGGGAGATCGCCCTGTACTTGGAACTTTTTGGGGCGGAATGCGTCTGCCTTTCTCTTAAGGTCGTCGAAGCGCTGAACTTCTTCGGGTTAGCCCCTGGTCAGTTAGTGCCAAACTCATGGAGGATTCTCCTCGGGTTCCTGATTCGCCTGAAGCTACAGGCGGTTCCCTTCATCCTCTCCATCCTTGATTCTTCCCTTGTTTTCAAAAATCATCCCAGGGGTCGAGCGGGCGACTGGAGATGGGTCTACCTCTCTTTTAGAAAGCGACAGGGGGACGCCGCCGGGACAGGGGTTGTAGCCCTGCCTTCTTCCATTCACGACTGGAAGAAGAAGTTTTTCTTCATCGCGCCGCCCGAGGGCGAAGACTGGCCCGTGCCCACCAAGTGGTCGAGGGAAAAATGCTTGCCGGGGAACCAGTCCAATGACCCCGCCGTGTTGAGAGTGGCGTCGTGGGAGCCCGTCCCCCGATTTAATGTGCTGCTGTCTGAGAGGGTCCTGAGTTGGGCCGGGCTCAGCCCCGTCGAGTTCGTCGGTAAGTTAGGCTTGTTTTTTGGCTTTTATATTGCATGTGTTGCTGACTTCTTTGCATTTGGTTTTGTGCAAGACCCATGGATATGGACGAGCTTCGAGCCTCCATGCGCCAGCCGAGGAAGGTCACGAAAGCTGGAGGCGCCGGCTCTTCCCGTTCGAAGCCTGCCCCGGCTCCTTCGGCCTCCGTCCCAGTGCCTCCGGTGGCCACGTCCCTTGAGCGTTCGGGGGCGGATCCTGCCCGGGGGCCTAGTAGAGCGCCAAGCCAGAAGCGGGCTCGAATTCTGGAGAACCCGGTCTCGGAGGAGGAGACCGGCTCTCCATCGGAGCCACTCAAGAGGGGTTCCCGGAAGTCTTCTCGGGGCCCGCCCTCACCGATCATGGTGGAGGAGGGGGGCCTCCAGTTCGCGGTGCCCTCGGGGCTATCTGTCGCGGATAGCCTGTTGCACGAAATAGAGAAGTCGGCAAGGGGTAGGGTCCCCGGGGGGACCTTCAGGGCCCAGATGGCGTCTATTGCCCAGGAGGCCGTGCAGGTAAATGCTCGGTTGTTTGTGAGATTCGCTGCTTCCTTTGTCTTCCTGGCCTTTTTCTTATTTTTCAGGTCCTCCAACACGTCGCCCTTGCCTTACGCATAGAGGCCGAGGTGCTAGCCCTGGCGATGAAGGCCGTAAACCAGCTTACCTCGCTGGAAGAGAGCTCCAAACGGGAGTTGGAGGCAGCGATGGCGAGGGTTGTCGTCCTGGAGGGCGGGGTGGAGGCCGAGAAACGGGAGGTTGCCCGGCACCGCGAGGCCGCCGTGGCTGTCGAGGTCAAGCTTGAGGACGCTCAGGCGCTCGCCGGCAACTTGAAGAAGACGGTGAGGACCCTCCGGAAGGAGCTGGGGGCGGCAGTCGAGGCGGTGAAGCGGGCCGACCTCTCGGCGGCGAAGGCGGTGGAGAGCTACAAGAAGTCGAAGGACTTCTACAATGACTTAGCCGTGGCCACCACCCGCATCTGGCATGAAGCCCTCGATGCCGTTAAGGCCCGGATGCCGGAGTTCGCCGATAAAGAGCTCCGGGCCGAATACCCCCTCACGGACGCCGATGAGCAGGGGGAAGAGATTCCTGACGAGGAGTTGACCGAGGACCCTGCTCGACTCGTGGTAGATATCGAGGACCCCGAGGTCGTGCCTGGCCCCGAGGCCTAAAGCCCCCGTCTTCCTCCTCCTTTTATTTTTCCTCTTTTTGAATTTTTGTAAGCCTCCGGGCAGTCTGTAAGGCTGGGGAGCCCAAAATACCCTTTATAAAGACTTCGCTTTTGGTAGTAAAACTTTTTGCTTCATCAGCTTGCACTTTATCTTCTGTTTGTGAAGAATGCTCGTAAAATATCCTTGCTTGTATTGTTGGGCTTCCATGTCAGGTCGGCTATCTGTTTAGTGATCGTTCGTCGAGTTGATTTTGATCACTTGACAAGTGTGCCAAGCGCTGCAGAGAAGGAGGCATCTCCATTGCCCTGAAGTCGAGGGGGGATCACTCAGACTTGAACAGACCTGACGTCTCTCAATGGGGCTTCGGGTCTGCGGCATTTGATGAGCAGCATGCTTCCTGCCGCAGATTTGCCGAGCAGAAAGGAGCTTAGTGGCCTCGTTATGAGGGCTTCAAACCAGCAGCGTCTGGTGGGCAGGAGGATGCCCGCTGGGTATGACCGAGCAGGGAAGCTGGTCGGTTGCCTCTTTGCGAGGGCTTTGATTTTTAGAGTTGGAGGGGCCGTAGGAGGCCTGCTAAGGATAACTGGACAGTGAAGCTGCGCGGTTGCCTCCTGGCGAGAGCCTTGATCCCTGGCATTGCGAGTAGGGAAGCTACCAGCCAGGGATAGGCGAGCAGGGTAGCTGCTGAGCTGCCTCTAAGGAGGACTTTGAATCTTAGCGTTGGAGGGGCCGTAGGAGGCCTGCTAAGGATAACCGAGCAGTGAAGCTGCGTGGTTGCCTCTTGGCGAGGGCTTTGATCCCTGACGTTGCGAGTAGGGAAGCTACCGGCCAGGGATAGCTAAGCAGGGAAACCGCTCGGCTGCCTCTAAGGAGGACTTTGATTCTTAGCGTTGGAGGGGCCATAGGAGGCCTGCTAAGGATAGCCGGGCTGTGAAGCTGCGCGGTGGCCTCTTGGCGAGGGCTTTGATCTCTGGCGTCGTGGGTAGGCAACTACCAGCCTGGGATCACCGAGCGGGGTAGCCGCTCAGATGCCTCTTGCGAGGGCTTTGATCCCTGGCATCATGGGTAGGGAGCTACCAGCCGGAGATGACCGAGCAAGGGTCGGGCTCGGTTGCCTCTTGCGAGGGCTTTTGATCCTTCAGGACGGGGACCGGGCAGGGTTACTGCCCAGTGCCTCTTGGTGAGGACTTTGATCCCTGTCGGTTGTGGTAGGAAGCTACCAGCCGAGGATAGCCGAGCAAGGGTCGGGCTCGACCGCCTCAAAGGAAGACTTTGGTCCTTAGCGAAGGAGGGGCTGTAAGAAGCCTACCAAGGACCCTTGGCCGAGTAGGGTTACTGCCCGGTGCCTCTTGGCGAGGGCTTTTATCCTGAAGGATAGCCGAGCGAGGGTCGGGCTCGACTGCCTCTGGGAAGGCTTTTGATCCCTGTCGGTTGTGGTAGGAAGCTAACAGCCGGGGATAGCCGAGCAGGGTAGCTGCTGAGCTGCCTCTAAGGAGGACTTTGATCCTTAGCGTTGGAGAGGCCGTAGGAGGCCTGCTAAGGATAACCGGGCAGTGAAGCTGCGCGGTTGCCTCTTGGCGAGGGCTTTGACCCCTGGCGTTGCGAGTAGGGAAGCTACCGGCCAGGAATAGCCGAGCAGGATAGCTGTTGAACTGCCTCTAATGAAGACTTTGATCCTTAGCGTTGGAGAGGCCGTAGGAGGCCTACTAAGGATAACTGGATAGTGAAGCTGCGCAGTTACCTCTTGGCGAGGGCTTTGACCCCTGGCATTACGAGTAGGGAAGTTACCGAGCAGGGTAGCTGCTGAGCTACCTCTAAGGAAGACTTTGATCATTAGCGTTGGAGAGGTTGTAGGAGCCTGCTAAGGATAACCGAGCAGTGAAGCTACGCGGTTGCCTCTTGGCGAGGGTTTTGATCCCCGGCGTTGCGTGTAGGGAAGCTATCGGCCAGTGATAGCCGAGCATGGTAGATGCTTGGCCGATTCTTCATGAGGTTTCGCCCAACCATCCAGTTGCAGGTATGGGGAATAGGAACGGTCGCGACGAACGTGCGCATAGCATGCACATTGAATGTGTGGGGAGGCGAAGGCCAAAGTCGCGTCGTTTCGATTCCGCCAAAGAAGGCTCAATGATCGCTGCGTGGCAGCGACTTTGTGGGTGAAAACGGGCGACTGTTGGGTTCCGTTGAGGCGCAGTAGGCTATATAAAGCTGAGGGAGCGCTGGTCCTTCCTTTCTTCACAAAAAGATCGTTGAGAATGGAAGACTTCCCCTTTACCATCCCCAAAATCATCCACTTCGAAGACGTATACCTCTACGACCATAACTGCACCGAGGACATGGTGCAGTTGGTCTATGGGAGCATTGAAGACCACTTCGGCCGGCTACTCTCCCGGTGCTCCCCTCTGCTGCAGCTGCTGATGTACTCCATCTGGAGGGTGTCGCCGGGGCTTTACAACCCTCTGTCCGAGCAGTTCTACGACGAGGCCGTGGGCAAGCTGCGGTCTCTGAGGCGCTTCGGCCGGATCTCCGCGGGTCGGCTGGCTCGCTCTGTGGCACCCGTCCGTGAGTGCTACGAATTGAGGCTCGAGGTCAACGCGCGCGGGGGGAATCGAGGGCAGAGGCTGGATCTCACGATGCCTCAGCTGGCGGAGATCTTTACTGAGTACCATGAGCAGTGCTCTCTGCACCCCCTTCCCCCACTGCTGTAATTTTCTTTTTCTTTTTGTATGTATGGCTGAGGAGCCCATAATACCTTTTTGAATAAATAAGACATTTCCTTCTTTTTCGCAATGTTCCATTGATCTTTATTAAATTAACAATAGACCCTAGGAAGAGTTTACATTGCCCTTAAAAAAAGTACATGCTAATAGATGACCTTATTAGCGTGGCCCGAGCTCCCCGGAGGCTTATTGGTCTCCGTGCTCGGCACCGGGTATGGGGCTCCCTGGGCTCCGGACTGGTCATCTGCCGAAACGAGCATGATCTAGCCAATGGTCAGCTCAGCGGGAGGGGGAGGCTGCTCCTGCTCGCGGTCGCCCTGCCGCTTATCCCTCAAGTAGGCGACGAGGTGCCCTAATCGGATGAGCTCCTCGATGTAGTCCCGGAGTTGCTTACAATCCTCCGTGGCGTGGCCCAGCGTCCGGTGGAAGGCGCGGTAGGGGCCCCGGGTTCGCTTCGAGGCCTGACGGGGGATTGGAGGGAACTTGAAGAACCCCTCGCTCTGGGCCTCCTCTAGTAACACTGTGAGGGAGACGTTGAGCGGGGTGTACTCCTGGAACTTCGGGTGATAGGGCTACTGATGCTCCGGCCTCTCTTCCCAAGCCCTCTTCTTCTGGTCGAACCGTTCTGCTCGAAGGAGGTTCGCGTTCACCTCGGACTCGAGCTGGACCTCGCGCTCGGTCCACGCCTTGACCTCGTCCATAGTCTTAGGCTGCGCCAATGCAAAGGAGCGCAACCACTCCTTGTGCCTAAGACCAGATCTGAGCGCCGTGATGACGGTCTTGTCCCGGTGCTCGGGGACCTCGAGGAGGGCGTTGTAGAAGCGGGTGACGTAAGCTTTGAACGTCTCCTTGTCCCCGCTCTTAATTGTGAAGAGGTAGTCGACCGTGCGCTTCTGCCGACGGTTCCCGACGAAGTGGCCGAGGAACTGAGTAGCCAGCTCGTCAAAGGTCAAGATTGAGCGAGGCTCGAGTCCTCGGAACCAGTCCCGACCAGAGCGGATGAGGGTGGCCGGAAAGGCTCTGCACTGGGCGGCGTCGGAATGGTCCTGGAAGCTCATCCCCGCGGTGAAAGCATCCAAATGGTCTTTCGGGTCGGTTTTCCTGTCGAACAGAGAGACCTTCGGGGACTTGTTGCGCGAGAAGACGTGGACAACGAGCAGTCCCTCGGTAAACGGCTTGGTGAGCGAGTCGGCGGCGTACTTAGCCCCGTCGCCCGAGAAGATAGTACTTGGGATTTGAGATGAGTCGATGAGATTGGGCATGAGGCCGTGAGATCGGTGATTGACAAGGTTCATATTTAAGATACGACATGATGTTTTAGCGGGTCCTTTAACGTGGTGTTTTCATACACACGTATGCATACATAGATGGTATCAGTATTGAACTAGACGTAGATCGGTACCCCGGATCATGATGTTTGATAAAGAGGACACCAGATGAATAATGTGATTGATGTGACATTGACCCATACCCAGATTTGGGATGCCGTACGACGGATTTACCGTACGAGCTATATTGATGATAGATCCGCACTCTTCACTTGAGGATGACATGTTATAGATATTGTATCGTATGGGATACTTTTGAGGCGGGATCACCGACTGTTATATATATATATCTGTGTGTGTGTGTGTGTGTGTGTGTGTGTATGTGTGTGTATATATATGTGTATATATATATATCAACTCAGATGTTAGGCGGTTTCCTTACCTTTCGATCGGCCTTTTAGTTTAGCCCTGCAGTTTACTTGTAAATGATAGATTAGATTCGAGTCATACCTATTTCAAAAACTAACGAATCGTGAGTATTTTTAAAGATAGGCCAAGGGATTCTACGGATATTTCAAAAGACGTACATTTTCTTAAAAACACCGTAGTCCCTATTTTCTAAACACACGATTCGTATTATTTCAAATGGCAAAACTGTACGACTTATACTTAGGCATATGTAGATTCGTTATCATTATATTTGATACTCAGCTCCCACATATTATTGTTGTTCGCTTCGCATCGCATACTTATATTGTGTTTTCATATACCATTATTGATATGGTGCTGTCAGGACACCAGCACCATTACCGATGATGCGTATGTTCCACATACACTTACTTGCCGGCTCACACACATCATCATCGGTAATTGTCATGTCACGTACACTTTAGAGAATACTATTTCATTGACATAGATTGTTAGCTGATAGTTTCGACATGATATTAGTGTACTTGCCTTACATGCCAGTTTAGACATTGCAGTTATCACTTGCTACTTCATGCATATTATTATTCACTATTATGCAGTATTATGGAGTTTTATGCCTGTATTCACTGTTTACTCGCTATTGATGATTGGATTTCCGATTTTCATGAGATTTCCTGGATTTGGGAGAAAACCGCAAGAATATGTATAAACTTCTCTCTCTCTCTCTCTCTCTCTTTTTAAAATGAAATGTGCGGTTTTCTCATGATGTATGAGTCGCCCACCATGATGTTTTCTCGGTTATGAGATGGATTTCGAGACCCGATTCGAGGAGTTGGATGAACCATCTGCGGGTACATGGTGGACCCGGTAAGGTACCCCGGGGCAAGAAGATCGAGGTGTAGACGATGAGCCCGGCAGGGGCAGACTGCCTACCGGTGATTTTACCTGACGCGTCGAATATCCGGAGGATACTGTTTGTAGTCGTGTGATTGATGTTAGGGGCCGATCCGGACTGACGGTGCCCTAGATAGTGAGATTGAGACACCGAGATTTTGAGATATTGAGGTATTGAGATTTGATGATACAGGCCAGTCCGGATAGCCGGAGCCTGAGATATTGAGATATTGGGATTTATGTTTTGTGTCGATGTTAGACACTGTTTATATTGATTTCATTGATGATACCTCGTTTTAAATATACGGAAATCTCACTAAGTTATGAAAGCAGTTTCTTCATTTACAAGTATTCTATTTTCATGCATTCATAACTCATTCATATGATATGTTGCTACCTGAGGGACTGACACGAGCGCTCGGTATTACACTTGGGTTAGATGTTTACCTTTGCCACCTTTTTCATGCTTCAGACTTTATCATATTGAGGATATATTTATATTTGATCGTATTGACCTAGGATTGTGACATACATACGATTTCTGCTCGGTGATGTTTTCTACTCACGAGTTGGCAACTCACCTCCGTTGTGCCACAGTTTCTTGCAGGTTTTGCCGTACAGGTTCCGTTACGGCTTTGTTGGCACACTGCTTCCTTTCTGGGTGATTGCTTTGGTATGTAGGTTCACTTGTATCGTGACCACTATTATACCTTTATTTTATTCAGTTGTATCTAATGACTCCATCAACCAAACTTGTATATTTATTCAGATTTAGAGGCCAGTAATGTATATTCTTTCGACCTTAGAGTCGCGCGTTGTATTATTATGGATTTCATGTTGTTTTGAGTTTCCTTTTGAGTTTTGATTCTCACCCTTCGGCGTTGTATACTATATTGCTTGCGTGGTTGTGGCCGTCGATTGACGAAAAGCTAGCTCCCACTTGGGAATGCATTTTATCATTGATATATATATTTATCATGTTATACCCCATTCGGGGCCTGTATTTACAAAGAAAACTCTGCCGAAATTTTCAGAAAAGACTTGTGATTTTAAAAATGCAAATTTCGGCTTATGTTGCTAAACTACTTGATTTAAATTGGTTTTTCCTTCACTTTACTGCTTTTCTTGGTTTTGATTTCTGGGTTTTGGCTTACTTAGATTACGTACGCCTCAAAACGTTTCGTAATTTAAGTGCCGGTCATGTTCCGTACTTTTCGGGTCGTGATAAAGTTGGTATCAGAGCATTAGGTTTTACCTTCGGAGTGTAGGATGACCCTTGATTGATGGAGTAGGTAGCTTGAGTAGAGTGACGTACCGTACGTATGTTCCGCGGTATATTTACGATACGATACTCCGCTTAAGAAGCCTTAAGATGTACATTTCTTTGCACAGTATTATATTCCTTCCTATGATCTAGCCTCATCGATACCAGTTATGGTTTTGTTATCACGGTGGTACGGGCAGAGAAAGCTACGGCTAGAGTTGCAGTCAGCACGAGCTCGTCACGGACGAGAACTGATCAGGGCGTGATTCCAAGGACATACGATTTGCATAGATGCGTCGTGTTATTGTGTTTTCACGCCATGAGCGTTGATGGATCGATGTTATGAGATTTCTCGGACGTGCAGATTTGCACCAGAGGATTGAGCCACTGATAAAGGCCAGCCAGAATGTGATGATTATTGATGTATCGCTTATTCATAATGATTGAGGCACTGTTCAGCATACAGATGAATGAGCCAGTTGTTGCTGCGAACGACGAGATATTGCCCCAGATGTTTGGAGTTATTGCAGTACGAGTTGTACTTAGAGATATGATAGAAGGTCGCTAGTCATCCGAGGATGAATGACTAGGACATGTGGTTCGTTCGCTTACCCCGATGCGAGGTCATCAGATAGATTGATTCCAGTTAGAGACGACTTCACGCAGGTACGTTGAGAGTCGATAGAAGCGATCGAATGTCAGAAACCCATTATTCCAAGTTTAAAGTATTCGGAAAGACGTGCAAGCAATTCTATGGACCCTCTAGAATAATGAAACCCTAACTCGACATAATGACCGTGTGAAAGCCTTTGAACCCTAGGGTTTGCGGCAGTTCCGCGGTGCCATTAGTGAGGCTTGGGTTTGCCTTCTACGGCTGGTCCACCGATACTGTGGTATGTACTCGATACTATTAAACTGTTCCCAAGATATTGAGCTCTTGGGGGATTATGAGGCTTTGACGAATCGATCGAATGGTTCGACTTCATTCGGATGCTATGCGATGGGATGCATTGCTTGGGAGACTCCAAATACGAGTATAGCCGTTGGAGCACAGTCCATGCAGCCACGATGAGACGAGTCCGAAACAGTCGACATTAGAGAAAAGTGGAGTAAGAGGTTCATACGAGATCTTGATAAGATGACGTTCCACTCCGCCGATATCAGAGATGTGATACGCATGCAGAGGCATTGTATATGGATATATCTTCCAGAAGGAGTCGCGATGAGTATGCAGCCGTTCCGGAACAAGAAACAGATTTAGTGAAGGGTGATAACTTCTGGACAGTTCGACAAAGACGAGATTTGGGAGATACCTCAACAGGACCTTTCTGGAATAATGCACGAAAAGACTTGGACCCAGGAGTGGTCATTTTACGCACACCCAGCAGGCCAGAGTTCAGCATCGTCAACGGGACATGTTATGAGTGACCATAAGAGTTGGCCAGAGATCTTTAGAGGATGTGTCAGAGCGGAATACTTCCATTATCGTTTCCATATTGGACCGTTGAGTCGGGGAGCTACGTACTTAGCAATTCGCAGTGAGAGACGAGAGCCTAAAGGCACCAGACGACGGGCTATGATCGGGAGGCAAGTAGATATCTTACTCTGCTAGCATTGGATGCACCGACACCTTCTCGACCTTGGAGGAAGTACATATCGACGACAGTATTTATGATTAGTGATTTTTTGAGTTGACTATCACGTATCAGTCACGTTGGATTTCGGTATTTTGGGTGATTTATTGCATGATTGAGTTTTGATGACCGAGTTTCATGATATTTGCTTTTGTGCACCATGGTTGCACCTGCTGGGTATTTATATTTTGTGCATAGTATTGCACTTAAGATATGCTTTATACAACGTTGTGTTGATTTATAATTTGTGCACAGTTATCGCACGGGATATCGTTTTTGTGGCTTGGCTGCACATGTTTATGATTTCATGGGTTTCATACAGTTGAGTTGATTTTGTGCTTATGCACACGATTTGGTTTTTGCACTCAGTATAGTTCACATATGCTTGTAGTGCATTGATACGTATTTTATACACGACGGTTGCACAGGACTTCGATTCGTTGTTATTTGAGATACTAATTTTGACTTCATGCCTAGGGCATGCATATGATTTGACTTATGCTTACGGCATAGTTTTCATGCACTTTTAGTGTTTTGATTAGATTTTGTGCACGCTGATGCACATGGTTATGAGATATGATACCATGGTATACCTGATTTGGATTTGAGATGTGTTGTATACCGTCGATTTCGATTGTGATACTCGATATTTGTTTTGTGCACCTTGTGCACCTGATTGGATTCTTGCGCATATTTAATGCGCTTGGATTGGATTTTGCACATGTTCGGCGCTTGATATTGGATTTCGTGATTTCTTGCATGTTGGATGCACATGATTTAGATTTTTATTCGTGCATGATGGATACACCTGATTTGGATCTTCGCGCATGTTGGGCGCATGATTTGAGATGCGATTTTGGTGCACACCAGATGCACTAAATCGGGATTCTTCTGTAAGTCGATGTACAACACCCCACGAGTTGCGGGGAGGCGGAAATATGAAAAACGCTCTTGTTCTATGAGTTAACATCGACTAACCGAAGAATCTTTGCTAAACTATAACTAACACATGCATAGGAGTTCTTAACTACTATGAAAAGAGATTATACCTAGTGAACCTAGTCCTTCTTCTTTTCGTTATCCACCTCCTCCTCGGCCTCCTCTACGTAATAGACGATCCACCCGAGAGCTTCTATTCCAAGCTTCACCTCTAAACTTGAGGTAACTAGGTTTCTTTAGTTGCTAATCAAAGGTACCTAGGTGATATAGAGTGAGGTTATGGATTAATTAGTCTATCTAATCCTTTATCTCAACACATGAGAGGGGAGGATTAGGATTTGAAGAGAGAGCTTGAGGAGAGAGAAGGTGAGCAAGAGAATGAGAAGAAATAATGAACTAGTTTGAATATATGAAGCATTATCTTTAATCAAATAAATTAATTAAATGATTTAACAACCATGCTTCATTTATTCATATGAGTGATTCATCTCATGAGTCATTAGATCAATTAATGAAGCATTAACTCCATGGATGAATCACACAAATGAGTCATTAAAACAATAAATGCAAATGCCACCTAAACCCCCAAGTCACCATCCTTCTAGAAGCTTCTCGCGAAATTACGAGAACGCCCCTCCTATCCGTGAAAACACGGAAAAACTTTAGACTGTATAAATCCAATAACTCGATACTAGAATCTGGCTTAAACCAAAGCCGGCTAGTAAAATCCGTCCGAATGTCGTACGTGCGTAAACACACGTATGCGTCCGAACCCTTGTCGTAAAACCATACGATCTCTATATCGTTTCGCCTGGAGCAGGGAAACTCTCTGTGTGGGACTCTAAAGACTCGACTACTACGCTGGCAGTGGGTTTAACCACAGACCGCAAGCGGCACTAGCTGTACGTAACGGTCCCCAGGTAGATGTCGATAAGAAGGCCGATGAGGAAACCCATCCGAACTCCTACTGAGTCTGATGTGACAATCTCCGTACAGTCCGGTCTGTTCGTCTAAGACTATCGCATATCGGGTCTAGGGGGCGGCAAGCGTCAGTCCCCTAATAGCGGTATAAGTCGTGTCGGAGCGTAGCCCATTACACCCTGAGAAACAACTGGAACCTACCAGTAAATCTCGCTTGCCCTGGCCAGGGACTTTGCGTAATGGCTCTCTGACACAGCACGATATCAACTCCCAATACCGGGAGAGACGAATCATGTCTAACTGCCACTGCCTCCAAGTGCTCGGGACTGCACCCAAATGCTACCTATTTGCACGACTCCTTTGAGCCGTGGTAGGGTAGCAATCTAAGAACAGTGTGACACACTCGAGGTGAAGTAGCAGTGTCAAGTCTGCGGACTATGTTGTACTCATGTCACCTGGGAACTGTTAACTGACGACGGGTATAATACCAACCAACAGTTCCCCGCGAGTCCTGTCCGGTGTACCCGTAACCCAACGAGCACCTGTATACTATCTCCAGTACGACGTACTGACGGCTGTGGGATAGACCATCTCCCCAACTGGGATGAGAAGCGTACACACTAGTCTACTCCGGAGTATCGATGCCCTGTCTCGATAATCCTACGACTAGGGACCTAGAAAAGGATGTGCTTGTAGACTACCCAGCCCCCACTAGTGTGACTGCCATCACAACGCTGGTAGTCAAGCAAGATCCTAATGGCTCTATCAATACGTATACTAACATATTAAGATAGAAAAAACCAAGTAACATACTACCATGTTTAGCAAGACTGTTATATAACTGTGAATATCCCAAGCTTCCATTAAGTAATATACAAACTAGTATGATACAATAATGGCCCCTAGGGCATATACACTAACAATCTCCCACTTGCACTAGGGCCATGTACTGGTATATCGAAGACCGATGATCTCGAGTAGCCTCTCGAACTGAATCTGAGGTAGGGCCTTTGTGAATGGATCAGCAATGTTCTCTTCAGTAGCAACTCTCCGGACCTCGATCTCCCGGCGATCTATGATCTCCCTGATCAGGTGATACCGCCTTAAGATGTGTCTGGACTTCTGATGGGACCTTAGTTCCTTCGCTAAAGCTATAGCTCCGTTGTTGTCGCAATACAGAGGTATTGGATCAACAATGGTAGGAACCACCTGAAGTTCTGTTAGGAACCACCTGAAGTTCTGTTAGGAACTTCTTCATCCAGACCGCTTCTTTTGCGGCATCGCAAGCAGCAATATACTCCGCTTCCATCGTCGAGTCAGCAACGGTGTCCTGCTTGGAACTCTTCCAGCACACCGCCCCTCCATTGAGGGTAAAGACATAATCTGACATGGACTTGGAATCGTCCTTATCACTCTGGAAGCCGGAATCAGCAAAGGCCTCCATCTTGAGATCTTTTCCGCCGTAAACCAAGAACATCTCCTTAGTCCTTCTCAGGTACTTGAGAATGTTCTTTACTGCTATCCAGTGCTTCTCCTCTGGGTCTGACTGATACCGGCTTACCACGCTTAGTGCGTAAGCTACATCTGGTCTGGTGCACAATATCGCATACATTATAGAGCCTACCGCAGAAGCATAGGGTATAATAGACATGCGTTCCCTTTCCAAATCAGTCTTGGGAGACATCTCTTTGGATAGGGTGATTCCGTGACAAGCCGGTAGATTACCGCGCTTAGAATCTTCCATACTGAATCTTTTCAGTATAGTGTTGATATACCTGGACTGCGAAAGTCTCAACATCCTCTTGGATCTATCACGATAGATCCGGATCCCCGGAATGTAAGAGGCATCACCCAGGTCTTTCATGGAGAACCTGTATGACAAGAATCCTTTGACAGATTGTAGCATAGGAATGTCATTTCCTATTAATAGAATGCCATCCAC
Organism: Agapanthus africanus; assembly: GCA_030015575.1. Taxonomy (NCBI): domain Eukaryota; kingdom Viridiplantae; phylum Streptophyta; class Magnoliopsida; order Asparagales; family Amaryllidaceae; genus Agapanthus; species Agapanthus africanus. The sequence goes on along the minus strand of JASDDO010000010.1, from coordinate 450,400,930 downwards.
GTACAAGACGAGAAATACGACAGTTCGTGCTACAACTTTACTATATATACATGGTTCATCTGGATTTTTGATAAAGTCATATTCTTTGACCGTTTCATCAAAACAGATGTTCCAACTCCGCGATGCCTGCTTTAGTCCATAAATGGACTTAAGCAACTTGCATACTTTCCCGCTGCTCCCACTCTGATTGAAACCTTCTGGCTGATCCATATAGACGCACTCTTCTAAATTACCATTCAGAAAAGCCGTCTTTACGTCCATCTGCCAGATTTCATAATCATGGAAGGCAGCAATAACAAGAAGTACCCGAATGGATTTGAGCATAGCCACTGGAGAAAAAGTTTCGTCATAGTCCAAACCAGGTCTTTGACGAAAACCCTTTGCAACAAGTCTAGCCTTATAGGTTTCCACCTGTCCATCTACACTAATCTTTTTCTTGAAGATCCATTTGCATCCTATGGGTTTTACCCCATCTGGAGCAAAGTCCAAAGTCCATACTTTGTTGGTGTACATGGACTCCATTTCGGTCCGCATTGCATCTAGCCATCGTACCGAGTCGCCGCTCTGGATGGTCTGCTGGAAGCTAATAGGTTCATCATCATCAATGATGCAATCATCTTTATCCCCATCTATGAGAAAACCGTAGTATCTCTCAGACGGATGATACGGCCTACTACTCCTGCGGAGGGGTGCGGGAATGTCCTTTTCTTCTTGAACTACTGGTTCTACCAAACTTTCAGTAGTAGTTTGTGGTTCTGGAATTTCTTCCAGTTCTACTTCGCTCCCACTTATTTCCCTTTTTAAAAATTGATGTTATAGAAAATGGGCATTACGAGAAACAAAAAACCTTTTGTTTCTCTGCGTAATAGAAATAATATCCCTTGGAATTCTTTGGATATCCCATAAACTTACACTGTACTGATCGTGCCTCGAGATTGTCTGCATGCTGCTTTTTAACAAAAGCTGGACATCCCCATATCTTCAGATGCTGAAGATGGGGTTTCTTCCCCCTCCACATCTGATATGGCGTGGTAGGCACAATCTTGGTAGGAGCCCTGTTCAGAAGATATGCCGCTGATTCTAGCGCATAACCCCAGAAAGATCGCGGTAACTCAGAATTACTCATCATGGAACGTACCATATCCAATAGGGTTCGATTCCGTCTCTCTGATACACCGTTATGCTGTGGAGTGTATGGAGGAGTAACCTGATAGAGAATTCCTTTCTCTTTTAGGTAACCTAGGAACTCGGCACTTATGTATTCACCACCTCGATCAGATCTTAGTGTCTTGATACTTTTGCCGGTTTGGTTTTCTACTTCATTCTTATACTCCTGGAATTTCTCAAAAGTCTCGGATTTATGTTTCATCAGATAAATGAATCTGTATCTTGAGTAATCATCCGTAAAAGTAATGAAATAGGAAAAACCACCTCTTGCATGTGTAGACATTGGACCACATACATCGCTGTGTATGAATCCTAAGAGCTCGCTCGCTCTTACTCCATGTCCAGTGAATGGAGTCTTTGTCATCTTTCCTTTGAGACATGATTGACAGGTGTCATAAGATTGATATTCGAAAGGATCCAAATATCCTTCTCTATGTAACTTAGTTGATCTTGTCTCATTGATGTGACCTAATCTACAATACCATAAGAAAGCCTTATTTAAATCTGGAGACTTTCTTTTTAGTGTGTTCTAGACATTGAAAATCTGTAGTTGGTTTAAGACATATATACCGTTATCCAGTGTACCGGACCCAATCAAACTATGATTAAGGTGGATGTTAACAACGTCACTTACAAATGTGAAATCATAACCTTTATTTGATAACAAGGAAACTGATATGATATTACACGTTAAGCTAGGTACACAAAAACAGTTATGTAAAACCAAAATATGTCCACTTGTCAATCCCAGGTGATAATTCCCGACGGACACAGCTCCCACGCTAGCTCCGTTAGCAACCTTTAGGGTCATATCACCTTCCTTCAGCACCCTACAGTTTCTCAGTGCCTGCAATGAATTGCATATATGAGATCCTGATCCGGTATCCAATACCCAAGAAATAGAGTTGATTGACAGACAATTCTCAATTACAAACACACCTGAAGTCGAAACCACAGCTTACTTCGGTCCCTGGTTCTTAGCGTTCCACGTCTTGCAATCTTTCTTCCAGTGCCATTTCCTATGACAATGGAAGCACTCATCCTGGGCCACTACTGGTACCGCAATCTTTTTCTTTCCCTTCGCTCCCACCTTACTAACACCTCCTCTAGGTTTGGTGGCGGCCTTCTTCTTCCTTCCTTTGGCCCTAGCCTTGGACCCGGAAGAAGGAACACCGCTAACAAACATAGCGGGTGTTTCCCTTGCCTTCTGCAAGGTGCCCTCTGCACTCCTCAACATGTTAAGGAGTTCTGGAAGTTCAACTTCTTTTCTTTGAATGTTGAAATTCAGAATAAACTGGACGTAGGTGGAAGGAAGGGACTGGAGAATCAAGTCTGTATAGAGCTCATTATCCAAAGTCGTCCCAAGGTCTGCGAGCTCTTCTATATAGCCAATCATCTTTAGGACATGTTCTTCTACCGATGATCCGACGGCCAACCTCGCTCGAAACAAGTTCTTTGAGGTCTCGTATCTTACTATACGAGATTGCTCTCCATAAAATTCCTGTGTATGGAGAAATATGGCATCAAGATCCATATCCTCGTGCCTCCTCTGATGTTCATTGTTCATCGAGGCAAGCACGATGCACTTGGCCTTCGCGCAATCATACTCCCAGGTTTTGCGGATTTCCTTATCCGCATTACTGGATTTGGGACCTGGGACTGCAGGTGCCTTAGCGGTGAGGACATACCCCAACTTGTCATAGGTCAAAGCCATTTTGACATTCCGCAGCCAATCTTTATAGTTTGGCCCTGTCAGTATATTTTTTTTCTAAAAGTAACTTAAGTCCAGTCATTTTCAGGGTCGCTGCAAGTAGGAGAGAGAGAAGAAACACTTTAGCATGATGCTCTTGCAAGTTTAGAGTGGTTTTTAATTTATCTAAACTGGATGGCTCCCACTGTTTCTCGAATCCTTCCTCAAACCATAAAAGAAGAATTAGCCAGGACTATTCTCACCGTACAACACTTGCTTAACCGTTCAGCAAGGCCAGTGTCGATACTTCGAGGGAAGTTTTCCAATGCTTTCGTGAAGTTCCTTAATTAAATAACCTCTTTTCTCTGGGGGCGTAGCCCCGCTGACACTTTTCTTGATACCTACTTGGTTTATAGCATTGATCGTTAAGTGACGAATCTCCTGATGAGTAGCATATACTCACAGTAGGATCAGGATCCAAATATCATCGTATGATAATGTTGAAGGAATCCTACCAACATTCATCAAACTCCAAATGGTATGCATCTCTTTGCAAATTTTAGTTTCTTTAGAAATTCCCGATATAAATTTTTGCCCCATGCTCTTATGAGCTTGGCTTTGGTCAAAAAGTCATAAGTCACATGTCAAGTTCTACCCGTCATTATCTTGTCAATTTGAACCCATCCGTACATACCCCTGACTTTGGTCAAATGATAATACGACTGTCCCAAACTAACTCATCTATCTATGCAACAAATGAATACCCGGCAGCTACTAAACACTATGCCTTGACTTTGGCCAAAATACATAACTTGAATACTACTGAATACCCAAATGAAATGACGGAGGGCTACGAATGGTTTTGGCGAAACCGTGAACGTAGTGAACTTGATATAACCGAAGGAACCTGATAGCTTTTTAAAAGGAGTGGTTAAAGCTCCGCAATTAAAACTATCTTCTGTTTTAAAAATAACCGAGTGGTTTCTTTTAAATTGTTCCAACGATTAAACTTTGGTTTATTTTCTTTGCATTAATAATAATGCGTCTCATCATTAACCTATCATTGCAGAAAACAACGAAAATACAACGTCCTCTTATGCCATCCGCATTCGCCACTGGGTCCCGTTATCCCCGTTAGGTTACTTAACCAACGGCAGAGCGGGGGCTGGGCTAGCGCGGGTGTAAAACATAAGTGACGTCTAAATAGCTATCATATATATATATTGTACATTCGTCAGACGCAATAATAGGCATTCCAGATCACAGATGAACATTATTGGATATGCAAGCAATCCGCGTTTCTTTTGAGCCTGCAACGAAAGACGGATTACACAGTTGTGATGAATAGCCATTACCCTACCCTAGACCCCTACGGGTACGGCAAACTACCCGCCAAGTACCCTAAGTGAAGCGGTCTCCCTCAACAACGTGAGTAGGCCACTAAACACTTCAAAGTACCCGGTAGTTTGTGTACCCCACCTTGGGTCTATCCTAGGAGCAAAAACAGTAAAATGAAATAATACAACGGTGGCTACAACCGCAACCTGGATGTGCCCCGCAAAATAATATTACAACATATTACAATTACATCGAATGAATGAATATAACAACCCATCACAAACCCCGGCTAATCATCACAACAATCCAATACAGTTCATAACCACAAACAGTAAAATCCATTACAGAAATGTGCAACCCCCTGCCAACCGACATACTAGCAGTTAGGGGAGGTTTACGAACACATTATACAGTTCACAGATATAATCTAATTAGCAAATATCGTATAATTTCGATCGATCAAACACTTTAGATTCTACTCCAAAACTTCTCTGTGCACCTGAGACTTGAGCAGAAAATAAACATTCCAGAAAAGACAAAAACATCACAGAAGAATTACTGGGCAAAATTGGGCTGAATCGGCTTCAACTCGGCCGCGGATCCGCGGCGGATCGGTGGGATCGGCCGCGGTTCCGCGGCTGTTTGGCCGATTCATGCACCCAATTTTCTCCATAATCCTTATAATTCCCTGCTTGTAATTTTATAGGTCCCTGAAAAAATTTTAGGGCCTGTTTTAAATTCGACAGAAACTTAGTGATATCGATGTCTTTTTCGGTTCGTTTTGCGTTCGAAATTCATACGACTTTGCTAATAAGTTAATTATTGTTTAGCGAGGCTCTGATACCACTGTAAGTCGATGTACAACACCCCACGAGTTGCGAGGAGGCGGAAATATGAAAAACGATCTTGTTCTATGAGTTAACATCGACTAACCGAAGAATCTTTGCTAAACTATAACTAACACATGCATAGGAGTTCTTAACTACTATGAAAAGAGATTATACCTAGTGAACCTAGTCCTTCTTCTTTTCGTTATCCACCTCCTCCTCGGCCTCCTCTACGTAATAGACGATCCACCCGAGAGCTTCTATTCCAAGCTTCACCTCTAAACTTGAGGTAACTAGGTTTCTTTAGTTGCTAATCAAAGGTATCTAGGTGATATAGAGTGGGGTTATGGATTAATTAGTCTATCTAAACCTTTATCTCAACACATGAGAGGAGAGGATTAAGGTTTGAAGAGAGAGAGCTTGAGGAGAGAGAAGGTGAGCAAGAGAATGAGAAGAAATAATGAACTCATTTGAATATATGAAGCATTATCTTTAATCAAATAAATAAATTAAATGATTTAACAACCATGCTTCATTTATTCATATGAGTGATTCATCTTATGAGTCATTAGATCAATTAATGAAGCATTAACCCTATGGATGAATCACACAAATGAGTCATTAAAACAATAAATGCAAATGCCACCTAAACCCCCAAGTCACCATCTGATTTATCTCAAAAACTATCTATTACCGCAATCAAGAACGGCGTCGCATGAAGCTAGCCGGTGAGTACGGGTCGGTCCACAGGGATGTTGTGAATTTCCTATTCGCTCAAACGAGTTAATTCCGAAGGGTGTTCGGACAGATTATTAAATCTAAAAACTGAATTAATCTATATCAAAATCTTGCTAGGGTTATGTCTAGGTTAAGTTTGGAAAGTCAATAAATCTCACCGCTTTCTACACCTATATGAAGATCTAATTAGGTGTTATGGTAATTATTAATAAAAGGGATTAGAACCATTTGGAAAGATATTTCTTCCTCTAGGTTCTTGTCCTTCCTTTAGAAATTCTTACCCTAACCTCCATGGAAAACCGTCACAACCGGGTCTTTATACTACGGTATCACCGCTACCTCGTGGGTAGAGTGCCGTAGGGAGCGGAACAAGAAGGTATGCATGGAGTTCTATGAAAATATATGACGGGCAAGAAAGGGGATGAGAGATCTTCGTCTCTCAAACCTTCCCCAGATCTAACCCTAACAAGCAAGGAGACTACTCACTCATTAGGGAATTAAAATACATTTATCTAGGGCAGAGAATAAAAGATTAACTAGGGCAAGGAATTAAATTTATCTAGGGCAGGAATAGAAAATTAACCTAGGGCTGAAAATAAAGAACTTACAAAAATGATGATTTCCAAAAGAATACTGAAATTTATTAATGAAGGGAGGCATAGGGAGGCATGAGAAATTACAATGATTAAAGTTCCAATTTATAGAGAATAGGAAACCCTAGGTTACATTTTGATCCGCATGTCTAAAATTACAAATATAGCCCTAGAAAATCTTTTCAGTGCCACATCGATGTTTTGGTAAAAAACAATTTTTCTTTTGTCTTCTTCTGGCCGCGGAACCGCGGCAATGGCAGACTTGAGCCGCGGTTCCGCAGCCCTTTGGTGAGCTTAGATGATTGTTTTTTCTGGGCTGGTTTAGGGTTCTTTGGGCTTTTCATTTATTTAATATTTTCTCCATTTGGGCTTCTACATTGGTTCCAGATCTTCAGTGAACAATTTGCAATGGATTTTTAACCGTCCACTTTGTATTCTTGGACCTTGCGTTGCCTTGTACATTGTGAACTGTCTTCGTCTAGGCTTGACTGAGATCCTCCTATTTGTTGGTCAAAAATCCTTCTTTTGTGTCGTCTTTTGTGTTTTTCACTGTTTTCGCTCCAAGAACCTGTAACCTGTAACATGTAGCAGACATGGGTCAAAAGCACCTCTTTTTATTGTAAAATGCATAAGAATGGGGATTGCAAAATGCAATATTATGATATGAACAAATACCCCCAAACTTATCTTTTGCTCGTCCTCGAGCAAACTTATTTTTTATTCTCGATAAAAATCTAACCTAGCCGCACTTTCGCAGGGAAACGCGATTGCACTGAGCACGTGCAACAAGTCGTTAAACCTCTAGGTGTCCCTAGTAGGAGGAGTGTTGTCTCCTGAGGGTTTTCAGCGGATACTACCCATAAAATCCTATCAATTCAGCCCATTAACTTTAATTCTCCAATTAAGTCTTCCAACAAGGAATTCTATTATCTTCGACCCGTAAATTATCCACCCATATTCTTCACACTTCCTCATCATCTAACTTAAGATTATATATGTTCTATAGACTTACTTAGCTTTCGGCATTTCCTAAGTTTTCCTTCTAGGGTTCCATCTCCACTTAGGAATTTCTATCAACTCTACTAAAGATACAAGTTCTATTCTTCACTCCTTTCTTTCATCTAAACTCCAATCACATATCCCCACGTGTGTGTATAAATCACCCCTACACTTGGAAATTCAAATCAAGCAATCATACTCTTGTCCGTTGTCCAAAGCACTTCTTAATAGGTGAATTTTTAATTGAATTTTGCTTACACATCCTTCATGCGACCGTTAATACTTCTTGAGGTACCAACCACCGATTACAAAATGTGTTTGCACTTTAAAACGTACTTCCTAGTCTTGCAACACCCAAGGCTTTTAGCAGTGACTCCCAAACCAGTTGGTCTAAGGCACTAGGTGATGAAGCACCCTCGCTAAATATTTTTCTATTTTTACAGCCTTAAGTAATCACAAAAACCAGTGTCCATTTTTTTTATTCTTTATTCACTTTTTTTTCTTTTATTTTCATTGTACTAAGGACTTTAGACAAAAGCATTTCAAGGTCTCTTCTACTATTCCAAGTTTCAAGATGCGTGATTGTGCAAATTGTAGGGTATACATTTTCAGAATCTAGACTTAAGTTAGGAATTATTTTTCAAACTCATACTTTAATAAGAACATCAATACTTTTCCTTTGTTTCGACTTAGCCCAGGAAGTGAACTCAAAATTTGCCTATTTCTAAATAAACTACAAAGACATATATTTTCTACCGTTAAGCTTTAAGGAAGGTTATTTTTAGGGTTTTTAATTTACTAAGTCTAAGATCTAGTTGTTCCTAGCCTGTTAACCTATTTGTCAAACTCAAGTGAACTAGCCAAAATTGAATACAATAATTTTTATAATTTTTGAAATTTTTCAATTTTTATGGGTTTTCAAATAAGTATGCAAATGCAAAAATATGTACAAATGAATGCGTAGGAAGAAGACGTACCGAGCATACCCCCAAACTTGAACTTGACAGTGTCCTCACTGTCATGCTACACCAAGAGGGTCAAAATGCCTGCACTCCCCTGTTATTTATTTATAATTTTTATTTTATTTTATTGTTTTGAAAAAAAAATTATTTTTTATAGAAAAAGAAAACAAAAAATATATATACATATATACAAAGGTTCCCCTTAAGCTTGGCCTTACACAAGCCAAAAGTTAACACCAACCATTCAAAAATCTTATCGTGGTAATGGTCAAGTTGGTGAAATAATGGGGTGTAGAAGAAAGAAATGAGAAACACGCGAGACCGTGTAGGAAGAAGGGTAGAATATGGTCTCGGTGTAGGAGAAGAATGGCGGAAAGGAGAAAGAAGGGTAGCACGATCTTGAGGGTGTAAATCGAGTGAATAAATTAGCGCAATTTGTGATGACCGATGTGTTAAAAGCGATAGCTCTAACCTATCAACCCGTCGAGAAATGGGATCAAATCCCTCAAGATTCGCAAGAAAACATGGGTACGCCAAACTTGGTATTTGAGATGAAAGCGTAACGGTCACTTGCACGGTCGGAACAATAGGAAGGACGAAAGGGAGTGAATTAGGGATAGTCTCATTCTCACCGTAGTAAACTGTGTCGAACTGGAAAGATTCCATCAATGGTTCGAAACGACTGTAAGCAACCGAGTCTGATGGATTAACTAACTCATCTGAAAATGCAAAGGACTCAAACTCGGGCGGTGAGACTTCAACATCGTCCGAAAAAGTGAAACACTCGTAAGTGTCATCGGCTGTGAGAACTGTGTCAGATTCAAAGGAAAAGTTTTCAAGCTCACAGTCGTCAAGCGTGAAATGAGGCGTGGTCGGAACGATGAAAAAGAGGGAGGGTGATTTAGGTAAAGGTTCAAGAAGATGAATTGGAAAATCCGACATATCAAACAAAAATGGTTCAACCTCAATATTATCCTCACTAATCTCCTCAATACTATCCTCATAATTCTCCTTAATACTTATCTCATCCATGCCATTATCATCAAAGTTAAGACGCATATGAGATTCGGGAGAAACATTTAATAACTCGGGATGATGATTTGAACATAAAATCTCAATTAAATCGACAGGTTCATCATCCGAAATATTCCCGGCGTCTATATCCTCAATCAAGTGAAAATTAATTTCTTTAGACACCTCATCAAAAGTATGGATATTTATCAATTCAGGTTCTAGATTGGAGGTGTAAAGACCGAAAGGGTTAAGTGTGGTTTCACTCGAATGGGGTTCTTCACAATCTGGCAAATCAAACACTACAAAATCACACAACTCATTTTTATTTTGAACTTGTGAATCATTTAGGACATTCGATGAAAAATTGGAGTTGTGGGCTTCAACTGGGTAAGGGTAGGTTTGATTTGGAAATTCTCTCACATTCTCATTCTGTCCAACCGCCTCCTCATACATTGAAAAATTTGGAGCTAGTTGGAAACTAGCTACCGGTTCACTAGGTTGCATAAGGGCGGCCACGGACGCTTCCACATTCCTAACCATTTTGTTTGTTGCTGTGATATACGCCTCCAACGCCTCTTCCAAACTAGACTTTGGTGGTAAGGGGGTTTCGGCAAAAGATTCGAAATTGTTTGGATATGTGAAACACCTAAAAGGCTGTGTAGAAGCAGTGTCTAGTGAGGGTGGGAAGGTCGGGTAGGACTGGTAGGAAGTGGATGATTGGACAGGGATAGGGTCAACATATGGATAAAAAGGTGAATAGTCGGGCGGATCCCTAGAACTAGATGAGTGGAGAGGGGTGAAAGATCGGCTGCGAGATTGAGCAATATGCTCAGCAATGGACATCGGCTTAGGAATGACAGAAGGACTTGAAAAAGTGGTATCAACATATGGAGGTGGCAAAGATTGACTTGGTTGACACAAAATGGGTTGAAAAGTCGAATTGTTTCTCCTAGACGCCGCTATTTGATCTTTCAAAGATATTTTAGGCATGGAAGGATCGTCTTTAAATTGATCGAACAAATTTCCGAACGACGCAAAATTAGGTTCGGGATACCAAACTTCGGCAAGTGATTTATTATGTGGGGTACCCATGTTAGAAGAAAGGGAAAAGAAAGAATGTTTGTTGTGGTGCAAGGATTTATTTGCGGCAAAAGTTTGCAAGTTCTCTAATAAAAATTTTCCTTTTTCTTTTTCTTTATTTGAAAATTGTTGCAAAAAAGTTTTTAATAAAAGATATGCAACAAAAAATATTACTTGCAATCAATTATTATTTTAAGCATATCACAAGGAATCTTTATTTGGAAAAAATTGTTGCAAAAAGATATTCGAGAAAAGATATGCAACAAAAAAGATTACTTGCAATCAATTTCTATTTTAAACTAGGCGCAAAAGTCCTGCACAAGATCGTTATTTTGAAGGGAAAATATTTTTATAGCGCACGGAATCCTGCAGGAATTTTCAGAAAAGATATTTCAAAATGTACCGAGAAGAACAGAGAAGCTTACAGAAAAAATTTCACCAGATAAGGTCACAACACTGCCGCGTTTCCGCGGTTTAAGTGGGATACCACCGCGTTTCCGCGGTCTTCATGACGGCTCGGATCCCTAGAAAAATTTTGGTGTTCTGAATTGACAAGGCGGCCGCGGTTCCGCGGCCTAAGATAGGTTATGGCCGCGGAAAGGCGGCGCTTTGGGCGGTTCACTGCTCCAAAAAAATTTCACTGATCTGTTGTTAAAAATCTTTTCTGTTCCGATATCCCGTTTTCTGTTTCGCTCTGTGGAAATTTTTCAGATCCGTCTCGATTGTTCCTGCAAAATTCACACAACAAAGTACCCTTTCCAAAAAAAATAACAATTGATATATTTTTATAATTTTTTGGATTTTTTAGATTTTTATGATTTTTTTAATTTAAGATTAACCCGAAATTGCAAAAAGGAAATTTCTACGCCATCCCCGGCAACGGCACCATTTGATTTATCTCAAAAACTATCTATTACCGCAATCAAGAACGACATCGCATGAAGCTAGCCGGTGAGTACGGGTCGGTCCACAGGGATGTTGTGAATTTCCTATTCGCTCAAACGAGTTAATTCCGAAGGGTGTTCGGACAGATTATTAAATCTAAAAACTGAATTAATCTATATCTAAATCTTGCTAGGGTTAGATCTAGATTAAGTTTGGAAAGTCAATAAATCTCACCGCTTTCTATACCCATATGAAGATCTAATTAGGTGTTATGGTAATTATTAATAAAAGGGATTAGAACCATTTGGAAAGATGTTTCTTCCTCTAGATTCTTGTCCTTCCTTTAGAAATCCTTACCCTAACCTCCATGGAAAACCATCACAACCGGACCTTTATACTACGGTATCACCGCTACCTCGTGGGTAGAGTGCCGTAGGGAGCGGAATAATAAGGTATGCATGGAGTTCTATGAAAATATATGACGGGCAAGAAAGGGGATGAGAAATCTTCGTCTCTCAAACCTTCCCCAGATCTAATCCTAACAAGCGAGGAGACTACTCACTCATTAGGGGAATTAAAATACATTTATCTAGGGCAGAGAATAAAAGATTAACTAGGGCAAGGAATTAAATTTATCTAGGACAGGAATAGAAAATTAACCTAGGGCTGAAAATAAAGAACTTACATAAATGATGCTCTCCAAAAGAATGCTGAAATTTATTAATGAAGGGAGGCATAGAGAGGCATGAGAAATTACAATGATTAGAGTTCCTATTTATAGAGAATAGGAAACCCTAGGTTACATTTTGATCCGCATGTCTAAAATTACAAATATAGCCCTAGAAAATCTTTTCAGCGCCACATAGACGTTTTGGTAAAAAACAATTTTTCTTTTGTCTTCTTCTGGCCGCGGAACCGCGGCAATGGCAGGCTTGGGCCGCGGTTCCGCGGCCCTTTGGTGAGCTTAGATGATTGTTTTTTCTGGGCTGGTTTAGGGTTCTTTGGGCCTTTCATTTATTTAATATTTTCTTCATTTGGGCTTCTACATTGGTTCCAGATTTTCAGTGAACAATTTGCAATGGATTTTTAACCGTCCGCTTTGTATTCTTGGACCTTGCGTTGCCTTGTACATTGTGAACTGTCTTCGTCTAGGCTTGACTGAGATCCTCCTATTTGTTGGTCAAAAATCCTTCTTTTGTGTCGTCTTTTGTGTTTTTCACTGTTTTCGCTCCAAGAACCTATAACCTGTAACATGTAGCAGACATGGGTCAAAAGCACCTGTTTTTATTGTAAAATGCATAAGAATGGGGATTGCAAAATGCAATATTATGATATGAACACCATCTTTCTAGAAGCTTCTCGCGAAATTACGTGAACGCCCCTCCTATCCGTGAAAACACGGAAAAACTTTATACTGTATAAATCCAATAACCCGATACTAGAATCTGGCTTAAACCAAAGCCGGCTAGTAAAAACTGTCCGAATGTCGTACGTGCGTAAACACACGTATGCGTCCGAACCCTTGTCGTAAAACCATACGACCTCTATATCGTTTCGCCTAGAGCAGGGAAACTCTCTGTGTGGGACTCTAAAGACTCGACTACTACGCTGGCAGTGGGTTTAACCACAGACCGCAAGCGGCACTAGCTGTACGTAACGGTCTCTAGGTAGATGTCGATAAGAAGGCCGATAAGGAAACCCATCCGAACTCCTACTGAGCCTGATGTGACAATCTCCGTACAGTCCGGTCTGTTCGTCTAAGACTATCGCATATCGGGTCTAGGGGGCAGCAAGCGCCAGTCCCCTAATAGCGGTATAAGTCGTGTCGGAGCGTAGCTCATTACACCCTGAGAAACAACTGGAACCTACCAGTAAATCTCGCTTGCCCTGGCCAGGGACTTTGCGTAATGGCTCTCTGACACAGCACGATATCAACTCCCAATACCGGGAGAGACGAATCCTGTGTAACCGCCACTGCCTCCAAGTGCTAGGGACTGCACCCAACTGCTACCTGTTTGCACGACTCCTTTGAGCCGTGGTAGGGTAGCAATCTAAGAAAAGTGTGACACACTCGAGGCGAAGTAGCAGTATCAAGTCTGCGGACTATGCTGTACTCATGTCACCTGGGAACTGTTAACTGACGACGGGTATAATACCAACCAACAGTTCCCGTGAGTCCTGTCCGGTGTACCTGTAACCCAACGAGCACATGTATACTATCTCCAGTACGACGTACTGACGGCTGTGGGACAGACCATCTCCCCAACTGGGATGAGAAGCGTACACACTAGTCTACTCCGGAATATCGATGCCCTGTCTCGATAATCCTACGACTAGGGACCTGGAAAAGGATGTGCTTGTAGACTACCCAGCCCCCACTAGTGTGACTGCCATCACAACGCTGGTAGTCAAGCAAGATCCTAAGGGCTCTATCAATACGTATACTAACATATTAAGATAGAAAAAACCAAGTAGCATACTACCATGTTTAGCAAGACTGTTATATAACTGTGAATATCCCAAGCTTCCATTAAGTAATATACAAACTAGTATGATACAATAATGGCCCCTAGGGCATATACACTAACATCTTCGTGCATGTCAGATGCACCTGATTTTGCTGTCAGGCACACACGTTGTCTTTGACAGGTATTTCGTGCACACCCGTTGCACTTAGATGTTGTTTCTGTGCACATGTATGTCACATTCATGGATTTTGATTTCCGTGCGCACCGGACGCACGTAACATTCATTTGCACATTTTAGGATTGATTTCTTATGGAGCAGTACGTTTTTACGATATTTACTATTGATACAGTAGCTGGGCAGCACTAGTCAGAGGACAGTACCTGGATGTATTTTGCATGCATTGACAGTTATCGAAGGGATTTCCAAAAAGAGAGCTATAGTCTCCGTATTTACCTATGTGTCTGAGATGACACTAAATGTTTAAAACAAGAAACCCTTCTAAATTGTTTTCAAAACGGCGGGACGTACATATTAAACAAAGATTATATATAGATATAGTTATTTTCTTACGATAGACGTCCGCCACTGTGCAGTGATGCGTACATCGCACTGCGACTTGTAAAGTTTGGCATGCATTTGTTCCGATGTTTTAATGATAATTACATGTATAGTTTTGACATATATATCATGTTGATTTCGTTTTGGATTTGACATTGATGTCTTCGCCATGACTCCGATGATTGCGGGATGCTTGACGGAGTTTTACTTTTGATTGATATACTCATGTTCATGTGCATGCATCGCGCCACTGTGCTTTATGTATTTATAATCTCGGGACCCCGACGACTTGGACTTTTACTGAAATGTTTTAGTATTTAAGGGGTTTAAATTTAAATTCGAGGACCGAATTTCTTTAAGGGGGGAAGATTGTAACATTTCAGAAAAATAAAATATTATTTTTGGGAATTTTTATAATTAAATAATAAAATATTGAATATTTTAATAGGGCGGTATAATTAAATACCGATAAATTGGGAAAATTTTTGAAAATTTTGGAAATTACTAAAAAGAGGGTGCTTTATGAGATTCATGCAAAATATGAAAGTTTATGATTTATTTGACACTATTTTAGTGCTAATCGCGATTAAAAATCGCTAATCGGACTTTAAGCGTGTTTTGTGCAAAACATGCACCATATCATTTCACACTTGTGTTACATTTTCCTACATGGCTTTATCTCCATTTTTCATTCTTTGTTTTGGGTTTACTATTGCCAAGAGAAGGAAAAGAAAAACAAAAGAAAAGAAATGAAAATATTAAACAATTGTGCATAGTGTGAGGTATGGGCATGAGAGAGAGAGGGTGAAGGGTCAACCATTGGTCATGGCTCCCATTTCATTCTTCATCACCTTCAATTTTCCTTTTCTTCTTGCTCCATGGCAGCACCTCCTCACCCTCCACTTCAAACCCCCAAATCATCATCAAATTTTCACCAAAAGCCCATCCCTACTTCATAAATATTGTGCACAAGCTCACAAGCTACACTTTGGACCAAGAAAGTTTGCATTTTGGCGCTGTAGAGAATTCATGGGTGCTAAATGAGGTAATCCCTTCACACTTAGTGTAGTTTTTCATTCATTTTAAACCATTTATGTGTTTAGTGGTGATTTGGTGCGATTGGGTGAACTTTGAAGATTTCTAGAGAGGGGTTAGGGTTTGATTTGAGTTGTGATTGTGAATTGAGGCCTAGTGGTGATCTTAAACCCCTCCCAATTGATAGAAACCCAGACCAACCCAACTGAAACCCAAAATACGGAAAAACGGAAACTTTTCATGTTGGTTTTGTGAGTTTTAGGGTGTGCAGGAAAATCTGGAATGAACTGGAACATTTACGAGATAAATAAACAACTTCAGAGACCTAGTTAGAGCCCCCCGAGACCACCCTACAAAGACGACACCCCAAATCCCCAGGAAAACTGAGGCCGGTTTTGCCAAGGGAGTGGCCGGCCACTTGGTGGTGGGATGTGTCCAGGTTGTTCTAGTAGCTCATATGTACCCTATACATCACCCCAGAGTTATTTGCTTACCTTGTTTTCACCTGAGACAAAATCTGGAGCATGTTTTCTTAGTTGTTGCTTTACGTTTCGTGATGTTTATGGATTTAAGTTTTGGTATTTGTGTTTAATATCGATCACTTGACGTTTGTACGTCTCTATCGGGTGTCATTTGGTTAAGTTGTGAGGGCAAACCCTAGATTTGGACCTATGTGAGTTCCGCGTGTCGTTTTGGTTTTCGTGTGCCATTTCGTCTTCGATGTGGTTTTAATGCGATACGATACGTGTGACATGTAGTTACCCCCACGATGATTCGAGACGATGAAGGAGATGGTGGCGACATCGACATCGGCACACAAGAAGCAAGGTGAGTAGATTTATATCTACGGGGAGAAGTCGGGTGGATGGCGTATAGCACCCCCGCAGTTCGATATATAGTATGCTATATATATACTATATATATATATATATATGATATCTTTTATATGAGACATGGATATTCAGGATATGATTAAGTATTCATGGATTAGTAGTGTTACTTGCGAAACCCTATAGTAGTTGTTGCACCACACACGCACACATACTTGCATACATTCATTCTTTTACATGTGCGTATATGGGGATATGTATATATATATACACACACACGCGCATGGGTATGGGACTATGTATATATATATACGTATACATATACATGGATTATGAGGATAGTACTTGGGATTTGAGATGAATCGATGAGATTGGGCTTGAGGCCGTGAGATCGGTGATGTGACAGGGTTCGTATTTGAGATACGACATGATGTTTTAACGGATCCTTTGACGTGGTGTTTTCATACACACGCATGCAAACATAGATGGTATCAGTATTGTACTAGACGTAGATCAGTACCCCGGATCATGATGTTTGATAAAGAGGATACCAGATGAATAATGTGATTGATGTGACATTGACCCGTACCCAGATTTGGGATGCCGTACGACAGATTTACCGTACGAGCTATATTGATGATAGATCCGCACTCTTCACTTGAAGATGACATGTTATAGATATTGTATCGTATGAGATACTTTTGAGGCGAGATCACCGACTGTTATATATATATATATATATATATATATATATATATATATATATATATATATATATATATATATCGACTCAGATGTTAGGCGGTTTCCTTACCTTTCGATCGGCCTTTTAGTTTAGCCCTGCAGTTTACTTGTAAATGATAGATTAGATTCGAGTCATACCTATTTCAAAAACTAACGAATCGTGAGTATTTTTAAAGATAGGCCAAGGGATTCTACGGATATTTCAAAGGACGTACATTTTCTTAAAAACACCGTAGTCCCTATTTTCTAAACACACGATTCGTATATTTCAAATGGCAAAACTGTACGACTCATACTTAGGCATATGTAGATTTGTTATCATTATATTTGATATTCAACTCCCGCATATTATTGTTGTTCGCTTCGCATCGCATGCTTATATTGTGTTTTCATATACCATTATTGATATCATGCTGTCAGGACACCAGCACCATTACCGATGATGCGTATGTTCCACATACACTTACTTTCCGGCTCACACACATCATCATCGGTAATTACCATGTCACGTACACTTTAGAGAATACTATTTCATTGACATAGCTTGTTAACTGATAGTTTCGACATGATATTAGTGTACTTGCCTTACATGCCAGTTTAGACATTGCAGTTATCACTTACTACTTCATGCATATTATTATTCACTGTTATGCAGTATTATGGAGTTTTATGTCTGTATTCACTGTTTACTCGCTATTGATGATTGGATTTCGGATTTTCATGAGATTTCCTGGATCTGGGAGAAAACCGCAAGAATGTGTATAAACTTCTCTCTCTCTCTTTAAAATGAAATGTACGGTTTTCTCATGATGTATGAGTCGTCCACCATGATGTTTTCTCGGTTATGAGATGGATTTCGAGACCCTACCCAGTAAGGTACCCCGGGGCAAGAAGATCGAGGTGTAGACGATGAGCCCGGCAGGGGCAGACTGCCTACCGGTGATTTTACCTGACGCGTCGGATATCCGGAGGATGCCGTTCGTGGTCATGTGATTGATGTTAGGGGCCGATCCGGACTGGCAATGCCCTAGATAGTGAGATTGAGATAGTGAGATTTTGAGATATTGAGGTATTGAGATTTGATGATACAGGCCAGTCCGGATAGCCGGAACCTGGGATATTGAGATATTGGGATTTATGTTTTGTGTCGATGCTAGACACTGTTTATGTTGATTTCATTGATGATACCTTGTTTTAAATATACGGAAATCTCACTAAGTTATGAAAGCAGTTTCTTCATTTACATGTATTCTGTTTTCATGCATTCATACCTCATTCATATGATATGTTGCTACCTGAGGCACTGACACGAGCACTCGGTATTACACTTGGGTTAGATGTTTACCTTTGCCACCTTTTTCATGCTTCAGACTTTATCATATTGAGGATATATTTATATTTGATCGTATTGACCTAGGATTGTGTCATACAAACGATTTCTGCTCGGTGATGTTTTCTACTCACGAGTTGGCAACCCACCTCCGTTGTGCCACAGTTTCTTACAGGTTTTGCCGTACAGGTTCCGTTACGGCTTTGCTGGCACACTACTTCCTTTCTGGGTGATTGCTTTGGTAGGTGGGTTCACTTGTATCGTGACCACTATTGTACCTTTATTTTATTCAGTTGTATCTAGTGACTCAATCAACCAAACTTGTATATTTATTCAAATTTAGATACCAGTGATGTATATTCTTTTGACCTCAGAGTCGCACGTTGTATTATTATGGATTTCATGTTGTTTTGAGTTTCCTTTTGAGTTTTAATCCTCGCCCTTCGACGTTGTATACTATATTGCTTGCATGGTTGTGGCCGTCGATTGACGAAGAGCTAGCTCCCGCTTGGGGATGCGTTTTATCATTAATGTATATATTTATCATGTTGTACACCGTTCGGGGCCAGTATTTACAAAGGAAACTCTGCCGAAATTTTCAGAAAAGACTTGTGATTTTAAAAATGCATATTTCGGCTTATGTTGCTAAACTACTTGATTTAAATTGGTTTTTCCTTCACTCTACTGCTTTTCTTGGTTTTGATTTCTGGGTTTTGGCTTACTTAGATTACGTACGCCTCGAGACGTTTCGTAATTTAAGTGCCGGTCATGTTCTGTACTTTTCGGGTCATGACACCTATCGACTTGCCTTACCTCCATCGCTAGCTGGTGTGCACAACACTTTTCACGTATCTCAGTTGAGACGCTATGTTCGGGATGACAACCATGTTCTGGACCATTCGACATTGACATTAGGCACTGATCTGTCCTACGAGGAGCAGCCTACCACCATTCCCGATCGTCGGGAAAAAGTGCTGAAGAACAAAGTGATTCCCCTGGTTCGAGTTTCTTGGAATGGCCGTTCTCCAGGGGAGTCTACCTGGGAACGCGAGGAGGACATCCGGGCACGTTTTCCGCATCTGTTTGTATAGTGTTGATGTTGCGTTGTTTTCGTTTTAATTTCGAGGACGAAATTTCTGTAAAGAGGATATGATGTAAATCCCTAGTTCCGTATATAAAATTTTTCCATATTTTTTCCAATTTTTCCTTGAATTTTTCCATTTTATATACATTTTTACTTCTTATTCTTAAATTATTACCTAAAACTATAAAAATCCTAACCCATACCCGACCCAACCCATGCCCGACCCGATCCGCACCCGTTTCCCCTTCTTCTCCCCCTCATCTTCTTTTCCCGCCTTTTCCCCTCGCAACCGCTTCTCGTGCCCGCGCCCGCGCCTTGCACCCATGCCCCTGCGACGCGTGCCCCGCTCACTTCCCCAACGGCCGCTTCCCCCACATCTCCCGCTCCTCGCCCCGCGACCATGAGCCTCGCACCCACGACTTCCCTCACCCTCGTCTCTCTCTCCCCCCTACAAAACCCTTATCTCCTTCAACCGCGATGCCTCCCCTTACCTCCTCCTCCCAGCACCTCATCCCACCACCGAGCTCGACCTCGTACACCTCTCTCTCTCCTCCAGCACCTTCTTTTTCCTTCTCCCGTCTTCACGAAGCCTGCAACCCATGCCTGCGCTCGTTGCCGCCTTCACCTCGCCGACCCTCGCCCTCGCCGACTCTACCCTCGTCGGCATCCCATCTCCCTGCTCACCTCCTTCTCATCTTTTCCCCGAGCTCCATCCAGAATGACGAAACCCACTGCAACCCTCGCCTGCACACCTCGTCGCCGATCACCACCGTCGACCACCTTGCCGGAACTTCATCGTCGCCACCTCGCCGTCGTCAACTCCGCCTCCACCTTCTCGTCTCCCACTTCCCAACACCAGCGCACACAAGCCGCCACTGCCGAGCCTCGAAGCCGTACCAAGCTCGAACCGAGGCCCAACTTCTGCGTTGCCGTATCGTGCCCAGTCCGTGTCTGCAACGTGTCGTACCACTCATCACCGTTCGCTGCTGTCATATCACCGATTGTCATCGTCAGGCAAGTTTAAATACTTGCTTCATGCTATTATATATTCCTTTCGATTGCGAGTCAACATTATTATAAGTGCTCGATGCAAACCAAAATCTGAAAACCCCTTTAAAATGACGGAAATTAAACATAATAGTTGGCCCGAGTGATAACGAATACTGTGTTAAGATTTGGCTTGAAAATACGGATTTTAACAACGTGAAATGTCAACCACATTTAGATCCGTCGAATCTGAAAATTTCCGTACCTGAATTTTGTGAAAATCATAGTAAATTGGTTACATACCGGAATGTTGTGTTCGATGGCTCATATCGAAGCCGACTCGACGACCTAGAACCCCATATGATTTTTAATCTGTTTCCATTCTAAAAAGGTGACGGAAACTAATTAGGAGTGCGGCTCTGGACTGCAGTCCAGAGTAGCACTAGAACTGCTTGTCGATACCCGATTTGAAAGGCTCTCATGTTCTGTATGAAAAATGGTATTATGCGGAACCCTATACCGTAGCGAAGTTAAATCTGTTAGCTAACCATTGGAAGTGGTTTCATTCGTTTTTACCATCGTTTACTATTTTAAATGTATTTTAAATCATTAGTACATACAGCTGTCCCAAGCCGGGACAGAACGCGTGTCCCGATCTTAGATAATGGATAACTCCCAGCACACAGAGAATATTATCGATCTGTCTGGTGCGTTGGAAACCTAACTGATAAACCAAAATATTATCCAACTGTAGAGACACCTAATTTTGATCCCAACAGGGTGAAAACTGTGTTACGAAATGGACTTTCAGTTCAGGAACTGAATTTCCAGCAGAGAACACTTGAAATGAAACGACTGTAATTTGCGAACGCGAAACCCGATTGACTTGAAACCAATTTCGTTGAACTTCCTACTGAGTTTACTTGTTACTGCTTTTGTATCATTTTACTTAATTCTGAACGTATGATTTAATGCGATTTTTATAAGTTCATGAGACGCATAATGACTTGTATTGCATATAAATTGTTTAGCGGCATGATTCACAATTTGACCGACTGAAATACCTCTAGCGATAGTGTGCGTCCTTATTAATCTTCAGTGTATAATGCATTGTCGAACGTGAATAGCATTGGTTTGGTTGTGTCAAGTACGCCGGTGAAAAATGAATATTCATGATATTGAAAGATACAGTGAAAAGTGAATAAAACAGTGTTATTAGTGCGTACATGTACACAACTAGCTCATGCTCATAGATAGTGAAACCTGGGAAAAAATGTGAAATCGGAGTGGAAAGGAAATCGTATTTAGCGAGGTCGGTGATTTAGAGGATGATCATTCGAACAGCGACTCTTATATATTAGGTTTGGACCTAGCGGTCCGGCTGACAGGGTTATGCCCCGGGCAACAGCGAGTCGTAGTCTCGGATACGTACGAGATCCTCGTTAAACATGATCATTCTTTTCCACGACTCGATTTCAAAAGTGACTTAGAGACCGATAGGGACACAATCATACATTACATTGTTTAATGACATATCGATTAGCTGCACTTATTGTCTCCACCATTTTACTTGACTTTCCTTACCGCATTGTTATTATTATGATATTGCTATGGTGTCGTCCTGACGACCTGAGTGTGCATGCTCAGACCTTGGAGAAGAACCAGTTTAGGAGTCGGACCTATCCTTCGAGCTCGCAGAGATCTAGACGGTCATGGCTCCAGTATTTTTACTGCTTTCCATAAATCAACCTTGTATTCACTCTTGGTTAGTAGTTTCTTTTCTTTCATTCCGTTGTAAATTGTGAACAATGAAAGTTGGTGTAATAAACTTATGATGTATTTTTTTACTTCTATGCTGTGATTACTGATTACTATGTAATGCTAGAAGCCGAAGTGTGACTACGGCAGGATTATTCCGTGACCGTAGGAGCATGGCTGGTCTAGTCGCCTTCCGTATTCTGTATTTTGGGAAACGGGACGTGACCAATCTCCTACTTGAGAGAGACGCCGTGGGGGCCTTAACACCATTGCTCATCTTTCCTACAGAGAGACGATTGGTAGGCCCACCGGACGTTGCTTGTCTTCTCATGATCGACTATCTCGTTATATATTTTCTCCTTTTTTCTTCTACTTTTTGTTTGATATTTTTTGGCTAAAATATTTTCTAGAACCGCATTGCTCTTGATTATTTTTATAATGAATATAATGCTTGAGAAGGGGATAAACCCGGCACCATGGTTAAACAACCAATATTTAGGCTAAACTTGATTAGCAGAAAACCACGCGCATTTAGCCCCATGACTTAACACCTTTATCTTTCTATTATATTTTCGCTTCTCTTTCCAATCCAAAATACGAAAAACAGCACAATCTTCTTTCTTAGGGATCAATTTTCAATTTTTCTTTCCATTTACGGTAGTTATTCACAATTCACTTTTATTTATAAATAAATAATAGTCAAATAATCTAAAGATTGCAATTTTTCGATTCAGATAGTAGTTTACTAAATTACTGATGACCATAAAAAAATCAGCGAGGATTTCCTGCAATTTAGCCAATTCACTTGTCACGACCAAAAACCAATGATCTATAACCGGTCGAGGCAGCAAATATAAATTTGTAACTGCTGAATTTTTGCAATATTACTTAGTTTCTTATTATAAGCTTGAACCTATCTGCAGTGTTGTTTCATATATAAACCAAAGCATTATATAAGGGAATTTGCATGCATACATCTCAATTGATGGTTTTGGCTTGGGATGGCAATTTTGCCCCGACCCGTGGGTACCGCCACGTCCCGATCGGGACGGGGATTTTGACTGTTGACCGGGACAAGAGACGAGGATGGTATTAACGTCTCTCGCCCAGTGCTCCGCCCCTCCTCGAAATATAGATAATTACTAAAATATCTTCTTTCATAATATTTATTTACATTGTGTAATTCCGTATATAAATACTCGTTATCCCATTTGTAAACCTAAACGCCTCCCTAGTCCTCACTGTTGCACTCTACAATCTTCACTTCTCACAGTTTTTCTTGCACTCTCCCAACTGATCTGCAACCGTCTGAGTATCGTTGATCGGACCATCGTTGTCTCTCTCCCTCTCATCGTAGCTAATGATCGACAACACATCACCATTATCGCATGTTTCTCTCTCTGTCTCTCACTATTTATACACACGCAGCTTCTAATACATAATATGATCAGACGGGACGGGATCCCAACGGAGAATTGGGTTTCCCGGTGGGACGGGGTATATTTTCCCCGCCCCGGCAGGGAATGGGACGGGATAGACAATCCCCGGCCCTGCCCCATTGTCGTTCCTCTTCTGACTTTGACTTCTCACCTTACTGTCTGCTCATAGAATTTGTTGGTTTAGATTTCAGTCTTAAAAGAGGAAAATAGAAAGTACATGTACTTGTACATGTTAAGAATCTTCTATAAGTCGATATAAATATGCATAGCTTATTTGTTATATACTGGGGAGTGATCCATTGCAACCCGGTCCACGTTTTTTAAAAACGTGAACTCCTGATCCCGGCATATTTGAACGATCCAAACCGTTCAAATTGATCACCCTACTTGTAAGTCGATGTCGCGTACCCCGCATGTTCACGGGGAGGCGGAATAGCAAAAAATAATTTTTACGGGCTTCACAACACCGACTTGAACCAAGGATCGATCATAAACCCTACCTAGCAAACTACTTGAGATTTAACTACTCGGATGAATGTTATACCTCGTAGTATCGTGTCCTTCTAGTCTTCTTGCTGTCCTCTTCCTCTTCATGAGCTTCTTGGAGTGAAAATGGATCGCGCCTCCTGGTCGGCTTCTCAAAGTCGAAGAAGATCCACCCGAGAGTATCAACCTTGAGCTTTAACCTCCAAGATGAGATAACTAGGATACTTGGTATGCTAAACTAAGTAGCCTAGAGTGAGCAGAGAGTGATAAAGGATTTAGTTGTCTCACAAACCCTAGAATTCTTAACTCATGAGACAATTAGGGTTCTTGAGGGAGATGAAGAGAGCTTGAGAGGAGAGAGAATCTATTTGTGATAATGAATAAAGAATATGGCTCATGTGAAGACTAAATGGCAAATGAAAATATCCCATACAAATATCTCAAAATATCTAGTCTTCATTTGCCACAAATGAGTCCAAGAAAGTCAACAAGAAGCAATGTTCAATTTCACTAAAATACCATAAAGTTCTCCACCTCATAATCCACCTCATTAAGCATTTAACTTAAATGCTAAACTAAATAATGAGGTGTAATCATCTAGATGCAAACTAGAGTAATTACAAGAATGCCCATCGCATCCATATATACATACCCGTATTCGTATTCCGAGAAACACGAATACAATGAGACCAAACTAATCCAATAATCGAATATTAGGATCCGGCTTAAACCAAAGCCAACTAATATTGTCCGCCCGAACATCATACGCGCACAAGTACACGTATGTGATCGAACCCTGTCATAAAACCATAAGACATCTACATCGTTTCGCCCGAAGCAGGAAAACCCTCTGTGTGGGACTCTAAAGACTCGAAAGTACGCTGGTAGTGAGTTTAACCACAAGCATGTCAGCGGTACTAGCTGCACGTAACGGCTACCTAGGTATCTGTTGATAAGAAGGCCGACGAGCAAACTCATCCGAACTCCTACTGAGTCTGTCTGAGGCAATCTCCGTACAGTCCGGTCTGTTCGTCTAAGAATATCGCATATCGGGTTTAGGGAAGGCGGTAAACGTCAGACCCCTAATAGCACAATAAGTCGTGTCGGAGTGCAGCCCAGAACACCCTGAGAAACTACTGAAGTACCTACCAGTAAATCTCGCTTGTCCTGACCAGGGAATTTGTATAATGGCTTTCCGAACACAGCGCGACATCAACCCCCAATACCGGGAGAGACGAATCCTATCTAACCGCCACTGCCTCCAAGTGCTTCGGGACTGCACCCAACTACTACCTATTTGCACGACTCAATTGAGCCGTGATAGGGTAGTAATCTAAAAACAGTAGGAACACACTAGAGACGAAGTAGTAATGTCAAGTCGACGGACTAAGCTGTACTCATGTCATCTGGGAACTGCTACCTGACGATAGGTATAGTACCAACCAGCAGTACCCCATTAGTCCGTCCAGTGTAACTCATAACCCAATGAGCATCTGCATACTATCTCTAGTACGACGTACTGATGGCTGTGGGACAGACCATCTCTCCTGTTGGGATGAGAAGCGTATACACCAGTCTACTCTGGAGTATCGATGTCTTATCTCGATAATTCTACGACTAGGGACCTGTATAAAGATGTGCTTGTAGACTGCTCAGCCCCCACTAGTGTGACTGTCATCACAACGCTGATAGTCACGCAAAGATTCTAAAGGCTCTACCAATATATATTAACGATACGTTAAAAGAAACATATACACATTTTAAGATAGATACAAACCAAGTAGCATACTACTATATTGAGCAAGACTGTTATAAATCCGTATATATATCTCAAGCTTCCAAAATGTAATATACAAACTAGTACTATACAATAATGGTCTTTAGAGCATATTACACTAACATTATCCTCATGTGTATGTGTATGAAAAATGAAAGGAATTGAAAAGCTCTAGCCTATGTATCGATGGGTGCAAAAATGAACGTCTTTCGATAAAGCAACATAAACTTCATCCGATTCATGGACTAAAGGTCTTTAAATACTTTGATTTTTCATATACATACATTTGAGGGTAGGATGATCAACTTGAACGGATCGGATCATTCAAAAATGCCATGGATCGAGAGTTCCCGCTTTTAAAAAACACGGACCGGTTTGCACCGGAACGCTCCCCTATGGGGGGGGGGTGAGAGAGAAAACATCTAGTAACGAAATTGAGCAGTTTAAAACCAAAGTTAGCAATATACTGGTATGATAACTTAATATGCACACCAATTTAATTCATTAAGACTGGGAAACAATTTCAACCTTGATGAATAGCATCAAACAGTTGAACAAAAGTGCACAAGGGGAAAAAAATCTCGACCTTCGGCAAACGCAATACACATGATTTGATACACATGATTTGGAAAAAGGATATATAAGAGTTTACAATGGTAGTATTAAAGCATATTATTTAAGCTATTTATAAGTGATGAAAACAAAATTCAATAGTGAACCATCTCAAAGAATTTTACCGTTGGCTGCTCTTTTCTATCAGCTCGGGGCCTGCATCTTCCACTTCTGACTCCATACTTAGAGGAGGGCGGCAACTTCGAACACGGAGTGAATTTTGCTGTTGCCGGAGCCACTGCACTTGATTACACTTTCTCTGAGGAGAGAGGGATTTTGATGCCATACACAAATAGCTCTCTGAATGTTCAGCTTGAATGGTTCAAGACCCATCTCAAATCCACATGCTCCTCATCATCAGGTAATTGCCTTGACAATAGTTCAATCCTTGTTAGACATTAGCAAAGGTATAAAAAATGGTGTTCTAAACTTGATTTGTATTTTCATGATATTATGCAGATAGCGCAAAGAAGCTTAAGCAAGCCCTAGTTATGGTGGGAGAAATTGGAGGCAATGATTATAACTATGCATTCCTTGCAGGCAAAACTCAAGATGAAAATGATGGGCTATGTTCCTCATATTGTGCAAACAATAGTTAATGCAGCCCAGGTAACTTCTCATTAAAAAATCGAGAAGCAATATATACCCTTTTTATGTTTGATATAGAATATGAATTTGAAGGATTAGGATTTTATGTCCGAGAATTTTAACTTAGAATAGAACTCAGAATAATATACTTAAACTGAAGATCATATCTATAATCAAAATGCTAAAAGGGAGAATAACCAGACAGTGATTATTTATGCATAAACAAGTAAACCCTATTTACAAAATTCTAGCGAAATACACATAGAATAACTAGAAAATTGACAAAATAGTGTAGTGTCATTAGAATAGAATGACATATTATAGTTTTATACAATGATAAAAGTAAATGTCGTACACTTGTATCAATTTCTTTCTAAGTTCCCAAAAGTATAACATGTTAGATGAAATGCCTAGATAACTTTGTGATTCTGTTGTCTATGTGATCCAGGAAGTAATCGATCTGGGTGCTGTTCGAGTGGCCGTTCCTGGTAATTTCCCAATAGGATGCATGCCGGTATACCTAACAGCAGTAAACTCGAAAAATCAAGATGACTATGATAGACGCAAGTGGCTAAAAAGCTTGGATTCCTTTGCGAAGTTTCACAACACAACTCCGAGAAGCCCCGGAAGATTTAAGGAAATCAAACCCTCATGTTCACATCATCTATATGCAGACTGCTATCATGCCTTACTGGATATTCTCGATAATGCCTCTGTTCTAGGTATGTTATCAGAAGTCATTTATTTGGTGAGAAATTATTATGTATATCTCGCTCTTATAATCCAAACTCTAAATAGGGAATCATGTCATCAATTGATAGAATCTTTTTAATAGAGGAATTGAAGAAATTCTCTCCCAATATTGCATAAAATATTTATTTTCTTTAAAATAACCTCATAACTTATAATGCATATTATAAGTTAAATCATTGATATATTTCTAATACATTTTCTTTTTGGAACAGGGTTTGATGAGAGTTCATTATGAAAAGCTTGATGTGGAAGCGGTGGTGACTATAATTTTGACATGACCAAGTTGTGTGGGTCACCGGGGGTTTCTGCATGTGAAAACCCCGCAACACATATAAGTTGGGATGGGATTCACTTGACACAAGAGGCATACAAGTTCATGATAGTAAACTTGGTTACAAAATTTACCTATCCACCTGCGGGGCTATGGGGGTCGTTGACATGCAGATTTGGATGAACACCAACATCTAGTTTAGGAACGGACTTCATTTTCGTCTAAATTCTTCTTTTTCTTTTTCTTTTTTTAGTTGTTTCATTTAACTTGATACATTAGACAATTTAAATATATATTTGTAGTAAGGTTAATTAATTCGCTGGATTGAATTTTTATTTTTATTACTTTACGCAAAAAGTGATGATTTATATGCTTTCAGTACAAAGAAATTGTTATGCATCAGTTGCACATCAATGGGCATGCATGAGGTTAAATATTGAAGATTTCTGATGCAATGGAAATATTATCGAGTTATTTATTTACAGTGGAATTTGGACCAAGTTTAGAGAGGAAGCAAGAGTTTTACTGAGCGCATTAGATTTTCTAAAAGAACACTGCTTTACGTGCTCCTTAAGGATGCTAATAATTAAAACTTGGTACTTCGAAATCTTATACAATGACATTGAGGTTTTCTAGTTACCTTGCATCCAAGTATGAAACTGATGGAAGGCCCTATACTATATGACACATATCTTGAAAATTATCAAAAGGCTAAACTTCACTAACATTCCATAAACTATCAGTGTTTTTTAGATAAATGCCATGAGATTAATGAATTGCAAGTAAATATCATGAACTTAGTCGGTTGATAAAAAATACCATGACTGTGTTTTTCCAATTTAGATTCATACATTGTATTCAATATAGACTTCACTTTTATATCATATAAATTATTGCGATTTAAATGTATGGTAATAAGTTGAAAACATGAAAAGTTAGTGGTATATATTTGCAACTAACCAATCTTATGGTATCTATTATGATTTATGAAGTTTATGGTGTGTATTTAAGAACTCGAATAGTTATTCATGGTACTTAACAAAGTTTGTTGTTTATCTCTTCCAATACTACTGTAACTTATAATCAAGTTCCGGCAATTAAGCTTCATGCCAGTCAACCTTTAAGGAGCATCACATGTAAAGTAAAATTATGTGTGGGACATAGATATTTGTCTTGCCATGTCAAAATTCTTCAGCTTTAATTGCACAGGGAAAACAGGTGTCATAATTTTGTAGTAAGCCTCCGCCATTTTCCTTGAGTGACTTGTGAGTTCTAGTGCTTCTTCATGTGTTCTTGAGTTGTTTACACTTGTTACTCTTGTTGCTAATTTTAATATATATAGCCTGTAACTTCTGTACTCATTCTACTTAATTTTGGTAGCTATGTAGTACTGATCCGAAAATAACTTTTAGTTCGCCCACATAGAGGCCATTTCAATCTAGAATGAATCAGACCTAATGTTATCGCGATCGTAAATCTGGAATTATGTTCTGTGATATGACAACAAATTCATATCTGAAGTAAGCAATTGTCTGCAGGATATAATATGTTCATTTCAGTAAGATAAATGTGAGAGTGCCTGCCTGCACATAGTATCTGCTAAAGACGGGAACAGGCATGTCAAAGTACTATAGGATAGAATGACACAACAATGTGACTAACACTAGTTCTGTGTATACTAAAAGAAGGCAAGCTATAATGTACAAAGCTATAATTGTTTGCATGCATATTACAGATTGGATTAGGGTTCAATGATTTGAAAGACGCACCAGATTTGGTAAACAGCTGGGTCATTCTGTAGCGATACTGGAATCACACTGATAAAGATGCAGAGGCTCTAGTCACCTGTTAGAGCACGAGGCCTATGTTCAACAGTAAACAAAGACATACCAGTTTGTGATATAGCTCTCACAAATCCCATATTTGCCGTGAGAGTAGGAGCATGCCAATAGTCCCCAGTCCCAAAAACAATTTTGTTCTTCGAAGCAATCTTTCTAGTTGTTGGGAGAGCTGCTATGCGCTCCGAAGGACTGTCCGGCACGACCCTTTCAGATAAAAAGAAAAATATAGAAAAGAAAGCTTGTTAGAACTTACATGCAAAAAGGAGAAAGTAAAAGATATAATTTTTTAAAATCTTGCAATTAGGGCCAGGCAATGTTTAATATACTTGGACCACGACACATGTCTATTATATAGAATATTACAGAATTATTTACATAAATTTTTTTCCTGATCCCTAATATTCAAAGCACCCAAACCAGGATATCTTGGAGAATCATCTGCAATTTATCTAAACAATTTAAATGAGAAACAAAAGAAGATCCGCATATTTGTTATAACATCGATTCTATTGACAATCCAAGTTATAAAATAAAAAACATAATATTTGTGCAAATATAACTAAACCACGCATGTAATAAACCGCAAACACCAAATACTTCCAACTTAATGCATTGTAATACAAACAACACCAGCAAGCTACTGAAAAGTTGTGAAGATGGATATTTTACGATGTGATATGCATTTACAACTTCTGTTTTCCTAACATGATATCCTTTAACTCAAATTGCAATGCAGCACTATAACAATAAAAGTTAGTTGTACATATAGAAAGTATTTATTAGGGCTTTGTTTGGGAATGGAGTTAACTTTTGTAAACTGTGGTTTCATTAGCAAAAGTTAAACTCCAAAATGCTAACTTTCGCTTGTTTGGCATCCATTTTGGAGTTGAGATAACTGCATTTTTTCAGCCTTAAACTGCGGTTATCTCAACTCCAATCTGATCAAAGTTTACTAAACTCCATTTTTGGAGTTTGGGGCATGCAAACCATAGTTTGCATGCCTCCTACCTCCACTTTAAAACAAACCATGGTTATCCTAACTTTGTATCCAAACATGGCCTTAATGTACAACACATACCTTAGTTCTCTTTTCAGCTTATATCCCTAGCATTTACTTTTAACAACTCTAGTATATCTCAAGTCTGATAAAGGAAAAGACTAAATTTTAATTACAGTAAATATAAGAAACAATATAAAACTAGGAGTCAAGAAAATTAATTGACAAAATCTAGAGCGAGACTACGAAAAGTGTCTACCGTCCATTAATCAATAATTCCTGTTATGTGACATTATCACCTAATAATTCCAGAAACAAATTGCCCTTTTTTCCCCCTCAACTAGTTTTCCATGAGAACTAATTGTATATCATTTTTGTATTTTACTAGGTAATATAACCTCCTTGGACTCTTCAGTTGTCGGACTTGAGAATAAGAACATGGATCGAAAAGTCAATGGTAAGTCATATAAGAATAAGAGATTGATAACTAAGATTTACATGTACATTAAATTACACATTCTACAATAGTCTAAGCAAAACCATTTATATGACAACATTGCGATGTATTTTTCTTTTTATGGGGACCTGATACAAGCAAGATTTGAACCCCAGACTTCTTGCTCGACTGCAAAGAGTCTTTGCCACTAGGCTATTGTGGCACTCGCAATTTACTTGATAAATATTTATATTGTTACCCACATATCCAAAATCCTTTCAATAATGTGTAAAAAATGGGGTGGCGGATAAGGGCCATATTTGCTAATGTTTCCCAAATAATGCTTGGACTTGAATAGATAGTGAATGAATCCCAACTTTGTTAGACTCTCCTGGCTAAGGCATTCGATGACATTTTGATATTTCCTCGCACAATGGCATATGACCGTAGTATGAGTTCAGTTAATAACCTTACAACCTCACACTATCTTGTTTAGTCGCGTTACAACCTATAGGGACCTTACACGAGAACATCTAACCACCCAAGACCTTGCCAAAACCTCCTTCAACCTCCCACAACCAATATAACTACTATAAAAAGGTTTTAGATTGATTGATTATTAGTTGAAAATATAATTAATTCTAGGTATAGATTTTATTCTCTAGATAATTCATTTGGAAGATTACTGAATAATCATATTGTTACAAATTAATAATGAATAATGCAAAATTATTGTTAACTAATAAGATCAATACCCCCTTTCCAGTAAGGTTCAATGGTTAGTAAATAGTAATTCTTTGCTTGCTATAAATTATTCTATGTTATGCCCATATACTGTATTTTAGATTACAGAGTGAGTGCGGCTATACAAGAATTTACTTATAAATTGGTTTTTGATTATAATCTATAGCTCATTGCGTTGTCTATGATTATGTTTAAATGTTCCAATGTAAATGTTGTCTTATATTTTATTCAATATATAACCTTCGGAGTGCGTGAACACATACATAATAAAATTGTAAATACATTATTTATGTTAGATGTAATGTTTAGGACACAAGGTGAATCCTGAACTCGACAAAGAGTATGACACTATATAATTACTAAATGATATTCCAAACGAATTGAACCCAACAACCAACATTTGGACAATGCTCTCCAAAACTAAATTCCTGCCTTTCTCCCTGAGATACTAAGCATCGACTATCAGCAAAAAAATAGATGGCACCATCAAAACATCCATCCTCCTTCCATTTGAGTAGAATTGTAAGCAACCCCTTGCCCCCTCTATTGTTAACTAACAATATTTCCTAATTTACTCTTCATCTGTTTTACTTTTAATATCTATCTAGCATATTTCGCAGCCTATTGAAACAAAAAGAATGAATGTTACCAGGATAAAATTACCCTCTGTCGAAAAATTAGCCAAATAAAAACAATACTAGCATAATATAAAGTCAAATAAATGAATACTGATACAGCTAAAAGCAGGGCAGAATGCTAATTTGAGATTAAAACACACAATATATGGAAAAACAATTCTGCAGATGCACATAGGTTTTCTAAAATTATTACTTAGCAAAAAATGCATCATGATCCAAACAGTTGATAGCTTGCGAAAGAACACCACACAACCCAAAATGTTCCAACATGATATGGCAAGTGGCAAGTGAATTTGCTAGGCATGCATAAAATGGTCTAATCCTTGTAAGAAACTCACAGGAGATGTTTAATTAAAAGATCAGCCCGCAGCTTTTCGTTAGGCCCTCCACACATCAAAACAAGTTCCTTGAACTCTGAGCAAACACTTTCGCAAATAATTACTTTCTTTCCTGCTATAACATCTCTCAGTTCTGCAAGAATTGGATGCTCAAGTTCAGACATCACCTGTAGGCAAACCAGATGATGCACATTGTCAACAAAAGAGCTTAAGGGATGGAGGAAAAGAACAATAAGTGTTTGCCTATTAGCATAGTCAACAGGTAAGTGATGCTAAAGTATCAACATTAAAGGAACTATATAATTAGGTAACAAGGTAGGGCGAAGCAAGAAATGGACCTCCGCTGGCAAAATGCAAAGATCAGTTCCTTTAATCAAGATGGTGTCTTAGGGTGTATCTATCAAAGCAAAATTAATTTAAACATCTTCTCGTTAATCATTGAACTGCCTAATTAAAAAAATAAGTCATTTTCAAAAGTAGGGCACTTTTGGCCACGTAGGCGCCACGTCCGTGCTGGCGCTTTCTTTTTAAAAAAAATTTGTATGCGCGCACTTTTAAACTACGCCTCATACATTAGTATGGGGCTCCCCATCACAAATGTATGGGACGCATTTTGGAAGTGCGTCCCATACACTTGTGATGGGAGCCCCTGAACTGAATGGGACACACTTAAGAAGTGCGCCCCATCCATTTGAATGGGGCGCGGTTCAGAAATGCGCCCCATTCAATTTTCAATTGGGCGCACTTCTAAATTGCGCCCAAAAAAAATTACTTAACAGTCTGTTAAGTAATATATATATATATATGAGAATAATGGAGAAAAGAGGCCATAGGAGGAAATTTCCTCCTATGGCGTGGAAAAAATACAACCTCCACCAATTTTTTCGACGATCGGTCCCCATCATCTTCATCGTTATCATCTAAGATGTGGGTACACCAAATTTCATGTGATTCTACAACTTTTTCACCATGGATTTAGCAATGTAAAAAGTTCTATTGTCGGTAAACCGTTAATTTTGAACCCACTAAATCAACGGTGAAAAAGTTGTGGAATCACATGAAATTTGGTGTACGCACATCTTAGATGATAACGATGATGATGATGGGTGCCGATCGTCGGAAAAAATGGTGGAGGTTGTATTTTTACCACGTCATAGGAGGAAATCCCCTCCTATGGCCTCTTTCCTCCATTAATCTCTCTCTCTCTCTCTCTCTCTCTCTCTCTATATATATATATATATATATCACTCCTCGATCTCTCTCTCATCTCGCTCTCTCTCTCTCTCTTTCCCTCTCTCACTCAAATCACTCTCTCTCGATCTCCCACTCTATCTCTCAGATCTCTCTCTCCCGATCTCCTCAAACCGATCTCTATCCGCTTCGCTGCACCAGCCGAGACCCTCCAACCCTCCTTCTCCAGCAACCTGAGCCCCCTCCTTGCTCCACCGATCGTGATCTTTCGCAAGTAATTTAAATTTTTAAAAATTCTAATTTTATCGTATTTTATTGTTTATTTTAATTTTGTTAAAATGGAAGAAAAATTAGTTTTGTAATTTATGAAAATAGGTTATGGTTGTTAATTTGTGTATTTTATATGTTAATTTAAGAAATCAGGTTAGTAGAAATGTGAAAATAAATAAATAATGTGTTTGTGGAGAATTTTCAAAGCAAGCCTTGTTGCAGGTGGAAAAATGACGGATAATTACATTTCTCTAATTTGCTATTTTGGTGATTATTGATTGAAAAAAAATAGCATTCCTAAATATGTCGGAGGAAAACGTAAGATGACGCGATTCAAAAAGTATAGCGCGTACAACGAGTTGAAACAGGCAGTGTACAGATCTACAAAAATCAACCCGCTAGAGTTCAATATTTCCTTAATATGCAAATGGCCGACGGAGCATAAATACACCGCCATTGAAGTGTCCGATGACGAGAATACACAAGTCATGCTTGGTTAGGGATTGAAAACGATCGAGTTGTTTGTGTAAAAGGATGTATTGACGTGTGCTCAACTGTCCGAATCTTCTTCTGAGATCCTTCTTTTAAAGCGTCCGAGCATAACCCGCAAGGAGAATATTCCCGCATGCTCAATATGAATGCTGATTCTACTGGCTTTATGTCTCCTACCAATAATGACTAGTATAGAGATCAAAGTTATATTGGTGAAGGCACATCAAGCGGAACGCCAATAAATTGGCAGTTTATGAAATAAGTATTATCTTGCATACCTTTATACCATATGTATATTTAGCGGAACACCATTTATTTAGAGTGGAGGTATGTCATAGTTTACTACGTACTCGTAAATTTCTGTGCAGTTCTTTTGTACCGCCGGTCGGTTCTTTGTAATCCTGCGCCAAGGTTTGGCTCAATTTTCTTTTACAAAATACTGAGCACATGCAGCCATGCAATATAGGATGGACACCGACTGCAGACGATAGATCAGTATTTCGTCAATGTGCAACAGAAACTTCAACTACCATGTATGTCCCTAATGTAGGTTCCGCACATGCAACATATGAACCTGCTACCGATCCAGCAATGTTAGAGCATAACGAAGATGATGATGCTAGTGATGATGAGAAGATTCAAGCACAAGATATCATGCAAATTACACATGTCCTTGTTGATGAGAATGATAGACAGTGAATCACAAATTCATGTGTTAATAAGGATTTCGATGCGTTTAAAGATCCACTTGCCAATAACATAACTGATACTCACATGTTATCTATAGCTGTAATGGAGAATGTCAACTTTCGTGATGATAAGCTTTTGGCAGTTGATACCGACGGTGGATTAAAAGTGGGCGATGTGTTCAAGAATAAGGAGAAGTTAATTCAGGCTGTCAGTATTTGGTCAATTAAACACGAAGTTTCTTTTAGACCAACCAAGACTATCATGACCAAATACACCGTCGTTTGTAAAACAGACGCGAAATGTCCTTGATGACTTCATGCATATATCTCGAAGAAATCACAGACAGGATATTTTATGATAAAGAAGTATGTGGGTGAGTTTTCAGGAGAGAGAGGTGACTCCCGATGACTCTTCCCCTTGTTCGGTCAAGGCGAGGATATGTTTGATCTGCCAGAAGAACTCTTTCCTTATGAAAGGGTCTTGTTCTGCCGTATGGGCTTTAACACATCAATTTCACTATCCTATTCTTCCAGCAGAG
This sequence comes from Agapanthus africanus, assembly GCA_030015575.1. Taxonomy (NCBI): domain Eukaryota; kingdom Viridiplantae; phylum Streptophyta; class Magnoliopsida; order Asparagales; family Amaryllidaceae; genus Agapanthus; species Agapanthus africanus. The sequence continues at coordinate 450,364,741 of JASDDO010000010.1, read as the reverse complement.
GAGAGCTTTTAGAAGTGAAATCGGTCCATTGATACCTACAATTGTTTCAACCAAGGCCGAGCACTCTTCTCGAATTTTTGGATGCACTCTTGCTTTAAGTAGCTGTGAATTCAAATCATAAACAAGCCACTTCTAGATTTTTTTGCAACAAGATCTTACCTTTCGTGAAAGCAGATGTCTATATGACTCCACGTACGATCCAAGTACTTGTAAAAGAAACCTTGTTCATCGATATAAATTATATAAAGGTATGACATGCGTTGAACAAAGCATTGTCTAAAATCTACGGAGATTGGAAAGAGTCGTATGAACCTGCACCAGCCATTCCTAGCACCACTCGTGCCTCCACCACCGATCACATATGCACGAAGAACACCACCGTCTCATCATCCCGATGAGTACGGGCATAGACCATCACAGCTAGAGCCGTCTCAGCCACTTGTCGCTGATGAAGCCAGACCGTCACAACCTCGACATCCTGTAGCGAAAAAGAAGACACCAGCCGCGTTGTGACGACTTCGTTAGATCTCATGAAGTATTGTGTTGTATTGTGCTATAGTCGAACTCGTGTGGAGTCGGCTTAACTTTATTATTTTACAGTGTTTATTGCTTTCAGCTTATGGTCTTCGTCTTGCGGCGTCGTATATTTTGTATGGATTGTGTCTCCGCCGTGTGGGCGTCGAGTTAACTCCCGTGTGAGGATACTATTATTTTTCTATTGTTGTACAAGGAATTTTATTCAAAATTTACGAAAGAGGCGATGTCCGATTTTTTTCAAACTTGGGGCAAATTGCTATATAATTTCCAAAGTATTGACAGTTTACACAGCAATTTACCTGTTGCTTTGAAATGGGTGGTGTAATTTTGTCTTCTATATGTGCAAGGTCTTCATCATTTCATGTTCCAATTGAATGTGAGATCATCTATCATTGTCATTTCAGTTTTGATATCATGCTTCCACCAATGTCTAATTTGGATATGACAAGTGAGAAATACAACTTTGTAAAACATTATGTTATCCTATGAGCTCAAGTGCTGAGCCAAGTCCAAACAAAAAACATTATTTTCAAACAATAATTCTTAACAAAACAAACTTTAATAACAAAACATCTGCATTCATTGAAATAAACACGTATCCATACAACGAACATTACATAAAGGTAAGTCTCACACACATTCTCTCTCACACCTATACATGTTTTGATCACTTATAATTCATAAACATATTTAGCTCAATATTGATCTCCACGAAAACAGAATTAATCCTCTCTGTAAGGGTCTCATCATATGCATAAACATCCCATGCAAGTTCGAATTGGTGCAAAGTTCGACGATGCATAAAGATGCGATGGAGAGCGCTTGATGAGTACTCGATAACACAATCAGAAAGAAGACCTATAAAATGGAAGAAGCGGAGACGACGATTTGCTTCTCCATAGTGGTCATGGGTTACTTCTTCAGGAGAAGACAAGAATGCATCCAATACGGCTAAGTGCAAAAGCCGAAGGATTGCGTGGTCGATCTTTAATGGGGGTTCATACCCCCTGTAATCGATAGAGAATGCACTCGTAACCCATGTAGTCTATACTAGTGAATTCAGCTTTCACGATGGTGTAAGGGATGCTCCTCTTAATGTCATCGTTTGATGGTAATCCTGCAGATGAAGATTCTGATAATGAGAGAGAGCGAGACCGAGATCGGAGAGAGAGATCGGGATTTGAGATATAAAGAGTAGGGGCCCGTAGAGTGGAGAGAGCTGACAGTGGTGACGGCGAATGTGGTGACGGAGGTGAATGTGAAGGTGGTGACGGTGATAGTAATGAGATCTGAGAGGGAACGCAGAGAGAGATTTGAGATAGAGGAAGAGTGAACCCTCATTTATACAAGAAAAATTACTCACGGGTTTGTTTCTTTCTTAGGCGCAGTTGGCAACTGCGCCCAAAAAAACCAGACCCGTGAGTGAGTCTGTTTCTTTTCGGGGCGTAGTTGGCAACTGCGCCCCACAATGCCAACTGCACCCCACAAAGACGCAGACCCGTGACTAAGTGTGTTTTTTTGGCGCATTTGCCAACTGCGCCATAAAAGACTCAGACCCTTGTGACTTCATGGGGCGCAGTTTCTAGCTGCGCCCCATGGAAATGTATGGGGCGCACTTTAAAAGCGTGCCCCATATATTTTAAAGCAAAATGATTAGGGCGCACTTACAAAGTGCGCTTCTTATATTTTATTTAGGCACTACAAATGCATGGGGCATACTTTCAAAGTGCGCCCCATGCATTTGTAAGGGGCAAAGTTGCTAACTGCACCCCTTATAAATTTTTTTAAAAAGTGTCAGCGCCAGCCCGGCGCTGACGTGGTGCCTACGTGGCCAAAAGTGGCCTGCTTTTGAAATAATTTTTGAAAGTGGCCTATTTTTGTTAATACTTTAAAAATTATGTCTAATGTAAAAAATTGCCCAAAAAACTAAATTCTCAATTTTCACTAACTATTGTGCGTATACTTTTCTTTGTTGCATTAGCAGCCGTTTTTTTTTCCCTCTATTCACTTCATGGCTAACAATCTCAGAATAATCTTCACTCGAAGTGAAACAAAACACTAATCAGGTCATGAAATCACCTGTGCAATCACGAACTCAAAGTTGCTCTTGAACCTAGCCCTCATCTCAACCTCCTGAGTCTGGAGCAACCTCCCACACCCGCCATTACTAATCCCCGACACCATCGCAATCATCGCCGTCGTATCCAAATTCACCATCTCCGCCGTCTCATCCCCCTCCGGCCTCATCAACGAAACCAAACCGCCAAACTCTCCATCACCCCCATTCCCTTCTCCAATCTCCAAACCCCTCAAAACCCTAGAATCCAAATCCAACGCGATTTTTATCTCGAACGCTCGCCCGAATCCCAACAGATCGATCTCTACCGCCCGGAACTCATCCGCAAACTTGCCAGCTACGTCATCGGAAACGCCCTTGGCGAAGACGAAGACGATGGAATCGGGCCTGAGGGCGGCGTCGGAGCGAGCGGCGGCGAGGGTTTTGTCGACGCGAGGCTTGAGATTCGGCCAGAGGAGGTAGGTAGGGTTACGATCGGAGACGAGGAACCAGGAGGGGGAGCGGCCGAAGGTGCAGACGATGTCGACGTGGACGGCGGCGATGGGCTTACAGAGGCGGGAGACGTTGCGGACGGAGGGGTGGAGGACGGCGGTGAGGATGGAGTCGAGGTAGCCGAGGTTGAGGCTGATGGATGATGATGATGATGATGATGATGAGAGGCGAGAGAGGAAGCGGAGCTCGGAGGAGAGGAGGCGGCGGAGAGTGAGCTTAGCGGCGGCGGAAATCTTGGAGGTGGGGAGGGAGGGGAGGGAGTGATCGAGGAGGAAGATGCAGCGGGCTTTGGCTTCCTCTAGCGTCTTGATGGAGGTTCGAGACATTGGGTCGTCTCAAGTTCAGCTTGATGCACTGCGATGTAATTTGTATTTGAAATGTTTTGGAGAGAATAAACGAATACTGGCTGTTTACACATTTTAAACGCTTGGCCCGATCCAGCTGTCAATGAAAAATCACCGGAAATCATATATTCCTTAGAATGAGATTCTTATGCATATGGTTTCAGAGGATGCTGTATTGATGAGTTTGGTATATTGTGATTACTTCCAGTAATATATGTGCACAACAGCAACGAACGTCGCGGCTGCGGTTGCGGTTGTGGAGTGAGCGGCATAAAAAGTGTCGGCCAGCAATGGAGAACGACGGTCGTCGGGTGACGATAGACTAAAAGTCGCACCGACGGACGGTGTTCGGTGCCACAATTGAGGACTGGAGAACGATAGGTGGTAGTATGAGGGGTTTGGCGGGTGGTAGCCGATGGTGGCGGGTGAGGAAGGGTGATGATGGACCGACGAATGACAAGCGGCGGAGGCGGGCACCAAGCCGATGCAACAATCAGCGACGGCCGACACCGGTGGAGGGTGGTGTGCCTGGCGTTGACATGCTGCAATCAACAATGGGCGACAATAATGGTCAATGACGGCCGGCGAGTGGGAGAGCGGGTGGTCGGACGGACAACAGTCATGACACTTGTTGAGTTTTTTTCTTTTTGACCAAAAAAGTAGGGAAATGCCGGAGAATATATATATATATATATATATATATATATAAGAGAAATAAAATCAATAAGGACAAAAGAATTTGCTTAAAAGAAATAAAATCAGTATGTACAAAAGAATTTGCTGGTGAAAACAAAATTCAAAGATATATATCTCTACGAGTTCAAGACTTAGCCAAGAAGTGAGAGAGAGGCGAACGGACCTTTGTCGTCATCCTCCACAAGCACACAACTTTTCTAAGCATGATCAAGCGGATATGTAGGATAAATTCAGTTGACAAATTCCAGCACAAAAAAGAAACAAAAAGATATATACAAATATACACATCATAAAACAAAGAAGAAAGGTACAGACCTCTCCTATCATCGGCAGAAGTAGGACAAAAAATAATAGCATCTTCCATAGTGGTTTGCAACTTGACTCTCAAACTGTAAAAGAATTCCTTTCCATTCCTCATGCAGTAGGCATCATGTCAATTAGATTTGGCGTTTGCTGAATGCTTGTGAAGGGGACGAGGTCAACACCATGTTGCAACTTCAACTTCTATGTTCTTGAGGCCGTGCCTGTCCACAAACGAAACAAATGAAAAATAGGAAATAACTGTTCATCTTTTCCTTAAAGTTTAGGATTAAATACTCGGTCATTTCTCTCTAGCCATTTTGAGAAAAAAAATCCTCAATCGAATTCGGGCCGGTTTGAATTCCAAATAAAGACTTGAAATCGTCCCAAACTGCTATTGAAATTGGACAAGCAAACAAAATGCGAAAAGCAATTTCGGTATTGCAATCACAAAAGAAGCACCGAGCATCACCTGTCCATCCCCTATGCATAAGCACCTCTTTAGTGAATAAACTGTTACCGGATAATAGCCAATAGAACACTTTCACCTTTAGCGGAATAGAAGGCATCCAGATTAAGGATTCATAAGGAAATTGAACTCTCCCAGATATAAGGAAGTTAGACACTGATTTAACAGTGAAATAGCCATTCTTCAAGCACCAACTAGGAGAGTCAGACACATTTGAAAGAGTAAAAGAGACAGGGCAATTTGTAAGATCATCATATTTAGAAGTTGCATGAACAAAGTGTTGCGATAAATACAATCATGCAGACAAAACAAATGATATAGAGAAGAAACAAAACCACATGCAAATAGAAAATACGAGAATTTACTAATTAGGCAAAGGCGGAGTTTTATTAATAACCAAAAGTGGAGGAGTACAAATGGTGGAAGAATACAAATCCCTCGTACAAATAGTTCTCTCTCAAAAAACTATCTTAAAGACATCAATCTCTAAGGTTGCAAAATACTACAATATATATAGTATACTAGAGATAAGTCTAAATAACTAATTTTCCAATTAATAAATATCCACCTTTCTTGTAGATAAGTCTGAATCTGTTAACCCTTGCCTTGTAGATAAGTTTGAATTTATGAGAAATCAATAGAGATCGGAATGGAAGGTACATACAACAAATCTCCATCCTGCCTCACATTCCCATAAACTCCTCCATCAAAATTAATAATAGCTCCACCTTCACCACAAAACCCCGATCAAGAGCTCAAATGAGTGCGACACACTCCAATAAAGTTCAAGCTATGCACAAACTTAACAACCGAAAGAGGCTTCGTCAACATGTCGGCCGGATTATCCGCTGTGCCAGCATTCTTCACAACAATCTCTTCTTTCTCAACGATTTCATGTACAAACCAATACCTCACATCAATGTGCATCGTCCTATCATGATGCATATGATCTTTCTCAAGTGAATCGTGTTTTGGTTATCACAGTAGACTATTATGGCATCCTTTTGAATACTAAGTTCCGAAAATAGTCCCTTCAACTCGATCGCTTTCTTAACAACCCCAACAACGGCCATATATTCCGTCTCCGTCGTAGACAATGCTACCGTAAGCTGTAACGAAGCATGCCAACTAATGGCACATCCTCCCAAGAAGAATATATAACCGGTGATCGATCTTCGTCTGTCAAGATCACCTGCATAATCGGAATCGCCGAATCCAACCAAATTGTCGTCGTTCCTTCCAAACACCAACCCACGTCAGACGTACCTCATGGGTATCATAATATCCATCTCATTACCTACCAATAGCCCTTACCAGGAGAAGCCATATAACGACTAACAACACTAACGGCGTGTGAAATGTTGAGTTGTGTACAAACCATGGCATACATAACGCTGCCCACCGCACTCGGGTATGGAACATTAGAAATATACTTAATCCCATCCTCTGTTTGCGGCGATGAACGAGATGAAAGTTTAAAATGAGCTGTAAACGGAGTACTTACAGATTTAGCATCTGCCATGCCAAAACGCTCTAAAACTTTCTCAATATATCACTGTTGACACAAGTAAAGCTTTCTTTCTTTGCGACCGCACCTGATCTCCATGCCAAGTATTTTCTTAGCCGCTCTCAAATCCTTGGTCTCGAACTTTCCTTTCAACTGTTCTTTCAAATTCTGAATATCAACCATATACCTTGCTGCTATCAACATAAAGCAACAAATATATGAAAGAACCATCGGCGAGCTTCTTCGAATACACACTACTGTCGCCCATACTTCTCATGAACTCAATTTCTATTATGAAGGAGTCAAACTTCTTATACCAACGTCTAGGTGACTGCTTCAAACCGTAGAGTGACTTCTCTAGCAAACAAATGTGGTCTTTTTTGCCTTCAACTTCAAAACCTTCGGGCCGTTGCATGTAGATCTTCTCTACCAAATTACCATGCCAGAATGTTGTCTTCATATCAAGCTGCTCAAGCTCCAAATCTTATATAGGTACCAAACCGAGTAAGACACGTATGGAGGTATGTTTAACAGCCGGGGAAAATATCTCATTGAAGTCAACTCTCCGAAGCTGCGAATAGCCTTTAGCTACCAATCGTGCTATGCACCTCATATTCAATGTCCCTTGTTCACCTTCTTTCCTTTTTCCCACTTGCAGCCAAATACTTTCTTTCCTCCTTCAGGTTTCACGAGCTTCTAAGTCTGGTTTTTGTGAAGAGACTCGATCTCTTCATTCATAACGACTAACCAACGAGCTGACTCATCGGATGAGATGGCTTCTTTATAGTTTTTCGGTTCGCTACTATCAACTGTCTCTACAACAGACAGCGCATACGTCACTAGATCATCGTAGCCATATCTTTGTGGCGGTCTAATGTCTTTTCTTTGTCGGTCACGAGCGATCAAATACTCCTCATCATAAGCTTCTTCGAACGATGGTGAAGGAGAGATCTCCTGCGAACCCGAGCTTTCACCGACCTCAATATTAACGCTCGGCTCATCCTTCTTCAAATCGTCTTCAACTGGAGATTTCACAATCTTCGGCTTCAATATAGCAGATTCATCAAAAGTCACATCTCTATTAATCATAAATTTAGGTGACTTAGGATCCGAACGCCATAATCTATAATCTTTAACGCCGGTAGTAAAACCGAAAAATATGCATTTTTCGCTCGAGGATCCCACTTGCCTTCACGGCAATGTGCATAAGCGGGGCAACCAAACATCTTAAGTGTTGAATAATCGGCGTGCTTCTCTGACCATACCTACTCCGGTGTCTTACAACTTAGCGATGTATGAGGTGACCGATTCACAATATAGCACGTCGTATTTACTGCTTCTGCCTAAAACTCCTTTCTGAGCCCTGCGTTAGACAACATGCACCGTGCTTTCTCCAAAAGAGTTTGGTTCATCCGCTTCGCCACTTCATTTTGCTGTAATGTGTAGACAACGATATGATGCCAAACTATCTCTTCGTTTCTGCAGAAATTATTAAATCTCCACCGCAAAACTCTAACAGTCTCTTGATCTGCTTGCCTGTCTACTTCTCAAGCAACGTTTTCCATTGCTTGAATATAGTAAACACATCACTTTTGTATTTCTAGAAGTAGATCAAAACCTTCCTCGAAAAATCATCAATGAAGATAAGTAGATATTTGGCACCGCTTCCTTTAGAAGCAACTAGAAAGGGTCCCCAAAGATCCAAATGGATATAATCAAGAGTGTTTAACAAGAAAAATTCATCAAATAATAGTACACATGCATTTAAATATTTATTTCAATCTATAGGAAAAAGTTCACCAAACATGGGATCAGGACTACAGGGATTAATAAAACAGTATACAAAGTTCTCTAACTCCCTCTTGGCCTTCTCTACCATTTCGAAACGACGATTCTCATGAAAAGTCACTCCCCACCGATTAGCGCCGTGTTCGTCGGCAAAAACAGACATGACGGTCGGCCGAGCCCGTATCCGACTGAGCAGATGGACGGAGTGGTACCTTAAAGGCTTCGTGATCAGACCGGCCTCCTGAAATTAGTCAACTTTGTCATCCGTTGCGTCGAGCATCGCCAAAGTCATCTCCGTCGAGTGAGGAGGAATGTCATGGAGAACGGCAAGAAAAATTGTACGAAGCCAGATGGAGCCGGCAGGAAGATGAGATCCCCTACGAATCATGAGTTCGTGCATCACCGTGTCGCATTGATCACCCGTGAGAGCGGGATTCGCCAAACGTGTACCAAAACGAGGAATAATCTCCCCGCCTCCCATGGTCGTCGAAGAGCATGCAGGCGATATGATTCTTTCTCTGTGAAAAATGGTTCTCTCTCTATAAAAGTGAAGGAGAAGATGAACATTTCTCCAAATTATAAAGAGAAGCATTCAAAGTCTCAGCACAGAAAATGTTACGCATGGTGTCAGTTGGAACTATTCCCAAGCTCTGACAAAAAAAAGTGTTGGAAAAGAAAAGGATGACTCAGAAAATCATGAGAAGAAGAAACGAAACTCTCCCATGTGCAAATCGCATGAACACTCACATGCAAAGCATGTGACCGCCGGCTTCAGGGAGGATTAAATCTTATGATCGGGCTCCCACGTGTTAAACACGTGAGCGCTCACATGTTAGCGCATGGTCTCAGTTGGAACTAAATACAGATAAACAAAAAACATATGGGCTCCCACGTGTTAAACATGTGAGCGCAGAATACAGGTAAACTAAAACCCATACCGGGCTTACGTGTTAAACACGTGAGCGCTCATGAGAAAAACATATGAGCGCATCAGTTTGAAGCACTAGCTTTAGAATTAAATTCTATTTGGGGAAATATTTTCCCCCCGATATTTCTAATACTAGAAAGATTTTCTCTGTTAAACAGAAAGCCTCCGGATTCAAAATCCAACGGTGGTTATAACACCATCGACCAAATCAGAAAATAAAAATCGATTTCTTTGTTAGGAAAATATTCTCCTAATCTTGCTAAAACAAACAGAAAATATTTTCTGTTAAATAAAATTCCCCGGATCTTAGATCCAACGGTGGATAAAATTCTCCGAGTGATCTTTGAGATCAATTGATATCTCTCGATGAGAGATTTATTCAAACTAATTGAAAGTTTTTCTCTCCTATATAAAAGACCCGAGACTTCAAGTCTCAGGGATACAACAGACCCCTCAAGCTTTAGAAAAAAGAGAAAAACCCTCTACAAGCTTCTACCAGAGAGAAAATCCTCTTTACAAACAACAAACTATTTAATTCTCATTCTCAAGAAAGATCATCCTCCTCTTTCAAAACTCTAGGTAAAGAAAATAGAGAGATAAAAAAAACTCCTTTACCTATCATATGTATATATACAAGGGTTTAATCCTCTAAAACGAACTTAATTCTTTCTCTGGATCTGAGATCTGCAAGAAAAGTCACCCATAAGTTGAAAATTTAATTCTCATCGGGAAGATCTTGCTATTTAGACTCAAGATCTAGGGAAAAACTATGTTGTTCTATCACCCCTATATAAATATGAGAAAAGAACATGGAAGGAAAAGATGGAATTTACATTCCATGAATTTAATTCGTTCGAAGATGTATTTTATCTAAAAAACAGGGTTTAACCCTTCAAAGAATTTAGTTCTCACAAAAAAGAGAAAAGAAGAAGAAAAGAAGAACTTAGTTCTCTACATGAAGTATAGGGGAGGCTCACGTGAAAGGCATGTGAAGACCTAGAAAATAAAGACCCACGTGATATCCACGCGAGCATTCAAAAGAAATTATAAAGACAGTGCCTCACGTGATATTCACATGAGCGCACATAAGGCCCATCTGAAGACAGCGCCATAAAAAAAGTAGTTAAGACTGATAGGGCAACGCCTGAACCTGAGCGTCTCACGTGATACTCGCATGAGCGCCAAAGTCTTGGCGCCCCACGTGATATCCACGTGAGCGCCATAAAAAAGTGCTTAAGACTGATAGGGCAACGCCTGAACCTGAGCATCTCACGTAATACTCGCGTGAGTGCCAAAGTCTTGGCGCCCCACGTGATATCCACGTGAGCGCCAATGCATGATCTGGATATTATATTCACAGTCTAAATGACTAAGTGCTTAGTACTGACATGACAATGCCCAAGCCTGAGCGTTTCACGTGATGTACACGTGAATCTCATAAAATGAGTGATTAGCACTGGGCGGGCAATAAAAAGCCCAAAACCCGGTCCAAAAGGGACTAGGCTTTTCTGAAGATATACTTCTGTGATTATAGATCAAATGTGCCCATATGCTCACTGTAATCGAGCCCATATGCTCGCCCCTATTAAATTGATCTTAATAAGATTAATGATCTAACTATGTTTCTAGGTTGATCTTAGTCTTATAGGAGACTAATGTATCCTTAGCCCACACGCTAATATATTTAAGTTGATCTTAATCTAAACAAGATTTACAATCCTTGAACCCTTTGAGCTGACGGAATATACGACCTAGGTTCAAACCCAAATCTAATATATACTGATTTGGACTAATCCGCGCCCTACGGGCGACGACATAAACTAGTCTCCGTATACAATTCACGGGCAACCATAATAAACAATATATATAACACGATACGAAGTGACCTACTGGAGCAGGCAAAAGTTGTTATTTCAACGTGATAACGTAATTAACTGCCAGGGCTTGCGCCTGCAGGGAAGAGCGTCCCCACAACCAAAACCCCTCAAAGAAGGGGAATCTGATAACGTCACGCTATATTGATCGCATCTGTCCAAACCTCCGATATACGCCGCTATAAATCAACTTGGTATGTTTGGAGAGGTGGACGGATATGTTCCAAATAGTATCTGTCCCCAAATTCAGGCTAGACGTCTCTGCGTCTCAGTCCAGTCTTCGGCAGTAAACAGATTCTGGCACGCCCGGTGGGATCTCTTTCTCTTTCCACTCTATACTTCGTGTGTCGTGTTTCATGAACAAAATCATGGTTCGCTGTGATCATGGTTGCCTTTGGATTCAAAATACTAAAATTTGGTGTTTCGCCTTTGTGCAGAATCAATGGCCTCCAACTGCACTTGTAACGACTCTGAAATCACTGTACGGAAATTTTCTTGTTAATGTACAGAAAAGAGTATTACAGCCTGTGTATGAGTTATAAGTTACTTTTGTTAAATAAAAGTAAGAAACAACTTGTAGCTCACTGGTAAAGCCTATGCACTGCTGTGACGTAGCCTGTGTGTTCGATTCCCATCAGACACAATTATTATTTTTTCTGATTTTTCTTTTTATTTTTGGAAGCCCAAAAGGTTGCACGTGCAATATACGGGGAAATGAAAAGTTGAGAAGAATCAAATATGCGAAAAATGGAGTAAACACAGAATTAATCATGTGGCACGAATCTCGAGGCCAGAGAGCCAAATCCGACCGGCCGAATTGGACATGGGGCCGGCGCCGACGGCTATGATGAGCTCGTTTACCTCTGTGCTTTGCACACTTGTCTCTTCAGCTCCTCTTAACCCCTCTGCACTGTTTGATTTCCCTGCAATCAAGCAGAGACCCTTCATTTCACCAATTAACACCATTTTAATGCTTTTTAATCCAAAATTTTAATTCCCAAACCCTAATTCTCCACTATAAATACCACCACATACTTTAGCTCAGCACCATTCTGAAAATTCGAGCAAAATTTCTCTCAAAAATTTCCTAAGTTCAAGTGGAGTAAAGCAGAGTTAGCGAGCAAGCTTGTTCCGTCGATAATCGAAGCCATTTCCGGAGCTCCCGGACGCCACGAAGACACTCCTTCTCTTCCTCACCCTTTTCTTAAGATTTCCAAACCGTAAGTCGCTCCCAACTCTCTTTCTTTTCATTGAAATTCATCTCCAAATCATATATCGGTAAAGTGGAGTTATTACCGATACCTTTCTTTTCTAAAACCTAGAACTCCCCTTTTCATTATATCTTGGTCAATCTAATTTTACCACATTACCCATAACTTTAAATACCAATATTTAGAATCAAGTTTAACCAAGATTCTCATGTGAAACAACCATAATTGAACATTTTCATTAAAGTTGTAACAACCCTAAACTTTTTTTCAAAAATACAGAAAGGAGTACCTAAGCCTGAGCACAAGTTATAAATTTAATTTGCTTTTGAACAGCAAGAAAGAGCTTGTAGCTCACTGGTAAAGGCCTTGCACTGCTGAGACGTAGCCTCTGTTGTTCCCCTCCGAAAGACGGCACAAGACTGACGTCTTGCCTGAGATTCGGGGCAGATGCTAATTGGTGTTATCCGTCCACCTCTCCGAAGATGCCAAGTTGATTTATGGCACCATGTATCGAAAGTTTAAGCAAATACGACCGATGTAGCAGACTTCGTCAGATTCCCCCTCGCTTGAGAGGTTTTTGATTGTGGGGACGCACTTCCCTGCAGGCGCAAACCCCTGCAGTTAATTACGCTACCGCATCGCGGTAACCACTTTCTCCTTCTCCAAATGGTCACTTTGTGTCGTGTGTGTTTGTTTTGTTTTTGGTTGCCCATGGATTGTATACAGAGACTAATTTATGTTGTCGCCCGTAGGACGTGGATTAGTCTAAATCCGTATTTTCTTAGATTTGGGTTTGGGGGTTTGGGTTTAAGGATACGTTAGTCTCATTTGAGACTAAGATCAACTTAAACGTTCGTTAAGGATACGTTAGTCTAATTTTAGACTAAGATCAACTTAACAGGATCATTTAGATCCAATAAAAGAGCATTTGAACTCTATTATTTAGTTTAGGGACATTGCGGTCGATTACCAGTTTAAGGACATAGTGGTCCAATACCAGTTTAAGGACGGGGTGGTCCAATACCAGTTTAAGGACGTAGTGGTCCAGGTTAAGGACATCATAGTCCGTGAGTTTTAAGACCTCACAGTCAAGGTTAAGGACATCATAGTCCGTGAGTTTTAAGACCTCACAGTCAAGGTTAAGGACATCATAGTCCGTGAGTTTAAGGACCCCACAGTCCGTTGTTAGTTTTAAGACATCACGGTCGAGGTTAAGGACATCATAGTCCATGAGTTTAAGGACCCCACAGTCCGTGAAATGTATAGTTGTCGGGACCCGTCACCTCTTTGAAGACGTTGAGGAATTACAACGACAAATATCAGAGAAGTGAAGAGATGTACCCTTGAACCCAGGTGGATTAAATGATCTATAGCCCAGTTTGGAACTAAGACCAATTAATTATATTATGAGCACATTGGCTCGGTTAAGTCTGAATTGAGGACGTATGGCCTTCTTGGGCTAAGTCCAATCAAGTTTGGAATATCGGCCCTCTGTTGGTCCATTGAAGGGGAGGCTTTGCCTCTAGAAAATGAGTCAATTGGGCTGAAGCTAGTGTTCAACACTAAAGAACAACAGTGTTAAACACCGGTAATAAGATCATCAAATTAGTGTTTAAACACTAGAAATGTGATTCTCAAATTAGTGTTAAACACTAACAGATAAAAGTGTTAAACACTGGCAACAAAATTATCAGATTAGTGTTAAACACTAGAAAAGGGAGGGATCACGTGGGAGCACGTGATAGCATCAAAAAGTGGGGCCAGATCCCCATATTTTGTTCTCAGGATATTCAGATAAGTGTTAAACACTTTTGGTCTTCAGGCCATCACGTATGGGCACGTGATGGGCTTCCAGTCATTGATTATTAAAGCGTTTTACTAGGGGTCACGTGGGGACACCTGAGGGTGCCCAAGAATGGTTCTGCTTTTGGATTTATTCTCTTTTGTTTTAAGGGTCACGTGGGGGCACGTGAGGCATTGCCTCCGAGCTTTATCCCTTCTCATTTTGGGGATCTTTTCAGGGGTCACGTGACCTTAGTCCTTTGCACGCATGGAGATCCTTCAAATCTCTTTATTTTCAAGAATTGAATTCTTTTATAGGGTTAAACCCTAATTATGATTTTGGAGGAATTAAATTCCTATTGTGAAAGAATTAAATTCTTATGTAGGGTTAAACCCTAATTTCATTTTAAGAGGAATTAAATTCCTATGAATTTAAGAGAATTAAATTCTCAATTAGGGTTAAACCCTAGTTCTGCCCATCTTGAAGGAATTAAATTCCTATAATTTTAGGAGAATTGAATTCTCATATAGGGTTAAACCCTAGTTTCATCTTGAAGGAATTAAATTTCTGTGAGTTTGGGAGAATTAAATTCTCATATATAGGGTTAAACCCTAGTTTTGTTTTGGAAGAATTAAATTCTCTAAACTCAATTCCGCCTCTAAGTTTTGGATCTGCATGGCAGGATCTCAACCCGATGAGAATTAAATTCTCATCTTATGGGGAGATGTGCTTTGTACAGATCTTCAGCCAGAGGAAGAACTAAGTTTTTTTTATGTAGAAGAGTTAAACTCTTAGATTTGAGAATTAAATTTTCTATTTGAAGTTTTTATCCCCCTTTCTTTCTCACCTAGGGTTTTTCTTTGTAGAGAATTAAATTCTCCTTTCTCTTCTCTCTGAAATTTCAAGATTCCAAAGCTCTCTCTCCAAAACTCTCTCTTTTTTTCTCTTCTCTTGGCTCCTATTTATAGGAGGAGGAAAAGAATCAATTTGTTTAGCAAATCTTTTTTTGAAAGATTTTGTTTGTTTTCATAATTAATATGAGCGTTTAGATCATTAAGTGAATTTTATTCACCGTTGGATTTTCAATCCAAAGATATTCCGTTTGTTATTTCTGGTGAGATTTAGGGAAATCTTTCCTTGTCTAAGATTTTTCCATAAATTTATGATATTTAATCACCCCTGGATTTTTAATCCAACGGTTCTCCTTAATCCTTTCCCATTTGGAAAGATTTTAGAGAAATTTAGAATTTTAATTCTATTAAACTGTAAGGTTTTCGAAGCCTGTCACGTGCTGGCATGTGATCCTTGGTCACGTGTGAGCACGTGACCGCCAATTGAGCCCTTTAACAGCCACCTGTTTATGTTGTTGTTTTAACCATCACGTGTCAACACGTGACCATTGGTCACGTGTGAGCACGTGACACCTCGTTGAGCTATTTTCTGATTTTTAGAATTAAATTCTATTAAGTTGTGAGGCTTTCAAAGCCTGGCACGTGACCCTTGGTCACGTTGGAGCACGGGACCCCAAATTGAGTCATCTTTCAGCCTTTTGTTTTTCGTTTCTGTTTAGTGAGATTTTAACCATCATGTGTCATCACGTGACCATTGGTCACATGTGAACACGTGATACCTCATTGTGGTAATTCCTGATTTTTTAATCAGGAAACAAATGCCCCCACAGCGTTGCTCTCACGTGTCTGCACGTGAGTGCAACGCTGTCACTTTTGCGACCGTTGGATCCATCTAGGGAATCGGGAAGACGAAGCGTTTCCATCACATCCTATAAATGCAGGGGTCTCTTCAGAAGCGCCTCCACTCTTTCATCTTCCTCCTTTGGCTATCTTTTCTTTTGAGAATTTAATTCTCGTTTCTCAAAGCTTAGTTCTCTGCTTCGAAAATTTCCAGAGTTTAACCCTGTCAAAGAAAATTCTCTTTTCTCAGGTAATGATCTTTGAATGATCGAAGAACCTTCACAGAAACCTTTCACTGAATTTTAAATCCACACCAAGGGTTTTCCCTTTTAATCAAGAACCCATCTTTTTAAAACTCTTAAAAAAACAGAAAACCTTTTAATCTTCAAATAATAGATCTCTTAAGGTTTCTCTAATCTTTAGGGATCGGTGGTGGTGTTTGTCTTTTCCATGGAATTTAATTCCATCATCAAAAAGCTCTGGCTATGGGAAAAGCATTTCTGGGAATTTAATTCACTTTTTCAAAAAGGAATTTAATTCATATGAAGAACTTAGTTCTTCTCAGAGGACTTCTTGGGTTTTCTTACCCTGGGTTGTCTCTCTGTAACCAAAAAGAAGTTTGCAATGTCTCTTTCTGGGAATTTAATTCCCTTGATTCTGTTTGATTTGCCACAGAGTCCAAGATGAATTTCTTTTTAGGGGAATGTGTAGGGTCATTTGAAATCCACTGCTTATTTAATGAGAATCTTCCTTTTGTCCCATTATAATTGCTTTGCCTCATCATTAGCTAGCCGCCATCTTGATTTCGTGGGACCCATGTGTTTTGTAACTAATGGTCCCATAAAATGAGTCCACTGTCGCTTTCTTCCACTATCTTTTTATAAGTATATATTTATAGTCATATATATATATATACTGTTGGCTTCGCTTTTAACAGTTTCCCCTTATTTTATTTCAGGTACAATGACTTCCGTTCCGTACTTTCCTTTCACTCGCTCGGAGGTCGCTTTTCCTCAGTCGCCATCCGATGAGGAAGTGACGGCGATGATCAGGGCTCATGATCCGAACTACACCAACTTGCTTTTGTGGGGGACCTGGTATGGTCATATTATCCGGGGTCGCCGGAGCTTTCTTTGCGAAGTGCCGACGGAGCCTACCTTTCCGTTCCTGCCGATGGATCCTCCAGGGACTGTCTTCTCTGTGGAGATGCCTAATTGGACTCCGATGGGACGGCTCGAGCCTTCAACGACCGGTATCCCGAACCATCCAATCTCGACCATAGATATTTTTGGGGCGCCGCATTTGCCAGGGCAAAGCCCAGCCATGGGGGCAGATTTATAAGATAGGGCTTACCCCTCGACACCCCACGGGCTATCTTCTTTGGGCTCGATACATCCTGTCCGCCCATCGTGCGCGACTGCAGAAGGTTGGGCTTTATCAGGCGATATATGCGTCCCTCTTCCACTACCAGTCTCCTCACGTCTGGTGGGTTAAGGCTTTCCTGAACCAGTGGAATCTCCCCGCCAACACTTTCCTCCTAGGGGACCATGAAGTTTCGATTTCTTTGGAAGAATTTCGCGAGATCTCGGGGCTGCCAATCAGAAGGACACTTTACGAGGAATTGCTGCCTTCTGACGAGTACATCTTTAAGACTGAGCCCGCAACGCTTGACGGCATGTCTACCGAGAACGTCGTCCGCCATAAGCGTCCGAGTTTGATCAAGGCGCTGAGCATCTTCGACAAACTGTTCACAGAATCTGAGGAGCAGGGCATCACTTTCAAGAGCTTCATCACTTGCTTCCTTCGCGAGGATGTCCTGTCGAAGACGGCTCCCAAGTTTGGAAGAATCAATGACCCCTTTGGGTTTGGTTTGAACAGGCGGCCGACTAAGGAGTCGGATTTACCGCAATATTATATTCCTATCATGTCACCGGTATCTTTTGAATCGATTGCAGCTCCCGGCATGGACGAGGAGACATTCTTTGTGGGCTTTATCAGCGTCTGGCTCAGCTGGTTCGTCATCCCCATGCATCGCCGCTTCATGAGAGTCTCGGTGATCTATCCGGCTCATCGTATCGCTGAGGGGACACGGCTAGCCGTAGGCATCTCGGCGCTAGCGCATCTCTATCATGGGTTGGGTGCCGCGGCCAATACCTTAACTCCCGGTGTGGACGTAGTAAGCTTCTCCCTTCATTACTTCACATCTTGGATTGAGATGCACGTGTTGGGGGCCTTTGCTGCGCACCAGAGACCCGCATTTTATGACGCCTACACTTTTCCGCGACTCATGCGGCTGGTGGACGCTTCTGCTCCCGACTCAGTTCGGGGCTATTCGCGTGTTGATTGCTCCTTATGCTAGCGTAGACGGACTGGTATTTATGGATCGGGTTCTATCTGCTCCTTCAGGTCCGATTCAACAACTCCACGACCAGTCGAAAGGTGAGGTGCCTTCTTTGAAGCCCCGGGAGGCTACGCACTTGTACTCGATCAGACCAGGTTATCTGGTGTTCCGTCAGAACAGTGCGGCTCTGTTTATGCGGTACAATCCGCATCGCTTCGCCCGGCAGCTTGGATATGATCAGGGCGTCCCCTTCGAGGCTTTTACGGTTGCGCCGATCCCTTCACCCGTAGGTGTTCGTGATGCTGCTCATCACTTCGTGAGGCTGAACACTGGTTCTTACTTCATGATCCCCGAAGCAAATCATACTCCCCGATGCGTGGGGTCCTTCACAGGCTGGTATCTTCATCGGGTCAACCCAGTTATTGCTGAGGAGAAGAGGTTGCTTCTTGGCTATGGCGCTCTTGCTCCGGCTCAGGCCGCGGGAATTCTGCTGCGGCCGCGCGCACCGGTCCGCTTTCTCCTGAGGGACACCAGTGTTGCGCTCATTCCAAGGGAGTCGGAGGTGGACCTTACCCCCACAATTGGTATGCCGTTAGATACCCGAGCTCAGTCAAGGGGTAAAAGGGCGCCAGTAGCAGTACCACCGCCGGCGGCCGTGTCGTCCTCGGCAGCACCGCCAAGCGAGGGTGATGGAAATGAGGGTGTTGAAGGTGAGGTGGGTCAGCGTCGTGCTAAGGCTTCACGGGGGAGGAAACGGTTGTCTTCGGCGGTCGGTTCTGGATCCAAGCGGCGGAGGAAGGTGGCTACCAACCTGCTCGACTCTTTAGTAGAGTCTGAGCCCATTCTTCAGGATGAACTGTTGACCGTGCAAGAGTCGGATGCTGGCTTACTTTTTCCGGGTTCAGCTGCCGAGGAAGCCGCACAATTGGCTGAGGCTATAAGACGTTCTAAAGATGAGTCTCAGAACGTAAGGGTTCCGAAGAAGCCCTACCCTGCCGTAATCTTTTACGAAGACCCTTCGTGGATCCGGCGGCGGTTCATCGGCCCTTTGGAGGAATGGGGCGAAAGGGCCCTTAAGCAGGCTGCTTCGGAGGATGCTGCGGACGCGCTTTCATTGTGGACTGGCGGCCACGAGTCCACCCTTGAACCTCGACGAGCACACTTCCTTGAGAAGGAGCATCGGCTTGAAGAAGGCATATTGAAATCTTCCTTACGCATTGGTATGTTCCTGTATTTCTTTATAATATTTCATATTGCCTGCACTTCTATATATGTATTCTTATTCTTGTGTGAATTGTGCAGAGACTTCGGCGATGGGGGAGGTTCCTACAGGCTTACTGACGGTAGAGCCTGTTGACACCTCTAATGAAACATTGCTCGATGTGGAGGGGGTTGATGACATTGTCCCTCTCGCGATAGAGCCTCCTGCGGTGGTTCTTGCTCCCGAAGCACTCGCTCCTTCGGGAGAGGCGCCCTTGGTGGTCGCCGTCCCCACGGCTCTTCCTGAGGGCGGCCCAGATTCTGGGATGGATATAGTCGAGACCACCCTTCCTTCGTTGGAGCCCGCAGTGGCTGTCGCTGCTCCTTCCTCAGAGGCCGTTACACCAGCTCGTGTCCCTGATACTGTGCCTGAGGTTGCGGCGGAAGCCGTTGAAGCTGCTATCCCTCCAGCTCGGAATGGGAGGAGCGTTGAAGGTAACCTTCCACTTTTTAAACTAGTAATCTTTCTGTTATCTGAACTCTTTTGTCTTTTCAGAATTGCGCGGACTGGCGGCCTCTATTGCCGATCTGTCTCCCCGGCAATCCTTTCAGCGTCTGCTGGAGATGGCCGCTCCGCAGGCGATATCCCCTCAACGCATCGTTCTCGTCTGGGCAAGGTGAGTGTTGTTTACCATCTTTTCATAGCATTGTTGTTATTTCGCGAAATGACACTGATGTCCTTTACAGTTCTGGAGGCCGACGACGGGGTTGAGGTTCTCGAAGGGCCAGGGGAGCCTTCGGCTCCTTCTTGCATGACTGTGGGTAAGTGAAGTCTCAATATTGTCTCACTTGTTCTTCTGCTTAAAAGTTTCACCGATCTTTTTATAAATCTGAACAGCCCTGCCGGTTCTCACAGCGCTGGAATAGCGCATTGCCATGCCGCCCGGCCCTTATGCTTTGCGAGCCTCAGACCGTCTGACAAAATTAAGCCTCGACTCCCTGTCATCCCTGATCGAGGAGCTTCGTGCGGGCAGTGTAATCACGGCCGAGGCGTTTGCTGCTGAAGCTAACGGTTCTCTTCCCTTTCTTGCTACCTATCATAGCGAGGCCATGGTGCAAGTCTGGGTTGAGTTTTGCCTTCAGGTGGAGGCCTGTCTGCATGTGCTCGAGTGTACCCGTCTTTCTTCGGAGGCTGTGGCTGCGAAAGCGAGCTTGCGGGGTTTGATTGAGTGATGTGCGGCAAACATGGTGTCATGTGAGAAGAGACTCAGCCGCAAATTCTCAGAGAGGGAGCTGGTTTCTAAGGCGTTGAACGAGCTTCAAGCCAATCTTACAGCCAAGGCCAACAAAGCGTATGAACTCTGGAGAGTGCTTCAAGAGGCCATCAAGGAGGTGGTGGCCATCGACAAGGCCGCCGTGTTTACTCGCGAAAGGGCCGAGGCTTACAAAGCTACCGAGAAAGAGCTCGAAGGTCGGCTTGCCTCATATCAGGCCCAGCAGGCTCAGGCGGAGGCCCGTCTTCTGGCGATACTGAATCACGAAGGCGCGGCCCAACGAAAGTGAGATGAGCTGACCAAGCTGCTGAATCGCCCGCTGACCTGAAGACTTGTATATCTTGTTTTTTTTTGTACATACTCCTGAATAAGAATATATTTTTGTTCTTTCATGAATTGTACTTTGTATCCATTTTGGTTCATGAATAAAAGACATATTTTTCTTCATAATGGTGTGTCCCTTTTTATTGAATGTATTCTGCGGATAGTCTATCTCGATCTCTTTGCAGGACAACGATGGCTTAAGATTCAGGGTTAAGATCTGCCTCCTAAGACTTTTCAACTTTATGAGCCGTGAGGGTCTCAAAAAGAGTTTTTCTCCCTACAGGTCGAGGGGATCCCGTAGGTGTAATTTCTTCTTAAGAATCGTGAGGATTCCTAAGCGTGTTTTCTCTTGAAAGTCGTAAGGATCTCATAAGAGAATTTGCTCCCTTACGAGTCGTGAGGACCCGCAAGTGATGGGTGAAGTTGCCCTTATCCGTATTTCACGGGGTCAGGGGGTTGCTCTGGATGCTTCCCACGGGTTCACTACCGTATTTGGCGAGGACCAGGCTCCGCTCTGGATGTTTTCCGGGGTACCGCAGTTTAAAGACATCGCGGTCGAGGTTAAGGACATCATAGTCCGTGGATTTTAAGGACTCCACGGTCCGTTGTTAGTTTTAAGACATTACGGTCGAGGTTAAGGACATCATAGTCCGTGGATTTAAGGACTCCACAGTCCGTTGTTAGTTTTAAGACATCACGGTCGAGGTTAAGGACATCATAGTCCGTGGGTTTAAGGACTCCACAGTCTGTTGTTAGTTTTAAGACATCACGGTCGAGGTTTAGGACATCATAGTCCGTGAGTTTAAGGACCTCACAGTCCAATTTTTGCTCTGGATGCTTCCCATGGGTTCACTGCCGTGTTCGGCGAGGACCAGGCTCCGCTCTGGATGCTTCACACGGGGTCAGAATTGACGTTATCCGCGTTCTACGTAGCCAGGAATTTTGCTCTAGATGCTTCCCAGGGGTTCACTGCCGTGTTCGGCGAGGACTAGGCTCCGCTCTGGATGCTTCACACGGGTTCACTGCCGTGCTCTGCAAGGACCAGGATCCGCTCTGGACGTTTTCCACGGGGTCAGGAGTGACATAATCCGCGTTCCACGTAGCCAGGAATTTGCTCTGGATGCTTCCCACGGGTTTACTGCCGTGTTCTGCGAGGACCAGGCTCCGCTCTGGATGCTTCACACGGGGTCATTGCCGTGCTCTGCGAGGACCAGGATCCGCTGTGGACGTTTCCCACGGGGTCAGGAGTGACATAATCCGCGTTCCACGTAGCCAGGAATTCGCTCTGGATGCTTCCTACGGGTTCACTGCCGTGTTCTGCAAGAACCAGGTTCCGCTCTGGATGCTTCACACGGGGTCATTGCCGTGCTCTGCGAGGACCAGGATCCGCTCTGGACGTTTCCCACGGGGTCAGGAGTGACATAATCCACGTTCCACATAGCCAGGAATTTGCTCTGGATGCTTCCCACGGGTTCACTGCCATGTTCGGCGAGGACCAGGCTCCGCTCTGGATGCTTCATACGGGTTCACTGCCGTGTTCTGCGAGGACCAGGATCCGCTTTGGGTGTTTCACACGGTTTCACTGCCGCGTTTTACATAACCAGGAATTTTGCTCTGGATGCTTCCCACGGGTTCACTGCCGTGTTCGGCGAGGACCAGGCTCTGCTCTGGACGTTTCCCACAGGGTCAGGATTGACGTAAGCCGTGTTCCACGTAACCAGGAAGGGCTGACTTTATCCGCATTCCACGGAGTCGGGGTGTGACTCTTGGTTATCTGTGCACCGCCGAATCAGGGAACTGGGAGTTGCCACTGTTCCGCTTTGCTTGATATTGTGTCTGTTGTAATGAGATGAATGTTGAGTTGATATCCAGGCTATCTGCGAACCATCGAGATTTGGCTTCTTCTTCTGATGAAATCTGGGGAGGAGGACTGTGGTTCCTTCTTTATTTGCGTCCCTGGATTGTATACAGGGACTGCTGTGATATCACCTGTAGGGCATAAATTTTCATTTTTATTTCTATTTTATTTCTTTCCGCTATGCTCTATCATTTCAGTTTTTTATATCGCGAAGGTCGCGATTGCCCAATCATTTCAGCTATTTCTTTTATTTTTACTCGCTGTTTTTTATTGCGAGTTGTCCCATCATTTCGGCTATTTTGCATGCATATATTTTTACTCGCCGATTTTGTCTGCAAGTTGCCCCATCATTTCGGCTATTTCGTATGCATGTGTGGCTTGCTGGCTTTTTGCTGCAAGCTTGGGATTAGGTACCGATTTCGGCATCAGCACCGCTACAACTGGGATATTGCCAGGTGCGAATCATCATTTGCCTCTGTCGATGTCGAACAAAGGTGGCTTAGTAAACAGGGTTAGGATCCTGTCGACTAAGGCTTTTGACTTCATGAGCCGTAAGGGTCTCATGAAGATATTTCTCCCTGCGAGTCGTGAGGATCTCGTAGGTGCGATTTCTCCTTAGGAATCGCGAGGACTCCTAAGTGTATGGCTTCTTGTAAGTCGTAAAGATCTTACAAAAGAGTTTTCCCTTTATAAGTCGAGATGACTCACAAGGGTTGTTCACCGTGCGAACATATCCCTAGTCACGGGTGGGACTTGGTTAGGGAACTGTTTATTCGCGCCCGTGGATTGTATACAAGGGTCAGCACTGAGCCGCTTGTAGGGCAGTATTGGAGGTTGTGGGGGCTACTTAAGAACAGGTCCAGGTCTCTGTAACTTAAGACTTTCAAATCTTATTAGCCGTGAGGGTCCCATAAGAGAGTTCTCCTTACGAGTCGTGAGGATCTCGCAAGTGTAATTTCTCCTTAGGGATCGTGGGGATCTGTAAGTGTGTTGCTCCCTTATGAGTCGTAAGGATCTCACGCGGGTGGTTTCTCCTCACAAGGTCGAGAGGACCTTGCAAGTGTCTTTTTAACGAGATTGCGCTCTTTCGGGTTTTCACAAAACTCGCCGGTAGCCCTGCTGTTTTTACTCACGGAGCCCTTTCGGGTTTTCATCCGTGCCCCTTTTGCTTATGGACATACCGTTTTGTTTTATTCTTTTTCTTTTTTTTATTTGAACGAGGTTGCGCCCTTTCGGGTTTTCACAAGACTGCCGGTAGCCCTGCTGTTTTTACTCACGGAGCCCTTTCGGGTTTTCATCCGTGCCCATTTTGCTCATGGACATACCGTTTTTTTTATTATTCTTTTTTTTGTACCAGCTTTGGGATGCTGCAATCCACCGTAGTTTATCGACATCTTTTTACGACATGCTGGTCCGTTGCTAGTTTAAGGATGTTTCGGTCCGTTATTAGTTTAAGGACGTTTCGGTCCGTTGTTGAAGAAGGCATGTCACTACTTATAGAGTTTAGGCTTAAGAAGATAGTGAGCGGGCATACTCGTCGTCATCTATCATTGACCTAGGCCGTGACTCGTTAGGCGTAGTATTTCTTCAGGAAGCGACCATTTATTGGCCTGAAGGGTCTCTCGCTATGCATGTCCATGAGTAGATAGGCTCCATCCTGGTAGACCTTGTCTATAATGTACGGGCCTTCATAATTCGGCTCGAATTTCCCTCGTTTAGCACGATTGGGGATCATGGGTCTTTTGACTACCAGCACGAGTTCGCCCTGGCGGAATGTCCTTGGCCTAGTTAATCTTTCGTAGGAGCGCGTCACCTTTGCTCTATAAGCTTCCACATTTTGTTGCGCTATGAGCCGGGTTTCATCAAGGGCATCGAGCTCCTCGAGCCGAAGGTGAGCATTCTCGTCGTCCGTTAGCTCGTAATGAACTGCCACTCGTAGAGAGGGTAGCTCTATCTCGAGGGGGAATACCGCCTCTGTACCGAATACCAATGCGTATGGGGTGGTGTTCGTGGCCGTCTTGAACGTAGTTCGATATGCCCAGAGAGCTTTATGCAGTCTCTCGTGCCAGTCCTTCTTATTTCGGGACACCGTCTTCTTCACGATCTTCGTCAGAGTCTTGTTGAAAGCCTCAGCTAGACTGTTAGCTCGGGGATTATAAACTGAGGAGTATCTCCAGTCTATGTTGTGCTGTTGTGCGAAGCGGCTGATCTTGTGGCTTCTGTAGGCTGGCCCGTTATCGGAGATGATCCGTCTCGGAGTTCCAAACCGATAAATGACGTGCGTTTTGAAGAAATGGAGGATATTCTCCGTCTTCACTTCCCTCAGCGGTACCGCTTCTGCCCATTTGGAGAAGTAGTCAGTTGTCGCCAAAATGAATCGATGTCCTCTGGACGATGCCGGTTCGATGGGGCCGATTATATCAGTTCCCCACATCTCGAATGGCCAGCTAGACACCGTTGGATGTAATGGATTTGGATGCTGGTGGATGAAGTCCCCATGGATCTGGCACGAGCGGCATTGCTTCGCATATTCGAGGCAGTCCTGAATCATCGTGGGCCAGTAGTAGCCCATCCGTTTAATCTTCAACTTCATCTTCGGCCCGGCTTGGTGAGAACCGCAGAGTCCATCATGAACTTCTTGAACGACTCTCTTCGCCTCTCCAGGTCCTAGACATCTTAACCACAGAGAATCAAATGACGTATCATTGACGAAGGCGAAAGATAGGGCTCACTTCATGAGCTGATGTTTCGAAGGTGCATCTTCAGGCGTTCGACGAGATTTGAAGTAGTCTATAAAGACTTCTCTCCAATCCTCAGCCTTTTCCTGGTCTTTTATTTGCATAACCATTTGCTCGGTCGTTCCTTTTTCTTCGGATGACTCCGGAGATATTTTCGCCCGTGCGAGAACTCGACGGCTTTGCACAACTATCTTCACGTCATCGAGGTTCTCGTCGGCCAATTCTTTAGCAAGCTTAGCTAGTGCATCCGCTTTGTTATTTTCCGCACGCGGTATGCTTTCCAAGGTGTAGGAAGGTATTTGGGTCAGCAGTTGCCGTACCCTCTCGCCGTACTTTACCAGCTCTGGTTTGCACGTTTGGTAGTTGCCATTTATCTGACTAACGACCAGTTGGGAGTCTCCATATATGAGAAGGTCTTCAATTCCCATGTCGATGGCGATCTCGAGGCCCGCTATCAAAGCTTCATATTCGGCTTCATTGTTTGTCCTCGGCTCTGTTAAGGAGAAAGCAAAGCGCATTATCCCTCCTTGTGGGGTTACGAAGATAAGGCCTATCCCTGATTTGATTATGGGCGTGTTCTGTTTGAGCTTCTTCATGGAAGACGCTCCATCAAAATAAAGTTCCCATCGGGTATCACCACCATCGATCGTGTCAAACGCATGTTCATCCGGCAGCTCGCAATTTAAAGGAGAATGGGCAGGTATCGGATGCTCAGCGAGGAAGTCAGCGATGGCCTGGCCTTTCACTGCCTTAAGAGGCTGATAAGTTATTGAGAACTCCATCAAGAGCAAGGCCCATTTAGCGAGCCGTCCCGTCAATATGGCCTTTGACATCAAGTATTTGAGAGGGTCCACCTTCGATATGAGACGGACTTCATGCGCCAACGCATAGTGTCTGAGCTTCGTTATCGTAAAGATCAATGTCAGGCAGTGTTTTTCGATGGGAGAATAATTGCTTTCTACCCCCAGTAGAACTTGACTCAAGTAATAGAGGGCTCTCTCCTTCCCTTGGTCATTCTCTTGTGCCCATAATGCGCCTAAGGAACCTTCAATGGCGGTTGTATAAGGAATGAGAGGCTTTCCCTTGACCGGAGCGGCCAGTACTGGCGGATTCTGTAAGTATTGCTTGATTTCGTCCAGCGCGCTTTGGCATTTGCAATCCCAGACGAAAGGGGTTCCCTTCTTCATCAGGTGGCTGTAGGGGCGGCACTTGCCGGAGAGATTGGCTATAAATCGCCGAATATACGCGAGCTTCCCTTGGAGAGACCGTAATTGCTTCAGAGTCCTTGGCGGGGGCATCTCCATAATTGCTTTAATCTTTGACTGATCTATCTCGATGCCTCGGTGCCGGACAATGAATCCTAGGAACTTGCCCGAGGAAACTCCAAATGCGCATTTGAGAGGGTTCATCTTCAAGTTGTATTGCCGAAGGCGTTGAAATACGATCTTCAGATGCTCCAGATGTTCCTCGTATGATTTGCTTTTCACCACAAGGTCGTCGATATAGCATTCGACGCTTTCATGTATGAGGTCATCGAAGATCTTCATCATGGCCCTCTGATAGGTGGCACCAGCGTTCTTTAGACCGAAAGGCATCACCTTGTAGCTAAATATACCCGAAGGGGTCCGAAAAGCGGTGTGCTTCTGGTCCTCGGGATGCATCTTTATCTAATTATATCCTGATGAGCCGTCCATGAAGGAGAAAACTTCGTGAGTGGACGTGTTATCTATCATCAGCTCGGTGACCGGTACCGGGAAGTCGTCCTTCGGGCAAGCTTTATTGAGATCCCGAAAGTCTACACATATGCGCACCGTCCCATTTTTCTTCATCACCGGGACGATATTGGCGATCCAATCAGGGTACTGAACCTCTTGGACGAAGCCGGAGTCGATTAGCTTCTTGAGTTCGGCGTTGATACTCATCTCAAGCTCGAGCCGCATTCTTCTCGGTGCTTGTTTGATTGGCTTGGCGTCTGGGGATATTGCCAACTTGTGGACAGCAATCTCTGGATCTAGTCCTGGCATTTCGGAATAATTCCATGCGAAGCAATCCTTATGCTGCGTAAGCACGTCTTTTAGCGTAGCCACCTTTTCCTCAGACAGCAACTCACTGACAAATGTTGGTCGCGGGTCATTCGCCGTCCCCAAATCAATTTTCTTGAGGTTATCTGCAGTGGTATGTATTCCATCTTCCAGCTCCTTTGGGGCCGGTGGAAACTCTGAGATCACCTCGTCATCATTGTTTTCGAAGCACCAGGGGAGGTCATCCATATTCTCGGGTTCTTCTTTTGATAGTGTTATCATGTGACAAGTGCGAGCTCTCTTCCATGACTGATTTTGATACGGTTCTACTCTCGCTGTATGGGCGGCTTTTGGCCCGTGCTTTTGTGGCGGATTTATCTTCCAGCTGCTGGATAGAGCGAATTTGCCGAGTTGATATTGATCTTCGACACAGTTCTTGAAGGTGAAGCAATCTTCAATAGGATGTCCTATTGCTCGGTGATAAGAGCAATAGTCTGGATGAGAGACCTCGCCTGCTTGCTCGGGGTGTTTTGACTCCGGAAGTGTCATCATCTGATGTCTTATGGAGAGCTCAAGTATCTTCCGTGTTTTGTTCTGAGGAAAAGAGTATGCTCGGCTCATCTTCTTCATAAGGGACGAATCTGGATTGCTCGATTCCTGATCGCTTGGCTTCTTGGTCCCGCTTTGTCGCTGTCGAACACCTTTCTCGCTCTTTGATTTATTTTTGCCTCCGCGTCGGGCCTTTTGTATGACGGGTTGATAGAGAAGAGCATTGTTATTCTCCGTGACCTGCTGAAGGAGGCACTGCGTCCTGGCTTTCTCGTAAATGGCCATTTCACGGTTATGGTCATCCCAGATCTTTTGACCCGCTTCCCTGATAAGCTTGTCCATTCGCTCTTCAAATGACGGACTCGGCATTTTGATTGCAGGATCTCGTTTTGGCTTAGGGTCAGCCTTTTCTGACAGGGCGTCCTCTTCTTCATCGAAGTCATATATGATGTAGCTACCATGGACTCGTTCCTGTTTCCCGTATTTCACGTATCCAAGCCCGAGCGTTTCCATTCTCCCGTTGGGCAACTTGCGCTGAGTTCCAGGGACATCCCAAATCCTGTTGTAGAACCGAGATTGTCGAATGGTCTGTTTGAAAGGTACCCCTTGGTGCTTCATGAGCCTTCTCAAACCTTCCGAGTAATATCTAGGCAGACGGATGGGCTGGAGTCTATCGAGCGTAGAATCGGTGCCATGCCAGATCTCTTTCTCCACTTTGCTTTCTCCAGATCGGTAGAATAGGATCGCCTTTTCACCCTTTCGCCTGGGAGGGACGTAAAATGTCTGCAGTTCTTGCACACTATAAACTTTGAGTGCATCGAGATCTTTGTAATGCTCCCACAGAACCATGATAATTTGCAGACTCTGATTATTGCCAGCGAAAGCTAGTATTGACGACCTAGCGGAGAATACAACATTAATCTCATCTTCCGAGTCATTGCCGAAGATCAACATGGGGGCGGACGGTCCTGGGTTGTTGCGTTGAGGCGGCCCCGAATAAACTATCACTTCCTCCTCCTCAGTATCACTCCCGAAGACTGGAATAGTAGTGATAGCTTTGTCCTTCGGCTTGTGACATCTCTCCGTGTCCTCGAAATCTGGTAAGAAGTATTTCGCATCTTCGTATTTTCGGACTTCGTTTACGGAGAATGGATTCAACTCCCCTGTTACAGTGTACTCGAGACCATCCTTGAAGTATTTCATGCACTGATGTTGTGTAGAAGGGATAACGTTGTACTCGTGTAACCAGGGCCAGCCGAGCAAAGCATTGTAGCATGTCTTGGCGTCAATGACGTGAAACTTAATATCTGTGACAAGCAGCCCGAAGCGCAGCGTCAGTATCACAGACCCGAGAGTCCGTGACGACTGGGAGTCGAAACCGGAGATGGTAATTTTATCGCGAGCGAGGTGTTGAACGCTCATGCAGATTTCCTTCAACACTCACACGTTGAGGAGATTGACGGAAGACCCATTGTCGACCAGGATTTTGCCTATCTTTATATCGTGGCAGTATCCTGAGACATAGAGGAGACGGTTGTGTTCGCACGTCCCAAGGAGGAGGTCTTCATCGCCGAAGGTGATATCGGCTGTGTGTACTTCCTCCAGCTCGTCCTTCATCTTTTCTTTGGCGAGGAAAGCTTGGAATTGCTCTGGCTCTTGCAGCGCCTTGATCAATGAATCTCTCGCCTCTTTGGATAACAGAAGAGCGTCGAGAATGCTGAGCTGCGAGGGTAGCTTCCTTAAGTGTGCCAGAACATTGTAGTCCGCCTTGTTCTTCTTTGGCGGGTCCTTGGCAGTCAGCTCTTTGATGACTTGGTCATCTAGGGCGATATCCTCAGAGACCTTTTCTTTTCCCTTATCTTTTTTATTCGTGGGTCCGAGATTCTTTTCTGGAAGCGTGTGGTTGCGTAGCTGAATATTTTCACAGGCCTTCGGTTCTTCCTCTTTTCCCAAGGTGGATTCTTTAAAGAGAGGGCCAAGAGTCATTTCCTCGTCCGATTCGCTCCCAAAAGTAAGAACTTGCGATCCCCCAGCGTCGACCATGTGACAGTAGCCGATAGTTCTTTTACGCTCCTTGGTTGTATTTCCTCGCTCTCGACGAGTTTTGCGTTTCATCCGCTTAAAATGTTGCCGATGAGCCACGTATCCCTGCCACCATCTTTTAAAAGCGTTGCATTCTTTGGTAGGGTGCGCAATCTTTCGATGATATAAGCAGTAGCTAGGATGCATTTCTGCTTCACCAAGAATGTTTCCTTCGGAGGGCGGTAATTTCATCCCCATTGATATGGCTTTAGCGAATCTCTTTGTCACGCCCCACCCCCAATACAGAGAGTATTGTCCACTTTGGCCGAAACCGCACGGTTTTGTCCTTCGGGGCGAACCGGACCCGGCCAGGGGCCACTTCCCAGGAGGTCACCCATCCCAGAACTTCCCTGGCTCGAGCACGCTTAACTACGGAGTTCTCAAGCTCCTGTAGTGCCGGTTCACTTAAAAGGCGCCTCTGTATTGAAGAGTGGTATCATTCCATTTATAGTACAGATCTACCCCCTTTCGGAATGTATTCCGAAGAGTCCCCATTGTTCTACAGTGGGTCCCACGAACTCAAGAGGTGGCCTCCACGAATTCAAGAGGTGGCCCCCGCCCACTTAACACGACACTTGGCGTGGCACTTTGTTCCGTGTGGCACTTTGCTCCATGAGCAAGAACCGGGTCCCGACATTCTCCCCACCTTTGAACAATGGTTCGTCCTCGAACCACAGACCTACTATTGAGGGACCAGCTCTGATACCATTCTGTCACGCCCCACCCCCAATACAGAGAGTATTGTCCACTTTGGCCGAAACCGCACGGTTTTGTCCTTCGGGGCGAACCGGACCCGGCCAGGGGCTACTTCCCAGGAGGTCACCCATCCCAGAACTTCCCTGGCTCAAGCACGTTTAACTACGGAGTTCTCAAGCTCCTGTAGTGCCGGTTCACTTAAAAGGCGCCTCTGTATTGAAGAGTGGTATCATTCCATTTATAGTACAGATCTACCCCCTTTCGGAATGTATTCCGAAGAGTCCCCATTGTTCTACAGTGGGTCCCACGGACTCAAGAGGTGGCCCCCACGGATTCAAGAGGTGGCCCCCGCCCACTTAACACGACACTTGGCGTGGCACTTTGTTCCGTGTGGCACTTTGCTCCATGAGCAAGAACCGGGTCCCGACACTCTTCCTCGTCTTGAACCTGCTTTTATTCGCGGCGGATGTGCTTTGATTTGGCGGGAGTGTTGCAACCCTTTCGTCCAGTCACCGGCGCTTGGCTTTTTCAAATATGGCCATCTCACGCTCTCGGGCAGCTTTGCTTTTAAGCAGCGCTTCATTCAGGAATGCATCAATCATTTCGTCTGATGGCCCTAGAAGTTCCGGCTCAAGACCTACCCCCAGTTTCTCTGTGTAAGGAACTTCTTCATCTTTTGTCGACGAGTGATAGATCACATGGCAACTTGCTACATAATCTTCAGATTCATCCGACGAGTCTTCTCTATCACCTCTGTCTTCAAGGACGTGATTGAGAAATTCTTGGAGTGTGATTGGAGTCCGCGCCTTCTGGTTATACTCTTCCAGCGCGTCAATCTGCTTCTGTAAGTCCGTGCGCTTGTCGCCAGGCTTCACGGGCTTCTTGGATTTCTTCTTCTTTTTCGAAGATTTTGATGGCTGGGTATGAACACTTTGGCTATCACCACCAATCTTTGGAGTTGGGCGCGGCTTCAGCATCCCCTCGATGATCTGGGGTTCCATCGGATTCTCCCACCTGATTGTTGGGCATGTCTGGAGATCATTCAGCATCCTTTTGGTTTTGGTTGAAAGCACGACCTCCCACGAAGCTTTTTCAACAAAAGAGCACGTTTCCCCCGGTGTGTCCGTCTTCTTAGGAGTGTGCAGTTGTAGTGGGCTCACTTTCTACTTTTCAGACAGTGCAAACTTGCCTTGTAGGTACTGATCCTCGATCCATCCTTTAAAGACGAAGCAATCTTCGATCGGATGGCTTACCGTTTGGTGGTAAGGGCAATAATTGGGATTATTCGCTTCACCGGGCTGCAATGGTCGCTTGGGATTCGGCAAATTGATAAGCATGTTGCGCATCGCCGGCTCAAAGAGTCTCCTCGTTTTGTCTCGTGGGAACGAGTAAGGACGCTTCATTTTCTCACTATAACAGCACCGTCTCTCTTCCAGTTGATCCGTTTGCTTCGGAGCACTGGGTTGCTGTTGAGTATTCGCAACGAAGGTTGCCTTTCCTTTACCCTTTTCATTTCGCGGCTCCGGTTTCGGGGGAGACGGTCTGTGACCCATCTGATCCATCTGGGCTAGCTTGTCGATTAAAGCCTGGAATGCGGTTGGTTTGAAGACCATCATGAACTGTGAAATAGTTGCATGAGGGTCTAGGGTGCCCACGAACATGCCCACCGCTGGCGCTTCTTCGATGCGCTGTTTGCACTTTGACCACAGATTTTGCCATCGGATTGCGTATTGAACCCAAGTTCCGCCCGGCTTCACCCTTGCATTGATCAACGCCGTTATTGGGGTGCGTTCGCTGTCACTCGTGAATCGCTGGGTGAATAGCAACTCCATCTCTGCGAAAGTTTTGACGGAGTCGTTTGGAAGTTCGGAGTACCACTCAAACGCCGTCTCCGATAAGCTGCCGATGAATTGGCGAAGCAGAAGCTTATCATCGCCCCCTGTGTTGCCGCACAGAGCTCTGAACTGGACGACGTGCCGGTGGGGATTGCCCGTCCCCTTGTATACGTGGAATTTAGGGATTGTGTATCCTGGCGAGTATTTTATCTGGTCATACCAGCCCGGATATGGTCGCCCGATTTTGACGACTTGGCCGGCCGCTTCATTTGCCTGGTGAACTCGTATTTGTTGAGCAATATAGTCATCCATGACAGCTTTGGAGATTGTCTCCTCCTTGGCTGTTGACAGAGCCGGCAGAGAATTCGATGTTTTTCCTCTGTCATCTTCAATTATTATTGGAGGATCTTCGGCTGGAGGGTCCGGCTGGATCATCATGCCCACCATATCTTGGAAGAGAAAAGTCATTTGCTTTATATTGGCCGCTTGTTCCGCAGCCTCCTTGTCCTTCTTTTCGAGCATTCTCCGAAGGAATTCAGCATCAGTCTTATGTTCGTGACGTGGTTCTGATGACGCCTCCTGGCTTTCTTTTGGCCCGGTGGGTGCGGCCATTGCAGTCAGCATCTCCTGAAGCTTCTGCTGCTGTTGTTCCTGAGCTCTTGTGATGGATCGGGTGAGTGGTCGGTGGCCCGTAGAAGCGCGGCTATTCTCTTTCCCGGATGCCATGTAGACGGTATGCACCACCATACCCCCAGACTTAGGGCGTTTGGGCTCAGTGCCTTTGACATTTGTCGCAGGCATGGGGATTTTCTCCGGCCTTCTCCTTTTCTGAATGGTCGAAGTTGAGAGGACCGTCGCAGTGGGCATCCAGATAGCTTTTCGTGGCTTGGCGGGATGGCTTTCTTCTCGTTGAACCTTCGCCCTTTTTTGCCGGCGAGGGTAATCTTAATCAACTACTGAGTTCCGGAACTGCCGCCAGAGTTTGTAGATCTTAGAGGACAGTCGCTGAGGGGACTGTTCTGGCTTTGCTTCCGCAACATTCTCTACCGGCGGAGGAGATCTTTTCAGTACGGCTGTAGGAGAATTCCTGCGAACCTTATTCAGCAGCTCGAAGCTGTTCCCAATTGGAACAGCCGCATTAATTTCCGCCGTTGTGGCTGGCGGAGTTAACCCAGAAGGGGAGTTTCCCCCGGCCCTCCTTACTCAGCGCCAGTGACGACGTCGAGCGTGTCGAGCTGTAGGGGTTGGTTTAGCAATGGCTTTGTCTTCCCCCTTCCCAGGTGAAGGGTTGCTGCTGGCGTCAGCCTATTGAAGACTGATGTCCTTTGAGTAGCAGGAGCGGGAACGAGAGTTGGGACAGTCATCCTTGTAAAGACCGACCCCTTGGCAGGAGAAGCCGCCTTGACGACTTCAGGAGCAGGCTTGGTTACTCTCTTCGGAATAACCTTCTCTGGAGGTGCATGCTTCATCATGGACCCACTTGAACTTTGGCCCAATCTAGAGAAAGCTGTTTCATTCATTCATTTGCCAGCTTTCGTGAAAGCGATTCTTACAGGGCCACTCGCGAAGGGGATTGGCCCCTTCACTCGCTCCACTGCGGTAACGATCTCTACTCGACCAGACCGAGGCATCGGTGCTGGACGACCCGTTGAGAGGGGCCGTAGTAGCTGTAAGCCAATCAAAGACCGACTTCTTGGGAACGTCTGGCATTGGCACAGGAACGGTGAAGCTCGTTGGCGGGAGCATGGTCCTGAAAAATAACCCTGTGGTGGCTTGAGTGACCTGTTCCACGGGCATCGTGAACAAGGAAGCAGCTTGGGGCCCGTAGGCTATGCCCCCAGTTGAGGCAGAATGCGGGTTGCAGTTGCATGTGGAACACTTTGATCAGGTGAACGCCATTGATCCTTCGCTTTCTGCACCAAGAAAAATGCCAAATCTTAGTACCTCGAAACCCAAGGGCAACCACTAACAAACCGCGATTCTTTCGCAAACACGACACACAAAGTGTGGAGTGGAAAGAGGAAAAGATCCCACCGGGCGTGCCAGAATCTGTTCCCCTCCGAAAGATGGCGCAAGACTGACGTCTTGCCTGAGATTCGGGGCAGATGCTAATTGGTGCTATCCGTCCACTTCTCCGAAGATGCCAAGTTGATTTATGGCACCATGTATCGAAGGTTTAAGCAAATGCGACCGATGTAGCAGACTTCGTCAGATTCCCCCTCGCTTGAGGGGTTTTTGATTGTGGGGACGCTCTTCCCTGTAGTCTCAAGCCCCTGCAGTTAATTACGCTACCGCATCGCGGTAACCACTTTCTCCTTCTCCAAATGGTCACTTCGTGTCGTGTGTGTTTGTTTTGTTTTTGGTTGCCCGTGGATTGTATACGGAGACTAATTTATGTTGTCACCCGTAGGACGTGGATTAGTCCAAATCCGTATTTTCTTAGATTTGGGTTTGGGGGTTTGGGTTTAAGAATACGTTAGTCTCATTTGAGACTAAGATCAACTTAAACGTTCGTTAAGGATACGTTAGTCTAATTTTAGACTAAGATCAACTTAACAGGATCATTTAGATCCAACAAAAGAGGATTTGAACTCTATTATTTAGTTTAGGGACATTGCGGTCGATTACCAGTTTAAGGACGTAGTGGTCCAATACCAGTTTAAGGACGTAGTGGTCCAATACCAGTTTAAGGACCTAGTGGTCCAAGTTAAGGACATCATAGTCCGTGAGTTTTAAGACCTCACAGTCAAGGTTAAGGACATCATAGTCCGTGAGTTTTAAGACCTCACAGTCAAGGTTAAGGACATCATAGTCCGTGAGTTTAAGGACCCCACAGTCCGTTGTTAGTTTTAAGACATCACGGTCGAGGTTAAGGACATCATAATCCATGAGTTTAAGTACCCCACAGTCCGTGAAATGTATGGTTGTCGAAACCCGTCACCTCTTTGAAGACGTTGAGGAATTACAATGACAAATATCAGAGGAGTGAAGAGATGTACTCTTGAACCCAGGTGGATTAAATGATCTATAGCCCAGTTTGGAACTAAGACCAATTAATTATATTATGAGCACATTGGCTCGGTTAAGTCTGAATTGAGGACTTATGGCCTTCTTGGGCTAAGTCCAATCAAGTTTTGAATATCGGCCTTCTGTTGGTCCATTGAAGGGGAGGCTTTGCCTCTAGAAAATGAGTCAATTGGGCTGAAGCTAGTGTTCAACACTAAAGAACAACAGTGTTAAACACTGGTAATAAGATCATTAAATTAGTGTTTAAACATTAGAAATGTGATTCTTAAATTAGTGTTAAATACTAACAGATAACAGTGTTAAACACTGGCAACAAAATTATCAGATTAGTGTTAAACACTGGAAGAGGGAGGGATCACGTGGGAGCACGTGATAGCATCAAAAAGTGGGGCCAGATCCCCTTATTTTGTTCTCAGGATATTTAGATAAGAGTTAAACACTTTTGGTCTTCAGGCCATCACGTGTGGGCACGTGATGGGCTTCCAGTCATTGATTATTAAAGCGTTTTACTAGGGCTCACGTGGGGACACGTGAGGGCGCCCAAGAATGGTTCTGCCTTTGGATTTGTTCTCTTTTGTTTTAAGGGTCACGTGGGGGCACGTGAGGCATTGCCTCCGAGCATTATCCCTTCTCATTTTGGGGATCTTTTCAGGGGTCACGTGACCTTTGTCCTTTGCACGCATGGAGATCCTTCAAATCTCTTTATTTTCAAGAATTGAATTCTTTTATAGGGTTAAACCCTAATTATGATTTTGGAGGAATTAAATTCCTATTGTGAAAGAATTAAATTCTTATGTAGGGTTAAACCCTAATTTCATTTTAAGAGGAATTAAATTCCTATGAATTTGAGAGAATTAAATTCTCAATTAGGGTTAAACCCTAGTTCTGCCCATCTTGAAGGAATTAAATTCCTATAATTTTAGGAGAATTGAATTCTCATATAGGGTTAAACCCTAGTTTCATATTGAAGGAATTAAATTCCTGTGAGTTTGGGAGAATTAAATTCTCATATATAGGATTAAACCCTAGTTTTGTTTTAGGAGAATTAAATTCTCTAAACTCAATTGCCCCTTTAAGTTTTGGATCTGCATGGCAGGATCTCAACCCGATGAGAATTAAATTCTCATCCTATGGGGAGATGTGCTCTGTACAGATCTTCAGCCATAGGAAGAACTAAGTTCTTTTTATGTAGAAGAGTTAAACTCTTAGATTTGAGAATTAAATTCTCTGTTTAAAGTTTTTATCCCCCTTTCTTTCTCACCTGGGGTTTTTCTTTGTAGAGAATTAAATTCTCCTTT
Source organism: Agapanthus africanus (assembly GCA_030015575.1). Lineage (NCBI taxonomy): Eukaryota > Viridiplantae > Streptophyta > Magnoliopsida > Asparagales > Amaryllidaceae > Agapanthus > Agapanthus africanus. The sequence goes on along the minus strand of JASDDO010000010.1, from coordinate 450,327,801 downwards.
CTCTTCTCTCTGAAATTTCAAGATTCCAAAGCTCTCTCTTCAAAACTCTCCTTTTTTTTCTCTTCTCTTGGCTCCTATTTATATGAGGAGGAAAAGAATCAATTTGTTTAGCAAATCTTTCTTTGAAAGATTTTGTTTGTTTTCATAATTAATATGAGCCTTTAGATCATTAAGTGAATTTTATTCACCGTTAGATTTTGAATCCAAAAATATTTCGTTTGTTATTTCTGGTGAGATTTAGGGAAATCTTTCCTTGTGTAAGATTTTTCCATAAATTGGTGATATTTAATCACCCCTGGATTTTTAATCCAACTGTTCTCCTTAATCCTTTCCCATTTGGAAAGATTTTAGAGAAATTTAGAATTTTAATTCTATTAAACTGTAAAGTTTTCGAAGCCTGTCACGTGCTGGCACGTGACCCTTGGTCACGTTTGAGCACGTGACCCCCAATTGAGCTCTTTAACAGCCGCCTGTTTATGTTGTTGTTTTAACCATCACATGTCAACACGTGACCATTGGTCACGTGTGAGCACGTGACACCTCGTTGAGGTATTTTCTGATATTTAGAATTAAATTCTATTAAGCTGTGAGGCTTTCAAAGCCTGTCACGTTCTGGCACGTGACCCTTGGTCACGTGTGAGCACGCGACCCCAAATTGAGTCATCTTTCAGCCTTTTGTTTTTCGTTTCTGTTTAGTTAGATTTTAACCATCACGTGACCATTGGTCACGTGTGAACACGTGATACCTCATCGAGGTAATTCCTGATTTTTTAATCAGGAAACACCTGTGTTCAAATCACCCCAGCCACATTATTTTTGTTGATTTTTCTTTTAATTTTTTAGAAGCCCAAAGGTTTACACGTGCACTACACGTAAAATGAAAAGTCACAAAGTAATCAAATATGTGCACTGAGTTATACCAAGCAACATGGACACGTGGCCAAGATCCGAGCCCTATCCCACCAGTTTGGACCGGCGAGATAAGAAGGGGAGTCCGACATTGACGGTTAAAACCGTAGGTAATGCTCTGAAATTTTTAACCCTACACCCATTGGCCTACCTCACTATCCCCATACCGTTTGATTACTCTGCAATTATCCAAAGAATTAAAAATCACTATTAAACCAAAATTTTAATGCACATTTTAATTCTCAAATTCATTACCCTAAACCCTAATTTTCCCTATAAATACCACACTGCATTTCACCCCTCCTCATTCATAATTCCATTACAAAAACTCTCTAAAAATTTCCAAGTCCCAAGTTGTGCAAGTGGAGTTAGCAAAGGGCAAGGTTCCGGCGAAGTTTCGGAAAGAATCCGGCGACGAAACGAAACCCCGGCGGTTCTAATAGCTTTCCCTCTCTCTCCTCTTGTTTTACAATCAGTAAGTCCTCTCTCCCCTCCTCCTTTGCTATTCTAAAACTTCTCCTTTTCAAAACTCGTCGGAAGCGGAGTTATTCCGGCTTCCGATTATCTTTTCTTTAAAAATCTAATTTTTTCTTAATAAAAAACCTACAAATTTTTAATAGATTGTTTAGTAATCATTAACAAACACATTAGAACAAGTTTCATCTCAAAAGAATCTGTTATGCAACTTTTATCGCATTTTTACGATTAAATAACATATACTTTACTTTCGACACAATTCAATATATTCGCTTGTATTACCTTTAGAAAACTCACGAGGTAATTACCTACCTCATCACAACACACATTTTTAGCATAGCATGATAACTCTTGGGACGTTAGTGTTCCCGCCAAAAATTTCTGCGCAAAGGAGTCCAAGATACCAAATGGCAGTGATACGCTTATGAAAATGCGAACCAGTATCTTTCGGGCTGTTTTTTGACAAACTCCCAAATGAGAAACAGATAAATTCTGATGGTATCGAAAGCGGCTCGAAAAACCCTTCGATTTGATATATTATGGGCCTCGTAATTCATCCGGGATCAAAAGTTATGAGGAATTACGTGTCCACACGTGATGGACTTTTAAGAACCCGCTGGAGGAGTTAAAAAAATATAATAAAAAACCTGAAAAGACCCCAATGGGGCATCACGTGCTCACACGTGACCATGGGTCACATGCAGACACATGATGGGCTCTTAAGGCCTCTAAAATAATGAATAGAATTAAATTCTAAAATCTGTTCCCTGATTAAAAATCAGAAGTTACCTCAATGAGGTGTCACGTGCTCACACGTGACCAATGGTCACGTGTTGACACGTGATGGTTAAAACAACAACATAAACAAGCGGCTGTTAAAGGAACCAATTTGGGGGTCACGTGCTCACACGTGACCAAGGGTCACGTGCCAGCACGTGACAGGCTTTGAAAGCCTTACAGTTTAATAGAATTAAAATTCTAAATTTCTCTAAAATTTTTCGAAATAGAATTAAAATTCTAAATTTCTCTAAATCTTTCCAAATGGAAAAGGATTATGGGGACCGTTGGATTAAAAATCCAATGGTGATTAAAGATCACCAATTTATGGAAAGATTAGAGACAAGGAAAGATTTCCCTAAAATCTCACCGAAATTAACAAACAGAATATCTTTGGATTTAAAATCCAACGGTGAATAAAATTCACTGAATGATCTAAAGGATCATATTAATTATAAAATCAAATCAAATCTTTCAATGAGAGATTTGCTAAACAAATTGATTTTTTTCCTTCTCCTATAAATAGGAGCCAAGAAAAGAAGAGAAGGGACCTTTTCGTTTTGAGAGAGAAAAAGAGAGAGAGGAGAATTTAATTCTCAAGAGGGAAGAAAAGAAAGGAGAATTTAATTCTCAACAAAGAAAACCCTAGGTAAGAAAAGAGAGGCTTAAAAAGAGAATTTAATTCTTAAAAAGGAGTTTAACTCTTAGATAAAAGAAAAGAACTTAGTTCTTTCTCTGGTGGAGGATCTGCAAAGTGCACATCTCCCCATGAATTGAGAATTCAATTCTCATTGGGTTGAGATCCTGCCATACAGATCCAAAACACAGAGGAGGAATTGAGTTCTGGGAATTTAATTCTCCCAAACTAATTGGAATTTAATTCCTACAGAATCATAATTAGGGTTTTATCCTAAATAAGAATTTAATTCTTTCACAATAGGAATTTAATTCCTCCAAAACAAAAATTAGGGTTTTACCCTAAATAAGAATTTAATTCTTAAAGATAAGGAGACTTAAAAGATCTCTGTGCATGAAAAGACTAAGGTCACGTGCCCCACGTGACCCCTGAACAGATCCCCCAAAAATGACAAGAGGAAAGCTTTGAGGCAATACCTCACGTGTTCCCACGTGACCCACATTATATATGGAACAAAAGCAAAGGCAGAAACAATTCTGGGCGCTCACACGTGTTACCACGTGACCCCTAATAAATGTTCTAATAAATCAGGGCATGATTATACATCGCGTACCCACGCGTGATGGCTATGAAAATTAAAAGTGTTTAACACTTGTTTGCAGAACAAAATAAAGGGGATCTGGCCCCACTTTTTGATGCTATCACGTGCTCCCACGTGACTCCCAAAACGCAGAAAGAAAGATCAATGGAAATGAAGGCTTTGGACGCTCTCATGTGTTTACCACGTGACCCCTTAGCAAACATTTTAACAGTCAGCGCATAAATCCTCATCACGTGTCGACACGTGATGCTCGAAATAAAAAGGAAAAGTGTTTAACACTTATTCGCAGATTTGAGGATAAAACAAAGGAGATCTGGCTCTATATTTAGGGCGCCCTCACGTGTCACCACGTGACCCCTAATGAGCATTCTAACAGACCAGAGCGGGGGCCTCCATCACGTGCTCACACGTGATGGCCGTCAGAATTAAAAGAGTTAAACACTGATCTACAGAATAAAATAAGGGAAATCAGGGCGCTCTCACGTGTCCACACGTGACCCCTCTCTCCTTAGTATTTAACACTAATCTGAAAACTTTGTTCCCAGTGTTTAACACTGATTTGCTTTAGTGTTAAACACTAATTTGAAATCTCTGATTACCAGTGTTTAACACTGATTTGCTTTAGTGTTTAACACTAATTTGAAAGCCCTGTTGCTAGTATTTAACACTGATTATCTTTTAGTGTTTAACACTAACTTGTTGATCTTATTCCCAGTGTTCAACACTGTTGACCTCTAGTGTTTAACACTAGCTTTAGCCCAATTGGCTAAGTTTCTAGGGGCAAAGCCTCTCCTTCAATGGACCAACAGAGAGCCAATATTTCAAACACAATTGGACTTAGCCCAAATTGGCCATAAGTCCTCAAATCATCTTGAACTGAGCACATCTGCTCTTTCAACCAACTCATTGGTTCAAGGGTACATCTCTGAGCTCCTCTGATATTTGTCGTTGTAATCCTTCAACGTCTTCAGAGAGGTGATGGGTCCCGACAACCATACATTTCAATGGACCACTATGTCCTTAAACTGGTATTGGACCGCCATGTCCCTAAACTGGAGGTAGACCACCATGTCCCTAAATTGGCAATGGACCACCATGTCCCTAAACTGGAGCAATAGAGCCCAAATGCTCTTTTGTCGGATCTAAACGATCCCGTTTAAGTTGATCTTAGCCTCAAATATGGCTAACGTGCCCTTAAACCTTCAAACAGACTTTAGTCCCAAATTAGACTCTAGATCCCCCAATCAACTTTGGCTCAAGGGTACATCTCTGAACTCCTCTGACATCTGTCGTTGTAATCCTTCAACGTCGTCAGAGAGGTGATGGGTCCCGACGACCATACATGTAATGGACCCCTATGTCCCTAAACTGGGACAATAGAGCCAATTGCTCTATTGTTGGATCTAAACGATCCCGTTAAGTTGATCTTAATCTGAAAACTAGACTAACGTATCCTTAACAAACGTTTAAGTCGATCTTAGTCTCGAATGAGGCTAACGTATCCTTAAACCCAAAACCCCCAAACCCAAATCTAAAATAATACGGATTTGGACTAGTCCACGCCCTACGGGCGACGACATAACCCAGTCTCCGTATACAATCCACGGACAACTAAACACAAAATAAACGCATGCGACACGAAGTGACCATCAGGAGAAGGAGAAAGTGGTTACCGCGATGCGGTAGCGTAATTAACTGCAGGGGCTTGCGCCTGCAGGGAAGAGCGTCCCCACAATCAAAAACCCCTTAAGCGAGGGAGAATCTGACGAAGTCTGCTACATCGGACTCATCCGTTTAAACTTTCGATACACGGTGCCATAAATCAACTTGGCATCTTCGGAGAGGTGGACGGATAGCACCAATTAGCATCTGCCCCCGAATCTCAGGCAAGACGCCCACGTCTTGGCCGCCGTTCGGAGGGGAACAGATTCCGGCACGCCCGGTGGGACCTTTTCCTCTTTCCACTCCACAATTCGTGTGTCGTGTTCGCGAACGAATCGCGGTTTGCTAATGGTTGCCCATGGGTTTCGAGGTACTAAGATTTGGCATTTTGCTTGGTGCAGAAAGCAAAAGATCAATGGCGTTCACCTGCTCAAAGTGTTCCATATGCAACTGCAACCCACGTCTTGCCTCAACTAGGGGTATATCTTATGGGCCCCAGGCAGCTTCCCTGTTCACAATGTCGATGGAACAGGTCACTCAAGCCACCATAGGATTGTTTTTCGGGACCATGCTCCCGCCAATGAGCTTCACCGCTCCTGTGCCAACACCGGAAGCTCCTAAGAAGTCGGTCTTCGATCGGCTTACAGCTACTGCGGCCCCTCTCAACGGATCGTCCAACTCCAGCTCCTCAGTCTTCGCCAGACTGGGCCGAAATTCCTGTGGGCCCACAATGAAGCCTGCAATCCCAGAGAAGGTTGTTCCGAAGAGGATAGCCATTCCTGCTCCTGAAGTCGTCAAGGCGGCTTCTCCTGCCAAGGAGTCGGTCTTTACAAGACTGACTGTCCCAAATCCCGCTCCCGCTCCTGCTACTCAAAGGACATCAGTCTTCAAGAGGCTGGCACCAGCGGCGCCTCATCTGGACAGGGGGCAAGACGAAGCCATCCCCATCGCTGAACCAACACCGTCCGCTCGACACGCTCGACGTCGCCACTGGCGCCGAGTAAGGAAGGCTGGGGGCAACTCTCCTTCTGGATTAACTCCGCCGGCTCCAACGGTAGAAATTGATGCTGCTGTTCCGACTGGGAACAATTTTGAATCACTTAGGAGGGTACGCAAGAACTCCTCGACGGCCATGCAAAAAAGATCTCCTCCACCCGTGGAGAGCACTACAAGGGTGAGCCGGAACAGCCCCCTCAACGGCTGTCCTCTAAAATCTATAAGGTTTGGCGTCAAGTCCAAGACTCGGTGATTGATCAGGACTATCTCCGCCGACAGAAGAAGCTGAAGGCTCAAAAGGAAGAGCACCGTCCTGTCAAAACACAATGGACGACAACCACTTGGGTGCCCACTGCAACGGCCCCCTCGACTTCAACTGCTCAAAAGAGAAGGAGGCCAGAGAAAGCCCCTGTGACCGCGGCGAACCGCAAGGATGCTGAACTTAAGCGCCCCAAGTCTGGGGGCATGGTAATACATACCGTTTATATGGCTTCCGGAAAAGAAGAAAGACGCGCTTCTACTGGTCTTCGACCGCTTACCCGATCGATAACGAAGGCTCAGGAACAACAGCAGCAGAAGCTTCAGGAAATGCTAACGCAAATGGCCGCACTTACTGGGCCAAAAGAAAACCCGGAGGCGTTATCAGAGCATCGTCATGAACAAGAAACCGATGCTGACTTCCTCCGCAGAGTCCTCGAAAAGAAAGACAGAGAAGCAGCAGAACAAGCGGCTAATATAAAACGAATGACGCTTCTCTTCCAAGACATGGTCGGGATGATATTACAACCATAACCTCCAGCTGAAGACCCTCCGATCATTATTGAAGACGACAGAGGGGAGACGTCGAACCCTCATCCGACTCTTTCAGCAGCTAAGGAGGAAACCATCTCAAAAGCCACGCTTGATGATTATATTGCTCAGCAAATACGAGCTCACCGAGCGAACGAAACGGCCGGCCAAGTTGTTAAAACTGGGCGACCATATCCGGGCTGGTATGACCAAGTAAGTTACCCGCCGGGATATAAGATCCCCAAATTCCATGTGTACACGGGGACAGGCAATCCCCATCAACATGTCGCTCAGTTCAGGGCTCTTTGCGGTAATACTGGAGGTGATGATAAACTTCTACTTCGCCAGTTCGTCGGTAGTTTAGCAAACACAGCTTTTGAATGGTACTCGGAACTTCTCGACGACTCTGTCAAGACATTCGCGGAGATGGAGCTGCTATTCACTCAGCGATTCACGAGCGCCAGCGAATGCACCCCGATAACGGCATTGACTAATGCCAGGGTGATACTAGGCGAGACGTGGGTCCAGTACGCTATACGCTGGCGAAACTTATGGTCGAAATGCGAACAAAGCATTGAGGAAGCGCCTGCGGTGGGCATGTTCGTGGGTACACTAGATCCTTATGCAACTATCTCACAGTTCATGATATTCTTTAAACCAACCACATTCCAGGCTCTGATCGACAAGCTGGCCCAAATGGACCAGATGGGCCATAGGCCTTCCTCTTCAAAGACAGAGCCTTGGAATGAAAAGGGCAAAGGGAAAGCAACCTTCGTTGCCAATACTCAGCAACGGCCGAGCAACTTAAATCCAGTTGTTCGCCAAAGTAACGTACGTCCACGCCCATCCCTCGAAGAGAGACTGGGACGTCCTTATTCATTTCCTCAGGATAAAACAAGGAGACTGTTCGAGCTGGCAGTGCGCAACAGACTCATCCATCTGCCGAATCCAAAACGTCTGTTGCAGCCAGGCAATGTCAATGATCTTAATTATTGCCCTTACCACCAAGCGGTAAGCTATCCAATCGAAGATTGCTTCGTCTTTAAGGGATGGATTGAGGACCAGTACCTACAAGGCAAGTTTGCGCTGTCCGAATAGTGGAAAGTAAACCCACCACAGCCGCACACTCCTAAGAAGACGGACACACCGGGGGCAACTTGTTCTTTTGTTGAAGAAGCTCCGTGGGAGATCGTGCTATTAGCCAAAACCAAAAGGATGCTGGATGATCTCCAGACATGCCCGGCGATCAGGTGGAAAAATCCACTGGAACCCGAGATCATCGAGGGAATGCTGAAACCGCGCCCAACTCCAAAAATGGGTGATGATGGTCAGATCGCTCACACCCAGCCGTCAAAATCCTCAAAAAAGAAGGAGAAATCCAAGAAGCCCGTGAAGCCTGGCGACAAGCGCACGGATTTGCAGAAACAGATTGACGCGCTGGAAGAGTATAACCAGAAGGCGCGGATTCCAATCACGCTCCAAGAGTTTCTCAGCCACGTCCTCGAGGAAGAAAACGATGGAGAAGACTCATCAGATGAATCTGAGGACTACGTAGCAAGTTGTCATGTGATCTCTCACTCCTTGATAGATGATAAAGAGGCTCCTTGCACCGAGAAACCGGGGGCAGATCCTGAACCAGAACTTCTGTGGCCGTTAGACGAGATGATCGATGCCTTCCTGAATGAGATTCGTCTGAAAAGTAAAGCCGACCGGGAGCGTGAGATGGCCATATTTGAAAAGGCCAAACGCCGGCGACTGGACAAAAGAGTCGAAACACTCCCACCAGATCAAAGTACATCCGCCGCAAATGAAAGCAGGATCAAGACAAGGAAACGATTCGCCAAAGCCATATCAATAGGGATGAGGCCGCCCTCTTTCAGAGAAAAGTCTCCTGGTGGTATACATTTTGATGAAACGGAAGTACATCCTAACTTCTGTTTATATCATCAGAAGATCGCACATCCTACTGAGGACTGCAACTCCTTTAAGTGTTGGTGGCAAGGATATGTAGCTCACAGGCAACACTTCAACAGGACAAAGCGTGAAGCTCGTAGACAGCAGAAAAATGCGACAGATGAGCATAAAAGAGTTGCCGACAATTGTCATAAGGACGAGCCCGGGGGATCACGAGTTCTCACATTTGGAAGCGATTCTGACGAAGAAGCCGCCCTCAACCCTCTCTTCAAGGAATTCATTTCTAAAACAAAAGAATTGGAGAGTTGCGAGAACGTTCAGCCGTACAATCTCACGCTACCCGGAAAGAATCTCGGACCCGCAAACGACGGAGCAAACGAAATGAGAAAGGAGAAGGAAAAAACGGCCTTTGTTGCCAACACTCAACAACAGCCGAGTAACCCGAGACCGTTTTGTCGTCAAAACAACAAGCCGCGATACCTCAATGAGAAGTTGAAACGTCCTTACTCGTTTCCCAAAGATAAAACAAAGAAATTGTTCGAGCTAGCAGTGCGCAGCGGGCTCATCCCTCTGCCAGATCCAAAACGTCCATTGCAACCAGGTGACGTTAACAATCCTAACTATTGTCCCTACCACAGAGTAATGGGTCACCCATTCGAAAATTGCTACGTCTTCAAAAACTGGGTTGAAGACCAATACCAACAGAGCAAGTTCGCGCTGCCCGAAAAGTGGAAAGTAAACCCGCCACAACAACATGCTCCGAAAAAGGTGGATATGCCGGGGGCATCATGTTCATTCATAGGGAAAGCCCCATAGACCGAAAAGTCAGTAAACTAGAGATGCGTCTCAAATACGGCAACGGCGGACCGAAACGTCCTTAAACTAACGGCGGACCGCAATGTCCTAAAACTTGCAAATGACCAAAACGTCGTTAAACTACTCCCAACCCGCAGCATCTTCAGACTGACGTGCAAAAAAAAAAGGTACGTCCACAAGCAAAATGGGCACGGATGAAAACCCGAAAGGGCTCCGTGAGTAAAAACAGCAGGGCTACCGGCGAGTGTTCGTGAAAACCTGAAAGGGCGCGACCTCGTTTAAAAAAAAAGAAAGAAAGAAAAAAGAAAGAAAGAAAAAAAAAAGAAAGAAAGGAAAAAGAAAAAAGAAAAAAATAATAATAATAAAAAAAACGGTATGTCCACAAGCAAAATGGGCACGGATGAAAACCCGAAAGGGCTCCATGAGTAAAAACAGCAGGGCTACCAGCGAGTGTTTGTGAAAATCCGAAAGGGCGCAACCTCGTTAAAAGACACTTACAGGATCCTCTAGACCTTGTAAGGAGAAACCACCTGCGTGAGATCCTTACGACTAACAAGGGAGCAACACACTTAGGGATCCTCACGATTCCCAAGGAGAAATTACACTTGCGAGATCCTCACGACTCGTAAGGAGAACTCTCTTATGGGACCCTCACGGCTCATAAGATTTGAAAGTCTTAAGTTACAGAGACCTGAACCTGTTCTTAAGCAAACCCCACAACCTCCGATATGGCCCTACAAGCGGCTCAATACTGACCCTTGTATACAATCCACGGACGCGAATAAACATTTTCCTAACCAAGTCCCACCCGTGGCTAGGGATATGTTCGTACGGTGAACAACCCTTGTGAGTCCTCTCGACTCATAAAAAGATAACACTCTTGTAAGATCCTTATGACTTATAAGAGAACATACACTTAGGAGTCCTCACGATTCCTAAGGAGAAAACGCGCCTGCGAGATCCTCACGACTCGTAGGGAGAAACACCTTTATAAGACCCTTACAGCTCATGAAGTTAAAAGCCTTAGTCGACGGGATCCTAACCCTGTGTACTAAGCCACCTTTGTTCGACATCGACAGAGGCAAATGATGATTCGCTCCTGGCAATATTCCAGTTGTAGCGATACTGATGCCTAAACCGGTATCAAATTCCAAGTCCTTTCATGGCAAATGATGATTCGCTCCTGGCAATATTCCAGTTGTAGCGATACTGATGCCAAGATTAGTATCAGATCCCAAATCCCCTACTCGCGAGGAAAAAATCAGCGAGCCAGAAAAAAAATGCATATGAAATAGCCGAAAGGATGGGGCAACTTGCAAACAGAATCAGCAAGTAAAAATGTATGCATACGAAATATCCGAAATGATTGGGCAACTCGTAATAAAAAACAGCAAGTAAAAATAAAATAAATAGCCGAAATGATTGGGCACCGCGAAAAATAGCCGAAATGATTAGGCAATCGCAATTTTCGCGATATGAAAAGCTGAAATGATAGAGCATCGCGGAAAGAATAAAGAAAAAATGATGAAAAAAATGAAACTTTTTGCCCAACAGGTGAGATCACATCAATCACTGTATACAATCCAGGGGCACAAACAAAGAGGGAACCTTACCTTCCCAACAGGCTCCACCAAAAAGCGAAGCCAAATCTCGACGGTTCATAGACAACCTAGAGACAATCTCGACATTTTTCGCAATATTACAGACACAATGTCAACAAACGAAGCAAAGGAAGATCCCTGGCTTCAGGGTCTCGACGTCAACATCGACAACTTAGAGATCACCAACGGTATTTCTCCTCACTCCAACCAGATGCAAAAGTGACGTCAACAATCGACCTCAGAGTCGCATCGAAACGGAACTATAGCAAAGTCCCTAGTTCCAAATCTCAATGGACACATCTGCAGCTTGGAGACCAATGATGGTGGGCCTCCTCATTCCACATGACACAGATGTTACACCATCAAACGGAGCCATGGCAAAATCCCAGTTCCATCTCAGCAATCGTCTCGATACAGCAGACGAGATGTCAACAATGGCGTTCCTTCGCAGTCCAGCAGGATGCAGATGCAACGTCAACAAAAGACCTCACGGTTGAAGCAAAGCGAGCGACAACAAAATCCCAGCTCCACCTCAGCATTTGTCTCGATACAGTAGACGAGATGTCAACAACGGCGTTCCTTCGCAGTCCAGCAGGATGTAGATGCAACGTCGACAAAAGACCCCATGGTCAGTAAAGCGGAGTGACGGCAAAATCCCAGCTCCACCTCGACGTTCTTCTTGATATAGTAGACGTGATGTCACTACAGCGTCCTTCCTCCGACAGGATCCGGACACACCAAAGCAGATGAAGCAAAGGCCAAATTCCTAGCTTCAGGGTCTTGACGGCAACTCATATAAAACCTGAAAGACTATCGGAGATCATCCCACACCAGCGTGGAGTGGTCACCACCTCGACTTTCGTCTCGATACAGCAGACGAGATGTCACCACAGCGTCCTTCCTCCAATAGAATTCGGACGCGCCAAAGCAAACGAAGCGAAGGCCAAATTTCTAGCTTCAACGTCTTGACGGTAACTCATATAAGACCGAAAAGACAATCAGAAATCATCCTACATGGAGTGGTCACCACCACGACATTCATCTCGATACAGCAGACGAGATGTCAACAACAACGTTCTTCCTCCAACGGGATTAGGACACACCAAAGCAAACGAAGCGAAGGCCAAATTCCTAGCTTCAACGTCTTGACGATAACTCATATAAAACCGGAAAGACAATCAGAGACCATCCCACATGGAGTGATCACCACCACGACATTCGTCTCGATACAGAGGACGCGATGCCAGCAAATGAAGCAAAGGCCAAATTCCTAGCTTCAGGGTCTTAACGGCAAGTCATATAAAGCCTGAAAGACTATCGGAGATCATCCCACACCAGCGCGGAGTGGTTATGACTCATCGGGGCTCTCCAAAATGAGCCTAACCTCAAGTAAAAAGCGGCATGGCAAATTCCTAACGCTTGCTCTTCCGACGATCAAACTGCCAAGGAGGATTGCTTGAAGACGTCTTGTCCAGCCCCCGAAGGGATCAGAGACATGGCAGTCGCAGGGCTACTCGAACAGTACGATTGCCTATCGAGGAATATATCAGCTCATGCGACGGTACGACGGCCAAAACCCTAAGTACCACAGACCCTAACGGACTTCTGTCGTAAAGAGCAGAGGTTAACTGTGACGTTAGGATATTCTTGCGAGATCTGCTCGATTCGTTTCGACTCGTGAGGAAATTGATGTCTTTGTGAGAACTTCTCGATTCGTCTCGACTCGTGAGATAAAGCCTTAGGCAGTAGGGATTAAAAAACCTGTTTCCTAAGCACTGGGGCCCTGCAAAGCGATCCAAAACGGTCTCTTGCATACTATCCACGGGCCACACTCTCCAAAGTCGAATTTCGACAAGGAGGGAAACAACCGCTTACGGATCCTCTCGACTCGTAAGAGGGAAAATTCTCTTGTGAGATCCTTACGACACTCAAGAGAAAACACACTTAGGAGTCCTCACGACCCCTAAGGAGAAAATACACCTGCGGGATCCTCTCGACTCATAGGGAGAAAAGTCTTTATGAGACCCTCACGGCTCATAAAGTTGAAAAGTCTTAGGTGGCAGATCCTAACCCTGTCTCCTAAGCCATCACCGCCCTGCGAAGAGGTCAAGATGGACCATCTATGAGCCACACTTGCCCAAGCTACATGCCACTGAAATGGAGAAATTACTCATGGGCGCATAAACAACTTCATGGCAGAGTAAGACATAAAGAAATAAAAGGGTGCGGCTCATGGAGTTGAGAGTTTGGAACTATATCTCTTAAGAATCAAGATTTGAGTCAATGATAAATGACGACGCTTGTGTCCGCTCGTTATCTTCTCAGATCAAGATTCTGAAAGTTATATACCAACCCGAAACTGGTCATACGCTATGCATAACTCTGCACTACTTCACCCACGCACTTACTTACGTGGGCAAAGTAGTGGGGGGCATTTGTTCCCGCCAAAAATTTCTGCGCAAAGGAGTCCAAGATACCAAATGGCAGTGATACGCTTATGAAAATACGAACCAGTATCTTCCGGGCTGTTTTTTGATAAACTCTTGAATGAGAAACAGATAAATTCTGATGGTATCGAAAGCGGCTCGAAAAACCCTTCGATTTGATATATTATGGGCCTCGTAATTCATCCGGGATCAAAAGTTATGAGGAATTACGTGTCCACACGTGATGGACTTTTAAGAACCCGCTGGAGGAGTTAAAAAAATATAATAAAAAACCAGAAAAGACCCCAATGGGACATCACGTGCTCACACGTGACCATGGGTCACATGCAGACACATGATGGGCTCTTAAGGCCTCTAAAATAATGAATAGAATTAAATTCTAAAATCTGTTCCCTGATTAAAAATCAGAAGTTACCTCAATGAGGTGTCACGTGCTCACACGTGACCAATGGTCACGTGTTGACACGTGATGGTTAAAACAACAACATAAACAAGCGGCTGTTAAAGGAACCAATTTGGGGGTCACGTGCTCACACGTGACCAAGGGTCACGTGCCAGCACGTGACAGGCTTTGAAAGCCTTACAGTTTAATAGAATTAAAATTCTAAATTTCTCTAAAATTTTTCGAAATAGAATTAAAATTCTAAATTTCTCTAAATCTTTCCAAATGGAAAAGGATTATGGGGACCGTTGGATTAAAAATCCAATGGTGATTAAAGATCACCAATTTATGGAAAGATTAGAGACAAGGAAAGATTTCCCTAAAATCTCACCGAAATTAACAAACAGAATATCTTTGGATTTAAAATCCAACGGTGAATAAAATTCACTGAATGATCTAAAGGATCATATTAATTATAAAATCAAATCAAATCTTTCAATGAGAGATTTGCTAAACAAATTGATTCGTTTCTTTCTCCTATAAATAGGAGCCAAGAAAAGAAGAGAAGGGACCCTTTTCGTTTTGAGAGAGAAAAAGAGAGAGAGGAGAATTTAATTCTCAAGAGGGAAGAAAAGAAAGGAGAATTTAATTCTCAACAAAGAAAACCCTAGGTAAGAAAAGAGAGGCTTAAAAAGAGAATTTAATTCTCAAAAAGGAGTTTAACTCTTAGATAAAAGAAAAGAACTTAGTTCGTTCTCTGGTGGAGGATCTGCAAAGTGCACATCTCCCCATGAATTGAGAATTCAATTCTCATTGGGTTGAGATCCTGCCATGCAGATCCAAAACACAGAGGAGGAATTGAGTTCTGGGAATTTAATTCTCCCAAACTAATTGGAATTTAATTCCTACAGAATCATAATTAGGGTTTTATCCTAAATAAGAATTTAATTCTTTCACAATAAGAATTTAATTCCTCCAAAACAAAAATTAGGGTTTTACCCTAAATAAGAATTTAATTCTTAAAGATAAGGAGACTTAAAAGATCTCTGTGCATGAAAAGACTAAGGTCACGTGCCCCACGTGACCCCTGAACAGATCCCTCAAAAATGACAAGAGGAAAGCTTTGAGGCAATACCTCACGTGTTCCCATGTGACCCTCATTATATATGGAACAAAAGCAAAGGCAGAAACAATTCGGGGCGCTCTCACGTGTTACCACGTGACTCCTAATAAATGTTCTAATAAATCAGGGCATGATTATACATCGCGTGCCCACGCGTGATGGCTATGAAAATTAAAAGTGTTTAACACTTGTTTGCAGAACAAAATAAAGGGGATCTGGCCCCACTTTTTGATGCCATCACGTGCTCCCACGTGACTCCCAAAAAGCAGAAAGAAAGATCAATGGAAATGAAGGCTTTGGGCGCTCTCACGTGTTTACCACGTGACCCCTTAGTAAACATTTTAACAGTCAGCGCATAAATCCTCATCACGTGTCGACACGTGATGCTCGAAATAAAAAGGAAAAGTGTTTAACACTTATTCGCAGATTTGAGGATAAAACAAAGGAGATCTGGCTCCACATTTAGGGCGCCCTCACGTGTCACCACGTGACCCTTAATGAGCATTCTAACAGACCAGAGCGGGGGCCTCCATCACGTGCTCACACGTGATGACCGTCAGAATTAAAAGAGTTAAACACTGATCTACAGAATAAAATAAGGAAAATCAGGGCGCTCTCACGTATCCACACGTGACCCCTCTCTCCTTAGTATTTAACACTAATCTGAAGACTTTGTTCCCAGTGTTTAACACTGATTTGCTTTAGTGTTAAACACTAATTTGAAATCTCCGATTACCGGTGTTTAACACTGATTTGCTTTAGTGTTTAACACTAATTTGAAAGCCCTGTTGCTAGTGTTTAACACTGATTATCTTTTAGTGTTTAACACTAACTTGTTGATCTTATTCCCAGTGTTCAACACTGTTGATCTCTAGTGTTTAACACTAGCTTTAGCCCAATTGGCTAAGTTTCTAGGGGCAAAGCCTCTCCTTCAATAGACCAACAGAGAGCCAATATTTCAAACACAATTGGACTTAGCCCAAATTGGCCATTGTTATGTCCACGTTACCTCTCCCGGTACTTTCGGGGTTGCGGAAACGGTAAAACAAAAATTTTCTGGACTTGGTAACATGGACCGTAAAAGCCGGATCTTTACTAAACAATACACTAGCATCCTAACTAGAGATTTATCTACTCGGTTAGGGGTTATACCTCAACTTGAAATCCTTCTCTTCTTGTTGTTCTTCTCTTTGCTTGCTCCGAGGCTTGATCCGGACTTTGGTCACCTCCACGGCCTCCTTGAGTCGAAGACGATCCACCCGAGAGATGTACATCGAGCTCCACCTCGAGCCGAGGTAACTAGGGCAAAGAGATTGCTAATCTAGAAACCCTAGGTTGTGTAGAAGTGATAAAGGGATGGTTTTGTCTTTGTAGGATCTTTATCTCTCAACACATGAGATCAAAAGATGAATCAAGAGGAGGAAGAAGAAGGAGGAGCTAGCAACCATGGTTCATTTCTTTTTCTTCTCACTTGAAAAGGCAAGAGAGAGAATGAGAAAGAAAATTATGAACTAAAGAAATTAACCATGGTTCCAATAATGCACTAAAACCATCATTACAAATCCTATCAAGATAAAGTTGATGGCTACATTGAAATGACCATTATCATAATCCAAAAGAAAAAGAAAAGGAAAAGAAGAGTGTAGATCCCTCTTGAAAGTCAATGGTCAACACGGTCAACCGGTCAACAAAATCAAGAGAGGTCAACGGGGTCAAATGGTCAATACAATTAGCCATCATAAAATTATCACTAAAAGGATTAGCAAATGATGTCCGCGGCTCATAATGGTTTTGACCAAACGAACTGTCAAAACCCTAATGAGCCTGCCACATAACGGTTTTGGCCGAACCAACTGCCAAAACCCTGATGAGGCACCTCCTCCTTCATCGCTGCGGAAAACTGTGCATACACACCTGCATCCGCATTCCGTAGAATGCGGATGCACAGAAGACAAAACAAATCCATCCGTGCAATACTAGGATCCGGCTTAAACCAAAGCCTACTGGTACTGCCTGCCCGAACACCACATGCACACAAGTGTACGTAAGTGATCGCAGCCCTGCCGTAAAACCATACGGCTTCTACACGTTTCGCTCAGTGCAGGGAAACTCTGTGTGTGGGACTCTAAAGACTCGACACTACGCTGGCAGTGGGTTTAACCACAGACCGCAAGCGGCACTAGCTGTACGTAACGGTCCCCAGGTAGATGTCGATAAGAAGGCCGATGAGGTGAACCCATCCGAACTCCTACTGAGCCTGTATGTGACAATCTCCGTACAGTCCGGTCTGTTCGTCTGATACATCGCATGGCGGGCCTAGGGGGCGGTAAACGTCAGTCCCCTAATAGCGGTACAAGTCGTGTCGGAGTGAAGCCCATTACATCCTGAGATAACACTGGAAACCTACCAGTATATCTCGCTTGCCCTGGCCAGGGACTACTCGTGTAATGGCTCTCCTAGACACAGCGCGATGTCAACCCCCAATACCGGGAGAGACGAATCCTGTCTAACCGTCACTGCCTCCAAGTGCTTCGGGACTGCACCCAACTACTACCTGTTTGCACGACTCAGTAGAGCCGTGGTAGGGTAGTAATCAAAGAACAGTGGGAGCACACTCGAGGCGAAGTGACAGTGTCAAGTCAGCGGACTAAGCTGTACTCATGTCACCTGGGAACTGATAACTGACGATAGGTATAATACCAACCATCAGTTCCCGACGAGTCCTGTCCAGTGTACTCGTAACCTAACGAGCACCCGCATACTGTCTCAAGTACGACGTACTAACGGCTGTGGGACAGACCGTCTCCCGTGCTGGGATGAGAAGCGCATACGCTAGTCTACTCCGGAGTATCGATGCCCTGTCTCGATAATCCCATGACTAGGGACGTGTATAAGGATGTGCTTGTGGATTACCCAGCCCCCACGAGTGTGATCGCCATCACAACGCCGGTAATCAAGCAAAGATCCTAAGGGCTCTACTAATGCGTATAGGTGATATAATAAAGAAACACACATGTACACATTAAAGCAGAGACAAACCAAGTAGCATACTACTATATTGAGCAAGATTGTCTATACAACTGTGAATATCCCAAGCTTCCATCAAGTAATATACATACTAGTATGATACAGTAATGGCCTCTAGGGCATATACACTAACAGCCATAAGTTCTCAAATCATCTTGAACTGAGCACATTTGCTCTTTCAACCAACTCATTGGTTCAAGGGTACATCTCTGAACTCCTCTGATATTTGTCGTTGTAATCCTTCAACGTCTTCAGAGAGGTGATGGGTCCCGACAACCATACATTTCAATGGACCACTATGTCCTTAAACTGGTATTGGACCACCATGTCCCTAAACTGGAGGTAGACCACCATGTCCCTAAATTGGCAATGGACCACAATGTCCTTAAATTGGAGCAATAGAGCCCAAATGCTCTTTTGTCGAATCTAAACGATCCCGTTTAAGTTGATCTTAGCCTCAATTATGGCTAACGTGTCCTTAAACCTTCAAATAGACTTTAGTCCCAAATTAGACTCTAGATCCCCCAATCAACTTTGGTTCAAGGGTACATCTCTGAACTCCTCTGACATCTGTCGTTATAATCCTTCAACGTCGTCAGAGAGGTGATGGGTCCCGACGGCCATACATGTAATGGACCCAAACTGGGACAATAGAGCCAATTGCTCTATTGTTGGATCTAAACGATCCCGTTAAGTTGATCTTAGTCTGAAAACTAGACTAACGTATCCTTAACAAACGTTTAAGTCGATCTTAGTCTCGAATGAGGCTAACGTATCCTTAAACCCAAAACCCCCAAACCCAAATCTAAGATTATACGGATTTGGACTAGTCCACGCCCTACGGGCGACGACATAACTCAGTCTCCGTATACAATCCACGGGCAACTAAACACAAAATAAATACATGCGACACGAAGTGACCATCTGGAGAATGAGAAAGTGGTTACCGCGATGCGGTAGCGTAATTAACTGCAGGGGCTTGCGCCTGCAGGGAAGAGCGTCTCCACAATCAAAAACCCTTTAAGCGAAGGGGAATCTGACGAAATCTGCTACATCGGACGCATCCATTTAAACCTTCGATACACGGTGCCATAAATCAACTTGGTATCTTCGGAGAGGTGGACGGATAGCACCAATTAGCATCTGCCCCCGAATCTCAGGCAAGACGCCCACGTCTTGGCCGCCGTTCGGAGGGGAACAGTTAGTTTATGGGATAATACGAGTTTACATTTAAATACCATGAACATTCAAAAACCGTTTTCATTAAAAAGTGTTGTAGGGTGTTTTTCGTTACCCCATTGAGATGGGAATATGCGTCGCTTATCAGGCGCATTACAGATTCCCCCTGCCAAGGGTAGGCTTGGGTTTATTGATTGTGGGGATCCGAATCTCTTGTAACCGCGGACTAAGCCGCCGTTAATTAACTCTCGCCTTTGGAGCGAGGGAACCTCCGATTGACGGGTCAAACAGGTCATGCGAACTCAATGTGTAGTATTGTGTTTTGAAAGGGTTTTGGATATATCGGGGGGCCCACGGAGTTTTACGGGGGTCCCGCTACCCGGATAGCGAAGTGGGGGTCAAGGGGGCTAGCAGCCCCCTCGCGGGGTGCGGGATAGCGCCCCGTTAGAAATTTTTTCTAACGGGGACAGTGTTGTGGAGTGTGTGTATATAAAAAAAGGGAAGAATAGCGTCCAAATGACGCGTGGGTTTCAGCGCCTCACGTGCCTAGCACGCGGGCGCTGGGCGCGGGCGCCTCACGATCTTGGCACGTGGGCACTAGACGCTGGGCGCTGGCGCCCTACGTGCTTAGCATGCGGGCGCTGGGCGTTAGCAGGAAAAGGGACTTGGTCCCTGCACTGGGAGCTGTGCTCCCGATTTGACTTCTGGAGTTAAACTCTTAAAAAGAGATTAATTTATGAAGTTTAACTCCAATAGATCTTGAATGGAGTTAAACTCCTAGAAATCTTTAGAAATGATCAAAGAGGTCCCTTTGTTTCTCTCCCCTTTGGCCCTGGATCTTCCCAAGATGGGATTTTTGGAGATGGGTCTCCTTCTTCTTCCTCTCGGTTGGCCGGATTTTGGAGAAAGGGGGTGAGATTTAAAAATCTTCCCTTTTTGAGATCTGATGGAAGATCTGGGTTCCCCTTCAAGGGTTTAATGGTGAAAAACTGTTTATTTTTTGAAAAGGAAGAGTTAAACTCTTGATTTAATTCAAGGAAAAAGGGAGAAGGTTTTAGAACCTTGAGGAAAGGGAAAGAGGCACAGAAACCCTAAAATTTTTGGGGGAATGAAAAGTTCTTTTATTTCATTATCATGTTGCCTTATATAGGCTTATAAATTTACATATAGCCTCTTGGGCTTTACAAAATGGCATTTTGCCCATCCCATGCCTCATGTGCTCATTTCTTTTGCACATAAGCCATGGGCTTTACAAAAATTTGGCAATATGCCCATTTTCCTTACATTCATGCATAAAAAAAAATTATATCAAAATTATTTATTACATGATTTAATTTTGGCATGGGATGGCCGGCCGCTTCATGTTCGGGCTCGACTCGGGCATGAGCCCACTTGATCTGGGCTTGGGCCCGCTTGGCTTGGGGTTGACTTTTGACATTGACTTGGTCAACCAGGGTGTAATTTTTGACCCCAACAAGTGTGTTATTTAATTCCTTGCAAATACGCCACTACAACCCATTTTGGGGAACCCCGATCGGGACGGTGCGGGTTATCGTACATCCTCGGGCCTAGTAGAAAGAGATGCAGACCTCCACAAGGAGCATTCGATCTCGATGGAATTTTTAATGCAATTTTTAAGAAAAATATGATTTCTATTTAATAAATAAATTATATATATTTTTAAATATTAGATATATATAAATACTATCAAAATATCCACTTTAAGTATACAATATATATATTCCATATTTCTAAATCAAAGGAATCACAAATTTCATGAAACTACCTTTACAATTCAATACCATTCCAAGTTTACACTGAAATACTATATACAATGAAAACTAGGTTATATTCACTAGAATATTTCACTTTATAAAAATTACAATTATGAAAACCCTAAAGACGATAATTAAATATTTGAGGTGTATTTTGAAAATATATCAAAACTATTTTTCATAAAACCCCCTCAAGTTATATTAATTTACAATAAGGACCCTAGTAAACATAGGTTTAAGCGGGACCGGTTCTCTTGAGCCTCAGGGAGCCGGAGAATATGGGTACTTACCTATCTAAGGTAGACAATCTAACAACGGTGTTATCAACACGGTAATTGTCTTGGAAAAAGACACAAATCCTGTCGTCCATGTGCAGCAGTTACCGATAACATCAAAACCAATTCAGGACTTCAATTTCTTTTCAAAGTGTCTGACTCAGACAGAATCTCCATTTAATATGAAATCCATCTGACTTAAATCCAATTCAAGTATAACTACAATACAACATGAATCCACGAATACCAGAATACAATCCATATCAATATGAACATGACCGAACCGAACCATGGATATACTCTGATTACATGACTATCCATTTATATTCATTCCGTTTACTGATATCATGGTTTCGGAAAGTCTTCCATGTTTACCGCCAAAAACGGGGAAGACAAACATCTTGCCTGAATTTTGGGTCAGATGCTATTTGGTTTTATCCGTCCACCTCTCCTAGATACCAAGTTGATTTATGGCACCGTGTATCGGAAGTTTGGACGGATGCGGCCGTTGTAGCAGACTTCGTCAGATTCCCCCTCGTTGTGAGGATTTTTTATTTATTGTGGGGACGCTCTTCCCTGCAGGCGCAAGCCCCTACAGTTAATTACGTTACCACATCGCGGTAACTACTTTCTCCTGCTCTAGATGTTCACTTCGTGTCGTGTGTGTTTGTTTTATTTTTGGTTGCCCGTTGATTGTATACGGAGACTAATTTGTGTTGTCGCCCGTAGGGCATGGATTAGTCCAAATCCATATATTCTTAGATTTGGGTTTGGGTTAATTTAAGAATCGTTGATCTCGTTTGATATTAAGATCAACTTAAATGTTTGTTGAGGATACGTTAGTCTAATTTTAGATTAAGATCTACTCAACGGGATTTTTGGGATCATTCAGACCCAACAAAAGAGAATTTGAGCTCTATTGCTTTAGTTTAAGGACGTTATGGTCCATAGATCACCAGTTTTTTTGGGGTGAGGGTTTAGTTTAAGGACGTTGCGGTCCAAAGCTAATTTAAGGACATTGCGGTCCATAGGAATGTGCTCATGGGTTTAGAAGTGCACCAAAGAGCTGTTGGTTGTCGGGACCTTCCATCTCTCTAAAGACGTTAAAGAATTACAACGACATGTATCAGCGGTGTGGAGAGATATACCCTTGAACTGAACTCCAGATTGAAGACAGAGATCATGGTAGAACGAACATCATTTTAGATGCCATATGTCAGGAGATCATTAGTCATCTTTGGAACTAAAATCGATTTGGGGAGACCTGAGTATAGGAAGGCTCGGTTGATTGATGGTCAAAAGGTTTTTGGCCTCAGGAGACTTGGCTAATTTGGGCTAAGGTGGGCTCCTCATAGTGTTAAACACTGATATTTGTTTGGCGCTCACGTGCTCCCACGTGAGGCTCTTAAGCAGTGTTAAACACTGAAATTTGGAGCGCTCACATGTGGCACGTGAGGCGCCTGAAAATTGGGCATTGCTTCTTTGGGTTTATTCCCTTCTTCTTTTATAAGTGCTAAGCACTATTGAGGGTCATGTGGGAGCACGTGAGGCGCCCCAAAATGGGAACTGTCTTTGGTTTATTCCCCTTTTCCTTTTATAAGCGCTGAGCACTATTGGGGAGTCACGTGGGATCACGTGACGCGTCCCAAAAATGGGAACTGTCTTTGGTTTATTCCCCTTCCTTTTATAAGTGCTAAGCACTATTAGGGGGTCACGTGGGATCACGTGACGCGTCCTAAAAATGGGAACTGTCTTTGATTTATTCCCCTTTTCCTTTTATAAGTGCTAAGCACTATTATGGGGGTCACGTGGGATCATATGACTCGATCTCAGTTGTTCCTTTTTGTTCCTCAGAGATGCTCACGTAGGAATGTTCCCACCAAAATCTTCGGCCGAGAGCTATTTGTTCCTGTTTGCACTGGTTTAAGTTTCATTTACAGATATGTGTGAAATCGGGCTCATTCATATACGCACATGCACACATCAGAGAAAGAACAGGAATTAGAAAGGGAGCACTTGGTGGTCAACGACAAAAAGAAAGTATTTAATTGAACATTTTATTCTATAGGAAATAGATCACCAAACATTGGATCTAAAGTACAGGGATTCACAAAACTATGAATAAAATTCTCTAACTCCCTCTCTGCTTTCTCCACCATGTCAAAGCGACGGTCTTCACGAGGAGTCTCTTCCCATCGGTCAGCACCGTGCCCATCAGCAAAGGCACACATTATGGCCTGCTGAGCCCGTATCTGGCTTAGCAGCTGAACAGAGCGATCCCTCAGAGCCGGGGTAATCAGAAGCGCCTCATGAAAGCACTCGATCTTGTCCTCCGCTGCGTCGAGTATCGCCGGAGTCATCTCTGCTTGATGAGGGGGAATGTCATCGAGCACGGACAAGAAGACCATCCGGAGCCAAATGGAGCCGATGGGGAGAGGAGATCCTCTACGAGTCAAGAGCTCATGCTGTACCGTGTCGTATTGGTCATCCGTAAGAGTAGGGTTCACCAAGCGTGCGGCAAAACGAGGAACAATTTTCTCGATAGGCACCTCCCATGGCTGCCGGCGAGCATGTGGACGATTACAAGCCATAGCTCTTCTCTGCTAAAATGATTCTATGAAAATGAGAGAGAAGAGAAGCATTGCTTCAGATTATGAAGGGAGACATTTAAGTCTAGGCACAGAAAATGCTGTGCATGATGGAACTATTTCCATGCTCTGGGAAAGAGAAGTTTGACTCAGGAAAAGCGGAGAAAGAAGGTGAAAAGACACCTTCAGTACTGAGGCAGTGCCTCACGTGCAAAGCACGAGAGCGCTCGCGCCAAGAGCGCCAACGCTAAGAGTCAAAGACTCTGAGGCAGCGCCTCAGGTGCAAAACACGAGAGCGCCAGCGCTAAGAGTCAAAGACTCTGAGGCAGCGCCTCACGTGCAAAACACGAGAGCGCCAAGAGTCAAAGACTCTAAGACAGCGCCTCACGTGCAAAGCACGAGAGCGCTGGCACCAGAACTAAAAGTTCTCCACCATTGGATCAAAGATCCAACAGAGATGATAAAATCATCAAATTACAGAATTAAATTCTGTTGAGGAAATACTTCTCAAATCTTTCCAAACAAGAAAGATGGTGCTCTGTAAATCAGAGCACCATTGGATCAAAGATCCAATGGTGATTAAAAATCACCAAGATACAGAACAATCTCTGTATGAGAAAATACTTTCCCAATCTTGTTAATAACAAAAGGAAAATCTTCTGTAAAACAGAAAGCCTAGGATCAAAGATCCAACGGTGAGAAACATCCCCAAATCAATCAGAGATCTCTCAATGAGAGATTTCCTTAACTAATTCAATAAATCAGCCTTCCCTATATAAAGGACCCAAGACTTTAAGTCTTACACAGAGAGAAACCTCCTAATAAGTTTCAAATTAAAAAGAAGAAACACAGAGGAACCTCCCCATAAGTTTCAAATCGAGAAAAGAAAAAGAGAAGAGCAAGCTCTAAGAAGAAGGATTTTCTTCAAGGTAAATAACAATAAGTGAGATCATAGCATCTCCTCTATATTTGAGAGTTTAACTCTCACAAAAGAAGAACTTAGTTCTTAGATCCATGAGACAAAGTCTCTCTTCACAAAAAGAAGAACTTAGTTCTTAGATCCATGAGACAAAATCTCTCATAAAGAAAAACAAAAGAGATCATAGCATCTTCTCATAAAGAAGAACTTAGATCCGCGAGACAAAGTCTCTTATAAACGAAAATTTAATTCTCAAAGCACAGAACCGATCGGAACTGCCAAAGAAACAGTGCCTGGCACTCAACGCCGGGCACTCAGCGCCGAGCGCTCCACGCGCTCTTCACGTGGGCCCTATTCTAAAAGAAGCGCTCTAGCGCTCCACGTCTGGCGCTCAGCGCCAAGCGCTCCATGCCAAGCGCTCCACGTGCTCCTCACGTGGGCGCTACTTTATAAGAAGCGCTTTAGCGCTCCAAGTCTGGTGCTCAGCGTCAAGCGCTCCACGTGCTCCTCACGTGGGCGCTACTTTAGAAGAAGCGTTTTAGCGCTCCAAGTTTGGCGCTCAGCGCCAAGCGCTCCACGTGCTCCTCACATGGGCGTTATTCTAAAAGAAGTGCTCTAGCGCTCCAAATCTGGTGCTCAGCGCCAAGCGCTCCACGTGCTCCTCACGTGGGCGCTGAGGGAACAAAAAGTACTATTTAAATAAAGCCCCAATGCCATAATGAGTGTTCAACACTTAATAAAAAACAAAAAGAAAAAGGTGTGTCAGAACCCAAATCAATACTCAACATTGTTGAACAAAAGGAGGACCGAGCCCAAACAAATGTTCAACATTTTATTCAAAGCTGAGTGGGCTGAGCCCAAGTTGGCCACAAGTCCTTAATTCAGATCAATCAAGCCCATATGCTCACAATTTCTCTAATTGGTCTTAGTCCCAAACCTGACTATAGATCTCCCAACCAACATTGGTTCAAGGGTACATCTCTTCATATCTCTGATACATGTCGTTGTAATTCTTCAACGTTTTCGGAGAGATGGAGGGTCCCAATAACCAATATATGTTAAGTTACATGTTGTTTTATCTTATTTTTCCATATTACTAATGTTCCCGTCAAATTTAAGGTTTTATCCTTTTTTGTTTTAATCTAGTGATATAGCTATATATTGAATGCATTTTGTTTTATAAATTACTACCAATTTAGATTATTTTCTTTGTCGTCGCTTTTAGTTTACGTTCACTTTTATTGCTTCCACGACAAACTCGTTTATTTTATTTTTGCGTTCTCTTTTATTATGTTCTTTATGTATATTTTTATACACTCTTCTCTAATGAGTACTCTCTAGTTATTTTTATAGTTACCTTGGTTCCTTAGGGCCTATTAAACATTCTTTCATTACCGATTATTTTTGGCATTCATTTTATTGTATTTGTATATATATAGTTTATTACTTTTAATTGTTATGTCCTCGTTCTTATATATGAATATTCCTTTTAACTACTCTAATTCTATATATGAATATTTGATTTTCATCTAGTCGCTTTTACGTAAATCACTATATAGTGATATTTGATTTACTTTTGTTGCTTTTCGCATGGCATTTTATAGCTCATCGTTTATTTTAAATTTCGAGGACGAAATTTTATATAAGTGGAGTATGGTATAATACCCAGTTCCTTTTTGAATAATTTCCGTATTTCAAAACAAAAATTACTAATTTTTATTAACTTAAATATTTTTATTTTTCTAACCCTAACTATAAATTTCTTAATACCCTAATTCTATTTTTTTACCCAAACCATACCTTTCTCCCGGCCCATTCCTTTCCCCTCGTATTCCGTATTTTTGGGAAGCGGAGTGTGACAATTTCCATATACTTTTACTTGTCATTTACATACTTAATGTTTATGCTATAACTGTCACTCTTCACTTTTACCCTACTTTTAGGACTTACCAAGCGCTAGTTCACTGACGGACATTCCATTCATCTTTATTTTCTTAGAATGTTCGTCAGATACGGTTGAGACTGAGAAGGTGGATGCTACAGAGGAGGGTATGACCAGATCGCTGCTCAGGCTTAGATTAGCTTATATTTTCTTTCAGTTTTTGTATACCATCTGTTTAGGCATTTCTGTTATTGCATTTACTTTTCAGTTGAACTCGTGTATTATAAATATTTCAAGTTTGAATGTAAATAAAGATATTTGTTGAAAAAATTTCAGTTTCCATTTATTCTTGCATTTAAGTATTATTGTTTCAATACACTTAGCATATTTATTTAGAGAATGATCTTCTCTGAATAAATATGCCGCGGGCTTGTCACGTCACTGTTTCCGTCTACTGAGAAACGGGGCGTGACACCTACGACCCCAACCACATCCTTCGAAAGTATAAATTTAAAACCCCGTTAAAATGATTGAATAACGGATTATAGATTTTTTAGAAATATAGTAGATTGGATAGTTGAATCTAAACTCACGTCTCCTCTCGAAATCTCCCACTTGAAATTTGTCAGATTTTTTTTAAAATGTTGTATGCGTCTTTATTTATTTAATATGTCATGCACATCACAAATGCAACAACCAATCTAACAAATTTCACTTTTCATTAAACTACCGTATTTAAATTTGTCCGTTTTATTAGGATTTTCGTTTTTTCGTGAAATTGGCACACACTCCAGACGCTCCTACTGGAATAACTACCCATCAAATCTTCAAGATTTTATGTTAAGAGTAAAGATTTGAAATTCTTGGTGAGCAAACAAAAATTTTCGAAAAAAATAATTCCCTAAATTAATAGTAAAACTCTCAACTAACCCAAAACTTGACTGGGAAACTCCAAAAATAAAAAAACAAATTTCTTAATTTTTCAAAACTTTTTGAAATTTTTTAAAAGAAAATATTAAGGTTTTTTTAAAATGAGCTTGGCTTGGCCCAGGGACTGCCGCCCGAGCCCTGCTCGAGTAGCAGGCCCTAGCCCTGCTCGGGGTGCCATGGTCCGAACCCAGCTCAATTTACTTAATTTTTTTAAATCTATATTTTTAAAAATCAATATAAATAAAAAAAACCCAAATTTTTTCAGTAGATCGAGAAAAATCTTAACTAGATTTCAAATTTATTTTTCCTTTCAAAAAAAATATTTGGCCCTGCCAAATCAAAAAAAATGAGAAAATTCCGTTTCATTGAGAAATATATTTTTTTGTTAAAAAAAGTACTTGGTCCCTGCCAAATTTAAAAAAAATCTCTTTGAATCCAGAAAAATCTTATCTTGATGGACTTGCCAAATCAGAAAAAAACCCCGAGAAGATTTCCTTTCGAGCAGAAATTATATTTTTTTGTTAAAAAAATATTTGGTCCCTGTCAAACCAAAAATAAAAATAAAAAAAATCTCTCAAGTTATATCCAAAAATATGGTTAGAGATTTGAAAATCTTCCGACCTAGCCGCCATAAAATCTCACCCAAAAAGAAAAAATTAAAAAAAATTCTTCTTTTCACACACAAAAAAATCCAATCTTTTAAATAAAATTACTCCCACTTTAAAAAAAATAGATCTGATCTATAGTGACAAATGATCCAAAAATTGTTAGATCTTTTAAGATCCATAAAAAAACGATAATTCTAAAAATATAGATCTGTCATAAAACAATTAAAAAAATTTGATTTAAGTTTAGATAAAAAAAACCTAACTTTTGAGTTGCAATTTTTTTTTTAAAATAACAGATCTATGAATGTGGGCATACATGGATTTGATACCAATGTTCATTTTATATGCGTAGATACAATATAAACTATTAAAGCAGCGGAAATAGCATGTATTTACTCTAAAAATTTACCGATATAGCTGATCCAATTTGTGAGATCGTTATTCTCGCACACGTCACGTTGTAGATCCGGTCTTTTACGCCTCCACGCAGCGGCCGAAGGGAAACCACAATTTGAAAAAGCGAGAATCCCCTACATGATCACCCCGCAAGCCAACCATAGTATAATAGGATGAAAAAGGAGACGACCGCTCTCTTATTTTTCTCTCTAGAAAAAATCTGTTATTGCATTTCTCACATATAAAACCCTTGCCCTCCATATATATATATATATATATATATATATAGGGTATCCACTCATATTGTCGGGTATTGGATCGGAACATGCCCAATTGCTAACATTATTAATGAACATATGTCTGCACCAAAAAATAATCTAACCTATGAGAGGATGGTGGAGTAGAGAGTTTGTGGCATGCAATTTTAGAGCTGACAACATACTAACTATGATTTGATTATTTTAAAAATTCCACCAAAATAGAAAAATGGTTGAAAATACTTATTATATGTCTCATTTAACATTAGATTAAATAAAGTTATATAAATTGATTTCGAAAAAAGAACACATAAAATACCAATAAAATAAGAAATATTAATCAAACATGTCTTTGTGAATTTAAACTAAAACTCAGAAAAGACCCTTCTACCATAATTGTTCAAGAATAGTTGATAGAATCAACTCGATTTAGATTGAAGAATTTACTGTTGAGTTTTTTGATTTAAGGATTAAAAAGAATTATATCAATGAAGCTTGATACATCATCTCTCTCTATTGGAAATATGAAGAATGCAAGAGAAAATATACACATGAATGTGTTATTTTAAGATGGATGAGCTCAATTCCTTTTTAGATGTTGCATTGTAGAAGTTTGCAGGTTGCGTGCGTGCATGCGTGCGTGGTGTGCATGTGTGTAACAAACTATGTGGTTTTAGACGCGTTGCGTGCGTGTGAAACAAGCTATATGACTCATGGGATCTAGACGCGTTACGTGCATGTGAAACAAGCTGTGTGGCTTTTACAGGTGAAAAGCTAATTTTAGATCTGCGAGTTTGCTAGACTTACCAACAATCTATAATAATCATTTTTCTTTCCGAATTTAGCACTTTCATAGGGTGTAATGTATTGTTGGTTCTCTTAGTTATGATATATATCTACTGTTTTTGTTATTCTTTTCTATACAAATAATGTATTCTCTTATTCATATTACTTTCAAAAATAGTAAATACCAAAATCTTGTATAAAATAATAAAAGTTGAACATTATTTAATACCAACAACTATTATCAAAGACCAGCTATATCAGAATCTACATTAAATAATTTCTCACATATCAATCATGTGTTGTAAACATAACACAATGATAACCAACCAAAGCTAACTGGAAAAGCAACAAAGCAGAGGTAAAATAAAGAGCAACAACTAGTAAATCAAAGCAATTGGTATAAGAGTATTGGCAATATTAAAAAATAAAAACCGAGGAAAATAACTTTCAAACTTGGAAAGATAAAAAATAAAGCCGACGAAAGAGTCGACAATGGACCATAAAACTTTAAATTCTCTAGTCGAAGAATGGACCGTAAAACTTGAAACTTCCTCGGTTCTTCGTATATAGATAGAGCTGACCCAAATAGCAGCATTTCAACAAATATAAATTGCAATAACAACTGTGGTGAAAGATCATTTCATATACTATATGCTAGTAAAAATATAATCTACTATGAGAAGAAATCTAGATAGATGTGAGGAAAAAGTGAAAGAAATAAGCATGTATATATAGATAGATTGAAAGTTTTAAGTAATTAAAAATAAATGATTAAGATTAATTGCATTAAATGTAGAAATAATAAAGGGTTTAAAGTTGAGAACTTTCAACATTAATTGTATGCCACCAATCCATGGGGAAAACTTGCATTCTCTTCTCTTTATTATTATTGTAACTCCTCATAATTGTTTTCACCCATATCACTTTTATTTTACTAAATCTAACTCACAATCAAAATATAATAAATCTAATATAAGAGTGGAATTAATTACATGGGTGTGTATTTAAAAGGAAGACTAAAAAACACATTATTAAAACTTTTTTTATTTTCACTTGGTAGGTTACTATAGACATAGATTAATTTTTTATGACCATCATGTTGGATTTTCTATGTAGCTTTATCCGATTGATGATTGACCAAGCGGGACAAAGATGTATGCCTTCATAACTTACCTATAAATAGAGTAATACAATCACACAAGTCTCCATCAACATAGAATACCTAGTTATTCCTTTCCGTCACAAAAAAATATTACAAGAAATTTAGGGATTCGGGTTCTGCTATTCTTGAGATCCCCGCTATTCCTGCAATCGAAAATAGATTAAAACAGGAGGTGTTGCAGATATGGTGTTTTTTGATTTGAAATCAAGGGTCAGAATCTTAAAATAGCACTAAAACAGCTGAGTCCCAGAATCCAAAATACAGAAAATTGTAAAATTTAAAAGACATATATATTGAAATATGATTTATTTTCTTTAATGTCTGATTACTGTACTCTTAATAATATACCTAGTAAATCGGCATCAAATGACAGCGGAGAATATCCATAACATGCGGGGGCGCACGACCTTTTCCCCCTATGAGAGGACAGCACATTTTTACAGCTCATCGTCAAATACTAACAATAATCAATTAATAATTCGGTGGTGGCGTTGAGAAAAACGAAAACGAAAAATAATTCAAAATATTTCTTTTTCAATAAAAAAAGGGGAAATTGAAGAAAGAGTAAACCGCAGGCAAGCTCAGCTTCTCTTTTTTCTTTCTTTGCGATTGAAATGGAAATAGGGTTTGGGTTTCGATCCAATCGGTGCTGTTCATTTTGATTCTTGATATTTAGGTATATAAGCGATTCGAAGCCGACGGAAACGGTTTCGGAAAAAGCGGCGCCGGCGACTGCTGATTCTCTCCCTTCAGAGGCCAAAGCCTCAATGGCGATTGCTGTGCGTGAGGGCGCTGAGACTAGCCCTAGCTCTAATGCCAAGCCTTCGTGGTTCACGCCCAAGAGGTATGGATGCTTCATTTGATGATCAGTTGATTACGATGGATCATTTGCTTGCAGATTAGAATCAAGTTGCTGTTTTCAATGTATCTGATTTCGTGAGAAAAGCGCCCCCCCCCCCACCCTAGAGTAATTGGCATGACACCTTACTTGGGGAATTCAATTCAATTCAGGAAAAAAAAAGTATATCTGTTTAGGCGTCATAATCTGCTTCATGAATAACTGATGAAAGTCATGCCTTATTTGAACTCATTGTTAGTGTCTTTAAAGAGATTTAACATTTGATTCACTGTGAATAGCTAGTAATATTTTAAAAGTAGGGAAAAAAGCGGTCCCACAGGAACCAACCTTCGAATTTGAAATTTAAATTATTATCTTCATTCACACTTGCATAACATGAATGAAAACTAAAAGGTTCAAAATTACGAGTTGGAGTTCTTCCTTCTTTAGTTAATATGAAAATGGTTAGAAAAAGAAGAAAAAGAAAAAGAAAAAGAAAAAGGAAAAAAGGACAAAGGAGTACCTACTGTTAGTTGGCAGCATTTATTGGAGTCATTAGAGACTTTAATTTGCAGCTGTTGATGAATTGGAATCAGCAGGAGAGGGGAGGTTTGAAGAGGAGCAACCGGGCAAGCAACAAAAACTTAAAAAGGCGATAGTAGGTGTTAGCTTGATATCCTCACACTAAGCCAATTCAAATTCCACATATATTTCTCAGAAGAGTCATTGTGAGTACAAACTACAAAGTCAATTGAAATAATGTGATAATAAGTATGGCTAATGTCACATTTATAACCTGTATAAAGGAAAAAATAGTATACATAAGCTAATAAAATTGTAATATAGCTTTAATATAGCTGTGTGCTTAGCATGGTTAAGTGAAGCAGTGATGTCTTGAATCCGCTTAAGCAGATGCTTGGCGTTGACATCATCGCTATTTAAAAACACTGATTGTTACTTACTCTACGGGACGGCCGCCAGATCTGAGGTGAATAGAGAAAATGTCTTAGATTTAAGCGTACAGGTAATAGGACTTCTTTGTGATGGTACAATGTTCATAACAGACAGTAAATTAAGAATATATGTTAGATTGATAAAAAGATGAAGAAAAATAACATATAACAATGAAGAAAGATAACTAAGTATCAAATCTTTTCATTTGGATATATTTAACCAGTGTCTGGCACATCCTCTGCAAGTGTATTATTTTTTTGGCACTGCATGTGTATCAATTATTAAGCAAAATCTTAATTTAAAAAGTTTCAAAAAACCTGAGCTTGCCACATGATGTGCTTTGGCGTCGGAAATTGAATTCGCTTTTTCACTTAGACCCTTCTTCCATTTGAGTAAAAATAGTTGAGGTGATATAGTTAACTTCTACTAGTTTGTCTTTTGCTTGCACGTGGAACAAAGAAGCGTGCAATGCATCTAAAGTGCAAAAGTGAATTTATTTTATAGAGCTTCTAAATTGCATACATTGATGTCATTTGTTATAATGATATAATAGTATGTAATAGTAAATAATATTAATTTATAGATATAATGTGAGATTTGATTCTTTATTTATCATGATTTAGGTATTATAAAATTTCTCATTTTATTGAGCTCATTATAATACTAATGCAGCAAAAAAGTTAAAAAGATTAAAAGAAATTAGTTTGCTTACTATTATTTTAACGATCTTTTAATAGTTTTATGGATATACTGAAAGAGAATTTTTTTTTTCTAGAGAGATTGTATTTGGAGAGAATGTGCTTTTCATTTGAATATTTAAACGGGAATTGATAACATGGATAATCTAGGATAGAGAGACTTTAAAGTCAATTTTTTTCTTATGTTATAACACCCCCCCCCCCCCCCCCAAGAAAAGGCCATGTACATCTATACAAAATCAATTTGGACCCAAAAAGAGTTAGTATTATAAGAGTGGAGATTAGATATTAATATGCATAGATGACGTACTACTTGGTACAACACATTTCTAGGATATAATGAATTTATGAGTCATCATAATTGTCCTAGACATTTTGAGACTTCTGATTTAGCAAAGTAAAAAGATAGACAAATTTTGGGGCTATAGTTATTTTTCCAAATTTCCAAACTTTGAAGGTTGGATTTACAAACGAAGATAATGACAAGAAATTCAAATGTGCTCAAAAGAATTAAGAGAGAAAACTGATGAAATATAATACAATGGTTGACTTTGGACTGTTTGAAGCAAAGGAATTGACATGAAACCACTCAATTATTCAC
Source organism: Agapanthus africanus (assembly GCA_030015575.1). Taxonomy (NCBI): domain Eukaryota; kingdom Viridiplantae; phylum Streptophyta; class Magnoliopsida; order Asparagales; family Amaryllidaceae; genus Agapanthus; species Agapanthus africanus. Next base: position 450,293,795 of record JASDDO010000010.1, on the reverse strand, counting down.
AGGGGAAAATGATCTTTTATTGTTCTGTTTCAAGTTTTATTTTATGAATTTCATTATATTAAAGGTCATTCATTAATCATAATAGATTAAATTTGCTAACTTGGTTTTGGAAAAGCCTTGATCAACACTCAGCCTTGGTCAACTCTTTAATGTGCAAGAGCGCAATTCTGACCAAATTTTAGTCTAGTGGATCAAGGTAGAATTTATTGGATGACAAATCCTAAAAGGTGTGCTAGCCTGCCAGATAGGTTTTTGGATCATGCTAGTGGAATAGGTCTTGAGAATATTTAGACAATTACCATTCTCAATTTATTAACGAGTTTCCATAGTTGGAGGAGAATGTACAGATAAAGGCCTTAAGGTACTTAAATGATTAGGGTGGATGTTTGAGAGTTTGATCGTATATTTATGGGACCAATGTTATTGAAGCACCATCCATTTAAAGAATTGTTCTTGATCGTATTTTTCTTTTAACTATCAATTCCTCTGATAATTCAAATGTTTGATTGAAATGTCATGCAACTGAAGTTTCGGATACAAGTTTTAGCTTATGGTTGCGAACTTTCAGATGTGAATGGCTTTCTTGATTTTGCAGTTTGCTTGTTCTGTCGTATTACCACACAGAAAGACCAGAAGTCTAGAAAAGAGCATACAGTAATTAAAGAGAACAAAGGAGAAAAGATGTTTAAAGGAAAAGAAACCGAGTGGAACTTAAACAAGAGTCATGCTCATCGAATAACTACGTGCAATTCTTTTCTCCAGTTGGATATCATGCCTAAGCTGCAAGTAAAAACTGAAAGAAAAATCCTGATCAACCGATGAATAATGCCTTATCTATTGGTGCTTGAAATGGATATTATGATAATCGTCAATAAAGCCTTGGACATGTTTTCAAATATCTCTTTGTTAGATAAGAGTATTTTGTTTTATTATCTTATTTGAAGTTAGGATATGACTTACGAGATTAGGGAGTTATCTGTTATTTGAGTTAGGATTTATCTTTTATTAGTTTATGTTTGTTTAGTTGGTTGCTTTTAAAAAGCCTGAATGCTGTAGAACTTTAGAGCTTTGATGTTAATGAGAAATGATCAATTGAGTTGTCAAGATCCTTATCCCTGCTTCTGGTATAATATTTCAATTGGCTTCCTTTCCCAATTCTGTTTTTAACGCTTCTCTCCGTATTCCTTTCCTTACATTTGTTCTTCCCAACTGTGGAGCAGTATAGTTGGTAGCAGGCAAAAATCGTGTGCACTACTGAAGTACTTAAACTCTCATATGTTTATTCTCCACAACCTATACTTTTTTTTCTCTAGTAAAATATCTTTGCATGAGAAAGAACGTTGTAGGCCCCATGTGAAACTCCAAACTCACAACACACGCAACGTATTATTGAAATAACCCGGACAACATCCACCTCTTACACTCATGACCTGAAATCTCTAATTCTTTTGCCTGTTCGGATAAGGGAAAAAAAGAGCGACTCCTCCAAGTGTTCGGTCTCTCTTGCTAATTTTCTCTTGCATGTGCCTCAATGTTTATTCTTTTTCTTGTCTTTCTTCTCCTCTGTTTTCTGAAAATTTTGAAAGATCAAAGAAGATAAAGATATATGTCAGATCTGAATAAGAGAAATGAGCTTGAAGCTCTGTATATTACTTATATTTGGCTGATTGGGAGAAAGTTCTCTGATGTTATTTGAAGGCTATTGATTCTCTACTTAAAATTAAGGTTTTCATTATGTCATTTTCCTTCCTTTCACCCCCCAAGCGCGCGTATTTCTTCCCTTCTATGTAGGGTCATTCTGAACCAAGCTGTCAAGAATTCAGATGTAGCATAACTATGAATTTGCTATATACAAATTAGCTTGATGTGTAAGATGGCAATAAATTGTACTGAGAGGCTTCTAATCAAGGCGAGCTTGAATGCCATTCATCTTCTAATGGCTGTTATGTTGGCTGCTATAATTAACTGCCGCTTTAAGTTGACTGCATGGTTTGCATGATTGAGAATAGTTTTGTACTTTGTAAGTAACATGTACTGCTAAGTGCAAGTACTTTCTATGACTGTACATTCTACTATACCTCTTTCTTTCTTCCTTTCATAAAATAACTTGCAGCCTCCTTTTGCAGGTTACTTGCGATATTCTGTGTCATCAACATGTTAAATTACGTCGACCGTGGTGTAATAGCTAGTAATGGTGTAAACGGTTCACGTGGAACATGCACTGAAAGTGGCATATGCACTTCGGGTAGAGGAATTCAGTAAGATGCAACTTAAGTATTTTGTTGATTGTTTGATCTTAATTATTTCAAGGTTCTTTTGATTTTTATGAATTTTAAGATAGTGGCAGTTCCTATGTATTATCATCTACAGTGAGCACCGATGACAAAAAATTGCAATCTTACATTATGTTGACACGTTGCATATGATTTCTATCATTTACTATTTAATTAATCAGGTTAGATGATCATAATTTAATTTTTCTAAAGAGGTAGATGCAATGAGGGTGGAAACATATGCCTAGGGAGTAGGGACCTAGGAGACTTGGTGTTGACTTCTGCATTTTGATCTATAGCCTCCACTTAAGCGGGCGTCAATCTCACACTATTATTATACTCCCTCCGTTCATAATTACTTGTCCTTTTAGACTTTTGCACGGCAATTAAGATGTGGTTTAAAGTCTATTTGAAAGAAATATTATAATATTGTCATCCTAGTAAATTTTCCTAAATTATTCTCATATTAAATGAATGTTGTCTTCTCATCTTCTTAAATTTTCTTTGGAACTTTACACCAATGCTTTTTAAATGAGGTTAGTTTAGATATTTTACAAAAACAAAATAATAAATGTCATGAGAAATTCTATACTATTCACCTCTATATCATAAAAGAACAAGTAATTTAAGACAAAAATAACTTCCTAAAATGACAAGTAATTGTAAACAGAAGGAGTATAAATTATACACCATAACAACATGATTAAATATAATAAGGGTGAATTATTGAACTTGTTCTCATTCCATTACAATCATTAATGGACAAGAATAGTTGTTCTATGTTGAGGCTCTATTATAGAATGTATTGAAGGAAAGAACAATAAGCTTTTGACAGTTTTCCATTTTCTAAGACTGTGCTCTGTGTGGGGTATTGCTACTGGGAGCACCTATGTGCTAAAAGCTATGACCCCACTTCAGGAGTCCTGCTGATGAATAAGGAATCTACTAGCTGATTTTTTTTCATTCTCTTCATAGGTTGAGTTATACTTTTGTTCATGAAAAATATGCATTACACACACATACGAGGATAATGGAGGAAAGGTGCCATAGGAGGGAATTTTCCCTCCTATGGCATCGAAAAAGTACATATTCCATGGGTTTTTTCGACGATCGGCACCCATCATCATCATCATCATCTTTATCATGGAAGATGTGGATATACCAAATTTCATGTAATACCATCACTTTTTCACTGTTGATTTAGTGGGTGCAAAATTAACGGTTTACGGACAATAGAACTTTTTACATTGCTAATTCAACGGTGAAAAAGTGGTGGAATCACATGAAATTTGGTGAGTTCACATCTTACATGATAAAGATGATGATGACGGGCGCCGAACGTTAAAAAAAATAGTGGAGGATATAGATTTTTGACGCCACCTAACGAAAAAGTCTCCTAGGGCCTCTTTTCTTTATTTCTCTCTCTCTCTCTCTCTCTCTCTCTCCACACACACACACACACTTGAAAATGCCCTCTTAGGTCTTTACTTACCGTGTAACATTCATGCAGAGGGGACTTTGATCTGAATAATTTTAAAGATGGTGTGCTGTCATCAGCCTTCATGGTTGGACTTCTTGTGGCTTCTCCAACATTTGCATCCTTAGCAAAGAGGTCTGTGCTTCTATTAAATTAGCAGCACATCCTTCTCTTTTAGTTAGTTTGACTTGCCTAACTCGCCATGGTGGTTTTTTATTTTTAATTTTAATTTTAACTTCAATTTCATACATTAAACTGGACTTGACTGCCTATTCTATATAAAGATCTATAGTTACACGGAGAAGTGCCTAGATATTGTATGCCCCTTCTCCTTTATGTTCATATATTGGACTTAATTCAACTCAATAAAAAATTTAGATGATAAAATATGGCCTTCGATTTTGTCCTTATGTGTAATGCTGCCTCAACCTCCAAATGGCGCTTTAAGCAGTCGCTTCTCAGAAAGGTGAAATGTCTCTACCTCAATGGAGCCTTTCATCTTTGGAGTATGAATAGTTTGAAACTTACTCAGTAGTAAGAATCACATTTGAAATCTCATGCTTACAACAAATGACTAAAGTTCCTCCGCTTACCATTTTCTCATGATAATTTTCATTTCTTTACTTCTTTTTAGAAAATTAAATCTATTTCTGTAAATATGATTTTTATTCCCAAGTTTATGTTGGAAAGTTGACTTCTGTTAATTTGATCTTGCATCAATCTATTTTCAGCCACAATCCATTTAGGCTTATTGGCGTTGGACTCTTAGTTTGGACTATTGCTACAGCTGGTTGTGGCTGTTCATTTGATTTTTGGTCAATAACAATTTGTCGCATGTAAGTATATGATATCATTTCATTATTTTCAATCATGAAACACACAATTAAGATAGAGTCTTTTGTGTCTATACATCTTTTCATTTTCAGGTTGGTTGGTGTTGGTGAGGCTTCTTTTATTAGTCTTGCAGCCCCATTTATTGATGATAATGCCCCTGCAGCTCAGGTTTCCTTCTATCCTCTGGTTATCTAACCTTGTTAATTTAAGATTCAATTCTATGTACCTATCATCTTTCCATTCTTCTGGACTTTTTCTTAGAAATTTGGGAGGTTGATCAGCAACAGCTTAAAAAACATCTGTGATTATTGTAGGTTTGCCCATCTGCCAACTGGCCTTCTAGGATATTTCTTGTCAAAGAAGGTTCAGAAGGCTGTATTTATCTTCTTTGTAGCCTTCTTGGGAGGGCATATGCTATGAACTCTAACTAACATGCTTTTTTTTGAACCTAAGAAGAATGTAAGGTGAATCAGACCACACAACGTTTGACCCAGTTTGGTAGGCGGTAATAAAAAAGTTGGTCAACCTTAATGTGGGCAGTGTGCTCCAACCCTGTATGCTGGGAATATGTTCAGAACTTCAGATAATGAAGATGATGGCAATGATTATTATCTTACACCTGATTTTACCAAATATAAATAGAGAATAATGGAGGACAAAGGCCATAGGAAGGGAACTTGCTCCTATGGCGGTTAAACGTCAATCCTAGAACAATTTTTTTGGCATGATCATCCCCTTCCATCTTGATCTTTATCGTATAAAACATATATAATCTTAATTTAATTTGATTTTGGTACTTTATATCTGGTGAGCCAAGTGAGTTTGTTAAGGCATGCAGTCCAGACTGAATGGATAAGGAAATTTTGTGCTTTGATCTTTCTTGAAGTCATTAAGCTTGGTTGAGGTCTCAGTCCAACAACCAATCAGGAATGTTGGATATGTCCTTTTGTGCCATGCCCCTTAGGCTCAAGAAATTATCATATTGTCCTAACCAACCATATATTACTAATGGGGTTTTTACTAAAAGGCCCCATCATGCTTCGCTATCTATACTTCATATTTACTTAAAAGCCCCCATAAATTTAAATTGCACTAAATAGCCCCCTCGGTAATTTTCCATCAGAAGTTAACGTCCCGTTTGGAAGATGGAGCTGGAACTTATATTTGAGCTGTTCTCTTACCTTCTAGGTATTTAGGCAGGTCTTTCTCTTATAAAAAGAACACACATCCTCAATTAGTTGAAGATTGAGATTTAACACAACTAAAAACTGCTCTCTTTTTAAATGAGGTTGTCCATACTCGAAACTTGCAATTGAAGGAACAACGACACTCGACAAGCTCGTTGCTGGAGAAGGTTGAGAAAGATGTGCCAGTTTCCATGATCAATTTGAGAGATCTTGGTTCTAAACCCTAATCCTAAAGCCAATTTGGCGGAAAATTTAGGAATTTTTGGGAAAAGAAGAGGGATTGTGAAGGTTTTAAAAGCCTAACCCGATACTCATTGTTACCCTCCCAACAGGCTAATGAAAGATGCCAAAAAGATTCTCTTTTTGGCCTCTTAGGAGGCTTTTTAGTGCATTTTAAATGTATGGGAGGTGGGTGGGGGTCTTTTAAGTAAATACGAAGTATGGAGGGGCTTTTTAGTAATCAGCGAAGTATGAGAGGGCTTTTTAGTAAAAAGCCTATCACTAACATATGCAGCATTTCACATTCACATTCTGCTTTTCTTGTACTAACCTATGATGGTCTTTATCTGTAATCCTGCTAATTTCATTGTTTAATGCTTCAGAAAACAGCATGGCTGGCACTCTTCTACATGTGTATACCAACTGGAATTGCAGTTGGTTATGTATATGGTGGACTGGTAAGTTCCTCTGTGAATAGATTATGGTTCTTATAGCTTATGTTTGTGATTATATTTTCAGTGCCTTGCAAGCATTTTATGAACGGCTGTGATTTTGCTCGGTTTTCGAATGTCTAAACGTTGTGGAGGTTGAAGGCATTTTTTCCACATCATGTTCCATAGTTTTTGATTTATGAGTTGAATCATGCTTGATACTTCTGTTACTAATTTATTAATGCTTCATTATGGGTCTGCTACATCATTTTAATGATATTCTGTCATGACCCACCCCCAACACAGACGGTATTGTCCGTTCTGGTCGAAGCCGCATAGTTTTGTTCTTCGGAGTAAACCAGACGCGACCATGGGCCACTTCCTAGGAGGTCACCTATCCCAGAATTTCCCTGGCTTGAGCACGCTTACCTATGGAGTTCTCAAGCTCCTATAGTGCCGGTTCACTCCATGGATTCAAGAGGTGGCCTACCCTTTGGCGTGACATTTTGTTCCATGAGCAAGGACCGGGGCCCGACACCCTCCCCATTTTTGAACAATGGTTCGTTCTCGAACCACAGACCTATTGAGGGACTGGCTCTGATATCATTCTGTCACGATCCACCCCTAACACAAATGATATTGTTCATTTTGGTCAAAACCGCATGGTTTTGTCTTTCGGAGCAAACTGGACACGACCAGGGACCACTTCCCAGGAGGTCACCCATCCCAGAATTTTCCTGGCTCGAGCACGCTTAATTATGGAGTTCTTACGCTCTTACAGTGCTAGTTCACTTAAAAGGCGTCTCTGCATTGAAGAGTAGTATCATTCCATTTATAGTACAGATCTGTCCTCTTTCGGATTGTATTCCGATGATTCCCATTGTTCTACAGTGGGTTCTACGGACTCAAAAGGTGCCTCCGCGGATTCAAGAGGTGGCCTCTGCCCTTTGGCGCGACACTTTATTCCGTGCGGCATATTATTCTGTGAGCAAGGACCGGGGCCCGACATGGGCCCGACATATACCATTGACTTCCAACTAGAATAGCAGCCAGAATGTCAATAATTTAGGATGCAATTATAGGTTTGGCTGACATGAGAATATAGAGTTGAATGAGTGAAACTCTGATTGATAGTGTAAGAGTGCACTTGTAACAAGTTGAAGGCAACTCACATAGAGGATAGAAATAAAATACGACTAGTTGAATGGTTTATGCATGTGCAATAGAGATAGATAGAAGAGAGTGCCAATTATGAATGGCAAAATTGTAGTTAATGGAGCAACAAGGCCTAAAGGTAGACCTAAAGATTGATGTACATACACAGTTAAAAAGGGTATTTCCTAAAAGATGGCCGATTATATAGCGGAATGGTGAAAATGTAAAAATGGTTTATGTATTGATCCGAAAAGCTACGCTGTAAAAAGCGCTACGTGGAGTTGGGCAGTTGGGGTACCGTCGAGCGCCTAGCATCTTAGCGGGCACTTAATCGCTGCTTAGAAGGTTTTAGTATTTTTAGCTGAATATGCTTAGGAGTGGAGGGATAAAGTTTTCTAATTAGAAAAATTGATAGATTTAAGAATTTAATTGAGTTTGGTATGCATTTTTTTAGGGTGGACAAACACATACCAATTTCGATATTTGCAATAAAAAGGTCAAATGACTAGGCGGGTTGGGCCGTCAAGGTGCAAAACCCGCTTAATTTAATCGCTTAGGCCATTTTATTCAATTGGAACTTTCATATAGAACTGGTAGTTTTAAAACATGGACTTTTTTTAGACTCCCGTTGGAACCAGGACTTTTTCTTGGGATTCTGGAACAACTAGAACTTTACTGTAACTTTTTTCTTATGCATTATCCTACTTTTATTTATTTTATATCTGTTGTAAAGCATTAACTTTTTATGCTTGCATTCTATTTCATTTTTAGGCGACATCCCGTTTTATTTATTTACGCTATTTTTTAATTAACTTAAACAATCAGTTATTTATGTTTTATTAGTTTATATGTAACAGTTGGTAAAAATGACACTAGTTTATATATAACAATTGGTAAAAATGACACTATCTTATAACTTAATTGAGTTTGTTATGCATTTTTTTGTTAGGGTGGACAAAACATACCAATTTCGACATTTGCAATAAAAAGGTCAAATGACTAGGTGGGTTGAGCCGTCTAGGTCGTTTAATTTAACTTTTTAGGCTATTTTATTCAATTGGAACTTTTATATAGAACTAGTAGCTTTAAAATATGGACTTTTTTTAAGATTTCCGTTGGAACGAGGATTTTTTCTTAGGATTCTGGAACAACTAGAACTGAAAACTAGAACTTTACCGTAACTTTTTTCTTATTCATCAACCTACTTTTATTTTATTTTATAGCTGCCGTAAAGCATTAACTTTTTATGCCTGCATCCTATTTCATTTTTTAGGCGACATCCTGTTTTATTTATTTGCACTATTTTTTAATTAACTTAATCAATTAGTTATTTATGTTTTATTAGTTTATATATAACAATTGGTGAAAATGCCACTATTTTATTAATAGTTTAAAGTAATAAATAGTAGTAAAGATTATAATAGTATCATGTCAAACCAAAATAACATTATGCATAATATATTATTCTTGTATAATTAAAAGCTGCATTATTTAAATGGAAAATACGAATATTTATTGAATCGAAATGGTTTCAAATCCTATAAAATTCATAACATCAAATAAGCTTTAGGTACACATATATAAATATTAAATCCTTAATGATACGTGCGTTCCATAAGTCCACACAGCAGTAGGGACGGAACCAAGCAGGGGGATAGGGGGTAATCGTCCCTCCAAGATTTCGGAACGCCTATAAAGATCAAAATCTTTGCCCCGGCCAAAATTTAAGAAGATGCAATCTTTCGGTTGTTTTGAGAAATCTCCTAAATTAAAGTATTAATTTAGTGGTTATTTCAGAAGGTATAATTTTTAAAAGTTCATGGTGAAGATTTCTCTTCCTGATATCAATATCAACGAGAGATTGTTATTCTTGAAATGATATAACTATACAAACAAATTATTCAAAACACAATAAGATTTTTTAAACATGCATTTTATAATAATATTGAGCACATGCAAATCTTATCATATAAAACCGACAAATTAGATAGTTTTTATTTTTTTTAATGTAAATCCTCTCATTTAGATTTGTAATCTAACTTACAAATTATAGGTTTGATTTAATTTCCAATTTTAAATAACTAGTCAAATATAGAATGTATATGGCGGAACAAATTCGACTTATAAGCATTTTATGAGGAATATTGTTAAGCATTTTGAGATGTTAAAACCATATTTATTTATTTTGTCATCTAATTAATTTGATAAGTAATTGTATATGATGGTTTCGTTATCAAATAAAAACATCATCTCAATGTTATAAAATCAAGTTTTTAATTTTTTATGATTATAAAAATATCATTTTTATGCTATAACAATGATGCTTAATATTTTTCTTTCTTTATTAAGAAAAAAGTTTTACAATAGAACCAAATTTACAATTGCTGTTGAATTTAGCCCGCCCAATTCATGAAACCTGGTTCCATCCCTGCAGCTGTTATAGAGTCTCTCCAACCTCCTGCAGCTATTCTTTGTGTTCTGTAGATCATTGTCCTCATCAGAATCAACATCGAGAGGTGCTGCTTCCTTTGGAATATTAGAATTATCAAAATCATTGTTCAAGTTATTTGATCATATTAGTTTGGTTTCATATCATTAAATAACGATAAATGTTAATTTTCTATGAACTATTTTTGTATAACTTCATCAGTGCTTTGTTATTTTGAATACCAAATAAATTATACTTACAAAACATGAACATATGCCTTAAATTATGAAAAATAATGAAAATATGTTATAAATGGTTTTTCAAAATTTATGATCATTTCGTACATAAGTTGAAAGTCAGGGTGTATCTTTTTGACAAGTTTTAAAAACACCGAGGTTTACCTTCCTAAAGTAGAATCTCTATTAATACATAGATGTATCAACTATATAATAAATAACTATATAATCCATCCATATAAATAATACACTTAACGTTTAAAAATTGTATGATTAAAATAATATATTTTTTAATGAAAGATGGATATAATAAATATATATACATTTACATACGAATTAGCATGGATACATGCATGTACAGAAAATGTTTGATCACATTAATTTGGTTTTATATCAAACAAACAAGAATAACAACAATGATGAACTAAGTTTCTTTCGGTATCATATTCTTGGAAATACAAATAGACCAGGCATAAAAAATATGCGCCGCAGATTACAATTTAACACAGCGAACGATGAAAATAAGTTATACAATTTTCCAAGCTTTTATGATTTCTCAAATAAACTTTCACAAAATTAGGGTTTATCATATTGAATAAAGAAATCTCTTATTACAAAAAAACATATATAGACGTATTACTTATTCAATAAATATATAAAAAGTTAATCCATATAAATTGTAGGAATAGATCTCACGATGTAAACCATAAAAAGATTATGATAAGATGTAAATATTAATTTTTAGGGTTAACCTTTGGTCTGATATGTTTTAATTTGAGGGAGGGAGAAAAATCATAGAGAGATAGAGATAGAGAGAGGAAGGCAGGGAGAGGAAGTGGAAGAAACTTTAGAAAAAAATATGTATAGAGAGGGGGAGAGATAGAGTTTTGATTTGGTGATCAAGCTCAACAAAAAAGTTGGGACAATTTTGAGGGGCGAAATTAGAGTCTTTATATAGTTGAACAAAAATTAAAACCTTTGACCCATTAATTCGAGTTCTAGTTCTACACATGACTAACATAGAAATTAGACCTTTTAGTTTCAGTTTCAATTGCCTAACACCATAAGTTTTATTATCCCAATATGTTTCAGTGCTCATTATTATTTTCAATTGACTAAACCCCTTAGTGAAAAGTAAAGCGGTCTTCTTAGACCACTCTTTACAACGCTGTCGAAAAGTTTGGAATAAAAGGTTGCTGTCGTTGTCGCTGCTGTTCTATTAGCTTCCAACTCACTGTTGTAAAACTGGTGCAAATTTACCTACCCTCCAATATCAATTTGAATCATTGGTTCATTGTTGTTTTGCTCATTACTCCAACAAATTAACTGTGAACCCCCACCTCCAATAAACTTATAAATGATATAGGTAGGATAAAATTTTTGAAGTTATTTATTAATTTTCATCTTCTTTCTCTTTATCTTTTCATTGTCAAATTTTGTGAAGCTGTTGTCTTTATATTCTTTATATTCCAATATTAAACCCCTCTTGGCAGTCATTAAAGCACTTGCATTAACCTAATACAGTAATATTATTTTTGTGAGCTTTTCATATATATATCGTGACGGTCCTTAATTTTGGCCTTTGTATGACACTATGATGCACAGCTGTAGACATGAATATGGGATACAACAAATTTGTAAATAGGACGCACACACATATATGGAGCTGATCCTATGAGGCCGATTCTCATTTTTGATTTTGAGACCAAACTTATAAGCACACAACCTGTGTGTTTTTCATCGAACCATACCGGTCACTTTGATCTACATATTTTAGATATGCTATGTATAAATTTTAAAAAGATTTGGAGACCTTTATCTAGCGATCATATTTTTCATGCACCGAAAAGCCATTGAATTTTTAGCATGTTTGATGAATGTGTTAGAGATCTCCAAATCTCATGAAACTTTATATATACCCTATCTAAAACATGTAGATCAAAGTCATCGGTACGGATCGGTAAAAAACACGACGGGATGTGTGTTTAAGTGTTTGGCCTCAAAATAAGAAATATGAACCGGCATAGGCTCAGCTCCATATATATATATATGTATATATATTAGTGGTCAAGAAAACTTATGGTTATGGATATAAGTTATTAACTTGATTTTATATTTATTGTGCTTTTAAATCTATACTAGTACATGTTTCGTTATATATAAATATATATATATATATATATATATATATGAAATGGAGGAAAGATTCCATAGGAGGGAATTTCTTCCTATGGCGTCGAAAAATTACACCCTCTATGATTTTTTTCGATGATTGGCATCCATCACCTCCATCTCTATCATCTAAAGATGCAGATACATCAAATTTCACGTGATTCTACCACTTTTTCACCATCGATTTAGTGGGTGCAAGATTAACGGTTTGCTGACAATAGAACTTTTTACATTGCTAATTCAACGGTGAAAAAGTGGTAAAATCATATGGAAATTTGATGTATGCACATCTTAGATGATAAAAATAATGATGTATGCTAATCATTTATGTAGCACATGTTCGGATACAGATACGGGATACGATACGGATTCGTGGATTCACAATCTTCCAAAAACCTAGGATACGGGATGCGTTTTTATATCGATTTTAAATTAACTAAATATGAATATATATTAAGGTAGCATACCAATATATAGTAATATAAATAAATAATGGAATTATATTACATATTTAATGCACAACTTTTGAGTGTTTTAATTTTCAAGATAAAGGGAAGATGCGTCGATCCGAGAGAGGTTGGTGAGACATTTACAAGTCCGCGCGAATCTGAAAGAATCCGAGAGCTTCATACTTCGATACGCGATCGAGAACGATTAATGAGACATATACAAGTATCCGTGTTTCATAGCCGATCGTCGAATAAAATGGTGGAGGATATAGACTTTTGATGCCACCTAATGAAAAAGCCTCTTAAGGCCTCTTTTTTTCATTATTCTCTTTCTGCGTACGCGCGCGCACATATATAAGCTAAAAGTAAATTCATAAGAATACAACCTTAAAACAAACAAAATGTTGACCTTTTTAATGAGAGTCGATTTTCATAGACCCGACTTTATCATTTTCATCAATTTAGACCTTTACTCGTAGCTCTAGTCGATCATGAGAGATTTGAAATTTTAATACTCTTATATCCTTGAAGCCTTGAAGGTATCCATGTTCACACATATATTCCACATTCATTTTTCTCAACTCCAACGCTATGTATAAGTGTGAGACATATCCAACTTGATCTGACACGGTCCAAGCGAGTCAGACAGGGTGTTGGAGTGACCGAATGTTCAATACATGTTAGACACGGACACAACAAGCAAATAGAAGTGACCGTGCTTCAATAGTATCACATTAGCATTTGAAGATTGTTTGCGGAAAGACCCTTGTTTGGATAGCCCTACTCCTAATGAAGCGTGCCTATATTTGGAATATCCTTGTATCATACGTTGCGCCGGATAAGAACGTTCTTTGTGTAGACACCATCTCAGTTGAGCATTGCTTTTGGACTTGTTTTTCAAAAATCGACCGCTGTAATAATGTCAACTAAAACTATGAAAACTCTGCAGTGTCCATTGTAAGAATGATGGGTTTTAGAATAATCTAATGACAATACTTTCTGGACACTGTGGCTAGACCTGAATCGGGGACAATTTTTTGCTTATCGAATATCAAAAAGATCTCCTGCTAGCTCATCCAAATCATAAGTTGAGCATTAAACGAAGAAGGGACAAATTCTTGCTTATGAATATCAACAAGATCTCCTGCATTTTAGCTCATCCGAACCATCGGTTGAGCATTAAATGAAGATAATCATGCTTTAGCTGAAATAATCTTAGAATTAGGCCCTGTTATTGGTTCATGATTCTTAAGTCTTAGTAGGACAATTGTCCTAATAGGATTTTTACTTGAATTTAGACTTTTTCTTGGACTTTGATTTTTTCTTGGACTTGAACTTGGACAATATTGTAGGACTTTATATGACATAGTATTATTCTTCTAATTTAATTTTATGACATGTCATTTTTACAATTAAAATTGAGAATATTAAATAAATTTATATTTAAATAATATTATTTATGATATATTATTATTTAGTGCATATTATTAAATGAAGAAATAACACAAAAAATAATAGCATCATCACCAATGTTAAATTACAAATTACTAATGCTCAATAAATTAACAAATAAGAGCATAAGCTTTAATACAAAATCAGACACCTTGAGAAACATGTGTCCCATCCTGTAATAAATATCATCTAAATCAAGATAATAAATTAGACATAATTCACTTTGAAGAAAACCACAATGGAGAAATCCAAACCATATTATCGCATTAATATTTCCAAAACATAATAAAGGTTCTCATTTTTTCAACTAGAGTTTTTTAATTCGAAAACATAACAATACAAACCAAACTAGAATTTTTAATTAACAAAAGTATCTAAAAGGTCTACATATCTTCAACTCTATTAGCACTCCCAAACATCAATGGCCATCATGCCCATGATAATGATGGTTACCCTATGTTTCGTGGGTCTCTTCATCCTCATCCACCTTTGGAACCTCTCCAGTGAGTTTCCTCCTTGTAAACCTTGAACGGCCTACCTCATTCATTTTAACAATTGCTTTCTTTAAATCTTGGCTGATGGGTTCATTAAGCATATTCCATTTCTCGAATTCATGAAAACCCAGGGGTAGCCATTACTGCCTCAACCCATGGCACATTTCGACTTCTCATCATCTCCATCTCTGAAACCAATTTTCAGGATTTTTATTCACATCACCAAATTCTTTTATTATATCTTGAAACGCAACCTAACTTGCTGCAGAAGAGGAAGCAATCTCATCATGTGCCCTGCGACGATTTCGGCCACTAGTAGTAGTTGATGGAATATGTGAGGTGGTACTAAGAGGAGGTGCAATGGTGCAGTGGGTGGGATATCTCCATGTGTATCAGTTTCATCATCACCAAAAATATCTATAACATCAGGTATATTCTCCGACATTGCATCCTCTACTCCATCAGCACCCAATCCACTCTAGCTTCTTTGCCCATTGCTTTGTGGCTGCCGACGACCATCATGCACTTATCAAATCTCCCAAATTCTTTATTTCTAAGAGGTGTTTTCGGACGAGCATACCATATTAAAAACAATATAGTTATAAGAAAGTGTTCAAATATTAATAAATATGAATTGAAAAATATGATAATACATTGCAATCAAACTAACTTTTCTAATATTTTCCTATATTTCATCCGAACAAGTGAACCTTTGAGTGGTAGAATTCCAACCAAACCCAGAATTATGCTTCATTACTGATTTAACATGTTCAAGTTTCTTTCTCCAATTTTTTATTTTGTTGTAGATGCGGTCATACTTCACAGCTTTTCCAAACTTAACAACTAGAATAGGAATGACATTCTACTCAATTATGTACTTAAAATTTTCAGTTGCCATCCTATTTCCATTCTTTACCTTCTCTACTAAGAGAGGGTAAGCAGCTCATCAGCCATCTCATCTGTCCATGAAAAATATTCTATTTTTGCCTTCTTCCTACTAACATCTCTCGGAACTTGTGATCCTAGCTCATCTCCCATCTTATTTCTAAGCTGTAGGAAGCCTAAAAAATACATCAAAAGAAGTGAATTTACGCAAAAGTGGATATAAGTGTAAATATAGCAAATCATAAATGTCCAGTTAAACAATGTGTAAATGTCATAAATATCGCATCAAATTATATTTTTAAATGCGTGTTTGCATGCGGAGGTTTGTGCCTTATTGGTTTTATATAGGCAATCTTGATCAACAGTACAATTTCTGGTGATCAAATCCAACTTACAGTGGCAACAAAAGTAAACATCCATGCATCACGTCCTGAGTGCATATATATCTCAAGCTGTAGGTTGTGATAGCTCAGACAATTAATTATGAATTCATAGTTGCCAAAAATAAACCGGAAATATATTAATTAGATAGCTAAGAACTTATGTTCCAATTAAATTGACCAGGTCTTGGATAGATAGCTTGCTACATAAATTTCAGGACCATATGTCGTTTTAATTAAAAAATCATTCTGATTATGCCCTTTGATGTTCTATGTCAAACATTTATTTTTCACATCTCATGCAAACCTCTCCATCTTCATGGTAGAGATAATGGCAAATGCTAATCTTATAGAAATATTCAAACTGCAAATACCATTTATGTTGGATGCAAAACAATGGCAACGAAAATTGAATCAAAATGTAAAGATTCAAAAAGTAAAAACAGAGACAAGCAAAAAACAAAGCCAAGCAAATTAAGATGGTGCAACAATTTAGCACAACACATCACTGTAGTTTTCCATTTAATGCAAAGCCATCAAATTTCTAGTAAAAGAGAAAGGGGTTGGGAAGGAATTAAGGGAAAAAACCCTGAGTCAAGGAGATCACATCATGAGCAGCTTCACGGATCAATCCTTGAATCTGCAGAAAAATCAAACAAAATCCATTTTAGAAATCCCCTTCAGAAATCAAACAAAACCACTTTTTTGCAAACAAAACTCATTTTAGAAAAATCAGACAAAACCCATTTTAGAAATCAAACAAAACCCATTTCAGCTTCACGGATCAATCCTTGAATTACACACTACGCAAACCATAAATCAAGAAATTTCAAAGAAAAGGCAAGAGAAAAAACTACATTTTTGCAACATTCAAGAAAGAAGAAGAGGGAGAATGAAGCAAAGAAATCAAAAGCAAGCAAACCCTAATTTCGAGAAATTGTAGAGTTAGAGAGAGAGCGAGAGGGTTTACAACTTGTGGTGATGGAGGTCAGCGTGGGCGACGGCGGTCGGCGTGGGCGACGCGGGTTGTTGATCTGGGACTGGTTGATTTGGGGAGAGTCCAAAGAGTTTCTCTCTTTTTTCTTGGACTTTCTTTGGGATTATACTAGGGCTAAAAGTTAGGACTTTAAGAGTCCAACCCAAGTCTAAGCAACCAATAACGCATAACTTTGAAATCCAAATTCAATTCCAGAATCAATAACACAAAAGGGTAAAGTCCATAAAAAAAGTCCAAGTCCAAATGAAAAGTCCAGAACCAATAACCCCCTTAGGAAATTTTTCCCTATTTGCCGAGTGCAATTTGAAAATGCAGTTCAATGATTCTGCATTGATGTATAATTGGATATTTTCTGCACAGAAGTTGGATGAGTGGCTTAAACATAAATAACTAGCTGCCTTTCCTATGGAATTTTATGGTCTGATAGTCTTTATTGGCGAACTGATGTTGAAAGAAATGAGTACATTCAGGTTGGGAACAATCTCCAGTGGCGCTTTGCATTCTTCGGAGAGTCACTTTTGATGCTCCCATTTGCTATTCTAGGCTTTGTCATGAAGCCTTTAGAGCTAAAAGGTGCATTTTAAAGTTTGTGTGCATGTGTCTGGAGTTAAATATGCTTCTGGGTAATTTCATTGTCTTTTAACACTTAAGAAAATGCAGGTTTTGCTTCATCGGAATCCCTAAAAGTAAAAGGACATGGAAAAATGACTGTTCCTGAAGTTCAAGGTGATGTTGATATGAAGGCATCTTTTCTTAATTGAGATTGTCTACACTCTATGAATACTTTCCAGTCACAGTCACACACGTATATAGTATAAAGTGCCACCGTTGGTATTTTATATAGCGGCAGGACACATCACAACAAACTATGCATTGATCTACATGTAGCTTTGTTTTGCAAATTCAAGAATCTTCATGATTAGCATGGGAAAAAGAAAAGAGACATGAATGAGTGGATGGTGTTGTGCCATGTGTCCCGTCACCGTGCGTGCGCGTGTCCTTTTGTAATAAACAGATAATGTAGAGCCTTAATGATGTGGTGATGAATTATGATAAGGGTTAGTGATTTAGTAACTATGAAGATACACACCAATACTATCTGAAGTTGTAATAGATCATATATCTCAACCTAACCCAACAAGTAATATTCAGTTTTATTTACTAACCCACTAGACACCCGTGCCTGCGAATTTATGGGTTCCTACGTCAATATACAGTTTATTGAAAGTTTTAACAGCATGATTTTATTTACTTATATAATCTTCGAATAATAGGGCGTAACCTAATGCAAGCGGGTTTGAAACCTAGTCTCTTACTCAACTGCATGAGGCCTTACCACTAGGCTCTGAGAAGGACTGAATTTAACGAATGTTAAGGGTCTACACAACTATTATCTGGTTTACTATAGTATTATATATTATATATCAACCTAACTCAACAAGTAATTGAGTTCTATTTACAAAGTTTTGAACTCAACCTATAAGGATATGAGCTAGGTCCAAATGTCCAAACTCGATGATTTACTCAACATTTGGGTGTTGTTTAATTGGGTATCATTTAAACCCATCCTGGGAAAAGAAAAGAAAAAGCTACTAATTTTCATCTGGTGTTTTATTGCTTATGCTCTTGATCTGTGCTGCTATTGAGATCTAATTGATGCTTTTGGCTTTCTATTAACCTGCAGTCGTATAATTTCCATACCTCTTTTTTCCTTAAGGCAATGACCATATTCATATTTCAGATGAGCAGAATTTAAACATCGAGATATCAGATGGTGATGAGGATAAGAATAAAGATGCAGCACCAGAGAAAGTTTCCTTGTATGGAACCTTAACTCCATGTTCTTTGTTTTTTCTGCTTAATTGTTTTTATGTATCCATGGGGCTGTTTGGTTACATGTATTAGCCAGATGAGACACCAACTACATGGTTCTGGAAGAACGAAGCTATTAAATATATAATAATTTTTAATAGTTTGTTGGTGTGGTTGGAAAAACCAACTATACCAAACAATAGATAGCAATTCCATCTATGGTAGTTGCAAGTGCATGGTGGAAATTCGTTGTAATTCCAACTTTATATAACTAAACACGCCTTAAAAGAAAAGATAATTTGATTATAGAACATTTCATTAGTCAGGTTTAGGTCTTATTCTATTAAGATTTTTTACTTCAGGTCACCACTCATTCTTTTATGTATATTGTAAATAGAAGAAAATGTTGTATTACAAGAAACACATGCTCAACACTTAAAAAACGCCAAGGATTCATTTATTCACATCCTTCAGTTCTTCAATAGGCCATAAACTTATCTCACTGACAGTAACAGATCTTTCTTGACTGTCTACAACTGTGGGTATCAAATGAAGCATTTCCACATACAAAGCTTTTGGTTGCACATATGAGGAACAAGTATATTTTAAGGAAGATTTAAAATTTTGGTATCAATATCCGCATTGGCGGTCACTTTTGGGATCGGAATGGGCCATTTCGGATGTATCAGCCGTCTCGGATCGCAAATACCAGAATTTACATTGTAGGACGAATTTTAAAAAAAAACTTAAACAATAATAGCAACTATTAATAAACTCATTGGCAATTGTTGACGTGTAAAATGGTTTTTCAATGCTTGAAAAATGTTTGAATAATCCCAAATGGGAATGGGAAACAACAAGGGTGTTGGAATAATAGTCCTACGTTAGGAGAAGCAAGAGAATCACATGGGTATAAGATATAGATGAGCACCTTACCAAAAGGCTTGAGTCTTGTGGATGATATCTCAATTATATTGAAAGCCCATGCGCACCCATAAAAACCCAATGCACCAAATATAAAAAATCTAACATGGTATCCGAGCTCAAATCCAACTCAAATCCAACTGTAATTCTGGGAGAGCAATCTCCAAGCCAGCACCAAAAAAGGTGAGTGCCTCTTAGAGATTAGCTCTACAAGTGCCACGTGATCCACATGACAACCAGAAAAAAATAATAAAAATGGTTGCACATTGGAGAAAGGGGCGTGTTGGAATAATTCCAAATGGGAAACAACAAGAGGGTTGGACAAATAGTCCCTATTGTAAAAAACAAGGGAAGCACATAAGATACAGATGGACATCGCACAAAAGGCTTAAGTCTTTTGGATGGAACCTCAACTATATTAAAAGCCCATGTGCACTCCTAAAATCCCAATACTCCAAATAGAAAAAAATCTAACAATAAAAACAACTACAATATATTTGATATATCTTTTCAGTAATTAATGATTTTAAATAAACCATAAACCATAAACCAATAACCTATGTGCAAACGCACTAACCCATTAATTCACTTAATTCTAATCAAGTGGTAAACCTAACATAACTCCGTATGGGATGGTATCGGCATCACATCTCGGACTATCATTTTTTGGATCGGAATTGGTTTATCTCAGATCAGCACCGGCCGAGATTTTAAACCATGATTTTAAGTCAGTTGACTACATTCCCCCCTAACAATGCCATGCTAAGCCTTTTCCCAAATTGGGCTCGCTATGAAGCAAGGCTCCCTGAAAGATTTGACAAAAAGTTTCAGACTTGCCAACCTGATCCCAGCCTTCTATCTGTTAGTGCGGAATTCCTAGCTAGAGAAAGTATGGACAAGAGAAGGGCTTTTCGTAATCCTAAATTGGTGTCCTCCAAATTCTCGTTCTCGTAGACATATAGGGGTCTTAAAGATGGGAAAAGATGATATAGGGCATCATTTCATTCTTTGCTTTCTGCTCTCATACAATTTTTTTTACAGCTTCGGGCTTGCTTCATTTTTTCTTTCTTTTCATTCCCCTGCAATGTACTGACTTGGGCTCAGGAAATAACTACCGTAAGGATATTCAATGTTGCTTCAGAAGCAAACCATATTGCACATTCTCTCTTAAAATTTTTGGTTAAAGTCTTTTAACAAGAAATCTTATATATAATAATATTTTTGTTAAAGTCTCGTAAGAAGAAATCTAATATGTAATAATATTCTGTTTTTATCATGCTCTTTTTGTGCTTGGTAGATCCAATGGTGCTCCGAAGATTCTTATTCAACTTTCAAGTTTCTGGAAAGACATGAAGGCACTCTTGACGGAGAAGGTTTATGTTATAAATGTTCTAGGTACCCTTCTCATCCTTTCTTTGTCAGTTATGTGAATCATTCATTGGGTTCTTTTAATTGTTTAAATGTCCTGATGTCAATTACTTTGGATTAGATGCACTTGTAAAGTTTTATACTTGATTTCTGAAACTGATGTCTCTTTGTGCAATTATAGGCCGGGCAAGCTACTTTCATGCTAAATATATTATTTTGTTTGTACTGTTTTTTCAAAGATCCATAATACTTTCAGGGACTTGTTTTGAGGGGGGAAAAAGGACTGGAGTCAAGTAGACCCCCGAACAAATTTATGTCTGGTAAGACTAAATTTGAAAGCGGTTTAACCTACCAGCAAATTCTAGAAAGTATCAGAAGCACCAGCAGTCAACAATACATAGAGGTCCAAGAAAACCGCCCATCCTCTTATCAAAGAAAAGCAGCTGAGCAATAGGAAAAATTATTAGGCTCTTTGAGCAGTATCTCCCTTATCAAGCCGCCATATTAAAACATTTGAATTACAGAGGGCTAGAAAGGTGGGTAGGGACTACTAATGGACTATCACAGTCTACTGATCTGAAAAGAAGAGGATTTTTCTTTATTTAAAGAATCTCTCTCTTTCTCTCTCTCTCTCCAAACATCCATTTCAAACTTAAGACTAGTGCTCAAGGCATTCCTGTTCTTAACTTCTCCCCTCATCTGCCAAAGTTCTGATGCCAAAATATAAATCCCAGAAATTTTGATGTCGTCTCAGCTCTTTCCTTCAATATCAAGCTGAGCAGAACCTTTCCTTTTGCCGACACAAAGTGTTAACAAAATTAGGATTTAATATGTTCCTTATTGCTGTGAAGAACTTTGATCTTCTTTATCTATGCTATTGAACTCTAGTGTACTTTTAAGCTTCAATTCAGTTCCATCTAGGTGGCATTGAGAGTTTCTTCCAGCCAATTCCAGCCTAAAACTAGCGTATGATGGCTTAACGACTAAGGTTTTAATATTTCCATCAAATATGTTAGTCTCTTTATCAATAAACATGGGCTACCCTTCTTCCTCCCATCACCAGCCACACCTTACCATAACTTCGTATTTTCAGATTTCCTTTAAGGGCGCTTGGTACCTTTTTACTTAAGGGATCCTGATTCCCACAAAATATTACCATGCTTATTTTAACACAAATAATATTTCCCGGACTTTAATATTCCCATGGGAATGAGATGCCCTCAAATCATGGGAATGTCATTCCCATTCTTCAAGTGTCTATCTGAATATCCCACCACATATTCCCACTTAACCAACCAGTGCAATGACTGCTGCTGGCCATCTCCTTCTGTCGCAGTCACCGCCGCCAGCCATTGCCGCTGCTCGTCGACGGACGCTGTCTGTCGATGCTCAGTGCCTGCCGTCGGCATCCATCTCGTCGCCGGCTGCCACCGCTGCTTATTGATGCCGGCTGCTTGCCGCTGCCTGCCTTTGTAGCACTGCCTTTGTAGCACTGCCTTGTGGCTGCACCGCTCATCGCCCTCCGTCACTGGTGCCTGCTTCCAGCCGCTCGTCGCCAACCGTTGCCCTCCAATTCAGACCACTGTGCTAGTTATTGCCCACCGGCAGAGCTGCTAGTCGGCGGTCGCCACCCTACAGCTGTCGGTCTCTGTCGTTGGCTAGCTCCTTTTTTCATCCGCTCTACCATCGCAGCCGCCACCATCTGTTGTGTGCTTGCGCATATATATTACCGGAAATGATCAAAATTACCAATCGTTTTAATTCAACTTTCCTTGGAATCATATGCATTGGTATCACATTCCTTGGAATGTGTTGATTTCCAGTAATCTTCAATTCCATGTACCAAGCCTCTCCTAAGTATTTAGCCAAAAGACCACTCAGCTTAGTGTGATGATATTGGCTTGCTTCTACAATAGTTCTTAGCGGAAGATATGGAAAAGGTGATTTGTTATTGGTTAGCCAAATCTTCGTACACCGACTCTACATCAATCCCTTGTCTTTCATTTACATGCTTCGTGTTCCCAGTATTTCCTTTATTACGCAGCCATAACAAGAAGATTGTTCCCACTTGGCTATATGAGCAGACCATAATGATGAATGGTTACATGACTTGAATAGAAGCACATTTACATTGTTATCCTTAAATATCATGATCTATACATCCATTTACATTGATAATCGCATGGATGATCTACTGGGCTATTACGACACATTTATATTCTATTGCTTTATAAGGACAAATTTATAAAGAAAATATTTGCAATTTTACATGATGACAAACATAATTAATGTTGAGGACATTTTTCCTCTTTTGGGGTAGCCTGTGTACCAACTTAACATATGGTTGTTAAGTAATTGTTACATCCTTGTTGTTTGTCAGTGAGAAAGCAGAGAGTAGTGTACCTCTAATTTTTTATGCTTGTCTTGAATCTATAAATAAATTAAAAAATTCTGTACAGACGTTCATATTACCAATTTACCTCGCAAATCCTGCATAAAAGAGTCTAGCGTGCACCACATGCATCCTCAAACATATGCATTATGACTGCCGAATTTGTACTATTAATAAATTTTCAACTTATCTGATCAATCTTTTGTTGAAGGAACAGATCAATGACATGTTTCTTTTATTTAAATATGAAGGACTTTTGTAAATGCTAATTTATATTGATATCGCTTTCCAATGTTTTTACTAGGTTATATAGCATACAACTTCGTCATAGGAGCTTATTCATACTGGGGCCCCAAGGCTGGCTATGCTATTTACCATATGGTACCCTTTCATTTACATTTTGGTTGTAAATTATTGATATTCTCGAATTTATTTATATAAAATATCTGTTATGGCAAAATGGACTGGCATTTTCTGCTGCAAAAAAATACTTGGAACAAAATTGTGCTGCTAATCGAGCAATTGGCAAGCCTAAATGCTGATACTTGAGGGAAGTGATATTGTAAGGAGATTTATATAGATGTGACATGTATCATTTCTCCATATCTTAATTTTGATGAAGTCGTGTGTTCAACACTCAGCCCATGTCATGGAACGATACCCGTATTTGTGTCACTCAAATTATAGGTTGCATAATTAAATACAAGCGCTGTCATGCACTCCAATGTAATTTCCTAATTACCCGTCTAAATTTATTAAGCGATGAGATTTTGTGAATATCCTTAAACCCTATTGCCATGTAGATATAAACATTGAGATTCCATCTTGCTTCTGATATTCATTTTCTTTAATAAGACGTAATTTGAAAAATTGAATATTAGTATTAAGTGAAAATGTGCTCTATTTATTTTGGTCAATAACATGGACATGCGGGAACACAATTTCTTCCTTTCTTTTATAAGTATGTTTCTATTAACTATCGCAGTGTTCTTCTCTGCTTTCAAACCATTTGTTCTATACACTGAAATGATTTTTCATTAAAATTTTAACATTACTTGTAAAACTTGAGATCTGCATCTCACCCTATTATTTTTCCTTTCACGTCAGAGTGATGCAGATTTGTTGTTTGGAGGGATAACGATAGTCTGTGGAATAGTTGGAACATTAGCTGGTGGTTACGTTCTGGATAAAATGCAATCTACAATCTCCAATGCCTTCAAGGTAAACATAACAAATTGACAGTTATATCACAATGCACAATTTTTTTCAGAATCGCGCACATGCATGTCATAGTAATCGACAATGATCTTCTGGAAGAGTTAACTGGTCTATAGGCCAAATGCATATTTTTCTCTTTATGTGGTTATATAAATAATCTGATGTGTGCTCTTGCAGGTCAACACACAAATAAGATATACTCGCGAATTGGAATTTCTTGATTAGTGTTTACTATATCTATGGTTTATATATTTATATATTGAGTTAATTTTTGTATAGTTATAGCTCAATACGTGATTACACATCAAGAGATTAGGGCACTTAAAGACTTGGATGTATATATCTGCTGTAGTAAACCTAGTATGGTGCTGTATTTTTGGTAAGTCCATTGCATGGACCATCCCAAGTAAGGTGGGCACCTGGCTGGGTTTTACCCAAACCCAAGCCGATTAAGGTAGAATTTTCTGGGTTTGGGCCTCATAAGTTCTCAAGTCCATAACCTGATCGCTTGTTTTATGGAGGTATTAAAATTTCAGGACAGTACAGGGATGAGGTCCATAATAGCCGGTCGAACTCAACATGATTCCATATTCAACACACACCCACTATGAAACCTGATACATTATTTTTTTTTGTGTGTGTGTCAACAAACATGTAATATCGGCTGGTCATCTTGTATTAAACGTCAACTTACATGTGATATCAGCTGGCCATCTTTTTCAGTGAACTAAAATAACCACCCCTAAATGATATAGAACGACGTCCCAGCATCTCTCCTCATTCTCGAAGCTGCAATTACTTTTCATCTCTTGCATTTTCTCCCTTCCTCCCTACTCTCTAGTTTTCTTCGATCCAAACACAAACTGTGTCATTTTTTCAGTCAATCAAGTCCTAACCTAGTCGTATTTTCTATTTAACTGATGGATCATAATCTCAGAACCTTTATCTATGACCAACCCTTCGATGTCAAAGAGGGTGGATGAAAAAGTTAGATTTAACTATAACAAGGCTTAAAGGTTGTGGAAATTGTCTCCTAGTATTGAACATAATATTTAAAGTTTATTTTACTTTAAATTAAAAAAATCCTTAAAGGCGGACCTATAAATCTTTTCGTATTTCACATGGGCATCAAGGTATGGCGTGTCATGTAAATGACAAATGGTTCGAGCGTGGTATGAATAGAGAGTAAAGTTTTTTCTTCTTCTTTTGCTTTGGGGGTGCAAAAGAAAAATAGAAGGTAGACCTGTAGAATCCTTGACAAACTACAAAAATCTGATCGAACAAAACCTGAAACGACATCACTCAAGTCAGGTCTGGGTACAAGTATATAAATTTCTGTAATTACCAATTGTATGGGGTCTGACTGGATTTTTTTTCCCGTCATCTAAGTTCGAGTATTCATTTTTTTCTAAAACATGTGCATCCCGTTTTATGGCCCTCAGCCCCAACATAAAATCAGTCTAATATACACACCATCACCTATGTAGTAGGGAGCTGTAGAAGTCGAGACGAGATGTCCAAAAATGAAAGGAACTGTTATGCCTGAGAGTAAAATTTAAGAGATTCAGTACTTTTGTTTTGATTTCAGTTTTTAGTCATACAGCTTGAGTTTTTGGTATGGTTATTTTGGTATCTCAGTCCTAGCCACTGATTTCAACCTGAATGTTCAAGCACATTCAATACGCATGTAATTATTTATCTGTTCTTTAGAGTAGATTGTTTTTCTTTTGTTCTCTTGCACAATGTCTGTATTTCATAGCTGAATGCAATTCCATCAGGCAAATTAACCATCTTTCTTTTTTGAGGAATTTTTTTTAATATATTTTTTACAATTCTGTAATCTAGGCAAATTGTAAAGGTTTCTTCTTGTTGCATGTCTTTTAAACTTGATGACAATTAGTTACTCTGCCTGCCAATTGCCCCTTCAGATCTATGGAAAGCCCTTTCTTTCAAGATATTATTCATAAGAATTTCATTCTCTTGTAATATTGTACTTGTTGCAGCTTCTTTCTGGAGCAACCTTTTTGGGTGCGGTGTTCTGCTTCGGAGCATTTTGTTTCAAGAGCCTTTATGGTTTTATAGCAATGTTTTCCATTGGTGAAATTTTGGTGTTTGCAACTCAGGTACCATTAACTCTAGATTCTGCGTAACAAGTGCGAGTTTACTGATAAGAGTTTAAATTAATGTCAGTCAAATCTTATATGAATTGATGTTGAAAATAGCGATATCCAAGTGTAGCGCAATGCCCCAAATAGGAAAAGCCCCAAATAGCGTAATGCATAGCGTAAGCTACTAATACTAAGTTTATTATTATTTTAATTTAAAAATAAAAATATAGTTATACTAATGTAAAAAATAGTATAATTACTTGATAAATTAAGGAATAATTTTTATAAAAATATCTAAGTACCTACTAACTACTAAGCACCAGCATACTAATAATTTTCCGAATGTTTAAATTTTAATCCATGAGCTCACACTTCTATCCATTTTCAATAGTTCACAAGAACGTTTTATACCCATCCACGATATATAAATTGACTATCAACTTAGGTATTTAAAAACAAAATAATATAAGCAAATAACTTAAGTACTTAGAACGTCATATACACTTTAGTGTAGTGGCTTTAGATAGCCTTGAAAGAGGTAGGCCATCGCCTTAACAAAGATGAATGATGTGACAAGGCCTTGGATGAACGGTGATGGCCTTGATTATGAAGATCGATTTAGGGAAGAGGAGTAAGTGCAGCGTTTAGGGGCGGACCTACATGCAACTTAGTGGCGGCATGTGTCCCCACTGAGATTTTACAGAAAAAGACATCTCTACTTTGATATATCGACGCAACATCATATTACTTTGATATATTATTTACACCGAGTTCATAAACATAACACAAATGTGTTATTGTTCATGTAGTGGTGCATGATATTACCTAGCAAGAGGTTGTTGGTTCGATTCTTGCGATTTGCATAATAAATTTTTATTTTTTTGGGAAATAAAGCATTGACTAGTCATTTTAATCATGTTAAATATGAATTAGTGTGTCATGCCCCGTTTCCCAAAAGATAATGAGCGAGAGAGGACGAGCCCGTAACGTATTCACACCGAGAAACACTCCTCGATATGAATACACTAAGTGTTTGGATTAAGCAGAATAAATATAAACCAACAAGAATTTAAAATAAATAAATATCATTCACATTTATTACAAGTTTCAAGTTCACTGATAAAAGTCTAACGACTTCAAAAAAAATAAACAAGAGTTAGAAAACGCCTTAAACCTTTATGCCCACTAACGGAAAAGGAAACTAGAGCTCGGCTTGACTAGAAAGATATTGACTGTCCTCCTCAGTTGATACCATCTCGTTCCTAGCCTCTTCTCTTGCCCCACTGTCGTATGGCGACATTCCCTTGAAAAGAAAACAGAAAACAGGAATATGGTCAGTGAACTAAAGTTTGGTAAGTCCCTATTTTATAAAAAAAATATTTGAAACGAAACATTGTGTATAGTGTTAAAGTGTTATATAAGTTTTTAGTTAGAGTACAGTTTGATGTTTGTGCACAGTGGATATTATTTATATACATTTCAGCAATAAATAGATGTAAGTTAAGTATGCAGGTGAGTTGTAGTTAAAGATATTTAATTTAGCTGTTATAGCGATGTAAATTAATATGTGTAGTGAGCTAAATTTAATGATCACTCGAGCAATTTCATAATTAGTACTCTATGTATGGTATATGGAGTAATGTCATGATCTATATAGTAAAGAATGATTAAAATAGTATGGAATTCATGAAATATGTATAGTTAAATACATGCATAGAAAGTTAGAATATTCATGACATTTTGTGAACAGTAAACAGCAGTGTGCATGTCAAATTAGTAACATGTTTTAATGTGCAAAGTAACTAGAGTCATGATAATTGATATTTCGGTATTATTAATAATAAGTATAAGCTGGATTTGTGGGAGTTTTATTATGTAACTAGGATATTCCGTAATTCCTACTGAATAATACGAGATTCACGAGATTCAAGATTTATTTATAATGCAATGTACCATATTCTCTGGTTCCATGAGGAACAAGATATGATCTGCTGTTACACATAATACCCTTATTCTTCAAGCTACCCGATCCCCATGATATATATCCAATAAATAGTGTCTATTATACATGTCATGTTCACGAGATTCAAGAGTTTCAAGTATGCAAGTGGTTCATGTCTAGTTTGAACTCACAACTCAAATTATCTCAATGCCCCCCACTTATGTTAAACTATATGTAATGGAGAGAAAACGGTATTGTAAAGAAATATTGTGAACTACTAATTACTTAAGTCAATTGAAATCAAAAAATAAACAAGAAACATAGCCCTAGGTGTTATGCAAATATGGGTTCAAGTCTTGCATTATTACGACTACTGGTTTGGGTGATATCCGCGTTTTCGTATCGTTGCGCAGAACAGATCCAAATAACCCCAGCCCCAACACATGTTTTTAAAATACAGTTTATATTATTTTCCGTCGGTTTTCTGGTCTCGAAAAGTATTAGAAACTTGTAGATCTTTCGGTCTACTTATTCAAACAACTAGGTTCCGCACGATTTGGATTCCTGAAGCTCTAGTTATGGTCAGATTAACATCAGGGTTTAAATAGAAATTATAATTTCAGGACAACAACTATGAGGTGTCTTGAAGGGCATATACCGGGTCGTTCTACACGTTTCTGAGTCACCAAATATATAGGAAAATTATAGGTTTGCCAATTAGGCATCCATACATCTAAGGTTTGTCATAAATCGACGTCGGGAGCTCGAGTTATGTCATGTTTAAAAATAGTGCGCGAATCAGGACAGACTGTCCAGATTTGTCATATAATTTAAAACGCGGAATTTTATAAGTTTTGTCGATTTTTAGGAAAACATTAAAACTAGGAAAATCTAGATCTTTCGATCTAATCGTCCAAAACACTTGAGCTTGCTCAAAACGGATCTCAGAAGATGGAGTTATGGGTCTCTGAAGGTGGCCGATAAAACAAGTTTTCTAATTTTAAAAACAGTGACAAAAAAAATCATGTAAAGCTTATTGAGATAGGAATGCACGTCGCTTGTTAGGCGTATACAGATTCCTCCTATGTTGGGTAGGCTGGCGTTTATTGATCGTGTGGATCCAAATCTCCGGCAGCCGTGAACAAAACTGTCGTTAATTACCCCTTGCTTTTGGGAGCGAGGGAACCTTCGATTAGCGGGTCAAACCGATCATGCGAATTCAATATGCGATGTACGATGTGTGTGTTGTGTTTTGAAAACAATGCAAAAAGGTGTGTTCGTTTCATTTTTAATTTATTTTGTGAATATTTACAAGAAAAACTTTAAAAATAAAGTTTTAGTAATCATTTTTCTATTTTTCTTTCTTTATTTTTATTTAAAAAGTGTGTGTGAAGCGCAAGTGCGCAGCGCATGCGTGCGCGAGGTGCGCTTGCATACACATGGGCGTGCATACATTGCTGTTTCGCGTTCATTTCCATTAAATGGTTACAAGCAATTTTCTCTTTTTACAAGTATGTAAATGTATGCAAAAAGAAGAAAATGAATAAAAAAATATAGAGATCCGGGGATTCAATGTGGTGGTAGGATCCTTCGTAAACATGAGGTTCCCTTTGACTGTACGGCACGAAAGAAGCGTCGGAGAGAAGCTCAGCGAAATGCGCTTCAAGGTTTCGACTGATCGATCGGATCTTGGCTTCAAGGCTTCAAGTCTTCGATATCTTGAACCTTCGAATCTTCAAGTCTTGGTCTTTAAAGTTTCGATCTTGAAGAGTTTCGAGAAGAGTCTTCAATGGAGGAGTCTAAGTGAGGGAGCAATGGCTTCCACCTTCGTAAAGTCTCAAAACTCCATGAATAGACAATGGCCAAGATAGAGAATGATGGCAGAGGCATTAGCTTCCGCGTAAAAAATCCCACCCTCCTGAAAATGAGCCAATGGGGGATATTTATAGGAAAATTGGGGTAGACAGCGAATAGCCCACGGACGGCCGACGACGGGCATGCCGGACGATGGGCCGCAGAAAGCAGGACCGTGGACGACAGGCATGCCGGACGACGAGCCCAGAGACGACGGGCTGCGGATGTGGGGTCCGGGGTACGGACACCAGCACGATCTTGACTTAGTTTTCTTAATGTGGGGTCCACACTTCTGCTCTTGAGTCTTTACAGATTCGATTTTTATTTTATCCGCCTAGAAGACCCCTTTCAAAGTTGTCGAAATCCGTGGTTGGATCTTTGAGAATTTTTGCAACACCCTACCATGATCGTACATTATTTAATGATATTAACTAGTATTTTAAATTTCTTTAATTATTATTGTTTGGGTTATGATTGGTTTGAATAGTATGTGTTTACCAGACCCGACCCGCACGTGTGAAACCAGTTATGGTGTTAGAGTATCTTTTAGTGATATTTATCTGTAGTCTAAATCCATATAAATCTTAAATTACAAAAATATAATATTTAAATTATATGTATATATTTTCTGGTAGCCATACGTTATGGATATTTACATATATTAATTGTCATCATGTTATTTTAAACATCTCATGGTATTATATTAACATTTATCTATTGCAGATAAATCTTAGACATCTTAGATACTATATATATATTAGATTAGAATATGTTATTTTAACCCTTAGATTTATGGTTTAAGGAGGTTACGTATGTATATATATTGTCCAATATATCTTTCAGTGAGATTTAGTAGAGACGGATCGGAGATTTGTGGTATCTTTTATTATATTATTAGTTATATATTAAACTTTACATATTTACATATACTAAAACTATATAATATAAAAATTTATATTTATCCTTTTTATTAAAACCTCTTTCTCTTTCTCTCTCAGTAAATCTCTCTCCCGCTCACCTTCTCCTTCCTCTTCTCGTCACCCTCGTTGCCACCACTTCCATCTCTTCCTTCGTCTTCGATCCCGAACCTAGTCCCCGACTCTATCACTCACGTCGTCACCATCCCCTCGCTTTCACTCGACCCCGCCACTAAAGCCGAGAAACCCAACCCCGATCATCTTCAAAACCCAGCGTCTGCACCTTCTCATCTCGCCGTCGACTTCCTCTCAACTTCGAGCACCATAGTGACCTAGCATACCCATTGCCAACCTCCTCCTTCGTCAAAACCCATCGCCTCCATCTCTCAGCATCATCATCATCATCGTCTCCATCATCTCTCTCATCAGTAGCCGCGAACCCATCTCTCCGTGATCACCATCACTGCTGATCTCCCTCAAACCATCATCGTCGCAGCATCCATCGCCATTGTTCCTCCTTCAACTTGCGGCCCCGGCTCCACCACCGGCGCCCCTAACCTTCCTCGCCATCTCCTTCATCATCATTGCCTCCATCGTCTTCATCTTCTCATCTTAAGACTCCAAAGACCCGAGCACAACCCAACACCATTTCCGGTCATCGCCCTCGCCTTCATCGCCTCATTGCCGAACCCATTAACCTCGACTTAGAACCGCACATGCGCCTCCTATTGCCAACACCTCAACTTCAGTCGCAGTCGTCGAGCCCAACTACTTCTGTTGACGACTTCATCATCGATTCTGACCCTAGCGAGCCTTCGAGTTTCGTCTCGCTTCGTTTTGCATCGAGTATCAGTCGTCCTGTTCTATCTGTATTCGTCGCGACCAAGGCAAGTTTACAACTTGCTACATGCTATAATTATACCTGTATATATATTGTAATATTACTTATTATTATACCGTTTATACATATTACCCGTAAACTAACAAGTTTTATAATTTGCAATTTATAACGTTATATAAATTATATCTATAACTAGAAACTATACAAACTAGTCTAGTTGGCTCAATTGGTAAGTCGAAGTGTAGAAATCAATATGATTATTTTCGTTACACTATTTATAGCACTGAGATAACCGTATTTCATCACGACCTATTTGCATGCTATTATTACAAATAAACACTATATAAATTAATATACTATATTGACATGCTTATAAACCGTCGTCTTGTTACTGATATTGCTATCTTATTTGTACCTACTTATCTGTGATACTTACCGATGTCAACAATCCTGACTTGTTGTCCTGATGGACGAGACCTGTTGTCTAGATAGACATATACTGTACCTGCCTGTTCCTGTGTTGACATTAGGTAAATATTATATTCATACTTGACTTGGAAAATGAAACCTGGGAAAATCAAAAGTGTAACTGAAGTGTAACTTAAAAGGATATTATTTGATCCATGGTTCCGAAGGGTAACAGAACAAAATCATTCTTGATTTATACATCTTGATCCGTGATCCGAAGGTAACGGGATATAGCTTGGTCCGTGGTCCCGGGGGTAACAGGATATATATTTTTGAGTTACATGGAGAAATACATTCATTGGTTTCAAATACCTGTAAGATAGTTAACCTAGAAACACAGAATTTAGGATACGCGTGACATACCTATAACCTGCTGTTATAACACCTGTGATTGTTTATACTAATACTTTATTTTACACGTGACATCCTATATAGCACACTGTTCAATTTGTTATTATTGCCATGATATTTATGACTTATTGACATCTAGGCTTTGCATGGCTCGGTTCCTTCAATCTTATCGCAGGATGATCGAGAATACTTTGACAGGCAAGCTGAGCAGTGAAGAACTTTCTGCTGATTTAGTTTAGTGATGTTTTAAATTTATTTTCTGGTTATGGTTTTGTCGTTGTGAGTCTATAAGGGACAAGCTTAGGATATTATTTCTTGTTGGATCTTTTTTTTGTTTCCGCTATCTTTCTCATTATTTATTGTGGCAGTTGGACATGTGATAGGTAGATATTTGTTTGACAGATTTAATATGACTATGGAATGATGTTTTCTCGCCATATGTAGCATGGTTGGTTTTGTCAAGCACAATATTTTTGTATTTTGGGGAGCAGGACTTGACAAGATTTAGTTGGTATCAGAGCATAGATTTTGGGTTAGTTGGGTTTGGTTTCATTTGTAGTTGGGTATTGACCCAACACTGACCTGAAAATCCGGAATTAGGAACGTGTCCTGCCATATTACTTCATTGCCATTCTTCAATATATAGTTTATTAATTCCTTGTTTTATTGAATCGTGTTTCCGTTACTAATCCTCTTCAATGTTCTTGGCTTCAGAATCATGGCGGGAAGAGATTCACGGGCATACCAGAGGCGTGTAGACGACGACGCTTTACTTAGGGTCGCATGCGGTATATTGGAGAACCAGAAACTTCAGACATAGTCGAACCAGCGACAAGTCGAGGCTTTCCAAGAGGGCTTGAGGACGGCCTAACAGACTGTTATCACGACAGCTGAAAGGACGGTAGTTCCTAGAGCAGCACAACGTGAGGGTACCGTAGCGGATTTCAGGAAGCTCGGTCCGGCCACGTTTACAGGATTGGAGGAGCCATTGTCGGCAGAGCAGTGGCTAGTGGATACAGAGAATCTTCTAGTTGCCACACAGATTCCAGATGAGAAAAGGGTAGATGTGGTGCGCATCCAGTTGGTGGATTACGCTCGCGAGTGGTGGCTTGTTGAGGAGACATGTTTGACAAAGTCGGTCAGTTGAGCTACGTTTACACGGAGTTTTTTTAGAGAAGTTCTTTCCGCAATCTGCTAGGGAGGAAATGTAAGAGAAGTTCATTAGCTTGAAGCAGAATGGCGGATCCGTTGATACACATGCGGCTGAGTGGACCCGGCTCAGTCGATTTGCGAGGCCCTTGGTTGCCAACGAGGCTGATAGGGTAAAGCGGTTCATGCGTAGTTTGGATGTGGAGATTCATAGGAACATCATATCGTTGGGATTGACCACCTTCTCGCAAGTTCTCACGGTAGTTATGGAACAACAGAGACTATCGGCGAGATTAAAGGGTATTCAACAGCATGAGGTTGCGGTGCGGAAGATCCCATATACACCAACCAGAGCTCCTGGACGTAGAAGCATTCCGGTCAACAGACATGGTACAGTACCTATGAAAAGGCCTTTTGTATCATATTAGAAAAGGAGTGCGATTTGTGATTCCTGCTATCTACCCGGCCACATGTAGAAGGATTGTCGGAGGAAGCTTGGACTCTGTTTGGTTTGTGGATCAGCTGACCATACGATTGGTACGTGCCCTTCGAAACTACGGTTGAGAAACGATATCCAGAAAACACCACAGAAGCAGATTTATGGGTAGAAGCAGATTACTCAGAGGCCTAATCAGGGACGGGCCTTCACCTTGACAGTCGAGGAGGCTAAAGCCTCAAACGATATTGTTTCGGGTATCTTACTTGTTTATAATTTTTCCGCATTGGCATTATTTGATTAAGGTGCATCCTATTGCTTTATGTCGTCCAAATTTATTAGTGCACACTGTATCCTACACATGGCCTTATCTAGCATCTGGGACATATACACTGGGAATGAGAGAATTATATCCAGTAGTGAATGCAAGGGTTGTTCTATTGTTATATCCAATAGGCAATTATGATGTTGTCTTGGGAATGGACTTTCTTGGTATTTCTCACGCCTACATAAATTGTAGAGCAAAGAAAGTGATTTTTCAGATTCCCGGACATCCGGAGTTCGTATTCTTGGGGGCAGCAAATCTGTCTGGCCAGTCGAATTTAGGGCCAAGCCGACAAATGCTGTTTTTTTGTTGATGGAGGTTATCAAGGAGGAAGCACCAGTAATAGTTCGGGACTTCATGGATGTGTTCGAGGACATATCGGGTTTACCGCCAAAACGAGATGTGAAGTTCGCAGTTGATCTTATTCCTGGAGCAGCATCAATTTCAAAGGCTTATTATCCGATAGCACCGGTAGAATTGGAAGAGGTAAAGAGACAAGTTTCTGAATTATTAGAAAAGGGTTGGATTCGCAGTAGTGGTTCACCGTGGGAAGCTCCAGTTTTTTTGGTCAAGAAGAAAGATAGCACGCGGAGAATGTCCATCGACTATTGTGAGTTAAATCGGGTGACCATTAAGAACAAGTACCTAATTTCTTGCATAGGCGAATTATTTGATCAACTCAGTGGCGCGAGAGTATTCTCGAAGTCAGATTTGCGATCAGGGTATCACCAAGTTCGGGTGAAAGCAGAAGACATTTGCAAGATGCCGTTCCGAACTCGATACGGGTATTACGAGTATCTAGTTATGCCATTTGGAGTTACTAAAGTACCGGCGATATTTATGGACTTGATGAACCGGATATTTTCACCATTTCTAGATTTGTTCGTGGTGGTATTCATTGATAATATTCTGGTTTACTCGAGGCGTAAAGAAGAGCATGAAGAACACTTAAGCATCACACTGCAGACGTTGAGACAGGAAAAACTATATGCTAAGATGAGCAAGTGCGAGTTTTGACTCGATGAAGTGAAGTTCTTGTGTCATGTTGTATCCGGAGATGGAATTGCAGTTGACTCCGAAAAGATTGCAGCTGTTCACGATTGGTCGACTCTAAAGAATGTAGGGAAGATTAGAAGTTTCCTTAGGCTTGCTGGATACTATAGAAGGTTTGTGGAGAACTTCGCTCGGATGGTAGAACCCTTACCCAAGCTAACACGAAATGAGGTACCGTTTGTTTGGTTCGAGAAGTTTGCGTTAGCTTTTGAGGCGTTGAAGCAAAAATTGACAACTGCTTCTATTTTAACAGCGCCAGATGGTTCCGGAGGATTAGTTATTCACAACGACGCATCTGGGAAAGGCTTGGAATGTGTTTTGATACAGCATGGAAATGTTGTAGTTTATGTGTCGAGACAGTTGAAGACTCATGAGAAGAATTACCCGTCATGACTTGGAATTAGCAGCGGTTATCTTTATACTGAAAATCTGGAGACACTACTTATTGGGCGAGAAGGCAGAGGTGTTTACGGATCATAAGAGCCTAAAATATGTGTTCATACAGAAAGAGCTCAATATGAGGCAGCGTAGATGGTTGGAGCTGATGGCCGATTATGATCTTCATCTGAAGTACCATCCGGGATAAGTTAATGTAGTACTGGATGCTTTAAGTCGGTTGCTAGTAATACGGATGTTGACTTTACCGAAGAAGATTATAACGGATTTTCAGAGATTCGAGTTGGAGCTCGTACTATCAGATTTTTCGGGACAGTTGATGCAGTTGTAAGTACAGTCATTTTTTATTGATAGTATTAAGGCAGCGCAGTTGCACGATCCTATTTTGCAGAAATTTCGAAGACAGGTAGAGACAGGACTTCGATCAGATTTATTGATTCATGAAGATGGTTTTTTTGAGGTATGGAAGTCGTTTGTGTGTGCCAAAAGGGGAGGTTCGTGAAGGGAGTCATGAAGGAGGCTCATAGTTCTGCATATTCGGTACATTCAGGAGAAACGAAGATGTATAGAGATTTGCGACGACACTTTTGGTGGGAAGGCATGAAAAGAGAGATCGCCCGTTACGTATCACGGTGCTTGGTGTGTCAGCAAGTCAAGGCTAAATATCAAATAGTAGCTGGTTTATTGCAACCACTTCCGATTCCCCAATGGAAGTGGAAACATATAACCATGGATTTCGTGATAACATTACCACGAAATCTAAAGGGCAATAACATGGTATAGGTGATTGTCGATCGACTGACCAAGACAGCTTATTTTATACCATTTCGAGTTGGTCAGTCAACGGAGGTTTTAGCAGAGAGAGGTGCATGCAGGAGATTGCGAGATTGCATGGAGTACCAGTGAGTATTGTTTTTGACCGTGATATCCGGTTCGTATCACATTTTTGGAGGAGTCTATAAGAAAGTTTAGGATCTCGCTTGAAATTTAGTATGGCCTATCGTCCTCAGACAGATGAACAGTCCGAGAGAACGATCCAAACTCTTGAATATATGTTTAGAGCTTGTATGTTAGACTTCAAGGGTTCGTGGAGGATCATTTACATTTAGTGGAGTTCTCGTACAATAACAATTTTCAGGCGACTATACAGATGGCTCCATTGAAGTATTGTACGGTCATAAGTGTCGTTCGCCAGTTTGTTGGGATGATCTTTGAGAAAGAAGATTGTTGGGACCGGAACTGATTGTGCAAAGTGTGGAGAAAGTAAACTTGATTCGTGATCCTATGAAGGTGGCACAAGATCGGCAGAAAAGTTGGACAGATACTGAAAGAAGATCATTAGAGTTTGCTGTTGGTGATCACATGTTCTTGAAGATATCACCGACTAGGAGAGTAATCCGGTTTAGTAGTCGAGGCAAACTTAGTTCTTGATTCGTGGGGCCTTTCGATATCATTGAGCGTATTGGAGAAGTAGCTTATCGATTGTCTTTACTATCATCCTTGGCGGGTGTTCATGACGTATTTCATGTATCTCAACTTCTCAAGTATGTTCGAGATGAAACACACGTTCTAGACCACTCGGAATTGACAGTGAGAGGATTTGACTTATGAAGAGCAATCGATGGCTATTGTGGATCGACGAGAAAAAGTTCTAAAAAATAGAGCGATTTCTCCGGTGCTTGTGTCGTGGGGAAATCGTTCGCATGGAGAATCTACTTGGAAACGTGGACGAAATTCGACAAAAATTTCCACACCTCTTTCCTTAGATCCGTATCTTCATTGTTCTTGTCTTTCCCTATTTCGTGAATTTTGAGAATGAAATTCTTTTTGTAGTTAGGTATAATATAACATCCTAGCATGATCGTATGTTATTTAATGATATTAACTAGTATTTTAAATTTCTTTAATTATTATTGTTTGGGTTGTGATTAGTTTGAATAGTATATGTGTTTACCGGATCCGATCCACACGTGTGAAACCAGTTATGGTGCTAGAGTATCTTTTAGTGATATTTTTCCGTAGTCTAAATCCATATAAATCTTAAATAACAAAAGTATAATATTTAAATTATATGTATATATTTTCTAGTAGCCATACATTAGGGATATTTTCATATATTAATTGTTATCGTATTATTTTAAGCATCTCATGGTATTATATTGATATTTATCTATTGCGGGTAAATCTTAAACATTTTAGATACCATATATATATTAAATTAGAATAAATTATTTTAACCCTTAGATTTATGGTTTAAGAAGGCTACGTATGTATAAATATTGTCCAATATATCTTTCGGTGAGATTTAGTAGAGAGACGGATCGGAGATTTGTAGTATCTTTTATTATATTATTAGTTATATATTAAACTTTACATATTTACATATACTAAAACTATATAATATAAAAATTTATATTTTTCCTTTCATTAAAACCTCTTTCTCTCTCTATAAATCTCTCCCTCCCGCTCACCTTCTCCTTCCCCCTCTCATCACCCTCGTCGCCACCATCTCCTTCTCTCTCGTCCTCGATCCGGAACCCAATCCTGACTCTATCACTCATGTCGTCACCATCCCTTCGCCTTCACTTGACCCAACCACCAAAGCCGAGAAACCCAATCCCGATCACCTTCAAAACCCATCGCCTGCACCTTCTCATCTCGCCGTCGATTTCCTCTCAACTTCGAGCTCCCCAGTGACCTAGCATACCCATTGCCAACCTCCTCCTGAATACTCATCGCCACTATCCTTCTTCCTCCTCATCGCTTCCATCATCTCCGTCATCAGTAGCCGTGAACCCATCTCTCCGCGATCACCATCATCGCTGATCTCCCTCGAACCATCATCGTCGCAACACCCCATCGTCATTGTTCCTCCTTCAACCCGCGACCCTGACTCCACCATCGACGCCCTTAACCTTCATCGCCATCTCCTCCATCATCTCTTCCATCATCTTCATCTTCTCATCTCAAGACTCTAAAGACCCGAGCACAGCCCAACACCACTTCTGGCTATCGCCCTCGCCTCCTTCACCTCATTGACGAACCCATTAACCTCAATTAGAATCGCACCTGCGCCTCCTGTTGCCGACACCTCAACTGCAGTCGCAGTCGCCGAGCCCAACTCTTTCTATCGACGACTTCATCATCGATTCTGACCCTAGCAAGCCTTCGAGTTTCGTCTCGCTTCGTTTTGTGTCGCCGAGTATCAGTCGTCGTGTTCTATCCGTATTTGTCGCGACTAAGACAAGTTTACAACTTGCCACATGCAATAATTATACATGTATATATATCATAATATTAATTATTATCCGTTTATACATATAACCCGTATGTCGTAACTAATAAGTTTTATAATTTGCAGTTTATAACGTTATATAAATTATATCTATAACTAGAACTATACAGACTAATCTAGTTGGCTCAATTGGTAAATCGAAGTGTAGAAATCAATATGATTATTTTCGTTACGCTATTTACAGCACCGAGATCACCGAGATCACCGTATTTCATCACGATCTGTTTGCACGATATTATTACAAATAAACACTTTATATAAATTAATATACTATATTGACATGCTTATAAATCGTCATCTTGTTATTGATATTGCTGTCTTGCTTGTACCTATTTACCTGTAATACTTACTGATGCCAACAATCCTGACCTGTTATCCGGATGGACGCGACATGTTGTCTAGATAGACATACCCTGTACATGCATGTTCCTGTGTTGGCATTAGGTAGATATTATATTCATACCTGATTTGGAAAACGAAATCTGGAGAAATGGGGAAATCAAAAGTGTAACTTAAAAGGATATTACTTCATCCGTGGTTCTGAGGGGTAACAGAACAGAATCATTCTTAATTCATACATCTTGATCCGTGATCCCGGGGGTAACGGGATATATACTTTTGAGTTACATGGAGGAATACATTCATTGGTTTCAAATACCTGTAGGATAGTTAACATAGAAACACAGATTTTAGGATACACGTGACATACCTATAACCTGTTATAACTGTTGGAGATAGTGCTCTCAGAGTCAATTATTGGATCACAGGCACGTGATTGCAATGGTTGAGGGAGGACCTGTCCTGGTAGTACAGTCTTACTCAAGATAATAGTATGCTATCTGGTTTATCTTTATCATCGTGTACTGCTTTAGGTGACCTGATAGGTCGCTATTACACGTTGATAGAGCCCCTAGGATTCTTGCTTGACTACCGGCAGTATGAGGGCGATCATATACGTTGGAGCTGGTAGTCTATAAGCACATCCTTAAAAGGTCCCTAGTCGTGGGAGTTTCGAGACAGGGCATCGATACTCCAGAGTAGACTAGTGTATACATTCGAGACCCCGACGAGGGGCGGTGGCCGGTCTCACAAGCCACTGGTGTCAGTTGGATCATCTAAGATGTATACAGATGCTTATTGGGTTATGAGTACACCGGACAGGACTCGCCGGGAATATGCTAGTTGGTCTTATACCTGACGTCAGATAGTAGTTCCCTGGTGACACGTGTACAGGTTAGTTCATCGACCTGAGGATCGTCATTTGTCTCGTGTGAGTTCCCACTGTACTTAGATTACTATCCTACCACGCTCAAAGGAGACGTGCAAACAGGTTTTAGTTGGGTACAGTCGCGAGCCACATGGAGGCAGTGAGCGGATCTTCAGGGGTTCGTCTCTCCCGGTATTGGGGGTGAGGTCGCGCTGTGTCTAGGAGAGCCAGAACATGAAAAGTCCTTGGCCAAGGCAGGAGATTTACTGGTAGG
Organism: Agapanthus africanus; assembly: GCA_030015575.1. Classification (NCBI taxonomy): domain Eukaryota; kingdom Viridiplantae; phylum Streptophyta; class Magnoliopsida; order Asparagales; family Amaryllidaceae; genus Agapanthus; species Agapanthus africanus. Next base: position 450,252,396 of record JASDDO010000010.1, on the reverse strand, counting down.
TATTCCAGTAGTATCTCAGGGTGTTCTGGGCTGAACTCTGACACGACTTGTACCGTTTTTGGGGGTCTGACTTTTACCAACCCCTAGGCCCGCCATGCGATGCTCATAGACAAACGGACCGGACTGTACGGATATTGTCACTGACAGGCTCAGTAGGGTGTCAGGATGAGTTCGCTCATCGACGTCCCTTTTGGTCAATAGCTGGTGGCCCGTCACGTATGGCTAATATCTCTGACGTGCTAGTGGTTAAATCCACAGCTATAGTATTGACGAGTTTTTAGAGTCCCCCACATTCAGTTGCTCAAGTTTTCGGGCGAAAAGCTGTAGAGGCCGTATGGAGATATGGCAGGGTTCGATCAGATACGTGCGGTATTGCACGGATCAGGATCGGACGGATAATACTAGCCGGCTTTGGTTTAAGCCGGATCCTAGTATAGTACAGTGTAGATTTTGTCTCATTGCATTTATATCCGGTCGGAATACAGATGCGGGTGTGTCACAGTATCGGGGTTTTCCTGTAATTTATTACGGGACCAGTTTTCTGGAGTTGCCAGTTTGCTTTCCGTTTCGGCCATATTTCTTTGTATCCTTCATTGGCCGAAGATTGGTGGAGGAGGGCTTATTTGCATTTGTGCAAATAAGCATTTGTAGAGGGTGGTCTTTGCATATCCTTGCTTCATGATGGTTGCACCATCATTTGACTTCTTCTTGTCATCATGGCTTGACTTGTGGAGAGATGATTGGGTTTTGGAGTGTTGGACTTTGTTTATGATAATTTCTTTTCATGATCACACATCATTCCTTCTTGCATTATTGGTTCACTCACCTCATTCATTCTTTTTCTTCTCTCATTCTCTCTTTGATGGAAAAAAAGGGCCGGCCAAGTGAAGGGGGCTGTCCAAAAATTGGGGTGATGCATTTTTGGTCTCTTGATGCTTGCAAAATCCCATTATTCATCTCAAAGAGCTTACAACTCATTCCTCCACCAAAGGCAACATCCACTACCCAAAAAATGAGACACAAGTTCTACACGTCATTCTACAGCAAACCTTGGGCACGTCGACTCGCCAACTTCGTGCCCGAGTTGCCTCGGTATAGAGGTGGGAGCCCGTAAAAGAAGCAGGCGACGTGGTGCCCTTCTGGCGAGGAGGTGGAGACCGGAGATTCCACGGGAAGATCGGGACGACGACGAGAAGACCGAAGGACACGGATCGCTCGGTATATCCCTCTACCCCCTCTCTAGATAGCTAGGACTAGTTTAATGGCACGATCCGGGTTTATAGTGCGCGGTGGTGCCGGTTTGAAAAGTTAAAGTAAATCACCGCTTCCGTATTCCGGCGTCGGATTGACGGCCGGGGCGCCGCCGTACACTTACAGTGGTATCAGAGCCTCGCCATTAACATAGTCTAGCTTTGTCTAATGTGTTTTACATTTCCGATCGATCAAAAATTCCAAAACCCGTATTTTTCCTAGCATCAGTTTCTGTCGATTTTTTTCTGGCTCGAAAATTTTTTCAGTACATTGCAGAATCATGTGCAGGGAATTATAAGAATTCTGTAGAAATTTGATCACGTGATCGCTCTATACGACCGCGGAACCGCGGCCAAACCCATGCTTGGGCCGCGGTTCCGCCGCAGTATTTGCAGATTAGTGTGCCAAATTTTTACAGAGAGCTCCTGTGATGAAAATAGGGGTTTTGGAATATTAATTTTGGGCCCAGAATTTCTTGATGTGCTACAGTAGTGCTTGGAGCCCACTTGGTTAATTTTGATCGATCGGATATTTTAAACATACTAGTTCACAGTATTTACATTATATCTGCGACCGTGAATGTCACTTGATCGGTAAATCCTGTCTAACTGCTATAGCCTGGTTAGACGGATTTGCGAACGTGACTTTCACGTTGATGTTCTGTGAATTGCTGTGATGTTGCGGATTGGTCATGGGGATAGCCTGGTTGCAGTGGTAGTACAGTTTTATTGTATTATGTACATTTGATATTGCGGGGCGAGCGTCCGACATGTGGACTGTCGTCACTGCCTGTTTGTATTATTATTTTGGGGCACGACCAGGTTGCGGTCGATGTACCCGTTGTATGTATATTTTACTTTCTGTACTAGGATTACCCTGCGGAGGGGTGCACGGATAGCTGGGTTCTAGAGGGCAACGGGCTCGCATCTCATGGTATTGAGACGGAGGGAGCTTCACTCTAGGATTGGCGGGCTATTCGCCGCACTCGTAGGGGGTACAGGTTGACCCAGGAGGGGTGCCCAAGTTACCGGATTCCGTGAAGTGCTGGGTGGTCCATTCACGTTGCTGAAGGGGGCTGCCTCGCTTCAGGTTTTGGCGGGTAACTTGCCGCGCCCGTAGGGGTCTAGGATTTCATTGCACAGGCTATCCACACGACCAGGGGAACGTCGGGTTTCAGTAGCGGCTTTGTGAAACCCGGGGATCCCAGATATCTGTATTGTTCTGTGATGCTGTATATTTCTGTGATGTATTTTATCACGCCTTGAGCGAAAATTATATATTGATATATATTAGTAGATGTTGTATATGTTTTGCATCCGCGCTAGTCTAGTCCCCGCTCTGTCGTTAGTTAGCTAACCTAACGGGTAATGGCGGGACCCACTGGCGAATGCGGATGGCATATACATACATCAGTATATTTTCGTTCTTTGTGGTGTGATCAATTGATGGGACTGCGTTGATTCGGATCAATGCAAGTTAAAAACAAACCTAATCTGATGTTGTTGGAACACTTTTCAAAAAGCTGTTATTGCAAGGACATTCTCTTTTGTTTAGCATCGTGGTATTCAGTTGGAATATCCTGCTCCTCAGTCGACGAGACAAGGGCCGAGATCCCTTCACCGGGAGTGACCCCTTGGACAAAAAGTTTGCGTCAGGGCAATAACTTCACTATAGCCGATTACTTTTGCTTTGCACCGTGGTATTCAGTTGGAATATTCTGCACCTCATTCTACGGGGAAAGAGCCGAGATCCCTTCACCGGGAGTGACCTCTTTAGCAAAGGTTTTCGTCACTATATTTTTATAAAGCTATCCAGTTCTTTCAACGATATCAAGTTTATTACGTTAAAGGTTTTCGCCAGAAACCATTCGTAGCCCTCCGTCGTTTCAGACGGGTAGCACGTAGTATTCATACTATGTTTGTTGACTTTCGTCAAGGCATAGTGTATGGTAGCTGCTTGTTATCTTTCTGTTGCATAGATAGATGCGTTGGTTTGGGACAGTCGTATAGCCTTGTTGACCTTCGTCAAGGGCTTGTGCTGGTGGGTTCAAATTAACCTGGACAATGACGGGTAGAACTTGACATGTGACTTATGATTTGTTGACCTTCGTCAAGGTTATAAGAGCATGAGGCAAAAATCACATCGGGAGTTTCTAAAGAAACTGAAACTTGCCAGATATGCGCATACCTTCTGGAGTGTGATAGCGTGAGCGGATTCCGTCATGTTATCATGCGATGATAGTTGGATCCCGATTCCCACTGATTCCCACTGATGAGTTGGTTTACTCCTCGGGTGATCCCGACTAATTCTTCTTTCAGGTTTGGAGGAGAATTTGACGGTACAATGGGAGGTTTCCAGATTAGATAAATCGGTAACCATTCTGATCTAGGTTAGAGTGCACGCTGAGTGTTTCTTTTCTCTTTCTCTTTCGCAGCGACCATTGACCCGACTCTAAGACTATGACTCAGAGACCAAAATTGACCGAACCTTCTTAACACTGGCTTTTGGATTGTCAGAGTTGCAAACCTCATTGCCACTCCTACTTTTACCCTTTTCTCCAGGACACCCCGTATTACTACGAACGTCCATTTCCATTGGACAAAACCATCGTATGGTTATATACGAACTCGAAGGAATTCGAGGATGGTTTCCGGTTCTGGAGAAAACGGATAGGACTATTCAGTTGTCTTTTCCTTTTACCTTCTCTCAGGTTGCGAGTGCTCCTTGGTTTAGGAGACAGTACACCTATTACGCAAATTGGATAGTCTTCTTCCAAACCTTAGGCTGGTGCCGACCGGTAGGGAATGAAGAAAACCAATTAGCCTAACGATGGTGTACAGAAGGTATTATGTAAAGACAAAGAAAGGGATTAGTAAGAGCGCAAAGTAAATTGCGACTGATATTCACGACCAAACCAGGTATTTCATTACCACTCCCACTTCACCTTTGTATTTCTCCAGGACACTCCGTATTACTACGAAGATCCACAGTTTATTGGATACTCCATCGTATGGTTATATACGAACTCGAAAGGAACTTGTTCCAGTTCGGGGATGGATTCTGGTTCAGGAGAAATAGGAATAAGGTTTATTCGGTTGTCTTTTATCCTCGCCTTCTCTCGCATTGCGAGTGCTCCTAGGATTAGGACAGTACACCCATTATGCTTATTGGATAGTCTTCTTCCAAACCATAGGCTGGTGCCGAACGGTAGGGAAGGAAGAAAACCATTTGGCCTAAAGGGGTGTACAGAAGGTAAAGACTAAAGACATATGAAGGGATTTGGAGAGGTGGCAAAGAATTTTACGGTTACAGTCGTGAATCTGGAAGAGGCATTACTAGGAATACCGGATACCCTATCGAAACATTTCAGTGTTTCAGTTTCACTGTGTACTGTTAAAGGAAAACTGATTTCCCAATTAGTCTTTACTCCAGGGTATGTATTTACCAGGTATGATTCTCACATCTGTATGGTTTTACAGATGATGAGTGGGGGTAGGTTAGTGGGAATTAGGTGATCATCCTCATTATATCGGGATTCGTTGTAATCGGTGATATTTGAGAAAATCACCTGGGCTGTTTGCCGGTCGGCAAATATTTGGTTTTGAATATCCGCTGTTATGCACCAATTTCAAATTGATATATCTGTACGTCTATTTTCATAGAGTGAGACATACCTTTTTGAAATTATGTCTATGACATTTACCTATATCAGTGGATGGTTAGGTAAGGAGCATTGAGCAACGTGTAATTCTTCTTAACCATAAGTACAGTTTTCAGCCTACGACACACAGGGATTGAGTTGTTTGACTCAAGGGACTTATAAAGAGTATTGTATGTTGTCCAGTGTCCATTAGGACAGAGGGGTTGGTTTTCGTACTAGATTCTGTTTACTTGTGACTTTTCTGGTTCTTAGACATGTGTTTCGTAGAAACACAAGGTCTGAGTTTTGAGAAGTTATAGGTATAAGAATAGAGTAGAGAACCAGGTGTTGCAAGTATCGGAATTCTTCAAGGTGATCGAACATGTAGATACTTCTGTGTGGTATTCAGTTGATAGTAATGATTAAGAGAACTTGCTTCTCTTTCAGGTTACTCATAATTGGAAGCATTCCTAAGTTGAGTAACGCTGATCAGCCTCTTTCCATTTAGTTGACATGCACTGGAGATAACTGCATGATTTGAATCTGGTTCAATTAAATCAGTGCCTCTGGTTCTATATTGGATATAGAACAGTTCATATCTTAACGATGTTAAGGTACGGGGAGTTGTCCGGCCTATGCTTAAAACCAGACTCTGGATAACTCAAGGCACGTTTCTGTAATGGCTGTTTGTGGGTTGACCCAGGCTATGACGAGGGTTGACTTTCTACCATCTGGCAGATCAATAGTGATACTGTTCTAGACTCGCCAAAGTTTTATTAAAAATGGATTTTTTCAGAAAACAGTAGTGAGAGTATGGTAGAACTGGAAGTGATTCCAGAACCGCAAACGATTACTGAAGATTTGATAGGAACCTAAAGATTCAATCTGGTTTGACATTCCATTAGCCACTCCGCAGATAAGGTGGGTAACTTCAGGCACCCGAGAGGTACTCCGGTAGCCTCAACGACGGTGACAGGGAAGTTCTTGTTTACTCAGACTTGCTATTGCTGTTGTTCCAGGCTGCGAGACCCGGCAGGAGGATGAGTATAGCGTCGTTCTAAACTAGGTTTAGAAGTGTACGTGTATATGACTCTGCCAGAGGGTTGTCGCAGTCAGTGGGAGCAGCGGAAGCATTGGTGGACATGTAGCTTATGTCTATTTATAGACTAAAGTAGATATAGCGGAGATAGATCATCAATTTCTGGTGTGACAGTCATAGGTTTGACTTCATCAGAATAGGGGATGGATCTGTTAAGAAGGTAGTAGGGTGTGATGTCATGGTATTTGGATGACATACACAGAGTAGGAAGTGATATTCCTATACTACGATCGGTTATACTTTGGTCGTCACACAGTGGTTTCTCCACATGGGACTTGGACATTATATCAGACATACTGGTTACTAGATCTATGGTTTTAGATCTAGATTTGGGTGGTTTCCCAATTAAGGGTACTTAGACAGCATTCTAAGAGTATTTAGAATGGACGACTCCTGGCACGGTAGTGTACCTGCAGGTGATGGAGTCACCCTCTCTAAAGGTGTCTTACAGACTAAAGGGGAGAGGGATGTGCATGATTGGCAGATCACTTGCTCAGGCAATTGAGTCAATCATGAAATGTCAAGTACCACACCAGATGTTGTTCTTTGCAGTAGAAGCAATAAGTTGACATTGATCCAATCCTGGAGAAACAGTCGGAAGCAGTTTTAGAACATAAGTGGATGTTCTAGGGATATGATAACGATAGCCTCATTCGGGAGACAGTTATCATTCCAGGCTTCTAAGGTGACCTGGACGACAAGGAGGTTGTCAGAGTTATAGTTTTCCCTCTGACGAGGGGCAGTATTTTGGACAGGTGGTCAAAGGCAATACTGAGGGAGGCATGGCGCAGGATACTGATTAAGTTCAGTTGACGATACAGTCTAAGAAGTTTGGATTTGGAGTTCATTTATGAGCTACGTCCCATCAGACATCCAGACACATTCTAAGACAGGTATTGCTCATTTCGGGAGATGGCTTTCTCCGCGAACTTGAGATATAGAGAGACATAAAAAGAAACATCAAGGCGGATCCACTCACTGAGGCTATTCCTCGAACGCAATAGTTTCGCAAGCGAGCTTTCTGAGACTGACTAGTAGAGGAGTTGGGTGTTCGGTATCACACGGGCTGTGAGTATGCGACATCGCAATAATTAGCCTTGAGTGCAAGTGGGAGATTGTTGGAGATAGTGCCCTCAGAGTCAATTATTGGATCACAGGCACGTGATTGCAATGGTTGAGGGAGGACCTATCCCGGTAGGACAGTCTTACTCAAGATGATAGTATGCTATCTGGTTTATCTTTATCATCGTGTACTGCTTTAGGTGACCTGACAGGTCGCTACTACACGTTGATAGAGCCCCTAGGATTCTTGCTTGACTACCGGCAGTATGAGGGCGATCATATACGTGGGAGCTGGTAGTCTATAAGCACATCCTTAAAAGGTCCCTAGTCGTGGGAGTTTCGAGACAGGGCATCGATACTCCAGAGTAGACTAGTGTATACATTTGAGACCCCGACGAGGGGCGGTGGCCGGTCTCACAAGCCACTGGTGTCAGTTGGATCACCTAAGATGTATACAGGTGCTCATTGGATTATGAGTACACCGGACATGACTCGCCGGGAACATGCTAGTTGGTCTAATACCTGACGTCAGATAGTAGTTCTCTGGTGACATGTGTACAGGTTAGTTCATCGACCTGAGGATCGTCATTTGTCTCATGTGAGTTCCCACTGTACTTTGATTACTATCCTACCACGCTCAAAGGAGACGTGCAAACAGGTTTTAGTTGGGTACAGTCCCGAGCCACATGGAGGCAGTGAGCGGATCTTCAGGGGTTCGTCTCTCCTGGTATTGGGGGTGAGGTCGCGCTGTGTCTAGGAGAGCCAGAACATGAAAAGTCCTTGGCCAAGGTAGGAGATTTACTGGTAGGTATTCCAGTAGTATCTCAGGGTGTTCTGGGCTGATCTCTGACACGACTTGTACCGCTTTTGGGGGTCTGACTTTTACCAACCCCCTAGGCCCGCCATGCGATGCTCATAGACGAACGGACCGGACTGTACGTATATTATCACTGACAGGCTCAGTAGGGTGTTAGGACGAGTTCGCTCATCGACGTCCTTTTTGGTCAATAGCTGGTGGCCCATCACGTATGGCTAATACCTCTGACGTGCTAGTGGTTAAATCCACAGCTATAGTATTGACGAGTCTTTAGAGTCCCCCACATTCAGTTGTTCAAGTTTTCGGGCGAAAAGCTGTATAGGCCGTATGGAGATATGGCAGGGTTCGATCAGATACGTGCGGTATTGCATGGATCAGGATCGGACGGATAATACTAGCCGGCTTTGGTTTAAGCCGGATCCTAGTATAGTACAGTGTAGATTTTGTCTCATTGCATTTGTATCCGGTCGGAATACAGATGCGGGTGTGTATACACAGTATCGGGGTTTTCCTGTAATTTATTACGGGACCAGTTTTCTGGAGTTGCCAGTTTGCTTTCCGTTTCGGCCATATTTCTTTGTATCCTTCATTGGCCGAAGATTGGTGGAGAAGGGCTTATTTGCATTTGTGCAAATAAGCATTTGTAGAGGGTGGTCTTTGCATATCCTTGCTTCATGATGGTTGCACCATCATTTGACTTCTTCTTGTCATCATGGCTTGATTTGTGGAGAGATGATTGGGTTTTGGAGTGTTGGACTTTGTTTATGATAATTTCTTTTCATGATCACACATCATTCCTTCTTGCATTATTGGTTCACTCACCTCATTCATTCTTTTTCTTCTCTCATTCTCTCTTTGATGGAAAAAAGGGGCCGGCCAAGTGAAGGGGGCTGTCCAAAAATTGGGGTGATGCATTTTTGGTCTCTTGATGCTTGCAAAATCCCATTATTCATCTCAAAGAGCTTACAACCCATTCCTCCACCAAAGGCAACATCCACTACCCAAAAAATGAGACACAAGTTCTACACGTCATTCTACAGCAAACCTTGGGCACGTCGACTCGCCAACTTCGTGCCCGAGTTGCCTCGGTATACAGGTGGGAGCCCGTAAAAGAAGCAGGCGGCGTGGTGCCCTTCTGGCGAGGAGGTGGAGACCGGAGATTCCGCGGGGAGATCGGGACGACGACGAGAAGACCGAAGGACACGGATCGCTCGGTATATCTCTCTACCCCCTCTCTAGATAGCTAGGACTAGTTTAATGGCACGATCCGGGTTTATAGTGCGCGGTGGTGCCGGTTTGAAAAGTTAAAGTAAATCACCGCTTCCGCATTCCGGCGTCGGATTGACGGCCGGGGCGCCGCCGTGCACTTACAATAACACCTGTGATTGTTTTGTTTATACTCATACCTTATTTTATACGTAACATCCTATATAGCACACTGTTCAGTTTGTTATTATTACTATGACATTTATGACGCACTAATGTCTGGGTTTTGTATGGCTCGGTTCTTTTAACCTTATCGCAGGAAGATCGAGAATATTTTGATAGGCAAGCTGAGCAATGAAGAGCTTTCTACTGATTTATTTTAGTGATGTTTTAGATTTATTTTCGAGTTATGGTTTTGTCGTTGTGATCCCATTAGGGTCAGGTTTAGGATATTATTTTTTGTTGGATCTTTTTTTTGTTTCCGCTTTCTTTTTCGTTATTATTTATTGTGGCGGTTGGACATGTGATAGCTAGATTTTTGTTTACCGTTCTTGATGTCTGTTTGACTGCCTTAATATGACTATGGAAAGATATTTCCTCGCTATAGGTGGCATGGTTGGTTTTGTCACGTACTGTATTTACGTATTTTGGAAGGCAGGGCGTTACAACTTTAGACAGAAACGGGATGACAAAAGGGAAGGTTGCATCCGGTGAATCGTCCCGCAATATCCGAAGATTTGGAAAGTGGGAACGTTGGTTTTTAGGCCCTATTATCTCTCCGAAAAAACGCTGAAAGATTACGGCGACGTATATCGAAGATGTAGAGGGATGTATTCTTAAACCATGTCACATTCAGTAGTGACCTTCCAACAAGCACGCTGAAATAGGTACAATGATAACCTTCTAACAGGTGTACTGACCAAAGCAGAAAGTCGAACACAGCAGTAACCTTTCAATAGACGCGTCGGTACAGGTACAGTGATAACCTTTTAATAGGCGTGCTGATGAAAGAGATGTCAAACACGGCGGTAACACTTCAATATGCGTGCCGGTTCAGGTGCAGTGGTAACCTTTCAATCCGCGCACTGACCAAAAAAGGTGTTGAACACAGCGGTAACCTTTCAATAGGCACATCTGTTCAGGTATAGCGGTAATTTTTCAATAAGCACGTTGACCTAAAAAAATAAGAGTATCGAAACACGGTGGTAACATATTAATATCCGTGTCGGTTCAGGTGCAGTAATAACCTTTCATTAGACGCACTGACCAAAAAGAGGTTTTGAATATGGCGGTAACATTTTAATATGCGCGTTGGTCTAAGTGCGGTGATGACTTTTCAATAGGTGCACTAGCCAAAAAGAGGGAACGAATACGGCGGTAACATGTCAATATACGCATCGGTTCAGGTGTAGTGGTAGCCTTTTACTGGGCGTACTGTCAAAGAGGGGAAACGCCGCTTAGGGTTTTAAAGCGCCGTGGCGTTTACTGGGATATAAGTGTGACCTATATCACTTCGCTGGGTTTTTTTTATGTATCGTTGAAGTTAACCTTGGTAGAAACTCTGGTTGTGAGAGAAGGGTGCCGCATGGCGACGAGTGTAAAAACTGTTATTTCCTGATTTTAAATCAACGGGTTTAGTTTTACGATTAATTGGATCAAACTCGCCAATTAATAAGCAGTTCGGCTCGCAAAATTAATCGTCTTACGATGCCTAAAGGTGTGAAGAGAGCGTTGGTCATTAGGACCCACCACCTGTCCGAAAACGCTGAGAGATTACAGCGACGTAAATCGAAGGTGTGGAGGGATGTACCTTTGAACCACGTTCCATTCATAAGAAAGGAGAGTAAGCTCTCAACTTTCAAAGAAGCATGTTTTTACGGTTTATGTGCACTGCACGTATCGCGTTAGGCGCTGGCGCACGTGCGTAGCGCGTGCAACATTTGATACCGATGCACGTGCGATGCACATAATAGATTTGGTATCAGTACACGTGCGATATACGTAATACACTTGGTGCCACTGCGGTGCACGTAGTAGATTTGGTGGAGGATTAAATCCAAATCATGATGAGAATTAATTGCCTAAAATAGAAGATTAGTTGGTTAAACTAATTCCCTAAAATTTAAATTAGGAAATTAGTTTATTATTTACAACCAATTCTCTAAACTAAATTAGGCAACTAAATGGTTTGATTTTGATCTCTTAAGATATGAAATCAATTCAAATACAAGGATTATTTAAATTTGATTTCTTGAGATATGAAATCAATTTAAATCTAAGTCTTATTTAAAGAATAAAAATAGGATTCCTTCTCATAATTCATACCACTTCATAAATTTTTTTCTTCAAAACCATGGCGAGAGACGGAGATGCTGTGATCCATCTTAAAGACAGAATTTTCCGATCATGAAGACGATACGAATTTTCATGTTGATCAACCGAAGGGTAAGAAAAAAAATTTATTTTTCTTTCTAACGAATTTTCTTTCTGCAGGGAAGAAGACGGAGAGGGGGTCGCCACCGCCGACGGGGGACCGCTTGAGTCGCAGCCGCACCGCGCCAACCGACGCGGCACGCAGCTGCACCGAGCCAACCGGCGCGGCATGCAGGCTGCCCGCGGCGACCGGGGCGACGCCTTGGCTGAACCGATCTTGCAACTTAGGGCCAGGCTGATAGGCTCCATAAGTTCCATCGTTGGCTTCTTTCAGGGCGACTTTGGTTTCGGATCCGGTTAGACATCGAAGTAATATACGTTGAAAGAGCAACGGTATGGATTCTTCGTGGTCGAATCGTAATAGAAACACGCCGATCTCTGTTATATCGATGCGGGCTTCTTTGGGTACTCAGGGACGATGCCATGGAGGGCGAAGCATATGATGGCGAAGCATCAATCTTTTCTTACGGAAGGTGACGTAGAGAGGGCTGCTGCTACCTACAATTCTCGGGGCTCGGGTTTTGGACAGCACATATGATGGCTAGCGACATGTATGACTTGCCTCTTTCCACAGGGTAGGGAAAGGACAGCCGTAAGGCCTGCCAACGCATCTTCTCACGGGTTTTCTTTCCGCATAATATGTTCGAGGCTGAAGATTTTGAATCCATCGGTGATTTCTTTCGCATCTTGGTAGTATGGTAGAAGACCTTCGTGACGGACCTCGTACTCTTCGTTAATTTGCTTCACAATCAACTGAGAGTTGCCTTTTGCCTCCAAGCTTTCCACCCCAACTCTTTAGCTAGGGCCAAACCGATGAATAGGGCATTATACTCGGCCAAATTATTAGAGAAAGGTTCGGTCAAGGAAAACGATTGGAGTATGACCTCGTTTTCGGGCGTAATGAAGACTATACCCATGCCAGCTACCATTATGTTCTCTGGGCCAACTCTAGATGCGCTATCGAACCATAGCTTCTACGGCCTTGGCTTCGTGGTGAGGTTGGCCTTATAAACTTCATCGGATATCTCGTCGTGTAGCTTTGGGTACCCTGGGACTGGAAGGTCAACTAGGAACTCAGCGATGGCGTAACCCTTAACAGCCTTTCGCGGGACGAACTCCATGTCGTACCGCGACAACAAGATAGCCCACTTTGCCAATCTCGAGTTCAAAGCTCCTGGCTTGGTCATAAGGATTCTTAATAGGTTAACATTGGAAATCACTTTAATTGTTTGACCCACTAGGTAATGTTGCATCTTTTGGACTGTGAATACTAGTGTCAGGCATTCTTTCTCTACTATGGTGTATTGAGACTCTGCCCCTACCATTGTGCGGCTGAGGAAGTAGACGGCTTGCTCGTGTCCTTGTTCGTTGTGTTATGCCAGCATCGCGCCCAAAGAGAGACTCGCTGCGTGCACATAGAGCAGGAAAGGTTTCCCGGAGGTTATGACACCAAGACCGGCAGCTGCGTAAGATAGGCCTTAATATCTTCGTACACCTTTTGACATGCTTTATCCCAGACGAAAAAAACATTTTTGCGCATCAATCTGGAGAATGGCTGGCATTTGCTCAATAGATTATTGATGAATCTTCGGATGTATGCCAAACGCCCCTGGAAGCCCCAGATTATTGATGAATCTCAGGGACATCTCTATGATGGACCTGGCTTTGTTGGGATCGACGCGGATTCCAGTAGCTTCTACTATGAATCCAAAGAACTTCCCACTCGACACTTCGAAGGACTTAGTAGGGTTCATCTTCCGATTGTGCTCTCGCATGATATCGAAAGCGGTCTTCCGGTCTTGGAGATGAGTCTCCTTTTGCTTGCTCTTGACGGCAATGTCATCGATGTAACACTCCATCGTCTTGCCGAGATGTTTAGAGAAGATTCAATTCATAGCCTTATGATAGGGAGCTCCAACATTCTTCAATCCGAAAGGCATCATAGTATACGCGTAGATTTTCCGTGTTGGGGTTCTGAACGTAGTGTTTGCCAGTCGTCTTTATGCATCTTTATCTGATTGTAACTCGAGTAGCCATCCTTGAAGGACATCCGCTCGAAGCCACAAGTGTTGTCGATCATGATATCGGTAAACGGGAACTCGTCTTTCGGACAAGCCTTGTTCAAATCACGGAAGTCGATGCATATTCACACTGGTCCATTTTTCTTTGGCACCAGAACAATGTTAGATACCCAGAGTGGGTGCTGGACCTCTTTGATGAATCCAGACGTTATGAGCTTCTCCACCTCTTTATCGATGGCGTCCATTAATTCTGGCTTGAGCCGTCGCTGTGTTTGGACCACAGGTTTAACTTCAGATCGGATGCTTAAGCGATGGACCGCTACATCTTCTTTCAATCCCAGCATATCTTTGTAGGTCCACACGAATATTTCAATGTATTCGCGAAGCAATGCAATGAGCTCTTGTCGCTCTTCAGGAGGAAGACCCGCACTGATGGATATGGGTCTCAGAGTGTTGTCATTTCCAAGATTTACCTGTTCCACTATCATTTGTGGGTGGCTCTCGTAATTCAAAGCGGGCCTTCCACAGTTTGTCTTGAAGTTGTGCCTATGAGTCGTCTTTAGGTTCTAATAACGCAGACTCTTCTTCGTCGTAGGTCACAGAGGCCATGTTAATTGAGAATTCTTGAAAAAGATCATTGATCTCTACATCAGATTTAGAATCCCATTCTAAAGTGTCTGAATAGTGTGTGAAGGGCCCATCGAAACCATCTTCCCGCTCAAATGTTTCAGGAGGGATGATATAACCCAACCCCCAACTTGTTTGGTCGTAATAATTTGCATCACGTCTTTTAGGCACGAAGGATTTGAGCCTTCCGGCTCGCCCTTGATCATGGTCAAGACAAAGGCGGCCTTCTAAGTCATTCATGATTCTTCATCAACTGGCGTGCACCTTCACTATAGTGGTGGAACTCTGGCATTTCATCTTCAGATTCTGATTCTTCCGAGGTCCAATCATTGTCCGCTTCGAAACGGCCAAAGTGTTGGTGTTTCGTTCTTGAACTTAACCGGGACAACGAAGTAGGTCCTATTCGGACGCTGGAACTCTTCGAGTTTGTGTGATATCCTAATTATAGGCACATTTAGTATAGGATCAGAATTTAGACATAACACCCGTTGTGGGACATTGTCTCCGAGTCTAGGTGAGGTCTTTGCACACAACTCGTAATTAAGCTTCACTTTATTAATGATGAACTTGGGTTCAGGCGCACCGGCCTTACAAACATTTCCTAGATCTATTACAAGGGGTTTTATAACACATTGAGGAATGTTCTCAGACTCGGTGTCCACCTCATTTCCATCCCTACGGTTCTCCAAAGGATACGCCTCCAAATGGGACTCAGCTGGGGCTATACTTTGATAGAACTGAGCGTCCGTGAAGTAGGTCTCGAGTCCTTTTAAACGGGGCAAGATCCGTCATCGTTATTGAATGTTGGACTCTTTTTGCATCGATGTATTTCATTACCTGATGCAGGGTCGAAGGCACGATCTCATTTTCATGGATCCAGGGCCTTTCGAGCAACATGCTATAGGACGGGTCAGCATCAATCACGAAAACCGTGACGTCCGACCTCAAATCCCCGACGTGCAGTTTCAATCTTATTTTCCCCAGAGCTAAGCTACTCTGGGCAACGAAGCCGGAGATCTTCGTATTGGTGTGCACTAGCTTCCGCTCTGGTATGCTGATGAAGTGCAGCATTCTTTGGGTCATGATACTCACCGCCGTGCCAGAATCCACCAAAACACGCAATACCTTTTGGCTACCGATATACGCGTGAAGTATAGCGGTCTCGTGTGCTTGATTAACGGGATCTTCATGTCCTGCAGAGAGAAGGTGATGACATGATCTTCCCGTGCAATCTGGTCGACGTTCTTTTCAACATGGAGTTTTTGAACGTCCACGACAAATGCCTCTGGATCCTGTAGCGCCTCCTGAAGGGCTGCTCGGGTCTCGGGAGATAACTTGAGCAACTCAAGCATATTAATTCTGGCCGGGATACTAGCGAGCTGTCTCATGATGTCAAATGGACGTGGTCAAACATGGGCCGTGCCATTATTCTGACCTTTCTCTGCTGGCACGACTGGGACTGTAGGGGGCTGAGTTTCAACCTGAATGACCCGGCGGAATTAAGACTTTCCGAAACGCTAATCGCCTTGCGACGGTTGCGCGGTGGTAGCGACAAATACCTCCTTGTTCTCTGAATCGAAAGGGCGTGAGGAATATCCCCGTTCTCACCTTGAACGATGGACACCACATGGCAATTTTTTGACTTTCCCTTCTTTGATGCAGACGTCCACTGCTCGTCGTCCATTAGATTAGGGCGGACCCATATATGCTCTCCCGTTGGCAACACCAGGGGGACCAATTCTTTGCTTTGCTAGTCGTGGGGTCAAAACTAACCACTTCTCACTCAACCATTGGGATCGGGACTACTCCGTCAACCATTGGGATCGGGACTACTCCGTCTTTGACGGCTTCTGGAAGGAAGTCACCGAATTGGACCGACGTAAAGTTCGCCGAGACTTGGCGCTGCTGCTCATCCAATTGTACCACCCAGCATCTACTAGTGTCTGGATTTTGTTCTGGAAAACGTAGCAATCCCGTGTGGGATGTTGCACATATCTATAGAAAATGCAATAGTTGGGATCACCCTTGCGGTCGGCTTCTTCAGGATGCAAGGGCGCAGGTAGTTAAATGAACCCTCCTCTAATCAGCGTGTCTGCCAGGGCTGAACAACTTCAACCTTGAAAGACAATGGAATGTCTCTTCGTGGCCTTGTGCGCGGAGCCGCTTGTCCTTGTCCAGGTGGAGGCGGCATTTGGTTGTAGACCGGCTTGCCGTCCTTCCTAGGGGCTTGCCATTTTCTGTTCGGATCTTGGGGAGGGACATTGATCACCATTGCTTCTTGGGTCTTCCTCTTGGTCCATTTGCTTACGATGCAACATAGCTTATTGTCAGTGCGCGATTTGGAGTTTAGGTCTCCCGATTGGATTGGATGTATCCTCCGCAACTTCAACCGTTTGAATGAGGTCAGCTCATGAGCTTACCCTGTTTGCATCCAAGTATCTCCGGATGTGGTTCGGAAAGTTGTCCCGACACATATCCATATAGATATTGATCGAGATCTCACCCTTGAACTGTTGGGCGATACCGTGAAACCTATCGATAAAAGTTCGAATCTTCCCTTCAAACTCGAATAAGTTTCTCCCTTCAAACTCGAATAAGTTTTACGGGCTTCGATCTCGTAGAACCTTTCTAGGAACAATTGTAGTGTTGTAATCCACGAAGACAGCGTCCCTGGGGTGAGAACCTTCACCCAATCAAAAGCTGTGTCTTTGAGGGTCCGATGAACAATTTGACTAGCAGCGGGTCATTCCCCATCCAGTGTTCGGCCCGCGTCTCAAACTGGTAGACATGTTGCTGAGCCGAGCCGGTTCTTTTGTAGGCTGATCGGTTTGTATTTTGACGGATAGGGGATATCATCACATTCCGCTGAGTACGGTTTGGAAAACCCACCGGTCATCACCTTCTTCCCTGTCTGAATCGCTGCCATCATCGCCCGCATTTCGGCGAGTTCGGCTTTGACGGAGGACTCGTCATGGTCAGACCGGTTCCCCGAGTCGAGCATATTTACTCGCCTGCATACTTAGGGTTAGATTCTTGCGGGGTCCCAATCGGACCTTCGTCGGCGTGAACTGGGCTTGGCTGGACGTGGCCGACACTGGGTGCTTCCATGTGGAATTGGGGTACTTGCTGATCGATTAGTAGTGGAACAATTGTGGAACCGGCTCCACAGTTGATTTCACTCTAGATAGGGGTAGGCTGTCTCTGCGATTGCTGGTTTCCCGTCTCGGCAACTCATACCGAAGGTGGAATAGCAGCGCTCGAGGACGGCGCTGAGTGAATTGGGACACCACCCTCTGCATTTGATCCTGCCGGCATCTGTAGACCAGCCCGGTTGGTGGTGGTGGAGGGACTCCGGGTAGAGGAACCGCTGGCACCCCCAGCTGCTGCATAGTGAGCTGCTTATGCTGATGAAATTGCATCATTTGCATCATCATCACTTTCATGGCCTCGATACAGGCATTCTGTTCTCGGACTTCTTGTCGGGATCTCTGAACTTAGAGCAACAAATTTGCGATATCAGGAGTGGCTTGATTGCTATTTCCGATGTCATCATCCCCTTGATCATCGGGGTCTGTCCCCGTCATCTGAACTTCCTCTTCCCGGGGCTGGTGGGAGCTCACTGTATTGTCTGTCGCATACACGGACGGTTCATCGTCGAGTTGTTGACGGGACTTGAAATTTTTGGCCCTTTGAGCCAACTGGTCTCGGGTTCTCGTGGCAGGAGGCTCGAATCCATAGAAAATGAGGAATTCCATTGGAGAAATTCCATCCAGCCTCAACTTGAGGGGAGGTTCTTGGCGGTCAACCATGTGCACGGATGCATAGGTCAACTCACTGAACCTTTTTGTTTTTCTTTTTTGTTCCCTGTTGGCCGAAGACGAGGTCGAGCCTACAGACAATCGGTCGAAACGAAGATTAGACAATCGGTCAAAAACGAAGATTCAACCTGGTTGCACTGGCTCGTCCATCGGAACACAGCACAAGGGAACAGGCAAAGGGCAATAGGGACAACACTCATGTGGCCCACAGTTATAATTGGGCCATGGCAGTGTGCATTGCCGGCGAAGGGCTTAGACGCTGGACGGGTGGTGGCCCGGTCATCGGCGATAGCTCTTGCGCGTACTTCTGCACTTGATGGTTGAAGGCGGCGTTGGCTTCGCTTCAACTTTTCTCTTCATTCTTTCTCTTTGAGCTGGAAGGAGGATTCCTGCTTGCGGTGAACGCTTTTTCTTCGGCGTGAGTTTCTTTCATTAGCTGTAATGACATCACGATTTTGGATATGAGCCTTGGACGGGGCGGTGTTTCGACTTGGCGGGCTGCAAGTTCAGCTTCATGTCTTTTCTGCTTTATCGTACGGCGAGAGACAACAAGAGTCCATTCTTCTTTCGCGGAGGTCTTCTCGAGAAGTGGGACATGGTCGGGGCCGGCGGCGGCTGCTAGTCGACGAGCGACGGCACGCGCGGCAAGTGCCCGACGCAACGCAACATGTGACTTCGGCACAGAAGCGGTGTCAACCGTACCATCAGCCATGCTAACGACGGCTCGCTCGATCAAGAAACGACATATAGTTGATTCAGCTTCAATTCCATTGACTTTTGAGCCGACTGGCATCCAGACTTGGCGCGGGACGCCGGATCTCTTACTTCGCCTTTGAACTTCGGCGAGGGTGTCGATCTTCTATCTCCTCTTCGGAGGAGTGGCAACATGCCTTTGACAGGAAGACCATTGCATCATCGACGGAGGGGGTGGCCGAGGCAACACGAAGGTTGGCCTTAGGTGAGCGCTTGGGGCTACTCACCGATCCCCTTTCCCTCAAGTTCTGTTCGAAAGCTTTTCGGTCGATTTTGAAAGGTTCCTAGGCACACTATAGAGGTCTCATAAGGCATCAACCATGCCAATTTCAAAATTTATGAGTGCCGAGAAACCCTAACACGGATCGTCGGCTAGAATTCTAGGCGAAAAACGAATCTAGTTAACAATTTAACTAAAGATCGGAAGCTACAACCTTTGTAGATCCGGATATCCACTTCCTTAGCTCCACGTAGGCGTCCTCTCGCTGTCCTAGTCGGATCTCGGACTCTCGCATCGGCTTCATCGAAGAAATGAGCGGAATAGGTCGTCGGCTTCGTGCCGAAGATGATCTACGTCGAGGTTGCACAAGTTCAAGCTCCAACTTCACCAAGTTGTGAAACTTGTGAAGAAAACACCCAAAACAACTTGGCAAGAGGTAGAGGGTGAAGAAATAGGAGGTGGGTTCACTTTAGAATTGGATTTTACTCACTTTTGAACAAGTTGCCATTGATGGCATCAAGGTTTCTTTCTTGAAGAAGAAGATCAAGAAGAAGAAAGAATATGATAAGTGTTTTGATAAATTAAAAATAAATCAATACTTATCATTCACTAACTAAGGTTAAGTGTAGAGAATAGACCATGGTTACTTGAGAGGGTTAGGGTTAAGCATGATGACAAGAATGGTTACAAAAGTCAAAGCTTCATGAAGCTTCAACTTAAAACAAAGAAAGACACCATTCTCATCATAATCCTTTTCAAATAAATAAATAAATAAATAAATGAATATGCAAAACCCTAATCAACACTTAACCATGGTTTTAATTCTTTACACTTAACAAAGTGATCAAGTATCATCAAACATGATACAAATATGTGCACAAAAGTATATCACATATACTTCTTGCAGATCAAGTGAGAAAATCCATATAAAGTGAACCAATACTAGTTAATGCAATGTAATATATCAAATATATAATTATACATTAAATCATTAAATCAACGCTTGATTTAACGATCCGGTCATATCGCATATAACCGACTAGTATTCTATGTATCGGCTTATCGAATCAATCCTTGATTCGATAACTAGGTTATATCGTATATAACCAATCGAAACATTCATTCCGAGAATGAAATGCGGTATCACATACACGCATTATTCTCGGTCCCGCACATATCTCATATGCGCTCCTATTTCGTTTCGCTTGAGCCAGGAAGCCTCTGTGTAGGACTCTAAAGACTCGTCAATACGCCGGTAGCAGATGATGATCATATCAAGCATCCACAAGCCGCAAGCGGTCTGCTAAACGTAACGGCCATCCGGGTATTGAGCGATCAGAAGATCGACGAGCTAGCCCGCTCACACTCCTGTGAATCCAACCAGTAACACTTACCGTACAGTCTGGTCTGTTCGTCTGATATGTCGCATAACAAGTCTAGGGGTGGTAAACGTCAGACCCCAATAACCGATAAGTTGTGCCGATGTGAGGCTCATAACGGGTCGAGAAACTACTGGTAACACTTACCGGCAAATCTCTGATCAGCCCTGGCTAGGGACTTCCCTGTTACGGTCAATCGAGCACAGCGCAACATCAACCCCCAATACCGGGAGAGACGAAACCCCTCCTATCGCTCATTGCCTTCATGTGACTCGGGACTGTACCCAAAGACCACCGTTTTGCACGCCCTCATGGACGTGGTAAGGTGGAGATCAAAGCACAGTGGGAATCACACAAGACTCTATGACGATCTCGGGTCTACAGACTAACCTGTACAAGTGTCACCTGAGAACTGCCATCTGACGTGAGGTATAATACCATCTGGGAGTTCTCGGCGAGTCCGTCCAGTGTACCCAGTCTCCACTGAGCACCCGTATACCATCTCTGATGTCAAACACCAATGGATATGGGATCATCCATCGCCCATCTCATGGGTCGAGAAGCGTATACGCTAGTCTACTCTGGTATATCGATGCCCTGTCTCGATACACCCACGACTAGGGACCTTGAAGGATGTACTTATGGACTACCATGTCCCCACTAGTATGATCTGCATCATAGTCCAGGCAGTCAAGTACACATCCTAAGGGCTTTATCGACATGTAACTATAAGACAGTTTAAAGAGACAAGTGTACATGTTAAGATAAAGAGTAACCAGATAGCATACTATCATATCGAGCAAGAAAGTCATCTCTATATATGTCCAAGCATCCAATATAATATACATCATCTGTACAATACTGGCCTCTAGGGCATACATACAACTAACAGATTTTCATCACGTGCGTCGTAACGACGTCGCCTTCTTGATGGGTGTCATATTACGACACTAGCTCTTTCTCGGAAAAGCTTCTCCCCAGCGGAGTCGCAGTCTTGTTTCAGAAGGAAATCGGAGCTTTCGCGTTCATTTCTATTAAACGGTTACAAGCAATTTTCTCTTTTTACAAGTATATAAATATATGCAAAAAGAAGAAAGAGAATAAAAAATATAGAGATATGAGGATTCGATGTGGCGGTAGGATCCGTAAACACGAACTTCCGTTTGACCGTACGACACGGAAGAAGTGTCGGACAGAACCTCAGCGAAATGCGCTATAAGGTTTGGACTGATCGACCGGATCTTGGCTTCAAGATTTCAAGTCTTCGATATCTTAAACCTTCGAATCTTCAAGTCTTGATTTTAAAATGCTTCAAGAAGAGTTTTCAATGGAGGAGTCTAAGTGAGAGAGCAATGGCTTCCACTTTCGCGAAGTCTCAAAAATCCAAGAAGAGATAATGACCGAGAGAAAGAAAGATGGTAAAGACCGAGCTTCTGTGCAAAAATTCCCACCCTCCTGAAAATGTGCCAATAAGGGCTCTATTTATAAGGAAATTGGACGACGGTAGATAATCCACGGACGACGGACGGCGGGGCCATGGACGAAGGACGACGGGGCTGCAGACAACGGGCATGCTGGACGACGGACAACTGACGACGGGCAGCAGAAAACGGGACCACGGACGACGGACGATGAGGCCGGGGACGACTGGCCGCGGATGTGGGGTCCGGGGCATAGACACGGGCGTGTTCTTGGCTTAGTTTTCTTAACGTAGAGCCCACACTTCTGCTCTTGAGTCTTTACGGGTTCGATTTTTATTTTACCGTTTACAGTTGCGTGCTGTGCACGTGCGAGCATGCGCGCATGCACTTGTGCGAGCGATTAAAAACTAGGTGTCGTTTCGATTTCCGAAAATTTGTTTAAAGTGCATATAAAATTCTATGTAGTTGGACTTAATTCTATTAAATTCTCGAATTTAAAACTTATATTTTGATCTTTTTCCGCAAAGGTTTAGTAGCGAAAAGTTGATTTTAACGACATAGGATTCCATTCAAAATATACTTATGATCGCAATGCCAAAAGACAAGAAATGCATTGAGATTTGTATGAGTTTCGTTTATACAGCAAACCATCCATATGAAACATATATACAGAACATGTGGATCGGGTTATGTCACATATATATAAAGAAAAGGATCCAATAGAAGGGAATTCAGATAATAGAAAAAAACAATAACATATATTACTTAATCGTAATCAGTATTTTGGTTAATAATGAAGATATCGTAGTAGTGTGTATGTGCAACTAATAAAGTTTGTTAAAACAACATGAGTTTATATAAGAAGGTGCCGCAAAAGTGCTGAATATGTACAAAGTGTCGATTAGTAGATCGTTACATATTTGTTTTATATAGTTTGGAACAAAATATTAATAATAATATTGACATAGAGTAGCATACATTCATATCGGGTATTAGGTTAAAAGATATACGATAATTAATTATGGCATTCTATAAGATATTGTACTTTTGGGCAAAACCTCAGGAATTAGGAAAAATAATAATAATCAAGAGATAAGAACAGGTACACTAATGATTTGAATTGAAACCATGCCATTGGTGAGAATAGATTCAATCATTTTTCTTTTTAGAATAATATAAATATAAATTTGATGCATCACACATTATCTGCTATGATTTGAACGAAAAACATAAAATTGTTTTATATAAAATATACCTCTTAATATAAGGTTAATGTATTTGATGATGATGTGATTGTGCTCTTAATTTTTTATATAATAATTGTAATATGGGTAATACACTAATCAAAATTAAATTACACTAGAATTCATTTTGCAATTAGTCACAAATATTTTGAGACCTATGGTTAACAACTAATCGAACAAAGAGGAAGAAGAAGGGACTTGCGAATTGGCAACTTGATTTTTGTATCAAGTTACCAGTTTCGTTGTAAAGATAGTCTCAAGTTGGTTTTCAAGGATTCCGTTGTTTGATCGACGATTTCTACTTCTCTTTTGATGATCGTTTTGTTAGTTTTGGTGGAATATCAGATTGGGGATGAGAGAAAAAATAGAGAGAAGGAATTCCTTTCGAGTTGAAGATAAGAAAGAAAAAAATACGGCAGAAAAGAAAAAAAGTCAAGGGGTTAAGATTTATTAAAATCCTATCATTCTTCAAAATCAGAACAAAAAAACAGTCAAAACAAATATATTCAAATAACAAACCAATAATTTAAAACAATAAATAATTTATTTATTTTAATTAAGTGAAAACTTTTCTCTTTTCTTTATAATAATAACTATGACCGAAAATGCTTATAAAATAATATAAATTAATTATATTAAACAAAACATAAATAAATTAGTACAATATAACGATACTATATGAAAACTACAACAATAATTAAAACATACGGCTAACTAGTAAGAATATAAATACAAAATAAAAATACAACAATAAAAATATAATCATACGAAGCAATATAATAAACTAATAATTATAATAAAGAAATAAATAATTTAGAGAGGTTAGGATTTAAACTTGAGACCTATGGCATGGCAATACAGCGTCTCAACCAAAAGGATACAAGTAATAATCTTACATATATTCAAATAGAAATGAATATATACCGAGGTTAAAAAGAAATTATCTTGTTATAAAGAAAAGTGTATATAGATTTTGCGGTCGTTACATAGTGTCTTTTTTGCGAACGAAAAACGTTTGGTTCAATAAAAAGCAACAAGTTGATGTTAAATTAATGGAGCCTTGTTGCATAATGTGCTCCCTCTCACCAAAATTCCTGAGTCTGCCATTAACAGCGTTGATGCCCTAGATACTCGATTTGGGATTTTGAATGCTTTTGTTTATGGGTTCAAGAGATCCAGGCCGGATTATTTTTAAAAAATAATACCCGCTAAAAACCCTATGCTCCATAGCTGAAATAGCTCAAGTTATGTAGCGTAAGCTCTTTATAAAAATAACGTAAGCTACGGTGTATTTACGCAATGTGCAATGCTATGTAGCGAACAGCCCTTGCTACGCTATAAAGCAAGCTATATATGCTATGTAGTGCGCTATTTTCTACTATGGAACTGAGATGTCTCTTCATGGCTTCATTTGTATTTGTTTCTATAAATCAGTAGAAAGTTAAGAAGATATTTTGTTTCATGTAGTTTTTCCATATTACTCGTAGGTCCTTTTTTGCTCCAACTTTGATTATCTTATATAATTTAAGCACTCATTTATCCGTGAGAAGGAAACTTGTGCTCATATTTGCAAATTTCTAAAGTTTGTACTGATGTTCAGTTATTTTCTAGGGCCCTGTGAATTATATATGCCTTCACTGCGTCAAACCTAGCCTGAGACCACTGTCAATGGCCATGTCCACTGTCTCTATCCACATATTTGGTGATGTACCTTCGTCGCCACTGGTTGGAGTTTTGCAGGTTTGTCATACAATTCTGGATTATTCTCTTTTAAAAACTACTCTTATTGTTTGACTTGGATTGACGCACAGGCGCATGTGGGGGGACACACACACACACACTGATTTCACTTTGTACTATGTATTTACTGAGTCCTCTCATGCGATATATATGTGATTGACGAGTGGAGTTTTCAACCTGTTCGGTTCTCTGCTTGTACATTTATCGAATAACTAGAGAGACGCATTTAAACCATGTTTTAAAGCATTGCATACGGAACCTAATATCTCCATGCAGAATACAACTACATAAATCTGACTACATGAGTACATACTGCTCAACGTCTGGTGGAAAGGCATGTGAATTGTGAGCTGTAGAACTACATTTAATCACACGATGCCACAAACTCCTGTTTAGAACATTGATTCACATGAAAATGTATACCTAACATTCAACCAAATATCTTGTATTAAATGTGACACATTCAAACTCATTCATGGATAACAGATTGACGAATTGCATCATCCATTCCATAGAGCAACCCTCTAGCATCGTGTTTAATTTATGTATGCAGATGATTGGCTTGGCGCATGAAATTATAGAGACTGATTACTCTCTGAAGCCCTTTCATGAATTTGTGTTCGCTACTCAAAAAATGAATTACTCTTTGTTAAGATCAATATTGAAGACAGTTTGTAAGTCCATTTCTTTCAGGGGTTATAGTAGGTATTTAGAAAATATTGAATTGTCCAGATTTTATGAGTCTATTGGACACAGTTCCACACGTGCAATGACTAAAATGACTAGAATCAGTTAAGAACTTAAGATGCTTTGGGCATGTGCATTAGAACTACTGAGTGCATAATTAGGGAGTGATAGGACTGCAGTTGAAGGATTTATCATGTAGAAATTAGAATAATCCCAAAATATAAGATAAGTCCTTGTTCTCGCTGTTGTGTTGGTAAAGCTGGTAATGATGGCTTGCTGAGTTTACTCCTCAGTGCGAAAGAATTTCATCAACCGTATTCAACTAATCTTTTCTTGTTAGCAACGTCCACATGCTGCAATACTGTTTTTGTAGCCTATGAAGGGAAATTTGAGTGTAATCAATAAATAAATAGTCATCCATTATTTGTCTCTGAGGTTCCATCCAAAATACCGTTTGACAACCTTGACATTGTTTGCTTGCTATTTATTAAGCAAAAATTTACGGATTGCTTTTTATGCTTATTCATGGCTTTTAATTCTGATGATGGTGTAGGACCATGTAAACAACTGGCGGACGACTTCTCTTACACTGACATCTATTCTTTTCATTGCCAGTGGGTTGTGGAGTATAGGTATTTTACATTCAGTTTCCTTAAGAGCATATTGCTTTTTGGGTCGAACATATATCATACTGTTTGTCGATTAATTTTCACATTTGTTATCTGCATTGTTGCAATATGATGAATGCATTCCTAGTGAAGCTGATACTTCCCAAAATACCTTACAACAACAATCTAAATGTGCATTACTATTATAATGTAGAACTCTTCAAGGTTTTGCTTTTTGGGGATTCCAATTGGTATCATCTTTTGAAATGCCATGAGGTCATGACATGTGCCATTTTCCTCTAAAAGGTGAAAGTTGAATAAAGAAAATTGTATATTTTCTGCTTTCATATATGAATACTTTAGAATTTATAGAATTGCAATTAGAATAAATTGAAAGATGCTTCTATTATTTATTTCCTTCGTGCATATAACTCCTTAAAGAAATAGAAATACGATTAGAAATTTAGAACGACAATTGGCCTTTTTTTTTGTTTTTTATTGTGAGTTTGCAATTGGTCTTCACACATACATCTTTTTTAATACCTTGTGTAGATATGAAATGCGGTATACTCTAAAGGCAAAAGTTGGAAGATGTTTTTCTTTCGACATATGTATGATTCAAATTTACAAAATTCCAACCCAAAATATATTGGAAAATGCTTCTATAAATTTCATGCCTTTGATCTTTCAACAGCTCTTGAAGAGGGGAAAAAACAATTATAGAAAATACCATTACAATCGTCCTAAAGTAGCTAACTATCATTTTTTTTGCTGCATGTGCCTGAAAACTAGTACCGAATATTTTGAATCCCTTTAATCTTTCAACAGCCATATCATATTCCCTTTCTAGTTGGATCTTTTGGCTAATTTGATTTGTAATTCTCTTAGCCTCTTACACATACTTTCAGTGTTCACTCTTTTGCATCACCTGTAAACTGAAGCATGGACTATTCATCTCTTGTTCCTCAGGTATATTTCTTCACAGTGTGGACCGGTTTAATGAAGACAATGAGCATGCTATCCCTCCTGTGGAGAGATCAAATCTTAGGCCATTGCTTGATGGTAATGTCGATACATCCGAGGAATCTGCCTAACCATCCGAGACTTGATACCGGATGCCACTTGAAGACTGGTTCAAAATTTCAAATTCCTCAGCTCTATCCAATTCATCTCAACTTTTATTTTGAGGCATCTCTCAGCTCTGCCCGAGGATTTGCAAGATATACCTGACCGTTTTAGAAATTTCATGCAGATACCCAATTGTGCATGTGTATAGTTTGTAAATGATGTGATTCGGTTGCACATGTAGATATGAAATTGCAAGGTTTGAGAATTGGTGCGAGGAAAATGTAACAATTTCGACATTGAATTGTTATTGGTTGTAATCTGGATCGTCGTTCAGGAGTAGTTCAATATATTCTGCTGTTGCAGCTTAATCATGTTATTTGTTGGATATCAAGAGGGGACATTACAGCTCTCAAATAACACCTACATGTATGTACGGAATCTATAAATATGATGGCCTTCAAATTCAATTTATCCTTTCTTCCTCCACTTCATTTCATAAATTTTTTTTCTTGCCATCTTGGCCTTTGCTAGCAAGCAGAAGTTATCATCAAGACGATTCATACGCCAACACAACGGTTTTATGTGTAAAGTTATATTTCAAGATTATCTCTCTTTTAGATGACGATTCATACGCCAACACAACGGTTTTATGTGTAAAGTTATATTTCAAGATTATCTCTCTTTTAGATGTCGTCTTTCAATTTAGTTTCCAATATCTCAAACCAATATACATATTCATTGAATAAAAAAAATATAGTTGTATTTGTAAGCCAAATAATTTCTCAAACCTTTGAATACCAGCCACATATTAATAAAGGACTATTTGCTTTATTCCCAAGGACAAACACAACATTTGCTTCCAACTGAATGTTCGAATTCATTCATTTGACATGTCACCTTTCTGCTAATATTGCAAAAGGTCAGCTACTAATTTACTAGTTTATGGGATACATTTCTCTATGGGGACAAGTTGGAAACCATATTTTAAAACTAAGGATATAGCATGGAATTACCTGCAAAATCTTGCATTATTTGCTGCATTCATTCTTCAATTTTTGCTACACTTTATTTCCATTGAACAAAATAAAACCTAAGTTTCTTTTATTCACATTTTCCTACATTCATGTATTAAGCACCCTAGTTAGAGAATTTCTCCTCCTTATCCAAAATTACTGTTTTTCTAACTTCTTTTGTGCATTAAAAAAATTTCATATAACTTACTTAGGTATTTATATCTATGAGAAGAAAGGTCTACAATTTTAATTTAATAAACATCACATATTACACATTTATCTAAATGTTCACTTTTCTTAACTCCGGAAATATTAGTTTTAAATTCAAATACTTAAAATTTGCATTAAACTATAATTATGTTTTCCCTGATAAAAAGGGCCTATCCTATGTAACTAATAAATAAACACTTAAAATGATACATTTTAAAAATTTGTTCTAAATGAATTAACACTATATCAGCATCACATCATCTAATAGTTCTATTAATTAAAATAAAGATCGTTACAAAGTAAGCCTCTAAGCATCAACCATTTTTTAACGGAAAAAATTTAAATTTGATTTTTCCATATCCAAAAATTAATTATAAAAACTCATTAATAATTTCTTAAATCATCTCAAACCTTCGAAAATAATAAACCTTCAACATATTACCATTTTAATAAAAGTAAATCTTCAGAAATCTTTTTAATTTTTTTTGTAATATTTTGATACACACACATGTAAAGCAAAAATTCTTATATACAAAATGTAACCCTTTAACGATGTGAAAGTTAGTTTGAATAACTTATCTATAAAAATAAAATAGAGATTAGATATAAAATTTAAAATTTGAACTAACATAGATAAGATGAAAATTTAATTCCCATATCCTCTAAATTTGCAAATCCCTTCAAAGGACAGGGGGTTTCATTAATAAATGCAGAAACAACTGCGCGCATAACAGAAAGGGTATTTGGGTAATTTCCATCTAACCCTAGGGAGATTGAGACCGATTCTCTTTCGTCTCGTGCCTATAAATTGCGGGTAGTTGCAGCGAGAGGTTCCTTGGGCGTAAAAGAAGAATCGAGCCGTAGAAGAGGGCGGAGCAATCGATCAATTTACTGTAAGCGATTCATCAATAAAAATCCCATCTTTTTCTAGGGTTTGTGATTTTTTCTCGGCGCTTTGTGTAGATCTCTTGTTAAATTTATTCATCTAGGGTTTAAAATTTTTTTTGGGGGGGCGATTAGGTAAGAAGATGGATCGGTACCAAAGGGTTGAGAAACCGAGGGAGGATACGCAAATCAATGAGAACGAGATCCGCATAACGACTCAAGGGAGGATGCGCAGCTACATTACGTATGCAACTACTCTCCTTCAGGTATTATAAAAATTTGTTCTTTTTTGTTAGCGTTGTTGTTTTTGTTTTGTGTTTTTGTTGTCATGAAATTGATTCCAATTGGTTGTTGCTAGGAAAATTTGGATAAAAGAGTAATCTTTAGGTTAAATTCCATAATTTGAATTACTAAATCGACTAGAAGTTTGATTTCTTAATATTTTCATTTATTGTTTCAATTCGCTCCAAATTAGTTTGTCTAAGTAGATTAAACCATCGATGGAATATCCGTTATTGTTTTTGTGTCTATCGATTAGTTACAATAATCGGGATCTGAATTTTCTTTTCAATAGAGGAAAAACTTGTGGGGTTTTTAGAGCAATAAAATTTTGACTGGATTCGAAAGAATTTGATACTATTCGCCTTGTGATAACATTTAGGCACTTCTCTACTTTTCTTTTCTATGTAATTGTCAATGTAGCGAAACGTCCGATTAACATAAGCGTTTCACAGTTGTGAATATTTTGATTATAATAGTTTTACTCATATTTTTAACAGAGCACTTCGGTAATTAAACATTAGGAATTTAAAAAATTTGTAGCAAGAAAAAATAGAATTCATCCAAATGCACCCAAACAACAATAATAAAGCAATTAAAATGGTAGTGGAAAGAATTTGGGAGGCTTGACATGGCCAGAGAAGATGTATTTGGTTATGAAGCCGTCTGCCCAAGATGAGAAATTGGGACTAGATAGCTAGTATTAGTAGTACTGGTTTTAATGAGTTTCTGGTCAGTTATTTTCCCAAAAAAAGGAAAGGAAAAAAACCCGTTTCATTGTGATAATGCGAACTATTTTAGAAGATAGTGTATGCATGAGTACTGCAGTGTATGTTAGCATAATAAGTATACATATAGAACTAAACATTGTTAATTGTTTAATGTTTAGTTCTATATGTATACTTATTATTTGTGTATAACTTGTACATCAATTATATGCCTCACTTGACTTAGTCGGGTGCCTTGCATTGCGCCTTGTGACTCAGCACTTTGCTCTTAGTACTGTAACTACAATGAAATATTGGAGTCCCCTTAATTTAAAGTTTTGTGCTGCATGTAGGTCGAGGAGAGTATAACTAAAATCTCTTGCTCCGAATTGATATGTGTTGGCTATTGATTTTTATAGAAATACAGATATATAGATGTGCATAATACACATATTAATTCTTATATGTACACATTTTTGTTTGTAGCATATATAAATGCATTCCCTTAAAGCGTGTTATATTTGTGCAACTGTATTATATTTTTACCTAGATGATAATTCAGATGATTGGATTGTTGTATGCAAGGTAACAGACATTTGCTCTGGTCATCATCTGATGAATAAAAACTTCCAAGCTCTAAAGGTTTTTTTGAAGGTTATTTAGTCTTGTATAAAGTGGCTACAAATTATGCCTGCTGTAAATATTGTTGTTGTTTAAAGTTTTATAAATGTATTTTTAAAAATAATGTGTGAGACGTAGAATTTTTTTGCTGTAGTTGACTAATTGCCTTTTGCAATAATGCATTTTGATTCTTCTAAAGGAGAAAGGTTCAGATGAGATTATCTTTAAGGCCATGGGAAGAGCTATCAACAAAACTGTCATGATCGTGGAGCTAATAAAGGTACGAGTATTATAATATATAGATTCTACTCTAACTTCCCCTTCAAATGATTTCATCTTTTTATTCATTTTTGTGGATTTTTGTAATCGGATTACAACTTTTTCCCTTAGACTTAATTGCCTTCTTATCGATTTTTCCTCATGCTACACTTATGCAGAGACGGATTGTTGGTCTTCATCAAAATACTTCTATTGGCTCTACAGACATAACGGATACATGGGAGCCTTTGGAGGAAGGCCTACTTCCGTAAGGATAATGTTTTTTCCCCTTTTGAAAGTTCTTTATTCACTTCGCTTATCGCATTTTGGTTTCTGATTGGGATCTCTCTTGAATAGACTTGAAACTACTAGGCATGTGTCTATGATCACAATTACTTTGTCCAAGAAGGAGATAGATACAGCCACAGTGGGGTGAGTTATTGTATGTACTATCTATGCTTGGTTCACTCCATACACACTTTGCTTTATGTGATTTTAATAATTTGCTGTTTCTTGTTATCTTTTCTTTTAATGATGGCTATTTCAAGATTTTTTTGTGTTATCTACATAAAAGAATTTTTGTGGTAAATTGTCTAGTTCTATTGCAAGACTTTTTTTTTGTGTTATCTACGTAAAAGAGTTTTTGTGGTATAAACTGGCTAGTTCTCCTTACTTCTTTTACAGTTCTTACTTACCTTGTGTAGTTTATCTTTTAGAAAGAAAGCTGGAAGCTTGAATTTTTTATTTCTGTTTCATAACTAAATGTTGTGAACTTATTTTTCGTGAGAACACATTGTACTTGTTAGAATTGAACAGTGTAACTGACAAGGTTCCATGAGAGAACTCATCTAGTCTTGTTTTAAAGGTACTATATTGTTTCTCTAAAAAATATTTCACAATTACGGAAGGTGAATTACCCTTTAAGGCATTGTTGTACATCCTCACACTTGAATACTTTAGCCCGGTTTTTCTTCATACAGCTTAATTTTTTTAATATTTAACTCGAATGGATACTTAATTCTCGTTGTAAAATACAACTTTTGTCTGGACAATTCCTCAATGTTTTAGATTTTGGCTAACCATGATTCAACTTTTTCTCCTCCTTTTTTCATCCCACAGGTATCAGCCTCCTTTACCCAAGGATAAGGTGAAACCATTGATTGAATTCGACTATGAAGGAGGTAGGTTTATAATCTTCACATTCTTCGCCCTGTAATTCTACTTTCTCAACTCATACTTTCTACTTTCTCAACTCTTATCATGGTTTTTACCCAAATATAGAGGGTTCACCTGGCGGAAGAGGAAGAGGTCGTGGTGGTCGTGGCAGAGGAAGGGGAAGAGGTGCTCTTTTGATAATATTCACCTTCATCAAACCATAAAATTTATATATCCTTGGTGTTTTAATATCGACAAATTTAATCTTCAATCTCTAGGAAATGGGAATATGATAGTTGAGTATGGCGATGGAGGATATGACAACTGGGGTCGAGGATATGGTGGTGGTAGGGGTGGCGGTCGGGCCCGTGGCAGAGGCCGTGGTTTTCAAGGCCGTGGAAGAGGCTATAGTGGGTACAATAATTATCAGCGAGACAATGGTGGTTATAATGGTGGTTACAATGAGTATGAAGCTCACAATGGTGGCTACAATGAGTTTGAAGCTCCCAATCCTGGTCAAGGCAGAGGTAAGTTATCAAAATATTAACTGTCCCATGTCTTTCCTTCCCTGGTATGGGGTTAATTTATTATTATCGTTCTGTATTCACGTATCTTGGTTGGTCGTAGAGTGTCTCATCAAGGCTAAAATTGTTATTTCTGATTTAATTATTTAACCCTAGATATCATAGTATCCTCAGCTGTGATGTAAGGACTCTGATTTGGCCAAAACCCTGAAAATAGAGTTAGCATAGGTTCCAAAAATATGCAAACAAATATGGTAGCTAGCCTTGAGTAAAAATAACAGAAGTCATTGCAAGTTGCTGCTCACTCTCTTAGACCTACTTCATACCTTATTTTTGCCTTGGGGGAACGGAAGACAAGAGGGTAGTATTTTGCGAATAAGAAAAATGTTGATTTAGACCAAGTTAGGAGTGATTGGATTCAACTTGATCGGTTGCTATTGTGCATATATATATTAAAAAAATTGAACTGGAATAATCTGGTTCATATGATCTGAGTATACCTTTAGCCATTGTTGTGAGCATTAGTGTTTTAAAAGCGGAAAAGAAAAGCGGAGCGGTCAAGGAGTCAAAACGCTGGAGCGGCCGCTCATGCGGCTCAGAAACCAGAACAGTGGCGTTTCATCAATATTCCTTTTCTTGTCTTATTACATTCTAACTATTTTTATGTTGCATTTGTACTAGTAAATGCCTAAATTTAACCCAAAATTTAACAAATTTGCTTAGACAATATATTATTTGCTAAAATATGCTCAAATAATTCAATACAAAATTGAAATTTTCTTAGAATTTATTAGCTTATAAGCTTTTCGATACCCAATATCAAGTATCATAGCTCAAATCAGTAAAAATACTTATTAAATTATTTAAAAATATATCTAAAAGATTGTTGTTCGAAACCAGATGGAGTTAAAATCGAATTTGAATTTCATGATCGAAATTCAAAAACTACTCGAAATCGAAATAGAAAACTTAAGGATTGCTCGAAATCGATTTAGACCTCGACGTCTTAAAGTTAATAAACCTAATATTTTGGAGTTTTGAAACCCAAATCTTGAAGTTTCTCAAAGTCGGCTCGACAAACGTGGGATTTATCGAGTCGGGCATGAAGGATAAACACGAAGAATAGAAATGTGGAAAAAGAGAACAAGAAAAGATGTAATGTTGTATTAATTGGTATTTGTGTATTCTTACTCCAATAACAATAGTTACCCTTTATAACACTTATGAGGTGCATACATTAATAAAATACGTTATGCAATATCACCCGCTTAAGCAGGATAAAGTGGAGCGGCAAAACCTGCTCGGCCGCTTAAGCGGACGCGTTTTAAAACACTGGTGAGCATGGAGAAATAAGTTTTCTGCTTATAACACCAACCAAAACATTGCATTCATACAATAAGATTATTAATTAATGCCATTGAGAATATAACAACTAATACATTTATCTTAATCATCATTAGCTTTTTTTTATCAATTATTTATGTTTCGGTTTATATTTTAAGATTAAGATATCACTCTCCTTCATGTCTCTACTCTTTTTGTAAGTCTATATCCGCCTGAGCTCATCAGTTTGTGACTAGTCAATATCCATGTCTAAAACCATTACCTTTAAAATCTATTAACTTGTCCATTTATATAATCGAATGCTGTTGTTATGAAATTACCCATTATGTCTTTTTTCTTTATTTTTAAACTTGAATTAATTTGTTAATTACATTGCAGGTCGCGGTCGTGGGCGCGGCCGTGGTAGGGGTCAAGGCCAAGGAAGAGGAGGAGGTCGTGGCGATTTTAGAGCAAATGGACCGATCCATGCTGCAGCTAATGGAGAGGCTTAAATGAACTATCCGCGATCAAATGCATATCAGGACTTATTATGTTGGATGCCTGCTCCTATGTGCTCCTATGTGTTAGTTTTATCGGTAGTTGTCGCCTACAGAGTAATTTGTATTTGGTTTTAGCGATCTTCGGCTTTTTTGCAACCTTGCATTATTTTCTAGTTTAGATGCCTTTGTTTTCTAATCAGGTCAAACTGATTGGGCATACAACTTATAGAGCAGCACATTCTTTTATTATTTTCTAAAAGCTTTCCGTCTCTTTCATTGCTTGCTGCAGTTTATTCACTTTGTCTATCTTATCATATTATCTTACGTCCCTCGTCTCTTTTGTTAAATGTTGCGATTTAAGCATTATTGTCACTTATCGAAATCAGTAGATTCTACACTGTTGTGTTGCATGGCTATTGATATTTAGATTGCAAAATTTTTATCAGTCCCATATCAATGAAAATTGAAATTTTAGTTCCATCTATTGAATCGACAAATTAAGAAAATCACTGAGTGAAATTTCATGACACCAGCTACAGCTCCTATACACAAAAAGAGCTTCACACTGCAAACTTTTAAAGCTTGCCACAATCAAAATCAGCCTTCTTGAGATACTGCTCAGCCATAAACCCAGACAAGCACCTCCATTTCCTCAAGAAGTTTAGAGCCCAGGCAGTCTCTTGTATGTACCCCCAACAAATATGATGTCGCAATGAGCTCGAAGCTCCTCCATTTCCTCTCATTTGCATTCTTGGCCAATCCTTCCTTTATCCTTTCACCTTCGCCTTTCTCTCCACCTCCTTTCATTGCTTGCCCTAAACACCGGCTGAGAACGACCCGGTCTTTGAGCACCGAGCAACCGCCTTGACCTAAATCGGGGGTCATCGAATGCAGAGCATCTCTGGCCACACAGACGTTTCCTTTGCTCATGTTCGCCCAGAATAGTTCAAATGGTCACTGGTATCTGAGTGGAGAGGAGACCACAGTGCCCATTTCGCTCTTTTCCACCATTTTCTATAGCTTCTATAGGTACATTCGATGCTCGTAGTTTGTCTAGGATGAATTGCTTCATCTTAGTTGTGTCGTCTCCTACTTCCTTTTCTGTTGTCCAAAAGTATAAGTTGTCGGATTATGGACTGACAAATAGATGATGTAAAAATTTGAAAATCTAGAGGAATTTACCTTCTGAAGTCGGAGTCCAGGTGAAAAACCAGTAAATGCTATTCTCCTCGTAGGGTTGTAACCCAAATCGAAATCCTTTACCGAAGTATTGAGTGAAATCGGACTTGAACCCATGTCCGTCTGGATACAAGGTGAAACCTCTGGAAGCCGAACGACCACAAAACGCGGGCTTTTTGAGACCTAGCCACTTTGCCACCAGTGAATTCACTCCGTTACACCCTATTAGTACCTGCACATAGAAAACTTTCATCAGATAAATCAAATTTGAAGTATTATACACATAAAATTTGGATAAATAACTTTGTAGATACCTTTGTTTTGAGAGTGGATCCATCAACTAAATGCAAGAGCTTAAAATCATCATCCTCTTCAATTGAGACCGGCTTTGATGAGTACCTGATGCTCCCTTGAGGCAACTCTTTCTCCAGTGTTTCTAGCAGCAAATTTCTCTTTACACACCTCACTTCATGCTCCCCACTGCCATTTGATATCAAATTTTCACATTCAAATTAAATTTTAAGCTACTCTCTATGCTTCATATATTTAATTTTTGTACCTTTTTGCTTTAGTTGTGAGAAACAATTGTGAGGTTAGAGCTCCAGTTATAGCAGTTTCTCTGTTAAAAAAGAAAGCACAGTTTTCAAATTTGATCTCTCTCATAATTAAAAGTTTAATTACACATGTAAATCAAACAGAAACACATCCCAATGTGCATTATCATGAAAATCAACTTAGGAAAGTTCCTCATGTAAGGACTCGATTATGATTATTTTACAAAGCCAACCATTAAAGACATTACATATATTAAAATTCAATCTGATATATATCATCCATAAAGTTCTTCCTATATGCAGCTTTAATAATTAGATGTACCGTTCAAGACGGGGACTCTGATGCCTAAAGAACTCCCCGACCCCGAGTGCATCCATCGCCCTCCATGCGTTCACCCACGTCGTCAGCACGAATCCGCTCGCCCTCAGTTCCCCTGACGATTCCAACACCAAGCCCCTAATCCCCATCCTCTGCAAACACATCAGTTACAACTAATTAATAAATCACTGTCGTTCTATTTATATTTTGATTAGCTAAATTAATCAGCGATCGATAATAATCACCTATGGGGTCCTAGTGCAGTTGAAAGACCAGCGATGCCGGCGCCAACGATCACCACCTCCTCGATTCCGGCCATTTCTTAAGAGAGAGTAATAAGAACGAGAAAGTAGAATATTGAAGGCTCTATTTGCCAAAAGAGGCAAGTTGTATATATATATATATATATATATATATAGAGAGAGAGAGAGAGAGGGGGGGGGGGGAGGGTAGAGTTAATTAAGTAGGATTAAGTGGAGTTAATGATTGAAGAGATGAGGTCATTGGTGATGAAAAAAGGGAAGGAACGGGGCTGCTATATGTTAAGATGAATGTAGTCATTTGTGTTGATTGCAAAACTCCAGACATACAATTTCAGGATGGGGACGGCTACTTCCTGGCTGCATCCCTTGAACTTATTTTTCTTCACCCTTGTCTTTTCTTTTGTTTCAGTTTAGTAATTTCCTTGAGACTCAGACTCTACTAACACTTTATAAATTTTTCTTTTGCTTTTTTCAACTTAGGGTTCTCTATGTATCACACTGTTCATTAGATGTCTTCTTTTTGTTGATTCTGTCTTTCCATAATATCCACAAGGAATAGGATCCTCAGCTTGCCTTTTTTGGATAAGCACGCTCTGGTTTCTCCCAGCTGTTGGATCCCTTCTTGACCCCATACAAACAGACTCCCCTGTTATACTCCCATTTCGAGACGCTAGATTTCGTAAGAACCATGCATAAATTGGCCTTGGCTACTATGAAGCAATTTCATCATCTTTTCCAGTTTTCAAAGATGGGACCTACCATTTGTCAACCCAAGATCCATGATCTTAGTAATTTCCTGTTATTTAGATATATATCATGTCTGAACAAATAGAGATACAAAGGACTTGTTACATAGATCCATTAACTCTGCTTCAGTAGATAAATTCTTCATCTACATCGCTTTGTTCTCTGTCAGCCTCTCACCAAGATGCTGAAAGGAGGAGTATCTGATTAATGGGATGCAGGTCCTCAACAATAAGAGATTTCTCTGTAATTAGATACCTAGTGCGATTCTGGTAGGGGATATGAGCTGATAGGAAAAGTTTAACTCGCTTCAACATATCAAGAACTTAGAGCTGAAACAACTCACAAATGCGGTCCGGTACTGGATGAGAGAATAGAGGTCAAACCAGGGCTCTTTCATTGACTTCTCTTTCCTATGATGAAAACCAAATTTGAAAATCTGCTTAAATGTAGCTTTCACTCTCGTAATCATAATGATCAAGGATAGTTTATGACTAACCAAAATATTGTATAACAAAATCATTATTTAATGGGAAAGGTACATCTACTATATTATGAGATTGGCATTTGATCAAGAACATCGATTTCATCCATAACTCGCTGGATTTAAATACTACAGAGCTTTATCTTTGGAACTAGAGTGTTTAAGCTCCAAATGCTCTCCTTAAATTATAAATTATAATATGAGAAAAATAAATAGAAACTCCATTTTCCTATTTTCCTTTTCTTTTTTTCCCGCTTCATTTTTGATACCGGAACAAGCCAGTTTTTGGAAATATATGGTATACCACGCACAAGATTTCTTCTTGGAAATCTTGTGCACAAAATAGGGCCAAATGAAACAACTCGAGTTTGCTGATCAGCCTCATTCAATTGTAAAATTTCTAGTTTCGCAACTTTGCTTGATGCATGGATTGGCTAAAGGAATTTAAACGGATATGAATAATTTGAGCCGGATCCGTATTTATATCCGATTTTTATCAAATACATATGATAATTTTCATTTCTGATGATTACCGAAGCATTCACCTACGGCCACCAAACCCAAATATGATAACATATATATTTGTTCTAATGTTCATTCATATTTGTATTTGTATAATAATTTTCATATACTGAAATGGTAACAGCTATATCCGCTTCGTATTAATTTGTTCACATTTGTAACTAGCAAGTATATATTCTTTTCTTTTTTCTTGGCCACTTTTGGCTGCAGGATTACGGTTTCTGAACAAGGTTTCATGGGGTTCGAAGCTAAACTCCAAATATAATAACCAATGCTCGTTAGGCAACTAAAATAAAGTTTCCCAAACCATGGTCTCAAAAAGTTTCGAGGGGCTCCAAACCCTCAATTTAAACTCCAAAAAGATTAAGGTTTTATAAAGTTATAAACTGCCATTTTTAAACGAATTCAAGATTATTATTAAAGGTTTTGAAATTTAATGGAACCTCACGGAACCAAGGTCAGCTTATATACAACCACGGTTTTGTTTTCACACCCCAGTTTTTTAAAACCTTGTTTTCAAACTAGGCCTAAGAATCATCCTTAAGTCCATATTACAGAGATTCAACTACCCAAAAAAGAATAGCATAAGTTGGTTCTAAGAGTAACTTCAACCCATCGTCAGAAATTATTCGGTATGCCGAGTATAATACATCCGGACAGAAAAAAGAAAGAGATGGAAAATTTCGGACATCCTTTACGCAACTTGATGTGATCTCCGTTCTTATCTCTTCTCTCTCATGACCAGACACAAATGTTCGACAGTCCAGAATTTTTCCATCACCAGCGTGTTAAACATACTTTTCCCATTTAAATTTCTCCAAAGAGCCATTCTTACATATGAATTCAAACCAAAATTTCCCTCCTCAAGACCTCCACAAATGCCGCCGCCGCCGCCGCCGCCGCCGCCGCCCCTCCTCATCCCCTCCCCACTACCTTCTCCTCCCCTCCCCCCTCCGCCGTCCTCTCCCTTCCCTTCCCTTCCCTTCCAATAATAACAATCTCCTCCACCTCCTCCCTTCCGCCATCAAACACACCGCCGCCCTCCGCTCCCCCCTCGTTGACCGCCAGCTCCACTCCCTCTCTCTCACCCTCCACCTCCTCCCTGACCCCTTCGTCCATTCCTCCCTCATCCACCTCTACCTCAAATGCCAGGACCCAGCCGCCGCCTGCCGTCTATTCGACCAATCTCCTGACTGAAACATCGTCTCTTACAGCGCCATCATCTCCGGCTACGCCAGTCTCGGCCGTGTCGACGATGCGTTCAGATTGTTTGACGAGATGAGGAAAGACGGTGTGGAGCCCAATTTGGTGACTTGGAATGGGTTGGTATCGGGGTTTAGGAGAATTGGGTGCTCCCGCGACGCGGTGTTGGTGATGAGAAAGATGCAGCTTGAAGGGTTCTTGATGGACAGGACAAGCGTCTCGAGCGGGCTTTCGGCGGTTGGGGATTTGGGGGAGGTTTTCGTCAGACGGCAGATTCATGGGTATGTGGTGAAAGTTGGGTTGGGATTGTTCGATGGGTGTGTGCAAAGCGCGCTTATTGATATGTATGGGAAATGCATGTGCGGCGATGAGATCGTTGCAAGGGTTTTTGATGATAGTGTTGATGGTGGAATGGTTGATGTGGGATCGTGCAATGCTCTGCTGACGGGGCTTGCTCGTAATGGGAAGGTAGAGGAAGCGTTGGATTCGTTTAGGAGATTTCGAGAGTGGGGAGTGCCGTTGAATGTGGTGTCTTGGACATCGATCGTGGCTTGTTGCACTCAGAATGGGAAGGATATGGAAGCGTTGGACCTTTTTCGAGAGACGCAGGTTCATGGGGTGAAGCCGAATGCGGTGACGATTCCTTGCATGTTTCCTGCTTGTGCAAATGTCTCTGTGTTGATGCAAGGGAGGTCTGCTTATTGCTTGGCCTTTAGACAAAGTTTTGTACAGGATGTTTAAATATTTGACAAAATGCCAACAAAAAATGTTGTCTCTTGGAATGCTATGATGGGTGGTTACGCAATGCATGGGAAGGCAAAGAACACGATTGTATTATTTGAACTGATGAAGACAAGCAGACAGAAGCCCGATTTCATAACTTCACTTATGTGTTATCAGCTTGCAGCCAAGCCGGGCTAACTGAAGAGGGCAAGCGCTATTTCGATACAATGAATAAAGGTTTCGCAAATGCACCTAAAATGGAGCATTATTCTTGTATGCTGAGCCTCCGCGGTCGTTCAGGGAATATAGAAGAAGCATATGAATTGATTCGATAAATGTCTTTTCAACCCGACGCTTGCATTTGGGGTGCATTGTTAAGTTCTTGCAGGGGGAAATGTCGAGTTGGGGGAGATCGCAGCACAGAAGCTATTCGAGCTAGAACCTGAAAATTCCGGGAACTATGTGCTGCTATCAAATATCTATGCTTCTAAAGGCATTTGGTGGAGTTGATAGGATGAGGAATAAGATGAAGCATACAGGTATGAAAAAAGACCCGGGTTATAGCTGGATCAAGATCAAGAACAAGGTTTACACACTTTTGGCCGGCGATAAGTCTCGCCCGCAGCTGAGCGAGATTATTGGGCGATTGCAGAAGTTGTATACAGAGATGAAGAGGCTCGGATACAGCCCGGGCACGGGGTTTGTGTTGCAGGATGTCGAGGAGCAAGAGAAGGAGCACATACTATGCGGGCACAGCGAGAAGCTCGCGGTGGCATTTGGGCTCATAAACACAAGCCCTGGCACTTGTCTTCGGGTCAAGAACCTAAGGATATGTGGAGACTGTCACAGGTTTGTGAAATTTGTATCGGGTTTCGAGAGGAGGAGAGATACCCGTGCGGGATACTAACAGGTTTCATCATTTCAGAGATGGCTCTTGTTCTTGTGGCGATTATTGGTGGCTGCTTATCGCCTCGATGAATTATGTTCACGGAGCTTGGACAGGCTATGAGGCTGCTAATTTATTGTAATATCAATCAACATACAAGGAGCTGGAAGAAAGGGATAACCTGAGAATATCGCATACCCTGCTTTATGTAGCGAAATATGTCCTATCTTGCCCAAGGGCACGTTCGCTCAGCTGTAATCCGAAAGCGATGGTCTGATCAACACACATCAATTATTGGATGGAGCGGCAGATAAAAAGGTAGGGAGGCGAAGCTTAATCATAGCCGGCGTGTCGCCGAGGCAAGGTGGAGCGCAATCATACGATTTGATCAACACACAAGTATTCTCCAGTTGAATGCACTTCATATGGTGATTGTACTAAAAATTTCAACATTAAAAAATATTGTTGAAAATGGATTTTGTCTTTTTAGAAAAGATATAAAAATTGATTTTATTTTTCCAAAATTGGATTTGTTTTTCCTTTTTCCCCTTTTCTTTTGGGTGAGAAACAGAATCCAACAAAAGAGTTGAAAAATCTGTGGTTCAAATCTGGATCTAGAAATTTAGAATAAAAGAACCAAAAAAAAAGACTTGTCAGTCATTTTGCAAACAGAAAAGGGTATGTTGGTCTTTTCACAACCACTTGAAGTTTGAGGGGCCTGAGATTGGAACGTTATTTGAACTTGTCCTTTGCTCTATTTAAAATCTCTCTGTCTCTCACACATCACGCTTCCATTGAACTAGCCGTTGCATCTCTCTTTCTCTCTCTCTCTCTCTCTCTCGTCACGCTTCCATTGAACTAGCCGTTGCGTCTCTCTTTCTCTCTCTCTAGAAATCAAAATCGATGGAAGCAACAGCTGCAATAATGGTGAGCCCCTCCTCAGATGAGCGATTCTGGAACAAGCTCCGAGATCGCGTGGACGTCATTCTCGAGCAGCGCAAGCCCTCTTCTTCTGTAAGCATCAGTTATAAGTTTTGGGGACAAAAGGAACCTGTTTTGATTATGGGATTGTTTGCTTCATGTTGTAGATGAGTGGTGTTGAATCAGAAATTGGGAAGAGATTTAGAGAAGACTCGATGCTTTTGATCAGAGGATTGGATTCTGCTGCGGCTTCTCTCTCTCAGCTCGCTCACTCTTTGAATTCTGCTCAACAGGCACTATTTTTTTTATGATAATTCATGATCATCTCAAATGGGTTTGGGGAAAAACACATTTTTTAGGGTTTTTATTTTTTATTTTCTGGTAAATGTGATTTGGGAATGTGGAGATTAGGGTTTTGAGTCCCAAAAGTTTGAATTTTTTCCTTCTTGAGAGTTTGGTAAACTCTATTCGTTTCAGCAATTGTTCACTTCTGTGAATATTAGAACCCAATTGCATCTCCTGCTATGTAATTTTTAGTTGTTCTATTTTTGTTAAGACTGTTTTCATGGAAGCAATAATTTCTTGATAAATAAGTGTCCCTTTTTTTCACTTTTGGTTAATTTAATTTTAAAATGTGAAGATTAGGGTTCTGAGGCCCAAAATCCTGAATTTCTTTTGCTCAAGGAAATTTCTCCCCTATCTCAACACAAATGATGGCTATGGAGCTTGTTAACTCTTTTTCTTTAATGGAACAAACAATATAGATTTATTTATTTATTTATTTCACAATAGGGTCTCAATGATTTAGCCAAGCCATCCCTGTCAAACTTACAACATCATGAAACAACATACGAAGAAGAAGTTGAACCAAATGCAAAGAGGCAATGCCATCCTACTAAGATTTTAAAAAAATACGAAGAAACTGATTCCAAGGATGATGTAAATCCCGACCGGCCCGAGGAAGTTAAACATGTCTCCATGGATGTTGCCAAAAGTGCCAACCTCAAGAAGGCAAAAAATGTTGGATTTCTAACCCTCTTGAAACTTTTAGTATTTGGGATGAGCATATGAAATTTTTGAAGTTCTGATTTATGTTAATATGTGCAGTTGGCAATTTCGATGGCAAGTAAAGCGGCTTCACTTGCAAGAGAACTGAAGACGGTGAAATCAGAGTTATGCTTCATGCAAGGAAGATGTACACTACTCGAAGAGGAGAATAGGAGGCTTCGAGATGGGGTGGAGAAAGGAGTTCGATCAGAAGACGATGATTTGGTAATTTATATTGGAATTTTCTCTTACGATTATATGTTGGTTATATTTCATTACAGCTGATCTCTGTAATGTCATATGTTTGTGATGTTCATCAAAGGGTCCTCATCATTTGTCTATTAATATTGATTTAATAAGTATGTTGGATGAACATTTTTCTCATTGCTTAAACATAAATTCAATTTTTAATGAAGCCACCACAACACTTAGTCTCGATCCAACGGCCTTAATCAATGTTCTCCCTTCAAGTTTATTCGTCTCTCTGGTTTAGGTTATTTGTTAATACAAGAATAATGTACATCGATGATAACTGACAGAGCATGCAAATGCTAGTTTAGCACCGATAATTTGAGATAGTTGTATTACTGTTCTATGTTAGCTGTAAGAAAATTACTGAAATTAGGATATAACCTTTATTTGTTCTTTCCTCAACCAACTTGCATCATAAGATCTCACCAGTAGATTTGTAAACATTCTTGTAAGACAAACTTCTAAATTCATGCTATCAACTGTCAGTTTAATTGATCAAATTTTCTTCATGAGTTGAGAGAAATTATTTTTGCCACAGTCTTCATCATCTCAGTGAAGTCTCTACCCTATTACTCTACATATACCGTTAGCATGTTGCGTAAAGATGAACTGAAAAGTATTGTCCGAAGTTCAATTTTAAAGATTACAAGTATTGAGAAAGTAGAGCGAAGAGAGAATCAAACAAAAAAAAATGGTTTTCGAATAAGAATGAAGTTAGAAGATTCATATATATAACCAAGGCATAGAGCACATTTGGTCATCCCTAAACTCATAACTTGCTGCACTAAGCCCCTCATTCTGCTTTATCATTAGTGGCAATTATTTCAGTAAAAAATTACTCTGGAATAAATTTTGAGATTTGCTTATGATGTAGGTGAGACTTCAAATGGAGGCACTATTGGCAGAGAAGTCAAGGTTGGCAAACGAGAACGCTAATCTTACGAGAGAAAACCAATGCCTTCAGCAGCTTGTTGAGTATCACCAACTTGCAACACAGGA
This sequence comes from Agapanthus africanus, assembly GCA_030015575.1. NCBI lineage: Eukaryota > Viridiplantae > Streptophyta > Magnoliopsida > Asparagales > Amaryllidaceae > Agapanthus > Agapanthus africanus. The sequence goes on along the minus strand of JASDDO010000010.1, from coordinate 450,207,731 downwards.
TGATGATGATGCATCATCATCGTACGAGCAAGCCATTCACGGTGTATGTTTGGATTTCTCGTCTCCATTGGAAAAGGGAGGAGACAGTGACTTCGAAGATTATGAGAAGGGTTGCAATGCAACTGAATCTGCTTCTGCTCCCTATGCATACAAGGAGGAGAACACCAAAGAACAATGATCGCCTGTTGAACCAACGTTAAAATTATGACGTCGCTTTTGCTGTTGAACTTTTGCTTCAGTTATTTCTATGTTGAGCAACAGAGCTTCGCCAAGCAGTAGTGTATCATCCAAACTCTGAGATTCTTGTAATTTGCATATGTAAACCGTGTTGTGAGCAATGCTCCCATCTATTTGGATGATAATAAGCAGTATTACTTAGTTACTTAGACTTTCGGTCTTGAAATTTTCACCTTTCGAGTTTGATGACTGATACTGTGTGATGTTACTCTATGATAAGCAAATATGTTGCTAGATTTTAGTTATATTAAGAATTCATCTGTATGGAACTTGATGTGGGTGTTGGTCTATGTGGTTATTTTATTTATGTTTAGAATTTACCTGTATGAAACTTGATGTGGTGATGTCTCCGTGGTTTTTAGTTATTTTATATAACATAGCTGTTTGAAGCTGTTGACCCAAGGATTGTAGGTTTTATGCAAAAACTTTGAAATTTTGTATAGGGAATATTGTTAAAAACGAACTTCAAATTTATTCGAATTTCTACAATAAATTAGATATGTAGCTAATATAGTTTCCTATCCACAAGTCTGCCATTGTACTAAAATAAGATGAAGACCTTGATAATTCTGAAAATATTGTGTTTTCATTTGTTATAGCAAGAAAATTGTTATAAAACCGAAGAAAACAGAAAAAATTTGCAATTTGCATGCATTTAGCAAACAAAATATTAAAAAACCGAAGAAAACAAAAAAAAATTAAATTTTTTTAAAATTTCACGATTTTCATGTGCACATCAAACAAAAAAGTGTAAAATCGAAGAAAACAAAAAAATGATGTTTTTTAAAATTTAGTAGTTTTCGTGTGCTTATAAAGCAAAATATTGAAAAATGGAAGAAAATATAAAATTTTGATATTTTTGAATAGTTCATAGTATTTCTGTGCAAATAAAATATTGAAAAACCGAATAAATCAGAAAATATTGAGATTTTTGAAAATTTCACAATTTTCGTGTGATATAATACAAAATATTGAAAATTTGAAGAAAACGGATGTTTTAAATTTTTTAAAAAATAATTGACGATTTTTGTATGCCATATAGCATGCCAAATGTTGAAAATTTAGATGAAACATAATTTTTTTTGGAAGATATTGTGATTTTTGTGTGCTGTATTGATTGAGTGATTTTCCGTTGTGTATTAGAGTAAATTGTATTTAGAAATCACAACCAAAAATATTTTGACCGCAATCAATAACGGTGTCGGATGTATCGCGTTAGCGAGTGCGGATCGTCCACAGGGAAAGTGTAATCCGTTCAATTTCCGAATTAGATGAGTCGAAAATTTAAGGAAAAGAAAAGAAAACAATTCATGATTTGCAATTTGAAGATCAAGAATAAGAAAAATCTAGATCTAAAAGAAAGCATTAAAACAAGAATAGAGATGTGTGATAATTTCCAACCAACAATCAAGATTAGAAGTATGGCTCGTAAGAGTTGATCGGATCTATAGATGTGATGAGATCTAATGATTACTCATTCTTATCCATTAACGAATTGATATTAGATCGATACAAATTCATCGAGGTTTAAGGATCTTGCGAGGAAATTAGGGATTTCGCAACTCATCCTTTGTCCTTTCGATGGATCGCATTCAAATTCTAGCTTCTAATTAATCAAATGGTCAATAGTTGTTCCCTAGTTTCGAGTGAACACAATCAAGAAAGCATCATCTCGAAACTAGGTTATTAATCATTTGATTCACTAGAATTTCCAAACATTATAGGATTTAAGAATTGTAAAAATATCTAAAATCATCATCTAAAGATCGTCACAACTCCTACACGAGCGGAGATTACTCAAACATCATGATCACAAATACAATCACAAATTGAGATCTAATCATTATACTTAAATTAAAAGATAAGCAAGAATATAGAAAATTCACCTTTATTTATCGACAAATTTCGTTACAACTCTCTTGAATTTACAAAAGGAAGGAACTAGATCGTCGATTTCGGCTTCGCTCGGCTCCTTGAGTCGCGGATCGGCGTGGATCTCTTGCTCCGTTGGAATCCGGCGTCGCTTCTAAAGGTCGAAGGCACTCTTGCTTGAATTGCTCTCGGGATCTTGATCTTGATTTTGAATTGAGGTTGAATTTGAGGCACAAGTTTTTGTCACTAAACTTGTGGGTTGAAGATGGTGGTGATTCTTGAACAATTTGCACCCTAGATCTAGGCTCCTTTTTATAGACTTCCAAATTCTTAGATCTAGAATTGAAATTTGAATTCCCTCCACAAGTTAGTTAACCAAAAGATTTAAATTTCCCTCCAAAAAGTTTGTTAAGCCCAAAATTTGAATTTCCCTCCAAGAGTTTGTTAAGCCGAGCCTTCTAGATATGCCACGTGGAGCTTCTGGGGTCTTCTGGAAGCTTTAGCCGTTATAAGAGACACGTGTACAAAATTTGGTGCTTTGATCTCCTCAAACGGCTGCGGATCCGCGGCTCCAAGGGTGTTTGGGCCGCGGATCCGCGGCCCTTTAGTGGACTTGGAGCTTCATTTTCCTGGTGTGATCTTGGGCTGTCATATGGGCCTTTTTGTGATATTTTAATTTCTATTTGGCCTTCTGTATCACTACCAGATCTTCAGCCTTTGAGTTGGCGTATCTTTTATCAGATCTTTTCCCAATTTTGGGCTCTGCTTCTGTGATTTCCTGCATTAGACCCCAGACAAGAGTTGCGCAATACAAGGATGATGCGATGCCGTGAAAAACCACACAATTTCCCTAAAAGTGCCGGTTTTAGTATACAGTACAAGTAATCCAGTATTTTACATGTGTTTTGCTAATATGTGCGATATGAATACCGGATACCTATACATGGATGCAACAGGTAGGGAAATTGCCGTGTTAGAAATGCATTATTTTCGACTGATCAAATTCCCCCAAACTTATTTTCGATCGTCTCGATCGAATTGTTTCACTAAAAAGAGAAGGAGAAAATAAAAAAAGAGAAAAGCACACTTTCGTAGGCAACACGATTGCACTGAGCACGTGCAACAAGCCTTTAAACCTCTAGGTGTCCCTGGTAGGAGGAGTGTTGTCTCCTGAGGGTTTGCAGCGGATTGCACCCACAAAATCCAATAATAAAAGGAAGATCATGAATATTACATTTAAAGACAAGAATCGTAAAAGAAAAGCCTTGAAAATTAGGGTTTCCAACTAACCTAGCTTTTCGGTTGTCATGAGCCCTATCTTAATGGTCATGAAAAGATGTCAGAAATCACGTCCTCCCTCAATAAAATATCGTCTTATTCTTCATTCCTATCTTTCTTCCAAACATCTATCGTATCACCCTGCGTGTGTGTAAAGGACATCCCTACACCCGGAGAATTCAATTCAAGCTATCATACTCTTGTCCATCAGCCTCAGTACTTTTTTTAATTAATGAATATTTAGACGAATTTGCTCACACACTTTCATGCGACCGTTAATACTTCTTGAGGTACTAACCGACCGATTACTCATGTGCTTGCTTATTTGGTGTATTTCCTCGTCTTGCACCACCTCAGGCATAGCAGTGACTCCCAGACCAGTTGGCCTTAGGGCACTAGGTGAAGAGGCACTCTCGCTAAACATTTTTTATTGCCCTTGGTGATAACAAAGACCAGTGTCCATTTTTCTCACCACTTTATATTTTATTCAATTATTTTTTTATTTCCTTCATACATTGGCTTGAAGACAAGAGCATTTCAAGGTATCCTCTACTATCCCGGGCTTTAAGACGTGTGTCAGTGCGAATAGCAGGGTATCAACGTTCAAAATGCTTGGCTTTCCAGAATAGAAACTATTTTTCAGACTTATTTTTATCCTCGGATTAGTGACTTCCTTCATCTTACTAACCCTTGGGACAACGGCTCATAACTACTTATTACTAGTTCGTATAAGAAAACTTCTAATTTTCTGAGTTTTCTTAAATTTTTCTAATCTCATGGATGTAATTGTTCACTATCTAATCTTTCATTATCATAAATATTAAATATTTTTATATTTTGAAAATTTTAAAATTTTTATGAGTTTTGAAAATTTTCGAATTTTTATAGGTTTTTATAGGTTTTGAAAAATTATTTACAAAAAATATTTACACAAAATTTTTTATGGGTTTTAAAATTTTTTAAATTTTTATGATTTTCTAAAGAAATGTTTTGTGCTTATGCAAATGATATGCACATGATGCAAAACTAAGCACAAACCTCCCCCAAACTTGTTTTCAACAGTGTCCTCACTGTTGCCATCCGCTATATCTACAAAAACCTGTAAGCCTGGGAGGAATTTATTAGTGGGGGCAAAATATATAAGTGAAGATCCTCCCCCAAACTTATTCCTTGGCTCAAAATTTTTGTAAAAAAATTTCTTTCCACGAGCCAGAAAAATTGTCCCCCCCCCCAAACTTGAGTTATGTAATGTTAAGCTTTGAAAATCACATGAGGGGGTAAAAAATCAGTGGTCAATGCCAAGTTTTGCAAAGACCGACAATCAACACCAACCATTCGAAGATTTTATCAATGCAGTGCTCGGGTTGGTGGAAGAAGAAGTGGGGAAAGGGTAAGTGGTGGAACAGAATGTGTGTGCGTATCATTTTGGAGAGACGATGCAGTGAATGTGATGGATTGCTCGCATTCTTTTTACAATTCAGAAGAAGGGGTGGAGGTTCAATTTCAATGATTGGGACATGATTCATCTCAACACCCGTGTTATTCAGAAATGCGAGTTCATCAGCGAAGATCTCCTCAAAAGTTTCATCAATACCCCGAAGAATAATGTCATCACAAAGTGCGGGGTGATCTTCAGACTCTAAGAACGGTTCAATATCAGTGTTAATTGTTGACCCGGACATCTCGGTGGAAGAGTCCGTATGTGTATGATACATAGTTGGGTCAAACAATAACGTATGAAAAGAGTCAAGATCGGTATCAGGAGGATCATCAAATTCGCTGCTGTCGACATCCATTAAGTCGACAGAACAGACATGAGCAGTATGTTCGGAGGGTACACTTCCCAACTTGTAAATGTTCAGCTCAATTGACCTATTCCCGGAGGATAGGGTCATAGAGCCATTACGATAGTTGATGATAGCGTTGGAAGTGGCCAAAAAGGGGCGACCTAAAATCACCGGAATTTGATTCCGGGGGTTCGCTACAGGTTGTGTATCAAGTACAATAAAATCCACAGGGAATACAAATTCCCTAATTTTTATTAACACGTCATCCAGTTCACCCCTAGGTTTGGTGATTGATCGGTCAGTCATCTGGAGAGTGCAATGGGCTGGTTTCAACTCTCCGATCCCTAGTTGCTCATAGACTGAGAAAGGAAGCAGGTTAACACTGGCGCCAAGGTCTAAAAGAGCACGATTGATGTGTTTATCCCCAATAGAAATCGATATCGTAGGACATCCTGGGTCCTTACGTTTCTTTGGTAGCGGAGGGATAAAAGCAGTGCTAATGCTATTGGACATGAAGACCTTCTTTGGCACTTGAGTCTTTCTCTTCCTAGTGCACAAGTCCTTAAGAATTTTCGCATAAGCGGGAACTTGTTGAATCACATCTAGGAGAGGGATGTTGATGTTAACCTGTTTGAACATGTCCATAATCTTCTCCATATGTGGACTCGATTTGTTAGCCCTTAACCGGTTCGGGTAAGGTGCTTTAGCAATAAGCGCTGGGTCCATCATAGGAGAAGGAAATGTGTGTGGACCTGATCCCAAAATAGAAGTGGGGATCGTCGGTGGTAGACTAGAAGAGGTGGGCTGAGGTGTCGAGCCTAGAGGGAAATGGAGAATAGGCTCGCGAGAAGGCGGTGGGGTAGGAGAACAAGAATCAGACGTAGAAGTGTGTGTGTGAGGAAAGGTCTCAGCCGGTGTGTTGATAGGATCATCAATATCATCAACTTCTTCCCCAACATGGTTATCCAGCACTCTCCCAGATCTCAACGTGGTGATTGCATTCACATGATGTGAATAGCCAGGATTGGGCAAAGGTTGAGCTGGGAGTTTCCCTTTCTCTCTTGCACTCATTTCGGCCTTAAGTCGTGCAATTTCAACTTCCATCGTTTTGATACTCTCAGCTTGGGACGCTGAGTTTTTCTTTATCTCACCGACAGAAGACCTAACCTCGGCCGACATTTCCGTGAAATTTGAAAGGAGTGATTTCATGGTTTGAGCGAATTGAGAGAACTCGTCAGAACAGGTCGACTGTATGGGATTAGAAGGTGCATGAGTGTTGACCTGGTTTTGGAAATTTTGTGACTGGTAGGGGTGCCGGGTGAGTTGAAGTGGTTGCTGTTGTGGAGGAAGAGCCCGTTGGAATTGATTAGGGTTTGGAACCGTGTTTTGGAATTGGTTCCAAGCAAAATTCGGATGATTCCTCCAACCCTGATTATATGTGGAAGAAAAAGGGTCGTTTCCAGGTCTTTGAAATGCAGCATTGGTATGCTCGAGACCTTGAAACTGAGAGTTTAATGGACATTCTTCCGTCAAGTGAGAAGGATCAGAACAGCACCCACAAACAGTTTTGGGGAACGACATTAGGTTTAGGGAGGCTGCTAAGAGTTTGTGTTCCATAGCGTCGAGCTTCTTTTGCATTGCTGCCATCTCAGCTCGAACACCTATGGACACGTCTATTTGGTGTACGCCACCCCTACTCGATGGCTGGGTTCCAGTCTCCCACTGTAGTGACATTTCAGCGAATTCTTCTAAAAATTTCCATGCTTCCCCATCATCCTTGGTCATAAAGGTGCCTTGACACATGTTTTCAAGGTTTTGTTTAGTGGTAGGGTTACTGCCCTCATATATGATTCGGCAAAGTTCCCATCTCGGGATGCCGTGATGTGGGCATTGAACCAAAAGATCCTTGAATCGGTCAAAGTATTTTGAAAATGGTTCAGCCGGAAGCTGGGAGAATTGATATAGTTCGCTACGGATTCGAGCTGTCTTTTGCATCGGGTAGAATTTCTTAAGGAATGCCGCAACGAATTCTTCCCAATTCGTGATGGAATGTGCGGTGGTGTTATATAGCCACTTCTCGGCTAAATCGCACAAGGTAAATGGAAGAAGTCGTAGACGCATGGCATCCACAGAAAGTTATGATGTACCCATCATTGCGCATACGTTTTCAAATTTGGTAATGAAAACGTAAGCGTCTTCAGTCTCGAGACCGTGGAATTTGGGTAGAAGGTTGATGTATTAGGGCTTAATCTCAAAGTTATCCCCGTTGGCTGGTGGAATGGATAAGCAGGTCGAGAGAGGACCTCGCAAAGGGTAGCACCTCTCTTGGAGAGAGATGCGAGGAGGATTCTGCGCACCAACGGACGGCGGCAGAGTAGCGGTAAAGAGGTTTGATGGAGACTGATCCATCGGTGTGGGTGTGGTGGGGGGTAAAAGAAAGGTAAATGGAGAGATACCGACTTCGGAGTCGATCGAGGGTACGCGGACAAGACGGGCACTAGAATCCCGTGTCCAGCCTATCTTGCACTAAAAGGGGTTAGTACAAGTGGCAACCTGATTTATAATTAGGGGAATGAAGTGAATGCGGTGTTTGTTTTGAAAAATGATACGGATTTTGAAAATATGATGCGATCACAACAAATGCAACAAGCAACCCTAAAATTTATGGTCACCTAGGTCAAATCTCTAGACCGCTCCTAACTTCCAAAAGACAAGTCGCAGGATAAAATCCTCCACTGCCTCTTTGTCTCTCCTGTGGCCAGGTAAGTGCCACGTAAGTGGGAGGTTCTCCACTACGTACGTAGTGAGCCTAATTAAGTAACCACCAGCTTTCGACACACTTGTCTTAGACACCACAAAAAGAAACGCGGATAAACAATGAATTACCCACGGCCTTCTTCTGTCCTAAGTGAGCGCGACGGTCCTTAGAGTCATCTTTAGATATTTTTTAATTAATGAGGGTAATGCGGATGCAGGTTTGTGATTTTTGGGGCCTAGAAAGGGTAATGAACTCCCCACCTAATCTGGATTTGGTCGTGCCCCTTAATATCCGTATTAATTATGCAAACAACTACAAAATAAAAAACAAGCACAATTTATTTTGCTTTTTACGGCGCTGCGATTTTTGCAAAGAATCCTGCAACAAATTGTTAATTGGAGCAGATTTTAGGAAGGAGATAAGAAAGTTAGAGATTACCTGATAAAATTTTTCCAGAGAACCCCTTAAACTGCCGCGCTTCCGCCGCACAAGTCGCCTAACACCACGGTTCCGCCGCGCCTTGAGCTGATCTCTACACCAAATTTTTCCAGAGCACTCCTGATCACTTCCCTACCTCTCTGGAATTCTCCAAATAATTTTCCAATTTCACAGCAAGCTCCAGATCTCCTTGCAATTAACTACAACAACACGTATTAGTATTTGCGCGAGTTTTGATCTAAAAAACTATTGATGGAATAAACTTTTCAACTCAAATTTCAAAAAATGAACAAATAGCACACGATCCCCGGCAACGGCGACATTTGATTGAGTGATTTTCCGTTGCGTATTAGAGTAAATTGTATTTAGAAATCACAACCAAAAATATTTTGACCGCAATCAATAACGGTGTCGGATGTAGCGCGTTAGCGAGTGCGGATCGTCCACAGGGAAAGTGTAATCCGTTCAATTTCCGAATTAGATGAGTCGAAAATTTAAGAAAAAGAAAAGAAAACAATTCATGATTTGCAATTTGAAGATCAAGAATAAGAAAAATCTAGATCTAAAAGAAAGCATTAAAACAAGAATTGAGATGTGTGATAATTTCCAACCAACAATCAAGATTAGAAGTATGGCTCGTAGGAGTTGATCGGATCTATAGATGTGATGAGATCTAATGATTACTCATTCTTATCCATTAACGAATTGATACTAGATCGATGCAAATTCATCGAGGTTTAAGGATTTTGCGAGGAAATTAGGGATTTCGCAACTCATCCTTTGTCCTTTCGATGGATCGCATTCAAATTCTAGCTTCTAGTTAATCAAATGGTCAATAGTTGTTCCTTAGTTTCGAGTGAACACAATCAAGAAAGCATCATCTCGAAACTAGGTTATTAATCATTTGATTCACTAGAATTTCCAAACATTATAGGATTTAAGAATTGTAAAAATATCTAAAATCATCATCTAAAGATCGTCACAACTCCTACACGAGCGGAGATTACTCAAACATCATGATCACAAACACAATCACAAATTGAGATCTAATCATTATGCTTGAATTAAAAGATAAGCAAAAATATAGAAAATTCACCTTTATTTATCGACAAATTTCGTTACAACTCTCTTGAATTTACAAAAGGAAGAAACTAGATCGTCGATTTCGGCTTCGCTCGGCTCCTTGAGTCGCGGATCGGCGTGGATCTCTTGCTCCGTTGGAATCCGGCGTCGCTTCTAAAGGTCGAAGGCACTCTTGCTTGAATTGCTCTCGGGATCTTGATCTTGATTTTGAATTGGGGTTGAATTTGAGGCACAAGTTTTTGTCACTAAACTTGTGGGTTGAAGATGGTGGTGATTCTTGAACAATTTGCACCCTAGATCTAGGCTCCTTTTTATAGACTTCCAAATTCTTAGATCTAGAATTGAAATTTGAATTCCCTCCACAAGTTAGTTAACCAAAAGATTTAAATTTCCCTCCAAAAAGTTTGTTAAGCCCAAAATTTGAATTTCCCTCCAAGAGTTTGTTAAGCCGAGCCTTCTAAATATGCCACGTGGAGCTTCTGGGGTCTTCTGGAAGCTTTGGCCGTTATAAGAGACACGTGTACAAAATTTGGTGCTTTGATCTCCTCAAACGGCCGCGGATCCGCGGCTCCAAGGGGGTTTGGGCCGCGGATCCGCGGCCTTTTAGTGGACTTGGAGCTTTATTTTCCTGGTGTGATCTTGGGCTGTCATATGGGCCTTTTTTCTGATATTTTAATTTCTATTTGGCCTTCTGTATCACTACCAGATCTTCAGCCTTTGAGTTGGCGTATCTTTTATCAGATCTTTTCCCAATTTTGGGCTCTGCTTCTGTGATTTCCTGCATTAGACCCCAGACAAGAGTTGCGCAATACAAGAATGATGCGCTGCCGTGAAAAACCACACAATTTCCCTAAAAGTGCCGGTTTTAGTATACAGTACAAGTAATCCAGTATTTTACATGTGTTTTGCTAATATGTGCGATATGAATACCGGATACCTATACATGGATGCAACAGGTAGGGAAATTGCCGTGTTAGAAATGCATTATTTTCGACTGATCATGTATCAAACAAAATATTGAAAAACCAAACACCAGTGAAAATGTTCGATTTTTTGAAAATTTTGTGAATTTCGTGTGCTATATAGCAAGTAAAATATTAAAAAACCAAAGAAATTAGAAAATTTTGATATTTTTGAAAATTACGCGATTTTCGTATGATATACAGCATGCAAAATATTAAAAATTTAAAGAAAATAAATATTTTTTGGATTTTTGTAATTGTCGTGTCAGTGTTTAGTTTCGTGCGAAATACTGAACGAATCATACAAAACGAAACGAAATGAAGACAATTCAATACAGATCGTAACTCTGTATCCGGCTACTAATGTATCGGTCGATACACATTTTGTATCATACGAAACGAAACATGAAGCACATGAAACGCTATTTAACCATTAAAACTCATAGTGGGCCGGGTATTCGAGTTTAAAATCCGTTTGGCTATATTAAATTATTAATAATCTACGAGGTCCTACACAACCCAAACCTAAATTTCTTCATAATAATCTGTATTTCGAAGATCTATAGTTTTTATGATGAAAGTAATGACTAATGAGCTAATTGGAGAAAATTGGTTTTTCGTAGCATTAAGCTTTTAGCTGTGATGTTTTGAAAACTTGCTTGGGGTGCTTTATTTATTATTCTTATGAATTATGAAACCAATTATATTTATGTTTATGAATTATACCATATTGGACTGTTTCCGTTGCGACGGCATTAGTTTAGGTGATTTATATGTATATATTTATGTGGTTATAATTCGAAAATTTGTTTTATCTTATATATGGCTCTACTTTGCTAAATTGATCGTTTTTTAATTTATAATTAGTTTTGTACATAATTACTACAAGTGTATGATGTCAGGGTCGCAACACCTGCAACCGTGGCGGAAACATAGAACAAAAATTTCTAAACTTAACGTCATAGACTACAAATTAAGATCATCCAATAACTAGTAATTGTAAAGCAACATAGAGGCAAACACAAAACTATTCTAAGTGTGCAACATTTATAATGTGTACACTCTCTAGTGGAAGACCAAACTTTTGCTTCAAGGTTGAGGGATCGAACTTGATTGACGACCTCTTTACCGAAGATGATCTACCTCGAAAGTAACCCCACTACAAGTTTTAACTCTACAAAAGAACTCCTTTATTGTGAAGCAATTTGCGATAACAAATTGCTAAAATGAGAGAGGAAGATGATATGAGCTCTCTTTCTTTTTCTTTCAATCTCTTTCTCTGTTCTCAACACAGGAGCAAGAATGTGAAGATTAGAATCTGGTGTAGAGAGGAGGCAACCATGCATGAAAAGATATTATTTCAATTAAATAATACCCATATCTCTCTACCGATACGTATTTCTTTATCAATAGAAAGAAATATCTCTCATTCTTTATCAATATAAAGAATGAGGTGTCCCTTCTAGAAGGGTATACAAAATATGTGTAGCATATACACAATACAAAATACTTGAGAGAGAGAGAGAGAGCAATACTAGTAACCATATCATATATGGATATTAAGTCAATACTTAATTAATCGGCTAGTATTATCAAAACGTCCAAATAATACACACGAATCATATACACGCGTTTAATCGAACTCCCGTACGTATCAACTATACGCACATCACATCATCGTTTCACTCGAGCAGGTACTTTCGATATGGAACTCTAAAGACTTGACAATACGCTGACAGTGAGTTAATAGGATCATATCCGATTGAAACTGAAACAGTTTTAGATCAATCCCACGAATGGGTTAACCTACAAGCACTTCAGTGATGTTAGCTGCATGTAATGGCTACTCAGGAATATGTCAAAAGGTTGGTCGATGAGTAACCTCATCTGAACCCAATAAAGTCTATCAGTAACAATTACCGTACAGTCCGGTCTTTTCGTCATAGAGTGTCACATATCGGGTCTGGGTGTGAAAATTGTCAGACCCCCAAAACCCAATAAGTCATGCAGATATCAACTCATAGCCATCCAAGATACAACTGATAATAATTATCAGTTTATCTCAACCATCCTGGTCAAGAATTTCAGGTTATAATTATATCCTGCATAGCATAATATCAACTCTCTATACCGAGAGAGACGAATCTTCTCACAACCTCCATATGCTTTGGGACTATACCCAACAAAAACTTGTATGCATGCCTTTTTGAAGCCGTGGTTGGTAGAAGTCAAAATATAGTCGGAACACACACAACATACTATAACGATCTCATGTCAAAAGACTATCTTGTACCATTGTCACCAGAGAATTGTTATCTGACAGATAGGTATAATACCATCTAAGAGTTCTCAGTAAGTCCGTTCAGTGTACTCATTCTCAATGAGCACCTGCATACAATCCATAGTGTCAAACACCAATGGTCGGTCTCACTAGTCTACTCTGGAGTGCCAATGTCTTGCCTCGACCCTCCTACGACTATGAACACTTTAAGAATGCACTTACCAAGTAAGCAAGCTCCACTATTACGATCTTATCATAATCTTGGTAGCCCCGCAACATTCAAAGGACTTCATCATTATGTATTTGCGATACGTAATAACAATTAAAACATTTACACATCAATGATAAAACAAACCAGATAGCATATTATCATTTCAAACGAGAATATTTTATCTATATAGATGCATGCACAATTACAATAATTGCCTTCATAAAACCTATATCCAACAATTATTTCGTTACTGTAAAGGGAATTTTTCTTAAGATATGAAACACAATGCGATAAATAAGAAAACGAAATACGAAACGTATCACAATTTGACAACTTTTGTCATGTACTATAGCATACAACATATTGAGAAACCAAAAGAAAAACAAAATAATTTAATATTTTGAAAATATCATCATTTTTGCGTGTTGTAGTAAGCAAAATATTAAAAATAGAAAAAACATAAAATTTTGTGATTTTCATGTGCTGCATCACGAAAAATATTGAAAAACCGGGAAAAAACAAAAAATATTTATTTTTGAAAATTTCATAATTTTTTATGCTATATAGCAAGAAAAATATTGGAGAAATCGAAAAAACAAAAATTTTGAGATTTTTAAAAATTCCATGATTTTTATTTGGAATATAGTAAGAAAAATATTGAAAAGCTGTTGAACTATTTGCAAGTTAATCCTTCCTATAAATTGCATACGAAGTTTAAAAATATGAGATATTACAACTTACAAATAAAATAAGGATAAACATTTAAATAATAAGATTTTTTTTATTTTGGACTTGATACCCATGCATGCATCCACACACACAGGCAAAGACCTCACCCCCCATCACCACCCCCAGCACACACAGTATCCATTGAGGTTGGGGCACATTTTTTTAAAAATGAGAACAGCTTTTCAAACACACAACTCTCCGTGTTTTACACCATTCTAAACTGGTCAGCATGATCTATATGTTTTATATAGTTTATGTATAAAATTTCACGAGATTTGATAACGTCTAGCACATCCACAAGGTATGTAAAAAATTAACGGTTATTCGATACATGAAAAATATGGTCATGTGATGAATATGCTAGAGGTCTTCAAATCTCATGAAATTTCATACATTACCTATCTAAAACATATACACATACATATACACATACATATACACGCACGCACTGACTGGTGGTTGTTTATTGAATTTTCTATTTTGAAACTGCTAGGAGAACTTTATTTTTTTTTCATTTGTACTAATTTTTATTGTTCTTCTGCTCTCTCTTCGGTGAATTGTACCATGGAATCCGACACCAGATGCGGACTAGAGAACTTATTGAAAATTGCTTAACCTATCCATTTGCAATATCTATCAAAACCTACCAAGTGACAAACACAATAGGCCCATCTGCTTGGCACTAGTCTAGATGGTGTGGATCCCATCATTTTGTCTCTTTTGGATAGATTGTGGTAGGATTTCAAGCGGGCGGGTAAAGTATTACTTGACATTGATACTTGCACAAACAAATTAATCATAACAAATTTCTTGCCCATTTCTTTCCATGATTTTTTCCAAGACCCTATGCAATGCACATTCCAGCAACAACCTTGAGATTGACCTATTTGAGTTTCACTTAAATTCTACTTTCAATCGGTGGCCTGGGAATGACACCCATTCGCAGGCCCTCTTTCCTCCTTTTTGTATCTCTTTGAAATTTACTGCAGTCTACATCATCTCATCTGTATATCCGATGGCCAATGAAATCGATTAAGAGAAATTTGAGACCATAGAGTATCATCACTCGGTCTCCGGAGCAGTAAAGTATTTGATGACGTGAAGAGAAGTAAAGTGGTTGGGGAGAAGAAGAGGCAACACAACATATGATGTAGCTTGTGTTGTATCAGAAGTTGCATTCGGTCTCTATGAATTCCAACACGCACGTAACCAATTTATACAATTTTCATTCTTTTTTGTTGAAGGAAACCAATTTATATAATTACTTAAGATCTCCCAATTTCATGCAACATACCGGCTTACATGGTATTAAATTGCTTATTCTAAAATGATTGAATTGTTCATTTTGTTTACAAGCACCAACTATAATTGTTTATTTTTGTCTATTTACATATTTTAAGAAACTTACAAATAAGTTGACCGATCCCATTAGTAATTGCTGAGCATGTAATTAAGCTAGTCAAAAATATTATTTAGCAACTTAAGTCAATGGTACTTTGTTTTGGAGCAATATGTTAAATGCATCTTTCTAAATTGATCGTTCTAAATCATTGATTTGACCAATCGGGTTTAGCTTAGTTGGTGTTAATTTCCTCTCCAATGTGAGCTCCTTGGTTGATTTCAAAGAATAACAAAACAAAAATAAAAAAAATCATTAATTTGCAAGTCCATAGATGATGCAATGGGTGATTATATTTACTTCAAACCAAGGATACAAATATGTAATCCACACATATCAGTACTTTCAAACACCTATATACAAAATATATAGGGTTAAAAGAAAATCATTCAGATGATCCATATATACAACCTACCGTCGAGGCAACACAAAGATATGGGGAAAAAACAGGTGTAATGGTGTATATGTAAGCCTAAATCTTGTCTAAACCAAGTCACAATGGAAAAATTCAACAAAAGAGAAAAAAAAGGTCAATCAAAGAATGGCTAGAGGCAGTAAAAGTAACAATACAACCGTACTCACAACACTCACAACGGAGGTCATTACTATGGATCGGGTGCTTGCTGCACCAGGACTCAAGACTGTAACCCCAGCAGTGTCGGTGTTCCCTTTCTCCTTTGTCGCCTCTGGTGTGTAGCTGCTCGGCCCAAAAGCATTTCGTGGATTCACTGGGAGAGGATTCGAGTCCTCAACTTCATAACCTGAGATGGGGATTTGTAACGTGAAATTGTTGAGAGATTGGAACACAACTAGTTACAATTATCTTTCAAGTCGCAACTACACTTACAGTTGAACTTCTTCCACCCTAGAATCATTCGGTCCCGGTCAAAGACTATGCGAAGGCCAGTCAAGAAATTTTCTGAAACCAATCAACCACATAAAAAATATCAGTGCTGTTGCAACAAAATTGGGAAGATAGCATGAAATCTCCCTCATTTTTTTTCCGAAGAGGAGGATACCACATTCTTTCCAAAGACTGCATACCCCGGCGTTAATAAAAATGTTGTTATTTTTACAGTTTTGCATTTTTATTTTTATTTTATTTCCAAAAAAATTCAATTTTCTTCCTTTTCAGAAACTTTTTTCATTAGCATTGCCTATTTAATAGTTTCAGCATCACAAGGGGTTTTGGTGTTTTGGGTGTAAGAAATTGGCAGGGGAAAAAAACAAAGGCTTGTTACAATAAGGGGGCAAAGTGCAACTTTTAGAAAGAGGAGGTTGTATCCTGCAATATGGGCAAATGTGATGAGGTTTCTTGCAATTAACCATAAGGCAGTGTATTGCAAAAATTAATCAAGTGCTCAGACTTACGTCCGATAATATTCAGTTGATTACTTCTGACAACAGCTAAGCAATAGATGAATTGTCGTTGCCTCTGCACACAACAGAAGCCAAGAGTGTCGTCAGTGTGTGGATAACTTTGATAGAAAAACTGGGGGAAAAAGGCTAAATTGCACAAATGTACCTATCGACCTTCATGTTCTAATTTAATTACAAACAAGTACCATGAATTATCACCCCCGATTGCAATTAAATACTATCAACTTTTCTTCAGTCAACAAATGTTATATTTAACTGCCATGTCATTAATATTTGACTTGTTTCCCATTTCACCCTTATGTTCTCAGCCAACCCCTAAAATTTCGAGGGGGATGATGGTCCATTAAGGCACAAAATTTAACGTCGTATGGTAGTTATGTCAAAAAAAAATGTTCATGGTACTTATCTCTAATTATTAAAGTTCATAGTATCAATCATAAAAAACGTGAAAGTTGATGTGTACATTTATGCAATTTAGCTGGAAAAAATTATGGTAGAGCATGAAACATGCCTCATTTGTGATGACAACTATTGGATCACTTATAGGAAACTGTCTTCCACCTTTCGTTGTGAAACTTAAATCAGGTAACTGAATTAAAGTCTCATTGGAACTGCGAGCATCAACAAATGTATTAAATAAAGACTAAAATAACTTGTTCTAGGCATCAACAAAATGAAATTGTAAGTACGAGCGAAAATGACCTTATATGATAACAATGTTCAAAAGGAACACCGATACCAGCTTTATATGGCTTATCATGCACTTGAGCATTGAACTGAAAAAGGACATCAACAAATAATGTTATTGGATGCTACCATAGTTTAGATTAGTGCATGACCATGTGAAACTTACGCTCGTAGTGAGAATTGTGTAAGCCGGATCAGACAAATATGTGAAAGATGTACCCGAGTCAACAAGAGCACTAACACCTACATTTATGGAATTGTTCCCTACAATTACTCCAGTCATGCTGATGTTGTATATGGAGCTGACAAAAAACATAGGAACACAAACAAACATTAAACAGGAAAACTATATAAAATTTTCAGTGCAAAGAAAAGAAATAAAATCAATGAAAGCGTTTATCAAAAAAGGGAGGGTTGGTTGCACACCAAAAAAAACCCTGTAGTCTACCAGTTCTGACACTTGTACCTCTCCTCAAGTAATATTTATAGCACAAACACCTCCTCTGTTCATCGACCATAACCCTCAAACACACTCAAATTCTACTCTAAACAACTCAAGCTAGTTTTGACGTTAAATTAGACAATTAATTGAGTTATTTATAATTGAATTTGAGTGTTCATTAAGGGCCTTTGGTCAGTGAGCAGAGGGGGGTATTCACGCCAACAGAATCACTTGAGAGAGTATAAGTGTGTGCTACACAGGGTAAACTACAGGTGTGTTTTGTGCAAATAACCCTAAAAAAATTAGAGGCAGTCAATATGACAAGATAACTAGAAAATAAACCACTCACTGCGAATATTCAATATTTAATGGAGTTTCTTCTTGGTCTGAGCTCCCATTGTCCCCAAAACTAATTCTCCCCATACCATCGCGTCCAAAGCACATGGAAAATGAATTTGATGTGATGCCTGAACTTGATAAAGTGCTCGGTACCGATACTTTCTCCATACCAAGCCCTAGAAGACCATTGGGAGCTGCGGCATCCAGAAATGAACCAGTCTGAACCTGTCCACAACTGCACATCAATATACAATTGATTACATTCTGAATAAATAAGAAAACGAAAAAGACTGATCAGTGAGATATTAAAGCAGCCATACCCAAAAACAATTGGTGCTTTAACAACTTTAGGGCTGATATCTTCTGTTGTCAAATACAAAACGTCTTGAACTAAAACCCCAGAAGAAGATGTGTCGGCAGACACATATGCAACATTGTAAGGACACCGGCTGCTATCTCCAGAACATTTTCTCTGAAGCTCACAAAAGCTGCTATTGCAAGGAACACTTTGGCTTGTTGCCGACATGCTAGGACTATACATGCTGAAATCGAAATCCTGTCGTGTATGTTTATCAGATGAAGTATACAAATAGAAGCAGACTAGAAAAGAAAATTGCTGAACAACATGTAACTTAATAAAGTCGCATGCATAGCACAAAACAATTAAAAATAAGAACAAAGCAGAGCGAGTTAAAGGAAAGTAGCAGTTGAGATTATTACATTTGAATAATTATAGGGTGACATGGTCCTCCGTACCATCATGTGTAACAAATATTGGTAAATTATCTGAGATTCCGATGCAACCTTAAAGAGAGTATGTGCTGTTAAGTCTAGATGTTGACCATGCCTAATAGTAAGTTGACTTCTTGAATGTACTTCCTCATGCAAATCTATCCTTCTCCCATTCAAGTAGACTTTCTCCAAGTCAGAAAGATATTGAAGGATGCTGACTTGTCTTTCAAGAATATGGCAAACCCTTCAGTTGTCCTAGTTTCTATGTCCAGGAACTTGGGAACTGATTAAGTTATTGTAGACGTATATCGACAGCCAGTCATAGAAATGTATAATCTTCCTGGAGCCTGGTCCATATAGACCCCATTTAGGTATAGTGATGAGAACAACGAATGTTGTAGTGAACGGATTCGGAGTTTGTTCGGTTGGTCGGCGAATAAAGAATATTCGGTTTATGCGGTGAATATTCGGTTTATTCAAATTATGCGGCCATCAATATTTTCATATAAATATTACATATAAAAAATTCAGAAAAATATAAAGATATAAAAAACTAACATACGCGTGGCTTAATGGTAAGGCGCCGAACTAAATCGGAAGATTGTAGTTTCGAATCTCGGTTGAGAAAGAAAAATGAGGATAGAATGTTTGTGAAATAATAAGTGCGGATCCCATTTGTATTTTAATTAAGTTGCGTATATCCCACACTTTATTTTTTTGTTGTGTTTTTTTTTTGTTTTGGACCTAATGGGTCAATTCGGCCGAATATTCGCGTCATTCACTGGAATATACGGTTTGTGTGGCGAATATTTGGTTTGACCGCATATTCGACCAAATATTGTAGTATTTGTTTGTTTTGCCACCGAATCCGAATATTCCGTTTTTTCAACAGTGACGACGACGACGATACTCTGTAGCATTACTTGCTGCATTCAGAGAGCACTAGCTGCTTCTGCGGGCACTAAGTTGAAAGCTTATGGATTGATTAATTATATTACAACTGTTTTAGCGAGTCAAACTACAGTTGAGGTACAAGCTATTCGGTTCATTTAATCCTTATATGGAAAACTTAGTATTAATTTTATTCCAGACAAGGATTATATCCTACTTAGAAACTGTATCTTGCAGGCTGCAGCCAACCAAACACTAGAGAACATCATGCCACAACGTTTTTCAGCATATCAAACTACGTATCATTACCAGTAGTTGCAGATATCCATAAATATACATTGTCAAATCCTTTCAAGATTTAACTCAGTTTTATTTCAACATTGACACACAACAGGAAATTCTTAGCTGTAAAGTCCTTCCTAGCAAGACGATCTTTGTCAATCTTTATGCATCATACTTCCTAACTCCAAAGAAGAAGAAAAGTGGGAAATTTTTTACCAGTTATCAACCCCAGCGAAATCCTAAAATGACACTTGCCCAAACAGTTAGCAATCCACTTGACCAAACAGTAAGCGATCCACTCGCATCTTCCTTCAGCAATGTCCTCGCTGCAATTGAAATAAAAGGCTATCTCCTAGAATTATTCTTATTTCTCCATTAATCATTGCTATCTCACATCCTTATCCTGAATCATATGTCAGGCTTATAAAGTAAATAAAAAAGCTTCAATTGTCTAGGACTCTGAAAACAACACAACCGTGAATTAGCTTAATGATACACATGGTGTTAATGTATGACAACGAAACCCAAATTATGGTCCCGTGTGATCTGCAACAGCCCGAGCAGTAAATGTTAAAGGTTGCAGTTTAGCTCAATTCCAGCTTAAGCTTTTCGGGAAAAAGGTGATTATCATATGATTAATTCATCCACACAAACTTCCAATCTAGTAATCCCCACTTAAATTGCTACCTAATTTCCAACAAATCGCTAGAAATCAAACATAAACACTATCAAAATCATTGTAAAAAAAATCTAGCTAACAGGATTAAAGGAAGATGAGAACCATACAAATCCATTAATGCCAGATTTCGTAGGAGCACAGCTGGTACAATCACAGGGCACCCAAAACAGATCACTTCCAGTATCCAACGCCACCAAAAACGTCACATTTGGAGTCCCCAACGAAACCAACGCATAGTGCAAACTAAAAAGACACAACAACAAATTATCAACCAAAATCTTTTTTTTTTCAGCCCAATTGAAAACCTTAACGATTGAAAAAATCAGCAGATGCTTACAATCCCAAGCTGTTGAATCGAACGGTGGAGTTTCCGTCAGCGAACGTGAGCTGCTCCTGAGGCGCCGACGCCAGCAGGAGGCGGCGGTCGTGGCCGGCGAGGGCGGCGTAGTAGGCGGCGGAGCCTTTCTCCGGCCATCCTCCTGGAAGATGGTGGGCTCTCGACTCGGCCCAGCGGCGGACCTCGTCGGAGAAGCGATGGTGGAGATCGAAGCTGAACCTGGTGCCGCTCGCAGCGGCGATCAAGAAGAGGAGAGAGAAGAGGACGATGGGGGCAACAGAAGGCGACGTCATTGTGGAGAGAGAAAGTGAGGGGAGAGAGAAAGTGGGTTGCTTGTTGAGATTTTGGGGGAAGTCGGTAGAGTTAGCGGTAGTTCGCCGTCGCGGTCGTACTTAGACCGCCCCTTTTACTTCCTCATCTTTTTTTTTCCCTTCTCTATTTTTAATAGTTTTTTTTTCTTTTTTAGGAAATTTATGAGACGGGTCCCAATTATTTATTTATTTTGCAAATGAAAGTTCCAGGTAATAATATGGTTTTTTTTTTGAAATAGGATGTTTTTAAATTTATATTATTAAAATAGGGTAGTTAAATTTTTTTTTATGAAAATAGGACGGTTTGATGGACCCCATCCCCTTCCCAGTTTAGAGGGCGGGTTCCTAAAACCCGCCCTCTACCTACCTCCCCTCATTTTTGAAGAGGACGGGTCAACCCGCCCTCTCCTTTACAAAGGAGAGGGGAACCCGCCCTTTTTAAAAAATTTTTTTTAATCATGTGGGGTCCACAAACCATCCTATTTTCATAAAAAAAAAATTAACTATCCTATTTTAATAATATAAATTTAAAATCATCCTATTTCAAAAAAAAAACCTAATAATATCCTTCCTTTTGTAGTTATCGAAAATGAAGGAGTTTTTGCATTATGCCTCTCTTCAATTATTTCTCACTTGATTACTTAGATGTTGATGCATGTATTGTTGGGATTGTGTTTTGTATCTGTTTGCGTGTTTAAGAATCATATGGACTAGGTCATTTATTGGGTGGATCATAACAGGTCATGAGTGGTTTTACGGTTGTAATACTGTAATTGAATCTTTCTTTTGGGACAAGAGATGTGTGTTTGAGATGGAGAGAGAGAGAGAGAGAGAGTTGAGTTGTGTGAGAGCTTTGCAACTTTTCATATCGATAGAATTTTCATGTTTGTGTTTTGTCTCGTGGATATAGACCGAGGTGGACGAAGTGAAATCCGGTTTTTATCTTCTTTGCATATGATCGTTTTGTCCCATGAGCTTGATGCGTCTATAATGCCCAGGGGATCGGTATCCCCCAACATGTACATCTTCCTTTGCTTTTACTATTTGTTAGTGATTAATTTAATATCCTCTACAATTTTTAGGTTTCAGCTAATCTCTTGATGGCTATAAAGATAACAATGAAACTACGGGGCAATTAAGTTTTTTCCAATTTTTATTTTCGATCATTTTTTGTAGAACATATGTTTTATATACAATTACTCTTAAAAATTTTTATTAGCATTATGGAGGGTCAAAGATGTTATTAGATAGATAACGAGTAATGATTTATTTGCCGATGCGGTGGAATCCATGTAGTCTGTATGGATTCCCATTGGATATAAGACGGGCCATATTATCCACTATATAGGTACTCAAATCCAGGAGCGGATCCACATGTACAGATAGGTGGCCGTCTCTCCTAAACTTTTGGGAGAACTAATGTATATATCTCAATTGTGAATGATTAATATATAACCACTTCTCACCTTAATAGCCAGCACATTCATTAATATATAACGCTTCTCACGGTATTCATTTTCTCTTCTTCCTATTTTTTTGGTTGAGATTTTCATTTTTTATTTTTTCTTTAAATGCATTATAGCAACGTTAGGATCAAGAAGCAGTGATAGGCCATATATCCAATATTACATGAATTAGCAATCTTGGTAAGTCTTTACATATATTCCATCTATCGTATTATTTGTATACAAATATCAATGTCAGGAGTAATGATTTAAATGATAATATTTCGGTAGGTTTTTGCAGGATTTTCTTGTTTTTTCCTTAAATTGTTTGTAAAGGTTTATATATAATAAAAACTACTTATATGCTAATAATATAATAATTAAAGAATAACGAAAATTTGATATTTAAAATTAGATATGTAATACTGAATATTGCAAGTTGTAGGCTTTTTTGAATAACAATTTATAACCATTTAAAATTTTCACACTACCAGGTATTACGTCCTGGATCCGCAAAAAAGTATAGAAAAGCCAGATAAAACATAAAATTTTGACATTTTTTAAATATTAGGTATTATGTAAAATATTAATATTTTGAAGGAAACACAAAACTTCACGATTTTTTATGCTATATAGCATACAAAGAATTGCAAAATCAAAAAAATATTTTTAAAGTTTTAGCGATTTCTGTATAGTATAAGAAGCAAAATTTTGAATAATGGCAAATAAAAAAAATGATATTTTAAAAAGTTCGCGATATTTATGTGCAATAACAAACAAAATATTGAAAAAAGACTAATACAAAAAAAATTGAGATTTTTAAAAATTTTCACGATTTCCATGTGTTAACATGTAAACAGAAAAATAAAAAGTTCTCTATTTCCATGTGTTAATATTTAAAATCTAAAGAAAACAGAATCTTAAAATTTTAAAAAAATCATGATTTTCATTTGCTATAATATAATGCAAAATATTGAAAATTTTAAAAAAATAGAAAACTTTGGGATTTTTTAGAATAACGTTATTTTCCTGTGCTATAGCAAGCACAATATTGAAAATCCGAATAGTAGAAAATTTTGATCTTTAAATTTCACGATTTTCATTTGCTGGCATTCAAAATATTGAAAAATTGAAGAAAACTGAATTTTTTTTAGATTTTTGAAAATCTCACGATTTTTTTGTGCTACAAGCAAAATATTGAAAAAGCGAAAATACAGAAAAGTTTGAGATCTTTTAAAATTGTGTAATTTTTGTACGTTCAAAATATTATAAATTTGAGAAAAATAAATAATTTTTTGATTTTTATAAATTTCATGATTACAATGTGCTATAGCATGCAAAACAGAAAAATTTAATATTTTTGAAAATTTCATGATTTTCGTAAGTTATGCATAATATTAAAAAATGAAGATAGCAGAAAATTTTGTGATTTTCATATGCTATATTACGAAAAATATTTCAAAAATGAAGAAAAAATATTTTATTTTTGAAAATTTCATATATAAGTTTCTTGTACTATATAACAGCGAAATATTGGAAAATAAAAAAAACAAAAATTTGAGATTTTTAAAATATTGTCATATTCGTGTTTTATATATAGGATGTAAAATGTTGAAAATTTATGGAAAACAAAAATTTGGGATTTTTTTACATTTTATGATTCTTATGTGATATAACAAGAAAAATATTGAAATACCAAAGAAAAAATTAAAATTTTAGATTTTAAAAAAAATTATGATTTTCGTATGCTATATCAAAGAAAATATTGAAAGGCAAAAGAAAAATACCGAATTATTTGCTAGTTAATCCTTTATTTATTTTACATATGAGATAATACAACTTCCAAATCATATATCAATAAACTTTTAAATTAATATGATTTTCTTGACTTTTGTAATACCCATTTCCGATATACCGTAACCGTATTTTAATAAATAATTTCCAAATATTTTCCCCAAATTTTCATACATAATTTTCTAAAATTTTCTAAAACCTAAACGTTTACCCTAATTAAACCCTATCCCCTTTTTATATTTTTCCTAATTCTTATTTTCTAAACCCTGGCCCATGACCCATCCCTAACCCAACCTGTTCCCTCCAACCCGACCCAAACCTATTACCTACCCGACCCGAACTCCCGCCACGTCCCCTTCTTCTCCTTCTCCTCCCCTTTTCTTTCCCACCTTCTCTGCGACGTCCTCCCCCCACGACCTGCTCCTCCTCATCCCACGTCCTCGCGCCCACCTCCACGACGACGAAGCCCACGATCCCAATAACTCGCACGACCCGTGCTCACCCACGACAAGCTCCTCCATCTCCCTCGCCAACCACCCACGATCACCTCCACCTTCTCACGATCTCTCCCATGCAAACTCTAGCTGCCTCTCATCTTCTTCTCCTCATTCCTCTCCTCCCGAGCACCTCCACCGACCATCCAACTGTAACAACTCAAATTTCGATATACATAAATTTCATTTAAAATTAATGTACAATTGGGGTATTTATAATTCTTGTGAAATCTATAAGTATTTGTTTTGATTTAGAATAGCAAGAAGGAGCTTGTGGCTCACTAGTAAGACCTTGCATTGCTGAACCATAGCACCAGAGTTCAAATCCCATCAGCCACAATATCTTTTTATTTTAAACTCTTTTAATCTTTTAGAAGCCCAAGAGTCTACACGTGCAACACACGTAATAGGGTAAGTTTCAGAATAATCAAACATGTTAAATAGGCTAGTTGAAACGTCAGGGACACGTGGCACGAATCCGAGCCCCCAACCCCATGAATGGACCGGCGATATTTACTGTTCGGCCGGCGCCACCGGTCCAACATGGCCCAAACCCTAATTTTTTCTTTTGCCCTAGACTCTTGAACCCCCCATAACTCCAGTATTATTTGTTTTCTCTGCATATTTACAGATCACAATAAAATTCATATTTAAACCTATTTTATTACAAATTTTAATACACCCATTCACTACACTAAAGCCTAGCTTTATCTATAAATACCACCCCTCATATCACCCCTACCCACTCACAAATCCCTATCAAAACTCTCAAGAAATTTCCAAGTCCCTATAGTATGCAAGTGGAGTTAACGAAGGGCAAAACACCGACGAAGTTCCGGCAACGACCCAAGGAGTTTCCGGCGATGAAACGAAACACCGACGAATCCTAGACCTCCTCCTACCTCCCCCCTCTCATCAAAACCAGTAAGTCCCATTTCCTCTCTCATCTTCATCTTTAAAACGTTACAAAACTAAAACCCGACGGAAGCGGAGTTAGTCCGACTTCTGATTTGGTTCTCTTTAAAAACTATAATTTTCTTAATCAAGATAACTTCATATTCTTACATATTGCTTAATAAATATTAAAAAACTCAACAAAATAAGTTTCACATCAAAATAATCATTTTTATAACTTTTATCATACTTTTTCAGAAAAATACCATATAGTTTAGTTTCGACATAGACCATCATATTCTTTGCTATACCTTTAGATAGTTCACGAGATAATGACCTACCCCATCACAACACACATCTCTATCATAAAACGATGAATTTTGGGACAATATAATACGGGAAATACAACTTTACAAATAAATACTCTAACTTATAAAACCGTTTTCTTTAAAAGGTGTATTTAACTTTCCATGCAATTGAGCCTCTACAATCCATTTTGAGGACCCCGTTTGGGATGGTGAGGATTATCGTACATTCTCGGACTTAGTAGAGCGAGATGCAGACCTCCGCAAAAAGCATCCGATCTCGATGGAATTTTTATACATTTTTCTTTAGAAAATAAGATTTTTACGAGAAAATAAATTAATTTATTTTCGTTAAATATGTATATATAAATATTACCAAATTACTTATTTTAAATATATATATGATTCCATGTTTTCAAAACTCAAGAAAAGAATTCAATATTTCATGAAACTACCATGATAATTCAAAACAATATTCATATTACAAATAAATACCATATATTGTGAAATTAGGTTTTATTCACTAGAAATGTCACATTTATAAAATATACATCAATGAAAACCCTAAAGATGATAATTAAATACTTGAGGTGTATTTTGAAATTTACCAATTTTTTTTTACATAAAACCCCCTCAAGTTATACTAAATTACAATAAGGACCCTACTAAACATAGGTTTAAGCGGGACCAGTCTTTTGAGCCTCAGGAAGCAGGAGATATGGGTGCTTGCCTATTTAAGGTAGACAACTTAACAAACGGTGTTATCAATACGGTAATTGTCTTGGAAAAAGACACAAATCCTGCCGTCCATGTGCAGCAGTTACCGATAATATCAAAACCTAACTCAGGACTTCAATTTCTTTTCTAATTATCTGACTTAGACTGAGTCTAAATATAATCGATCTGACTTGAATGTGATTCAAGTATAAAACCCAATTCAATATGAATCCAACTATTCAATCCATTCAATCTATTCAACTTGACTGAACCGAACCATGAATATACTCCATTTACATGTTCATCCATTATATCCGTTCCATTACTGATATCATGGTTTCGGCAAGTCATCCATCTATACAATTTATAATACAATACAATGCAATACAATACAAACAATACAATAAAGATATCGCGGGGTTTATAAGGGGTAGATTGGTACGGAAGGTGTTAAAAGTGGCACAAGACTGCAACTATAAGACACCTAATCTGAATCTCCATTGCCGTTGTACCGTAACTGAACGGTTCCTTGTACTCCGTATACCTTAGTTTCCGGGATAGTGAGACTCCTCTCGTATACACTGGCCTCTTCTGTACCAAGCTACAAACAACAACGTTAACACTAAATAACAACATTAAACAGCTATATTCTATTCTGTTTATTCTATTCTTATCTATCTACGGGACTTACCGAGCGACTTGTTCGCTGACGACATTCTCTTTCTTTTTCTTTGGAATGTCGTCAGGTGTTTCGGACTCACTGGAGATCGAGCCCAGAAGTGAGGACTTGGATCAG
Source organism: Agapanthus africanus (assembly GCA_030015575.1). Lineage (NCBI taxonomy): Eukaryota > Viridiplantae > Streptophyta > Magnoliopsida > Asparagales > Amaryllidaceae > Agapanthus > Agapanthus africanus. Next base: position 450,180,171 of record JASDDO010000010.1, on the reverse strand, counting down.
TTTACTGAAGACCCAGAGTTTTAAATCCACTTGTACATTACATTTCATTTTCATTTCTGTTATGCCATTGTTTAGGCATTGCTTTCAGCACATGTATTTCCATTTCAGTTGTATTGTAAAAAGAATGTTAATAAATAAAATTGTTGTTCATTTATATCTTGTCTCTTGTGTACATTTTATTTTATGTTGCTTAGATACGCTTAGTGTGTTTACTTCTGAGTAAATACATCGCGTGAACCATCGCGTTCTCTGCCCATACGCTGGGAAGCGGGGTGTGACACCAATCGAGCCCCACTCCTCCTTCTTCTCTTCGCCTTCGCCGCCTCCAGCACGAGCTCCTCGCCTCCATCTGCACCGCCGCCTTAGCCCTCCATCGTCTAGCCCCAGCCAACGAACTCGAGCCGCCGCTACACCCCACGCTCAACCTCATCGCCTCAACCAACCCACGGCCGCACACTCATAGCTGCCTACTGCACCCTCGTCTCCTCTTCCGACTGTGAGGGACTCCACCGCCGACCTCCAACAACGCCGCCGATCTCCTCCTCGTCACCAACATAGCACCACCACCATCATCACCATCGCTGCCTCCTCCGCCGATGTAATACCCAGTTTTCTTTGAACATATTTCTCGTATTTATAAATCAAAGTTTCCCAAAAATTTTCTATTAGAATATTTCCTATAAATAATCTCCTACACTTTCTAATATTAATTTACTAAACTTTTATTTAATTCATTAAATTTTATTTTCTAATTCTAATCTAACCCGCACACCCCAAGCCCAGCCCATGAACCCTTTCCTCACCCTTCACCCCAAACCCGACCCGAACCGAACACTCACCCCCACTCCTTTCTTCTTCTCCCTCTCGTTCTTTTCCCGCGCGAATCCTCTCTCCTCCTTCTTCTCTCTACCCGCACGACGCTTCCCCCTCTTCTCGCAACTGCTCCCTACGACCCACGCCCACGCCACGACGGCCACGCCCACTCCCTCAACTACCCCGTGAGACCTTCTCCCCCTCGAAGACCCTAGCACCCACTCCCCTTCACTGCCTTGTTCCCCGCCGAAACATGGAGACACGACCGCACGGGTCCGTTTCACCTGAATTTCGAGGGCAGATGCTAATTGGTGCTATCCGTCCATCTCTCCGAAAATACCAAGTTGATTTATGGCACCGTATATCGGAGGTTTAAACGGATGCGGCCGATGTAGCAGACTTCGTCAGATTCCCCCTCGTTGATGAGGGGTTTTTGATTGTGGGGACGCACTTCTCTGCAGGCGCAAGCCCCTGCAGTTAATTACGCTACCGTATCGCGGTAACCATTTTCTCTTTCTCCAGATGGTCACTTCGTGTCGTGGGTGTTTGTTTTGTTTTTGGTTGCCCGTGGATTGTATACGGAGACTAATTTATGTTGTCGTCCATAGGGCGTGGATTAGTCCAAATTCATATCTTCTTAGATTTGGGTTTGGGGGTTGGGTTTAAGGATACATTAGCCTCATTTGAGACTAAGCTCAACTTAAACGTTTGTTAAGGATACGTTAGTCTCATTTTAGACTAAGATCAACTTAACGGGATCATTTAGATCCAACAAAAGAGCATTTGGACTCTATTGTTTAGTTTAGAGACATTGCGGTCGATTAGTTTAAGAACATTACGGTCCAATGTTAGTTTAAGGACATCTCGGTCCAGGTTAAGGACATCATAGTCCGTGAGTTTAAAGACCTCACAGTCAAGGCTAAGGACATCATAGTCCGTGAGTTTAAAGACCTCACAGTCAAGGCTAAGGACATCATAGTCCGTGAGTTTAAAGACCTCACAGTCAAGGTTAAGGTCATCATAGTCCGTGAGTTTAAGACCTCACAGTCAAGGTTAAGGACATCATAGTCTATGGGTTTTAAAGGACACCACAGTCCGTGGAATGTTTGGTTGTCGGGACCCGTCACCTTTCTGAAGACGTTGAAGGATTACAACGACAAATATCAGAGGAGTACAGAGATGTACCCTCGAACCGATGTGAGTTGGTTGAAAGATCTATAGTCCAATTTGGGGCTAAGATCTGTTGACATATTTATGAGCAGATGAGCTCAATTAATATGAGTTGAGGACTTATGGACAATCTTGGGCTAAGTCCAATCAGGTTAAAATGTTTAACATTGTATTTTGGGCTGTTGAGCCTTTATTTGGGCTTGGCCCTTTTAACAATGCTGAGCATTGATTTATATCTTGACAATGTTTTTGTCTTTTATTGAATGCAGAGCATTCATCAGAGCTCTGTGCTTTTTAAAGAACAATTTATGTTCTGTCAGCGCGACACGTGGTGCGCTAGGCGCTTTGCGCTAATCAAAAAGCGTAGTGCGCTTCTGCCAAGTAGCGCACATGTAAGGGACACGTGTCGCACTCAGCGTTAGGCGCCAGATGATGAGCGCATGATGCCAGTTTATGAGCGCTGAGCGCTAATCCATGAGCGCATTGTGCTTTCAGTTTAGTGGCGCACACGTGAGTGACACGTGGTGCGCTTGGCGCTGAGCGCCAGCACATGAGCGCAGCGCGCTATTTCAGAAGCGCAAAACGCAAGTTGTTAATTGGCTCATACGTGATTGACACGTGGCGCATTTGGCGCTGAGCGCCAGTTCAGAGAGTGCAGAAGCGCAGTTCAAGAGCGCAAAATGTAGTTCAAGAGCGCAAAGCGCATCTGATCAGTTTTATGATCTGAGAAACAAATGTATGTTCTTTTAAAAGAGACTTTGTCTCAAGATCTAAGAACAACGTTCTAATTTTTGGAGGAGATATTTCCAATCTTTTATGTTGATGAAAGGTTTTGCCTTTATAGATCCATGATCTGTGAGAAGAATTATGTTCTTTTTCTTTTTTATTTTATGATGAGATCTCTTGATCTTTTTGTGAAAGACCTTGGTCTTGTAGATCTATGATCTTTAAAGAAGTAAATTCTTCTTTTTATAAGATGATTTCATCTCTATGTTCATCATTATCATTTTACCTTGAAGAAGGATCTTCTTGTAAAAGCTTGCTCTTTATCTTTGAGTTTCTCAAAGTTTAGGGGGGGGGGGGGGTTTCTTTCTCTTTTTCTATATATCTCTCTCTCCCTGAGACTTGAAGCCTAGGGGCCTTTTTATAGGGTAGGCTGATTTGTTGAATCAGTTAAAGAGATCTTTCTCTGATTGATTTGGGGATGTTTCCCCACCATTGGATCCCTGATTCTAGGGCTTCTGTTTTACAGAAGGCAATCTTCTTATTTTTAACAAGATTGGAAAATCTTTCCATACAGAATTTATTCTGTCTTTTGGTAATTTTTATTTACCATTGGATCATTGATCCAACGGTGCTCTGATTTATAGAGCACAATCTTGTTATTTAGAAAGATTTTGAGGAATTTTTCCTTAACAGAGTTTAATTCCGATTAATTAATAATTTATCATTATTATTAGATCTTTTGATCTAATGGTGGGGAGTTTTTAATTCCAGCGCTAGCGCACCCGTGCTTTGCACGTGGTGCGCTGCTCAGAGCGAAGTGCACTTGGCGCTAGTGCACACGTGCTTTGCACGTGGTGCGCTGCTCAGAGCGCAGCGCACTTCGCGCTAGCGCATTCGTGTCTTACACGTGATGCGCTACCTAGAGCGCAACGCACCTAGCACTAGCGCATCCGTGTCTTACACGTGGTGCGCTTCTTAGGGTGCAACGCACTTGGCGCTGCATTTGAAGCGTTGCTTCAATTTGAAATTTAAATTTCTAACAGAGCTTTGCTCTGATTGGGGGAAACAAATGCCCCCACCGTTGCGCTCACGTGGCCCACACGTGAGTGCAGCGGTGGCAGCATCTGCGCCCTCGGATCAATTGAGAAGTTGAAATGGCACCCAATGCCTATAAATAGGACCTTTGGTCCTTAGGATGATCACTGTTCATCTTCTTCCTTGTTTTTCTGAGAAATTTCATTCTCTCACAGAGCATAACTCTCCATCTTAAGAAATTTCAAAAGTCAAAACTCTGCCAAAACTTAGATAAAGATTAAATCTTTTAAAGTTCTAGGGTTTTACCCATTAACAGAGCCTTACTCTTCATAGATCTTTGATCTAGAGAAAACCCTTTTAGGGTTTCATTAACAGAGCTTTTGCTCTCTTCAAATCATGAAGAACTCTTAAGAGTTTGTTCATGGATCTTGAAGATCTCAGAATTTTTTAATTCGTATATAAAAAAATTGTTTTTTTTAATTTTCTTGATGGATTATTCCATCATTTTCTTCCAGAGCAAGGTTCTTGAGGAATTTTTATTCCTTCATGATTAGAGTTTGACAAGTGTCACTCTGTCACAGAGCACTGCTCTCAAGGGGAGATTTACTTCTTAGCCTGAGGGATTTCTCATTTAATGAGAATTTCTTTTGAGGATTTCCTCACTTAATGGCAGCCTCATCAAATGATGAGGTTGTTTTATTAATGATGAACTGTCATCTAGATTTTGTGGGTCCCTCTTTTAGTCCCCTTTGTACTGCATTGCAGTGCGGTACAAATTTTAAAGTACCAAATGTCAGAATTTAAATTATAGCACCGACAATTGACTTTTGTCCCTTTTTGCGCAGGCAACATGTCTTTCGATCCTTTTTTCCCGTTTGTTCGTTCAGAAGGAGGATTCCCTGGAGCGCCTGTAGACCGAGAAGTCTTAACTTTGATCAAAGATCATGACCTGGAACATAAGTATCTTCACCTTTGGGAGACATGGTATAATCAGATTATTAAGGGTCGGCAAAGCTTTTCGTGCGCGGTACCCTCAGAGCCCATCATGGCGATCCATTACGCCGACCTACCCCCCGTGAACTATACCGTGGAAGAAGTCAACTGGACTTCGGGAGGTCTTTTTCAGCCTGCTATGGCTTCGATACCCGTTCAGCCTCCAATGGTTTTGGATACCCTGGGGCGACGTATTTGTCAAGGCGAGGCGCGACCGTGGGGACAACCATATATGATTGGCCTAATTCCTCGTCATCCGACTGGTTATCTGCAATGGGCCCGTTATATTTTGTCGGTGAAGAAGTCGCAATTGCTAATGCTTGGGTTGTATCCCGCAATTTATGCTTCTCTCTTCCAGTATCCTACGCTTCCCGCCTGATGGGTTAAGGCCTTTCTGGAGCAGTGGAATATTCCTACCCATACCTTCCTTTCACTGGACCGAGAAGTATCGATCTCCTTAGAGGAATTTGAAGAAGTTTCTGGCTTACCGGTTATGGAGGAGCATTATGAGGAACTGCTTCCTACAGATGAATATGTTTTGGGTGCCAAGCCAGTGATGACCGGCTTTACCCTGGAGAGCGCCATTCAACACCAATTTCCTAGTTTGATCAAAGTGTTGAATATTTATGAGGGCCTTTTCCTCGAATCTGGGAGCCGCGGGGTTAATTTTGAAGACTTCATCGCTCGTTTTCTTCATCCGTAGGTCCTCTCGAAGGAGGCTGCTAAATTCGCCACGCTTGATGACCTTTTCGGCTTAGGTTTAAACAACCTACCGACGGCGGAGGCAGATCGGAAGAGTTTCTTCCTTCCCAACACTCCAGTTGTTTCTTTCACGGAGGTCGCAGTCCCTGGGATTGATGAGGAAATGTTCTTTCTGGGGTTTCTTGGGCTATGGCTGAGCTGGTTTGCGCTCCTGATGCACTTTCGCCGTATGAGGCCGTCTGTCTTCTATCCGGCTCATTGAATGATTATTGGGGTGAAAGTGGCTGTCGGGGTCGCCGGTTGAGCTCATTTGTATTACGACCTTAGTCAAGCGGCGGATACTACTGAACCCGGAGTGCATCATGTGAACTTCTTGATGCATTCTTCATGTCATGGCTCGAGCTACATGCACTTGGCGTTTTTGGTATCCATAAAAGGCCTTCATTCTATAACAGGTGCGGCTTCCCCCGGATTATGCGATTAGTCGGCGCATCTATTGTAAATCCGTCACTGTGGGAAGCTAGAGGTTTGCTCCTTCATCCTCGCACGGTTGGAGATGGCATGACCTTTACCGACAAGATTTTGACCATCGGCAAAGAGTCTGCAACAATGGTGCAGCCATTGCAGAACATTTTTAAAGATGGAGCCTCTGTTTTGAAAGCTCGGGAAATCCTCCATTTGTATTCTATCAGACCGGGCTTTCTAGTGTTTAGGCAAAATGATGCGGCGTTATTCATGAGATACAATCCGCATCATTTTGCCCAACAATTGAGCTATAATCAGGGAGTTCCGCTGGAGGCTTTCTTGCTAGAACCTGCTGCCACCGAAGAGGGGATGCGAAACGCGCTGCATCATTTTATGCGCGTGAACACAGGGTCCAATTTCTTTATCAGTGAACCGAGATGTGTCCTGAAAGCCCTTAGTGTGTATGTGGCATGGTACCAGCATTCAACGGGCGCCGTCATCAGGGAAGAGAAGCAACTGCTGCTCGATCGCAAAGGTGCACCCCTGCTGGCGATCGAAACGTCCCCCTAAAGCGACGGACCATTGTCCCACCTCCGCTAAGAGAAGCTGCCGTGATCGAAGTCCCGCACGACAGGCCCGAGCTACCGATACCCCGGGCTCCTGTAGAAAAGGTGACTGTAGCTTCCCCCGATTCTGGCGTGGGTTCAGATATCGGGACTCATCGTCCTAAAGTGCCTAGCAAGCGTAAGCTTGTGCTAGCTGCGACCGGAGCTCGCTTGCAGAAGAGGAAGAAAAAGTCGATCCTTTCTGTCGACGTTGTACTCGGCCAGGAGCCTCACGCTCCTTATGGCGAGGGCCTGAGCGAGTATGGGAAAAACGAGGGTCTATTCATGCCGCCAGATGATACTGATCTGGCGGCTGCCATTGCAGCTTCTGAGCAATTGGCAAGCCACGAAGCAGGAATGGCCATCCTCGTGCAATCAGGTAACCATTAGCTGTATCTTTCGTTATTGCATCATAATTTTGTCATAATCTTTTGACTGACACTTTTTCTCCTTTTTTAACAGGCATTTCCACCGAAGAAGCTCTTGTGGCTTCTCTTAGGACCTTTAAGGAGGAGGAAAGGATTCACGCTTCGCTGGGCGTTGGTATATTTCGGCTCACCGCGTCTCTGCTCCCGTTTCTTATGGGTAATCTGACCCATGCTTTTCATCTTATTACAGGAGCTACCTCTACTCAGGTTATTCCAGGCGTGGCACTGACTTCACAGGGCAGTGCGGAGATGCTTCCTGGGTCGGCTATCGAAGTCTCAGTTCCCCCGGTATTGCCAAAAGAAGCTTCACTTAAGCAACCGATGACGGACGCCATAACGGCTTCAGAGGTAACCCTTGGCGCGGACGATGACGTCCTATTGAAGAAGGTCTTTAGAAGATCTGCCCTCACGGCCCGGGTGGAGAGGACGCGTAGGATGCGCGCGGCAAGAGAGCATGCCGCCGCCTTAGATGCGGGTACGGGTTCAAGCGCTGTTACCCCTGTCCCTACTCCTTCAGAGGATGCTCCGGCTGCCTTGTCCACCGCCCACAGATAGATAGCACGTGCGGCTCGGGAAGTAATCGAAAAACCGACCCAAGGTAACGTGACATTGGTTTTTTTTGTCAAAGTTTTAACTTTCAGGTTCTCATATATCCTATCTTGCAGGGCTGAGTCTTGCCGAAGAAGTGGCAGCAACCACCGAGCCTGAGGTAGCGGCAGGTGGGACAGCCACGATCGCCGAGCTCGAGGTAGCGGCAGGTGGGACAGCCACAATCGCCGAGCCCGAGGTAGCGGTAGGTGAGATGGCTACAATCGCCAAGCCCGAGGTAGCCACTCTTTCTCAAGAGTCGGGCACTGCTCCAATCGTCGCTCTTTCCCTTTGAGGTTCCTTGCAATTGCCGGGCGCTGCGAGTGTCACGACGATTCTCGTGGAACCGGGAGATGAGGCTACGGGTGGCGAGACCGTTCCGATAGAGGAGGGTGGAGCATTCGCTGCATCCAGTGACACCCTTGTCGGGGTCTCGACCGGCGACTCACCAGGTAGATTTTGGGTCATCGCTTTCCCCTTTATTCTGCAATCCCTTTCAATTTCTTTTGATATTGTTTCTCTTATTTCTAATGCAGGTGTGATGAGCGTTGGGGTTATGCCACCTGGAGAAGTGTCTCTAGTTGCTGCTTTGACGGTGACCGATCCTCTACCTTCTCTCGTATCATCTCAAATGCTGGAAGGTGCAGATTTGTGAACCATCAGTTTCATTCTAGTCTGTATACTTTATGTACAGACATTGTATTACTGCATCCTTGCGGGAGTCCTTTTTGATCACCTGTATCAGGTGCTACACCCACACTTCTCTTTCCAGTCAGAGATTGCCTCATCTAGTGGCGCTGGTGAGTACAGCCTTCAGCTAATGTCTTTTCTTTTACGGGCAACCAAATCATTTCTAATTCTTCTTTGTTTTGATTATAGCACTGCAGATCGAAGGAGGAGACGAAAGAACAGTTGTGCCACTGGTACTCCCGGCCTTGCCACCTGCTGCAGCCGGTATAGTAAACTCCATTGTTCATGAACCTCATCTATTTCTTAAACCGTCATTTGATTGTGATTTGTTTTGCAGCGGTGATACCGACTTCAGCTCCGTTCGAATCTCGAGTCATAATGCTAGCAGGCCCCTTTTCTCGACGTTCATCTTCCAAAGGCACTGTGAATAGTCTGCGCATGTTGAGCGACTACATTGAGGAGCTTGACGTGGAGGCTCCCACATTCGCTGCAGATTTTGCCGCGGAGGTTAATCCTATGCTGGCGACGCTCGTGAATTTTCATAGTGAGGGTGTCGTTGAGACTTGGGTTAATCACTGCAGGGAAATTGAGGCCTGTCTGCATGAGCTCGAATTCGGACGTCCTGCTCCTGAGGTCCTGGCTGTGAACTCTTAACGGGCTGCGTGGGTTGAGCAGAGCATTCCCTACTTCCGCCATCTTGAACAAGAAGCGGCCTTAAAGCGTAAGGAGTGTGAAGATATTTCAAGCGACTTTGCTCGACTGCATGCTCAGGTTGATGCCAATGCTGTGCAGTTGAAGACTATCTTTGAGGGCCTTCTACGATGTATTTCCGACGGGCTAATGCCGAGGCAGAAGCTCGAACTCATCGAGCGAGATGCACAGAATCGTGGGGCAGCTCAGCGGGCCGTCGAAGAGTAACTTTCGTCCTACTTGCAGCAACGAGCCCAAGTCAAAGCAGAATTGGTCGCGGCAGCAGACCAAGAAAAGGGGCTGAGGGAAGTTCCCGAGCGGCTGATTGGACTATTGAAAACGCTTCTCTCTCAATGATCATTTTTGTACCATTTGTAATTTCGAATAAAATGTATCCATTTTTTATTCTTTCATAAGATGTATTTTGTACCCAATTGAATTTATGAATAAAAGGTACATTTCTTTCGTAATGTCTTGTGTCATCTCTTTGCTTCTTCTTTTCTTTGTTATCAGCATGTCACTTTAGTAAGCATAGCTTGCAGATGATAGAGTGAGCATTCCGTTTTGAATTCTTCGAGAGGTAATGATGGCTTAGAAAGCAGGTTCAGATCTGCTGCCTAAGACTTTTCAATTTTATGAGCCGTGAGGGTCTCATATAGACTTTTCTCCCTACGAGTCGAGAGGAACTCGTAGGTGTGTTTTCTCCTTAGGAATCGTGAGGATTCCTAACCGCGTTTTCTCTTATAAGTCGTAAGGATTTTACAAGAGAGTTTTCTTTCTTACGGGTCGAGATGACCTGTAAGTGATTGATGGTGTTGCCATTATCCGCAATTTGCGGAGTTAGGAGTTGCTCTGGGCGTTTCCACGGGGTCAGGATTGACTTTAACCGTGTTCCACGGGACCAGGAATTTTCCCTGGATGCTTCCCACGGGGTCATAGCCGTGTTCCGCGAGGACCAGGCTCCGCTCTGGACGTTTCCCATGGTGTCAGGATTGACATAAGCCGCGTTCCACGTGACTAGGAATTTTGCTCTGGATGCTTCCCACGGGGTTATAGCCGTGTTCTGCGAGGACCAGGCTCCGCTCTGGACGTTTCCCACGGGGTCAGGATTGACATAAGCCGCATTCCATGTGACCAGGAATTTTGCTTTGGATGCTTCCCACGGGGTCATAGCCGTGTTCTGCGAGGACCAGGCTCCGCTCTGGGCGTTTCCCACGGGGTCATAGCCGTGTTATGCGAGGACCAGGATCCGCTCTGGACGTTTCCCACGGGGTCAGGATTGACATAAGCCGCGTTCCACATGATCAGGAATTTGCTCTAGATGCTTCCCACGGGGTCATAGCCGTGTTCTGCGAAGACCAAGCTCCACTCTGGATGGTTCCCACGGGGTCATAGCCGTGTTTCGTGAGGACCAGGATCCGCTCTGGACGTTTCCCACGGGGTCAGGATTGACATAAGCCGCGTTCCACGTGACCAGGAATTTGCTCTGGATGCTTCCCACGGTCTTCGCTATACTGTCCGCCCTAACTCCCGCTTTAGGAAAAGTCACCAAGGCTGCTTTCCCTGCTCAAAAATCAGTCTTCAATAGGTTGGACGTTTCTTCTCAGCGGACATCAGTCTTCAATAGGCTAGCACCAATGGAAACCCTTCATCAGAACAGGGGGCATGAGGGAGCCACCCCCATAGCTGAATCAATACCATCTGCAAGGCATGCTCGACGTCGCCACTGGCGCCGAGTGAGGAAAGCTGGGAGCAGTTCCCCTTCTGGACTTACTCCGCCAGCTCCAATGATGGAAGTCGATACCGCTGTTCCAACTGGGAATAGCTTTGAACCACTGAGGAGGGTGCGCAAGAACTCTCCGACGGCCGTGCTAGAAAGATCTCCTCCACCTGGGGAGAGCGCTGCAAAGGCAAAGCTGGTGCAGCCCCCTCAGCGGCTGTCCTCTAAAATTCACAAGGTCTGGCGAAAGGTCCAAGACTCGGTGATTAACCAAGACTACTCCCGCCGACCGAAGAAGATGAAAGTTCGGCAAGAGAAAGACCACCCTGTCGTACCACAGAAGGTGTCGTCTACTTGGGTGCCCGCTGCAATGGCCCCCTCAACTTCGACCGCCCACAAAAGGAGAAGGCCGAAGAAAATTCCCATGTCTGGGACGAATCTCAAGGGCACTGAACCTAAACGCCCTAAGTCTGGGGGTATGGTGGTGCACACTGTTTATATGGCTTCCGAAAAAGAGGAAAGCCGTGCTTCAACGGGTCACCGACCGCTCACCCAATCAGTAACAAAGGCTCAGGAGCAACAACAGAAAAAGCTCAAGGAAATGCTGACAACCATGGCCGCACTCACTGGGCCAAAAGAAAGCCCGGAGATGTTGTCGGAGCAACACCAAGAATAAGAAACCGATGCTGAGTTCCTCCGCAGAATCCTCGAGAAGAAAGACAGAGAGGCCGCGGAACAAGCGGCCAACATAAAATGAATGGCGCTTTTATTCAAAGATATGGTCGGGATGATTATATAGCCGGATCCTCCAGTTGAAAACCCCCCGATTATCCTTGAAGACGACAGATGGGAGACATCGAACCCTCTTCCGGCTCTATCAGCATCTAAAGAGGAGACGATCTCCAAAGCTGCCCTGGATGACTATATCGCTCAACAGATACGAGCTCATCAGGCGAGCGAAGCGGCCGGCCAAATTGTTAAGGCTGGACGACCCTATCCGGGTTGGTACGACCAAATAAAGTACCAACCGGGATATAAAATCCCTAAATTCCATGTATATAAGGGGACGGGGAATCCATACCAGCATGTCGCTCAGTTCAGGGCTCTGTGCGGCAACACCGGAGGTGGCGATAAGCTACTGCTTTGCCAATTCGTTGGCAGCTTGTCGGAGACAGCATTCGAGTGGTATTCCGAGCTCCCGAATGACTCTGTCAAGACATTTGCAGAAATGGAGCTACTGTTTACACACAGATTCGCAAGCGCTAGCGAGTGCACCCCGATCACCGCACTAATTAACGCTAGGGTGGAGCCAGGTGAAACATGGGTTCAGTACGCGATACGGTGGCCGAACTTATGGTCGAAGTGAGAACAGCGCATAGAAGAGGCTCCCACAGTAGGCATGTTCGTGGGTACCCTCGATCTGCGGGCGACCATATCCTAGTTCATGATGTTTTTCAAGCTGACTACCATCCAGGACTTGATTGAAAAACTGGCCCAAATAGATCAGATGGGCCATAGACCGTCTTCTTCGAAGATGGAGCCTCGAAATGAAAAGGGAAAAGAGAAAGCTACTTTCGTCGCCAATGCTCAGCAGCAGCCCAGTGGTCCAAAACCAGCTGATCGCCAAAGCGATAGACAAAGATTCTTCAACAAGAAGCTAAAACGTCCTTACTCGTTTCCCCGAGATAAAATGAGGAGGCTGTTCGAGCTGGCAGTGCGCAACAGGCTCATCAATCTGCCAGATCCAAGACGTTCGTTGCAGCCGGGCGACACCAACAATCTTAATTACTACCCCTACCACAGAGCAGTAAACCATCCAATCGAAGATTACTTCGTCTTCAGAGGCTGGATTGAAGATCAATACTAACAGGGCAAATTCGCGCTGTCTGAAAATTAGAAGGTGAGCCCTCCCCAGCCACATGCTCCTAAAAATGTGGACACGCCGGGGCCATCATGCTCTTTTATAGAAGAAGCTCCATGGGAGGTCGCTCTTTCAGCCAAAACTAAAAGAATACTGAAAGGTCTCCAAGCATGTCCGGCGATTAGGTGGAAGAACCCGTTGGAGCCCGAGATTATTGAGGGGATGCTGAAGCCGTGCCCAATGCTGAAAGTTGGTGAAGGTGGACAAAACATTCAGGCCAAACCTCCAAAATCTTTAAAGAAAAAGAAGAAGGCCAAGAAGTCCGTTCGACTCGAAGACAGCCGTACAGGTCTGCAGAAATACATCGATGCGCTGTAAGAATATAACCAGAAGGCACGGACCCCAATCACGTTGGATGAATTCTTTAAGCATGTTCTTGAGAATGAAGCCGACGACACTAAGGAAGGAGACAATTCTTCAGAAGAGCCCGAGAATTAGATGGCAAGCTGCCACATGATCTCTCACTCATTAATAAATGGCAAAGAAGCTCCTAATGCAGAGAAACCGAGGGCAGATCCAGAACCGGAATCAAAATCCCTGGAGCCATCGGACGAATTGATTGATAGACTGCTGAGCGAAACCTTTCAAAAAAGAAAATCTGACCGAGAGCGTAAGACAGCCATATATGAAAGGGCCAAGCGTCGGCGTCACGTTGAAGAAGCTTCGATATTGAGAAGCCATAGAGTATCCCAACCGGATGGAAGAACTTTTTCCACCAGCAAAAGCAGGTTTAAGACAAGAAAGCAATTCGCTGAGCAGAGCCTGGTCCTCGCAAAACACGGCTATGACCTCGTGGGAAGCATCCAGAGCAAATTCATGGTCACGTGGAACGCGGCTTATGTCAATCCTGACCCCATGGGAAACGTCCAGAGCGGATCCTGGTCCTCGCGGAACACGACTATGACCCCGTGGGAAGCATCCAGAGCGGAGCCCGGTCCTCGCAGAACACGGCTATGACCCCGTGTAGGGTTCCTAGGCACCCTAATGAGGTCTCACAAGGTATCAACCATGCCAATTTCAAAAATACGGTGCCGAGCGCTCTAGACATTTCCCACGAGGTCAGAATTGATATAAGCCACATTCCACATGACCAGGAATATGCTCTGGATGCTTCCCACGGGGTCATAGCCGTGTTCTGCGAGGACCAGGCTCCGCTCTGGATGCTTTCCACGGGGTCATAGCCGTGTTCTATGAGGACCAGGATCCGCTCTGGACGTTTCCCATGGGGTCATGATTGACATAAGCCACGTTCCACATGACTAGGAATTTTGCTTTGGATGCTTCCCACGGGGTCATAGCCGTGTTCTGCGAGGACCAGGCTCTGCTTTGGACGTTTCCCATGGGGTCAGGATTGACATAAGCCGCATTCCACGTGACCTGGAATTTGCTCTGGATGCTTCCCACGGGGTCATAGTCGTGTTCTGCGATGACCAGGCTCCGCTCTGGACATTTCCCACGGAGTCAGAATTGACATAAGCCGCGTTCCACGTGACCAGGAATTTTGCTCTGGATGTTTCCCACGGGGTCATAGCCGTATTCTGCGAGGACCAGGCTCCGCTCTGGATGCTTCCCACAGGGTCATAGCCGTGTTCCGCGAGGACCAGGATCCGCTCTGGACGTTTCCCACGGGGTCGGGATTGACATAAGCCGCGTTCCACGTGACCAGGAATTTGCTCTGGATGCTTCCCACGGGGTCATAGCCGTGTTCTGCGAGGACCAGGCTTCGCTCTGGATGCTTCCTACGGGGTCATAGCCGTCTTCCGCGAGGACCAGGATCTGCTCTGGACGTTTCCCACTGGGTCAGGATTGACATAAGCCGTGTTCCACGTGACCATGAATTTGCTCTGGATGCTTCCCATGGGGTCATAGCCGTGTTTTGCAAGGACCAAGCTCCGCTTTGGATGCTTCCCACGGGGTTAGAATTGACATAAGCCGCGTTCCACGTGACCAGGAATTTTCTCTGGATGCTTCCCACGGGGTCATAGCCATGTTCTGCGAGGACCAGGCTCCGCTCTGGATGTTTACCACGGGGTCAGAATTGACATAAGCCGCGTTCCACGTGACCAGGAATTTTGCTCTGGATGCTTCCCATAGGGTCATAGCCGTATTCTGTGAGGACCAGGCTCCGCTCTGGACATTTTCCATGGGGTCAGAATTAACATAAGCCGCGTTCCACGTGACCAGGAATTTGCTCTGGATGCTTCCCACGGGGTCATAGCCGTGTTCTGCGAGGACCAGGCTCCGCTCTGGATGCTTCCTACGGGGTTATAGCCGTGTTCTGCGAGGACCAGGATCCGCTCTGGATGTTTTCCATGGGGTCAGGATTGACATAAGCCGCATTCCACGTGATCATGAATTTTTCTCTGGATGCTTCCCACGGGTCATAGCCGTGTTCGGCGAGGACTAGGCTCCGCTCTAGATACTTCCTATGGGGTCATAGCCATGTTCCGCGAGGACCAGGATCCGCTCTGGACGTTTCCCACGGGGTCAGTATTGACATAAGCCGCGTTCCACGTGACCAGGAATTTTGCTCTGGATGCTTCCCACGGGGTCATAGCCGTGTTCTGCGAGGACCAGGCTCTGCTCTGGACGTTTCCCACGGGGTCAGAATTGATATAAGCTGCGTTCTACGTGACCAGGAATTTTGCTTTAGATGCTTCCCACGGGGTCATAGCCATGTTCCGCGAGGACCAGATATTTGTTCTGGATGCTTCCCACGGGGTCATAGCCGTATTCTGCGAGGACCAGGCTCCGCTCTGGATGCTTCCCACGGGGTCATAGCCGTGTTCTGCGAGGACCAGGATCCGCTCTGGACGGTTTCCATGGGGTCAGGATTGACATAAGCCGCGTTCTACGTGACCAGGAATTTTGCTCTGGATTCTTTCCACGGGGTTATAGACGTGTTTTGTGAGGACCAGGCTCCGCTCTGGATGCTTCCCACGGGGTCATAGCCGTGTTCCGTGAGGATCAGGATCCGCTCTGGACATTTCCCACGGGGTCAGGATTGACATAAGTCGCGTTCCACATGACCAGGAATTTTGCTCTGGATGCTTCCCATGGGGTCATAGCCGTGTTCTGCGAGGACCAGGCTCCGCTCTGGACGTTTCCTACTGGGTCAGAATTGACATAAGCCGCGTTTCACGTGACCAGGAATTTTGCTCCGGATGCTTCCTACGGGGTCATAGCCGTGTTCTGCGAGGATCAGGCTCCGCTCTGGATGCTTCCCACGGGGTCATAGCTGTGTTCCGGGAGGACCAGGATCCGCTCTGGAAGTTTCCTACGGGGTCAAGATTGACATAAGCAGCGTTCCACGTGACCAGGAAGGGTTGACTTCATCCGTATTTCACGGAGTCGGGGTTTGACTCTCGGTCATCTACGCACCGCCGAGTCATGGAACCGAGAGTCATGGAACTGGGAATTGCCGCGGTTCCGCTTTGCTTGATGTTGCGTCTGTTGTAATGAGATACATGTTGAGATGATCTCCAGGCTGTCTGTAAACCGTTGAGATTTGGCTTCTTCTTCTGATGGAGCCTGGGGAGGGAAGGTGTGATTCCTTCTTCGTTTGCGCCCCTGGATTGTATACAGGGATTGATGTGATATCACCTGTAGGGCATAAATTTTATATTTTTGTTTATTTCTTTCCGCGATGCTTTATCATTTCAGCTTTTATATCGCGAAGGTCGCGATTGTCCAATCATTTCGGCTATTTTTCGCGGTGCCCAATCATTTCGGCTATTTGTTTTATTTTTACTCGCTGCTTTTTATTACGAGTTGCCCAATCATTTTGGCTATTTTACATGCATTTATTTTTACTTGCTGATTTTGTTTGCAAGTTGCCCCATCATTTCGGTTATTTTGTATGCATGTGTGGCTCGTTGGCTTTTCGCTGCAAGCTTGGAATTAGACACCGATTTCGGCATCAGCATCGCTACAACTGGGATATTGCCTGGAGCGAATCATCATTTGCCTCTGTCGATGTCGAACAAAGGTGTCTTAGTGAACAGGGTTAGGATCCTTTCGACTAAGGCTTTTGACTTCATGAGCCGTAAGGGTCTCATAAAGGTATTTCTCCCTGCGAGTCGTGAGGATCTCGTAGGCGCGTTTTCTCCTTAGGAATCGTGAGGACTCTTAAGTGTATGGCTTCTCATAAGTCATAAGGATCTTACAAGAGTATTTTCTCCTTCTAAGTCGAGAGGACTTACAAGGGCTGTTCACTGTGTAGACATATCCCTAGTCACGAATGTGACTTTGTTAGGGAAATGTTTATTCGTGCCTGTGGATTGTATACAAGGGTAGTATTGAGCCGCTTATAGGGCAGTATTGGAGGTTGTGGTGGCCGCTTAAGAGCATGTTCAGATCCATGTAGCTTAAGACTTTTGAATCTTATGAGCCGTGAGGGTCTCATAAGAGGGTTCTCCTTACGAGTCGTGAGGATCTCGTAAGTGTAATTTCTTCTTACGAATCGTGGGGATCCCTAAGTGTGTTGCTCCCTTGTGAGTCGTAAGGATCTCACGCAGGTGGTTTCTCCTCACAAGGTCGAGAGGACCTTGCAAGTGTCTTTTAACCAGGTTGCGCCCTTTCAGGTTTTCACAAAAACTCGCCGGTAGCCCTGCTGTTTTTACTCACGGTGCCCTTTCGGGTTTTCATCCGTGCCCATTTTGCTTATGGACATACCGTTTTCTTTTTCTTTCTTTTTTTTATTCTTTTTTTTTGTCAGCCTTGGGACGCTGCAGTCTACAGTAGATTATCGACATCTCGATCAACAGCTACTTTTAGGACATAGTGGTCCATCGTTAGTTTAAGGACGTCTCGGTCCGACGCCAGTTTTAGGACATAGTGGTCCATCGTTAGTTTTAGGACATTTCGGTCCGACGCCAGTTTTAGGACATAGTGGTCCATCGTCAGTTTTAGGACATTTCGGTCTGTTATTAGTTTTAGGACGTTTCGGTTCGTTAAACGGCCACTACTTATAGAGTTTGGGCTTAGGAAGATAGCGAGCGGACATAGGCGTCGTCATCTATTGTTGACCTAGGCCGTGACTCGTCAGGTGTAGTATTTCTTTAGGAAGCGACCGTTTATTGGCCTGAAAGGTCTTTCACCATGCATGTCCATGAGTAGATAGGCTCCACCCTGGTAGACTTTGTCTATGATATACGGGCCTTTATAGTTTGGCTCAAATTTCCCCCGTTTGGCACGATTATGGATCATAAGTCTTTTGACCACTAGCATGAGTTCGCCTTGGCAGAATGTTCTCAGCTTAGTCAATTTCTCATATAAGCGCGTCATCTTTGTTTTATAAGCCTCCAGACTCTGTTGTGCCACGAGCCGGTTTTCATCAAGGGCATCAAGCTCCTCTAGCTGAAAGTGGGCATTCTCTTCATCTGTTAGCTTATAGTAAATTGCCACTCGTAGAGAGGGTAACTCTATCTCAAGAGGGAGTACCGCTTCCGTGCCGAATACCAATGCGTACGGCGTTGTGTTCGTGGCCGTTTTGAACGTAGTTCGATACGCCCAGAGAGCTTCATGCAGTCTCTCGTGCCAGTCCTTCTTATTTCGAGACATCGTCTTTTTCATGATCTTCGTCAAGGTCTTATTAAAAGCCTCTGCTAGACCGTTAGCTCGAGAATTATAGACTGAAGAGTATCTCCAGTCTATGTTATGCTGTTGTACGAAACGGCTGATCTTGTGGCTTCTATAGGCTGGTCCGTTATTGGAGATAATCCGCCGCGGAGTGCCAAACCGATAAATGACGTGTATCTTGAAGAAATGGAGGATATTCTCCGTCTTCACTTTCCTTAGCGGTACTGCTTCTGCCCATTTGGAGAAGTAATCGGTTGTCGCCAAAATGAATCGATGTCCTCTGGACGATGTCGGTTCGATGGGGCCAATTATGTCAGTCCCCTACATTTCGAACGGCCAGCTAGCCACCGTTGGATGTAATGGATTTGGATGCTGATGGATGAAGTCCCCATGAATCTGGCACGAGTGGCACTGCTTCACGTATTCGAGGCAGTCTTGGATCATCGTGGGCCAATAGTAGCCCATCCTTTTGATCTTCAGTTTCATCTTCGGCCCGGATTGATAAGAACCGCAGAGTCTGTCGTGAGTTTCTTGGACGACTCTCTTTGCTTCTTCAGGTCCCAGGCATCTTAGCCATAGAGAATCAAATGATCTCTTATACAGAGTATCATTAACGAAGGCGAAAGACAGAGCTCGTTTCATAAGCTGATGTCTTGAGGACGCATCTTTAGGTGTTCGACGGGATTTGAAGTAGTCTATAAATATTTCTCTCCAATCCATAGCCTTTTCCTGGTCTTTTATTTGTAGGGCCATTTGCTCGGTCGCTCCTTTTTCTTCGGATGAATCCGGAGATATTTCTGCTGGTGCGAGAACCCGACAGCTTTGCACAACAATCCTCACGTCATCGAGGTTCTCGTCGGCCAAATCTTTAGCGAGCTTAGATAATGCATCCGCCTTGCTATTTTCCATACGCGGTATACTTTTCAGGGTGTAGGAAGGAATTTGAGTTAGCAGTTGTTGCACTTTCTCGCCGTACTTCACCAACTCAAGCTTGCACGTCTTATAGTCGCCATTTACTTGACTAATGACCAGCTGGGAGTCTCCGTATATGAGGAGGTTTTCAATTCCCATGTCGACGGCGATCTCAAGACCTGTTATCAAAGCTTCATATTCGGCTTCGTTTTTCTTCCTCGGCTCTGTTAAGGAGAAGGCAAAGCGCATTATCCCTCCTTGTGGAGTCACGAAGATGAGGCTTACCCCTGATTTGATTATGGGGATACTTTGTTTACGCCTCTTCATGGAAGATGCCCCATCAAAATAGAGTTCCCATCGGGTATCATTTTCCTTTTTCTCCCCGGAAATCGTGTCAAACGCGTGTTCGTCTGGCAATTCGCAGTTCAAAGGAGAATCGGCGGGTATCATGTGCTCAGCGAGGAAGTCAGCGATGGCCTGGCTTTTCACTGCCTTAAGAGGCCGATAAGTTATCGAGAATTCCATCAAGATCAGGGCCCATTTAGCGAGCCGCCCTGTTAATATGGCTTTCGACATCAAATACTTGAGAGGATCCACTTTTGATATGAGACGGACCTCATGCGCCAACGCGTAGTGTCTGAGCTTCGTTATCGTGAAGATCAACGCCAGGCAGTGTTTTTCGATGGGAGAATAATTGCTTTCTGCCCCCAGTAGAACCTGACTCAAATAGTAGAGGGCTCTCTCCTTCTCTTGGTCGTTCTCTTGTGCCTACAGCACGCCTAAAGAACCTTCGAGGGCTGTTGTATACAGAATGAGAGGCTTTCCCTTGACCGGAGCGGTTAGCACCGGCGGATTCTGCAGGTATTGCTTAATTTCGTCCAGTGTGCCTTGGCATTTGTGATCCCAGACGAAAGGGGTCCCCTTCTTCATTAGGTGACTATAAGGACGGCACTTGCCGGAGAGATTGGCTATAAATCGCCGGATATATGCGAGCTTTCCTTGGAGAGATCGCAGCTGCTTGAGAGTCTTTGGCGGGGGAATTTCCATGATCGCCTTGATCTTTGACGGGTCTACCTCGATGCCTCGGTGTCGGACGATGAATCCCAGAAATTTGCCCGAGGACACTCTGAACGCGCATTTGAGAGGGTTCATCTTCAAGTTGTATTGCCGAAAGCGTTGAACTACGATCTTCAGATGCTCTAGATGTTCCTCGTATGATTTGCTTTTCACCACAAGATCGTCAATATAGCATTCAACGATTTCATGTATGAGGTCATCGAAAATCTTCGTCATGGCCCTCTGATAGGTGGCACCGGCGTTCTTTAGACCGAAAGGCATCACCTTGTTGCAGAATATGCCCAAAGGGGTTCGGAAAGCGGTATGCTTCTGGTCTTCGGGATGCATTTTTATCTGATTGTATCCTGATGAGCCGTCCATGAAGGAGAACACTTCGTGAGTGGACGTATTATCTATCATCAGCTCAGTGACTGGTACTGGGAAGTCATCTTTTGGGCAGGCTTTGTTGAGATCCCGAAAGTCCACACATATGCGCACCGTCCTATTCTTCTTCATCACTGGGACGATGTTGGCGATCCAGTCAGGATATTGAATCTCTTAGATGAAACCGGAGTTGATTAGCTTCTTGACCTCGGCATTGATGCTCATCTCAAGCTCGAGCCGCATTCTTCTCGGTGCATGTTTGATCGGCTTGACGTCTGGGGATATTGCCAATTTGTATACAGCAATCTCTGGATCTAGTCCTGGCATCTCGGAATAGTTCCATGCGAAGCAATCTTTATGCTGCATGAGCACGTCTTTTAGCGTAGCCACCCTTTCTTCAGACAACAGCTCACTGACGAACGTCGGTCGTGGGTCACTTGCCGTCTCCAAATCAATTTTCTTGAGGTTATCTGCAGTAGTATGTATTCCATCTTCCAGCTCTTCTGGCGCCGGTGGAAACTCTGAGATTACCTCGTTATCATCGTTTTCGAAGCACCAGGGGAGTTCATCCATATCCTCGGCTTCTTCCGACAGCGTTATCACGTGACAGGTACGAGATCGCTTCCAAGACTGATGTTGATCCGGTTCTACTCTCGCGGCTTTGGGTTCATGCTTCTGCGGCGGGGTTACCCTCCAGCTGCTGGATAAAGCGAATCTGCCTTGCTGATACTGGTCTTCTACCCAATCTTTGAATGTGAAACAGTCTTCGAGAGGATGTCCTATTGCTCGGTGATAGGAGCAATAGTCTGGGTGAGAGACCTCGTTCGCTTGCTCGGGGTGCTTGGACTTCGGGAGGGTAATCATTTGATGTTTTATGGCGAGATTGAATATCTTCTTTGTCTTGTCTTGGGGAAAAGAATATTATCGACCCATCTTCTTTATAAGAGACGAATCCGGATTGCTCGATTCCCGATCGCGTGGCTTCTTGGTCCCGCTTTGTAGCTGTCGATCGCCTTTCCCGCTCTTTGATTTATTTTTGCCTCTGCGTCGGTCCTTTTGTATGACAGGTTGACAAGGAAGAGCATTTTCATTTTTCGAAACCTGCTGGAGGAGGCGCCGCGTTCTGGCTTTCTCATAGATGGCCATTTCGCGATTATGATCGTCTCGAACCTTTTGACCTGCTTCCCTTATAAGCTTGTTCATCTGTTCTTCGAACGACGGACTTGGTATTTTCACGACGGGACCTCGTTCTGGTTCAGGGTTAGCACCTTCCCACATAGCATTTCCTTCTTCATCAAAGTCATGTATGACATAGCAGTCGCGGAATAGCTCCCGTTTCTTGGACCGAACATACTCAAGCCCGATCGTTTCTATTCTCCCGTTGGGCAACTTTCGTTGAGTTCCGGGGACGTTCCAGATCCCGTTATAGAACCGTGCTTGTCGCGCAGTTTGCTTAAGGGGTACACCTTGGCGTTTCAAGAGTCTTTTTAGTCCTTCTGTGTAATATCTGGGCAAACGGATGGGCTGGAGCCTGTCAGGTGTAGAATCCGCACCATGCCAAATTTCTTTCTACACTTTGGTTTCTCCGGATCGGTAGAATAGGATCGCCTTTTCACCTTTTCGCCTAGGAGGGACGTAGAATGTCTGCAGTTCTTCCACACTGTAGGTATCAAGCGCGTCTGGCTCTTTATGATGCTTTGGCGGAACCATGGCAACTTGCAAACTTTGATCTTTATCAGCGAAGGCTTGTATTGATGGCCGAGCAGAGAATACGGCATTGACCTCATCTTCCGAGTCGCTGCCGAAGATCAACATAGGAGTGGACGGTCCCGGCTTGTTGCACTGGGGCGGACCTGAATAAGTTATTTCTTCCTCTTCCTTAGTATCACTCCCGAAGATCGGAATGGTAGTGATGGCTTTGTTCTTCGGTCTGTGACATCTTTCCGTGTCCTCAAAATCTGGTAAGAAGTATTTTGCGTCTTTGTGTTTTCGGACTTCGTTCACGGAGAATGAGTTCAGCTCCCCTGTTATGGTATACTCGAGACCATCCTTGAAATACTTCATACACTGGTGTTGTGTAGAAGGGATGATGTTGTACTCGTGTAACCAAGTCCTACCGAGCAAAGCATTGTAGCATGTCTTGGCGTCAATGACATGAAACTTAATGTCCATGACGAGTAGCCCGAAGCGCAGCGTCAGTATCACTGACCCGAGCGTCCATGATGACTGGGAGTCGAACCTGGAGATAGTGATCTTATCCCGAGCGAGGTGTTGAACGCTCATGCATATCTCCTTCAATACTCTTACGTTAAGGAGATTGACGGAGGACCCATTGTCGACCAGGATTTTACCTATCTTGATGTCATGACAGTATCCGGAGACATATAGGGGACGGTTATGCTCACACGTCCCGAGGAGAAGATCTTCATCGCCGAAGGTGACATCGGCTGTGTGCACTTCTTCCAACTCGTCCTTCATCTTTTTTTCGGCGAGGAAAGCTTGGAATTGCTCTGGCTCTTGTAGTGCCTTGATCAGCAAATCTTTCGCCTCTTTGGATAGCAGAAGGGCGTCGAGAATGCTTAGCTGTGAAGGTAGCTTTCTCAAGTGTGCCAGAACGTTTTAGTCCACCTTGTTTTTCTTTGGCGGGTCCTTGGCTGTCAGCTCTTTGACGACCTGATCTTCTAGGGCGATGTCCTCAGGGACCTTTTCTTTTCCCTTATCTCTTCTATTTGATCCACTTTTTGAGGACCCAAGATTATTTTCGGGCAGCGTACGATTGCACAGCTGAATGTTTTCACAGTTCTTCGGTTCTTCCTCTTTTCCCGTCGTGGATTCTTTGAAGAGAAGGCCAAGAGTCACTTCTTCATCAGAGTCGCTTCCGAAGGTGAGAACTTGTGATCTCCCAGCGTCGACCATGTGACAGTTACCGGTAGTTCTTTTACGCTCCCCGATCGCATTTCTTTGCTCTCGACGAGTTTTGCATTTCATTCGCTTGAAATGTTGCCGGTGAGCAACATATCCCTGCCACCATCTTTTAAAAGCGTTGCACTCTTCAGTGGGGTGCGCAATCTTTCGATGATATAAGTAGTAGCTGGGATGTGTTTCCGCTTAACCAAGAGCGCTCGTTTCGGAGGGTGGCTGCTTCATTCCTATTGATATGGCTTTGGCGAACCTCTTCCTCGTCTTGAACCTGCTTTTATTTGCGGCGGATGTACTTTGATCTGGCGGGGGTGTTTCAACCCTTTCGTCCAGTCGCCGGCGTTTGGCTTTTTCAAATATGGCCATCTCACGCTCTCGAGCAGCTTTGCTTTTAAGAAGAGCTTCATTCAGGAATGCATCAATCATTTCGTCTGATAGCCCTAGAAGTTCCGGTTCAGGAGTTGTCCCTAGTTTTTTTTGTGTAAGGAGCTTCTTCATCGTCTATCGACGAGTGAGAGATCACATAGCAACTTGCCACATAACCTTCAGATTCGTCCGACGAGTCTTCTCCATTGTCATCATCTCCGTCCTTAAGGACGTGGCTGAGAAATTCTTGGAGTGTGACTGGAGTCCGCGCTTTTTGATTATATTCTTCCAGCGCGTCAATCTGTTTTTGTAGGTCCGTGCGCTTGTCACCAGGCTTCACAGGCTTTTTGGTCTTCTTCTTCTTAGAAGACTTTGATGGTTGGGTGTGAGTGCTTTGGCTATCACCATCAATCTTTGGAGTTAGACGTGGTTTCAGCATTCTCTCGATGATCTCGGGTTCTAGTGGATTTTTCCAACTGATCGCCGGACATGTTTGGAGATCCTTCAGCATTCTTTTTGTCTTGGCCGAAAGAGCGACCTCCCATGGAGCTTCTTCTATGAAGGAGCATGATGCCCCCGGTGTATCCGTCTTCTTAGGAGCGTGTGGCTGTGGTGGGTTCACCTTCCAATTCTCGGACATGGCAAATTTGCCCTGTTGGTATTGATCTTCGATTCAGCCTTTGAAGACGAAGCAATCTTCAATTGGATGGCTTACCGTGTGATGGTAGGGGCAATAATTGGGACTATTAGCCTCGCCGGGTTGCGACGGTCGTTTTGGATTCGGCAGATTAATGAGCCTGTTGTGCACCGCTAGCTCGAACAATCTTTTCGTCTTGTCACGAGGAAATGAATAAAGACGCTTCATTTTCTCATTATAGTATCGTCATCTCTCGTCCAGTTGATCCGTTAGTTTTGGGCCACTGGGCTACTGTTGAGTATTCGCAACGAAGGTCGCCTTTCCCTTACTTTTTTCATTCCACGGCTCTGGCTTTGAAGGAGACGGTCTGTGACCCATCTGGTCCATTTGGGCCAGTTTTTCGATCAAGGCCTGGAATGTGGTCGGCTTGAAGAATATCATGAATTGGGAAATAGTTGCTTGAGGGTCAAGAGTACCCACGAACATGCCCACTGCCGGCGCTTCTTCAATGCCCTGCTCAAATTTTGACCACAAATTCCACCATCGTATTGCGTACTGCACCCACGTTTCACCTGGCTTCACCCTGGCATTGATCAATGCCGTTATTGGGGTGCGTTCACTAGCACTCGCGAATCTCTGCGTAAACAGCAGTTCTATTTCCGCAAATGTCTTGACAGAGTCATTTGGAAGTTCAGAATACTACTCGAATGCCGTCTCCGATAAGCTACCAACAAACTGGCGGAGCAGAAGTTTATCATCACCCCCGGTGTTGCCGCACAAGGCTCTGAATTGAGCGACATGCTGATGTGGATTCCCCGTCCCTTTATATACATGAAATTTAGGGATCGTATATCCCGGCAGGTACCTTATTTGGTCATACCAGCCTGGATATGGTCGTCCAGTCTTAACGACCTGCCCAGCCGCTTCATTCGCCTGGTGAGCTCGTATTTGCCGAGCGATGTAGTCGTCCAAGGAGGCCTTAGAGATTGTCTCTTCTTTGGTTGCTGAAAGAGCCGGAGGGGGGTTCGATGTCTCCCCTATGTCGTCTTCAATGATAATCGGGGGGGGGGGCTTCAGCTGGAGGTTCCGGCTGTAATATCATCCCAGCCATGTCTTGGAACAAGAGAGCCATTCGTTTTATGTTGGCTGCCTGTTCCGCAGCCTCTTTTTTTTTTTCCTCTCGAGCATTCTTCGGAGGAACTCGGTATCAGTTTCTTGTTCCCGACGCTACTCTGAGGTCTCTGGATTTTCTTTTGACCCAGTAAGTGCGGCCATTGCAGTCAGCATCTCCTGAAGTTTCTGCTGCTGTTGTTCCTGAGCCCTCGTTATCGATCGGGTAAGCGGTCGATGACCCGTAGAAGCACGGCTCTCCGCTTTTCCGGAGGCCATATAAACAGTATGCACCATCATGCCCCCAGACTTGGGGCGTTTAGATTCAACGTCCTTGCGGTTTGCCGCGGTCATGGGGGCTTTCTCTGGCCTCCTTCTTTTTTGAGCGGTTGACGTTGAGGGAGCCGTTGCGGTGGGCACTCAGACGGATGATGTCTTTTGTGGTGCCACGAGACCGCTCTTTTCTTGCTGAGCTTTGAGCTTCTTTGGTCGACAGAGTAGTCTTGGTCAATCACCGATTCTTGGACCTGTCGCCAGACTTTGTAATTTTGGAAGAAAGCCGTTGAGGGGGCTGTTCTGGCTTCGCTTTCGGTGAATTCTCCATGGGTGGAGGAGATCTTTTCAGCACTGCAGTAAGAGAGTTCCTGCGCACCTTGTTAAGTAGTTCAAAGCTGTTCCCGGTTGGAACAGCAGCATCGATCTCCACTGTTGGAGCTAGTGGAGTAAATCCAGACGGAGAGCTGCCCCCAGCCTTCCTTACTCGGCGCCAGTGACGACGGCGAGCATGTCGCGCAGATGGTGTTGGTTCAGCTATGGGGATGGCTTTGTCATGCCTCCTATTCTGGTCAGGCGCTGCTGGTACCAACTTCTTGAAGGCCGATGTCCGTTGAGCAGCAGTATCCAATCTGTCAAAGACAGACCTTTGAACAGGAACGGGAGCTGGAGTGGCCAGCCTTATAAAGACCGATCCTTTGACGTGAGAAGCTTCTCTAGTGACCTCAAGAGCAGGAATGGCTATCCGTTTTGGTATGGCCGCTTCAGGTATCATGGGCTTCTTGACGGGCCCAATTGGAGTTCAGGCTCAGCCTATCGAAGACTGATGCTGTCGGCTTGGCATTGGATGACCTGTTGAGATGGGTCATGGTGGTAGTGAGCCGATCAAAGACCGACTTCTTCTGTGCTTCTTGCGGCAGCGGGATGTTAACGTTCACTGGTGGGAGCATGGTCCCGAAGAACAACCTGGTGGTAGCCTGCGTTACCTGCTCTACGGCATCGTGAAAAGGGAGGCCGCTTGGGGGCCGTAGGTTACACCCCCAGATGGGGCGGAACAGGAGTTGCAGTTGCAGCTGGAACATTTTGTGCAGGTAGACGCCATTGATCTTTCGTTTTCTGCACCGAGCAAGACACCAAATCTTAGTACCTCGAACCCAAGGGCAACCATAGCAAACCACGATTCGTTCGCGAACACGACACACGAAGTGTGGAGTGAAAAGAGGAAAAGGTCCCACCGGGCGTGCCAAAATCTGTTCCCCACCGAAACACGGAGACGCGACCGCGTGGGTCCGTCTCGCCTAAATTTCGAGGGCAGATGCTAATTGGTGTTATCCGTCCACGTCTTCGAAGATGCCAAGTTGATTTATGGCACCGTATATCGGAGGTTTAAACGGATGCGGCCGATGTAGCAGATTTCGTCAGATTCCCCCTCGTTGATGAGGGGTTTTTGATTGTAGGGACGCTCTTCCCTGCAGGCGTAAGCCCCTGCAGTTAATTACGCCATCACATCGCAATAGCCACTTTCTCCTTCTCCAGATGGTCACTTCGTGTCGTGGGTGTTTGTTTTGTTTTTGGTTGCTCGTGGATTGTATACGGAGACTAATTTATGTTGTCGCCCGTAAGGCGTGCATTAGTCCAAATCTGTATCTTCTTAGATTTGGGTTTGGGGGTTGAGTTTAAGGATACGTTATCCTCATTTGAGACTAAGATCAACTTAAACGTTTGTTAAGGATACGTTAGTCTCATTTTAGACTAAGATCAACTTAACGGGATCATTTAGATCCAACAAAAGAGCATTTGGACTCTATTGTTTAGTTTAGGGACATTGCGGTCGATTAGTTTAAGGACATTACGGTCCAATGTTAGTTTAAGGACATCTCGGTCCAGGTTAAGGACATCATAGTCCATGAGTTTAAAGACCTCACAGTCAAGGTTAAGGACATCATAGTCCGTGAGTTTAAAAACCTCACAGTTAAGGTTAAGGACATCATAGTCCATGGGTTTTAAAGGACCCCCCAGTCCGTGGAATGTTTGGTTGTCGGGACCCGTCACCTCTCTGAAGACGTTGAAGGATTACAACGACAAATATCAGAGGAGTAAAGAGATGTACCCTCGAACCGATGTGAGTTGGTTGAAAGATCTATAGTCCAATTTGGGGCTAAGATCTGTTAACATATTTATGAGCAGATGAGCTCATTTAATAAGAGTTGAGGACTTATGGCCAATCTTGGCCTAAGTCCAATCAGGTTAAAATGTTTAACATTTTATTTTGGGCTGTTGAGCCTTTATTTGGGCTTGGCCCTTTTAACAATGCCGAGCATTGCTTTATATCTTGACAATGTTTTTGTCTTTTATTGAATGCAGAGCATTCATCAGAGCTCTGTGCTTTTTAAAGAACAATTTATGTTCTGTCAGCGCAACACGTGGTGCGCTAGGCGCTTTGCGCCAATCAAAAAGCGCAGTGCGCTTCTGCCAAGTAGCGCACATGTAAGGGACACGTGTCGCACTCAGCGCTAGGCGCCAGATGATGAGCGCATGATGCCAGTTTATGAGCGCTGAGCGCTAATTCATGAGCGCATTACGTTTTCAGTTTAGTGGCGCACACGTGAGTGACACGTGGTGCGCTTGGCGCAGAGCGCCAGCACATGAGCGCAGTGCGTTATTTCAGAAGCGCAAAGAGCAAGTTATTAATTGGCACATACGTGATAGACACGTGGCGCATTTGGCGCTGAGCGCCAGTCCAGAGAGCGCAGAAGCGCAGTTCAAGAGCGCGAAACGTAGTTCAAGAGCGCAAAGCGCATCTGATCAGTTTTATAATCTGGGAAACAAATGTATGTTCTTTTAAAAGAGACTTTGTCTCAAGATCTAAGAACAACAGTTCTTATTTTTGCAGTAGATATTTCCAATCTCTTATGTTGATGAAAGGCTTTGCCTTTATAGATCCATGATCCGTGAGAAGAATTATGTTCTTCTTCTTTTTTATTTTATGATGAGATCTCTTGATCTTTTTGTGAAAAATCTTGGTCTTGTAGATCTATGATCTTTAAAGAAGTAAATTCTTCTTTTTATGAGATGATTTTATCTCTATGTTCATCATTATCATTTTACCTTGAAGAAGGATTTTCTTGCAAGAGCTTGCTCTTTATTTTTGAGTTTCTCAAAGTTTATAGGGGGGTTTCTCTCTCTTTTTCTATATCTCTCTCCCCCTGAGACTTGAAGCCTAGGGGCCTTTTTATAGGGTAGACCGATTTGTTGAATCAGTTAAAGAGATCTTTCTCTGATTGATTTGGGGATGTTTCCCCACCATTGGATCCCTGATCCTAGGGCTTCTGTTTTACAGAAGGCAATCTTCTTGTTTTTAACAAGATTGGAAAATATTTCCATACAGAATTTATTCTGTCTTTTGGTAATTTTTATTTACTATTGGATCATTGATCCAACGGTGCTCTGATTTATAGAGCACAATCTTGTTATTTAGAAAGATTTTGAGGAATCTTTCCTTAACAGAGTTTAATTCTGATTAATTAATGATTTATCATTATTATTAGATCTTTTGATCTAACGGTGGGGAGTTTTTAATTCCAGCGCTAGCGCACCCGTGCTTTGCACGTGGTGCGCTGCTCAGAGCGCAGCGCACTTGGCGCTAGCGCACACGTGCTTTGCACGTGGTGCGCTGCTCAGAGCGCAGCGCACTTAGCGCTAGCGCATCCGTGTCTTACACGTATGCGCTGCTCAGAGCGCAGCGCACCTAGCGCTAGCGCATCCGTGTCTTACATGTGGTGCGCTGCTTAGGGCGCAGCGCACCTAGCGCTAGCGCATCCGTGTCTTACATGTGGTGCGCTGCTTAGGGCGCAGCGCACTTGGCGCTGCATCTGTAGCGTGGCTTCAATTTGAAATTTAAATTTCAATCAGAGCTTTGCTTTGATTGGGGGAAACATGCCTCCTCTCCTTTGCAGCGAACCCATTCCCCGCGCTCACCTCCATGACAACCGCGCTCGCCTCCACATTGCCAACTCCCCCGCCCAAACGCTCCAAGACCGAGCCATCTTCTCTCCTCTCATCCCATCTTCTTCCTTCAACCCGTCTTCTCAACCCCTCATCAAACCGAGCTCATTTCGTCGTCAACCCCGCGCCAACTGCAACAGCTTCCACCACCATCGCCTTAACTCCCAGCGACCAACTCGAACCCCAGAGCCTTCTAACCTCCTTCACGGCTTCTTGCCGGCACCTTCGACGACCCACCACCCCACTTCCTCCTCTCATCGCTGAAGCTTCCAACCTCCGCTTCCGCCTTCAAAAACTTCAACAATCACCGCCGGCATCCTCCGCTTCTCCAAGCCGAGCCCCTCTCCCGGCCGCCGACCCTTGCCATCGCCGACCACGATCACTGCGACCACCTCCATCTCCGAGCTCCTAAGCCAACCCAGCTCCATCACCTGAGTGCCAAGCCCCACCTCGAGCTCCTCAACTACTCGCACCCGAGCTCCTCACCACCATCTGCACCACTGACCTTCCCTCCTCCTCCGACCGTGAGGACCCCCGCCGCGACACCAAGCTTCTCCCTAAGTTCCCGAGCCTTTTACCTCAGCCCCATCACCATCGCTGCACCAACTACCACCATCACCACAACCCACCACACAACTGAGCTCATCGCTGGTGACCTCGAACCCATGCACGCTCCAGCCGCCGCTACACCCCACCGCTCTACCTCGTCGCTTCCACCAACCCACGCCCGAGCGACCCATCATCGCCCACTTCGACACCCACGACCGCTGCCCCCATCGTCTGGACCGTCGCCGTTGAGTCCATCGTCGCGTCGCTACGTTTCCATCAACCTCTCTATCGTCGTCGACTACTCCATCAAGCATACACCGACCACCTCTTTACCGTTGCAGCTGCAGTACTCGATGCTACTACCTTGAGACCACCCTCTCCAACATCTAAGCTCTAGCCACTGCCCCGAGCCACTACCAGCACCCTCAATTTCTCATCTCCAAGCCAAGCTCAAGCCACGCTGAGGCCGCGCCATGAGCTCGGGCCAGAGCCGAGCCCAAGCTTGTGTTGTTGTCCCTGCAACTGCAGCTTGCGTGTGTCGTTGCGTCGTGATCATGCTGTTGCTGTCGTAGCCCCTACCGCTAGTTGTACCAAACCCAAGCCGTGTCATGTCCGTGCCACACCGTGCCCGCCTCCGTGCCACATCGTACCCAGTCCCCGTGCCACGCCGTGCCAGCCCCATGCCACACTGTACCCGATCCAGTGCTCGTGCTATGCCACACCCGCACCATGCACCGAGTCAAGACCGTGCCCAGTACCGTGTCACGCCCGCGTCATCACCACACCCACTACCATATCACGCCCGTGTCGCCACTGCATCCAGTACCGAGTCACCGCGTATCGTGCCTGCCTCACCCACATGTCCATCATCGCATCGTCTCGTGTGTTGAGACGAAGTCCGCAAGTGGTGTCGCTTCTATATCAGCGACCGAAGGCAAGTGAAAACTCGATCACTTGCTTTACATGCTAGTATTCTTTTAAGTGAATCATTAGGTTTTAAATCGTAATGATATTATTGCATACGTATCTACATCGTTTAATAATCGTACACTAGTTAAGTGCTCGACACAAATTCCTAAATCAAAACTTATCTGTTATGACAGAACTTAAGTATAACGGTTTACCCTAGCGATAACGAATATTGTGTTAAGAGTTGGCTTGAAAATACGGACCCTAACGCAGTGAAATGTCATCCCCATTTAGATTCGTCGAATCTGAAACCTTCTGTACCTGAAATTTGTGAAAATCATAATAAATTAGTTACACATCGGAATGTTGTGTTCAAGGGCTCATATCTAAGCTGTCTCGACAAAATAGAACCCCATATAAGTTACAATCTGTTTCTATTTTATAAAGGTGACGGAAACTGTTCGGGAGTGCGGCTTGCTGTCCAGAGCAGCACTACGTGTAGACACTTGGAATGAAATGCTTTTACATCTCTGTGTGAAAGTTGTATTGTGCGGAACCCTATACCGTAGCGAAGAAGAATCCATTATCTAACTATTGGAAGTAGTTTCGTTCATTTTTACCATCGTTTTCTATTTTAATCACATTTTGAACCATCAGTACATACTGCTGTTCCAAGCAGGGACAGAACGTATATCCCGATCTTAAATAGTACATAACTCCTAGCACACAGTGGATTTTTTCAATCCGTATGGTGAGTTGGAAACCTAACTGTTAAACCTAAATATCATCCAACTGTAGA
The DNA here is from genome assembly GCA_030015575.1 of Agapanthus africanus. Classification (NCBI taxonomy): domain Eukaryota; kingdom Viridiplantae; phylum Streptophyta; class Magnoliopsida; order Asparagales; family Amaryllidaceae; genus Agapanthus; species Agapanthus africanus. The sequence goes on along the minus strand of JASDDO010000010.1, from coordinate 450,148,126 downwards.
GTCGCCTAATTATACTCCCAACTGGGGGTAAAACGTGTTACGGAACTGACTTTCTGTTCAAAAATTGGATTTCCAGCAGTAAACACTTAAAATGAAATGACCATAACTAGCAAACCTGAAATCCGGTTAATGCGAAACCAATTTTGATGGATAGATAATTAAACATAATTCTTACCCCTTTTATATTGTTTTGCACGTGTGATTTATAGTAAATTTTGCAAGTGGTATGACACTGCTATATTTTATTCGTATTACAATTAATTGCATTCTCATCATATCATGTAGCGGTTATATCCTCATTTGAATAGTGATCATAAACATTGATAACCTAGTGACCGTGTTACATTACCCGATGATAAATATTTGTGATTGGATTGTGCCAAGTACGTTACTGTAAAAGCGTAAATGAACAAGTGAGGTGAAGCGTACTTGTACACAATCAGCGGAACCAAATAGTTATTGCATTGTCGACGCCTATGGGATGTATATAAGTGTAACTATAACTGGAATGGGACGGTTATGGAAACACTTATATTAGTGTCATAGGTAAGACATCGAGTACTGTCCATTTATCTTGAATACCAGTTGAGCCATGCATGATGGAGATTCTGTCTCCAGTTCTCGCGTAGACTTGTCATGGAGCGACTAGTATTTGGGTTCATGGTCGGTGTTTGATGTAGACCGCGGGTGTGGGGTAGTTTGAGTGTGAGTTCGATCAACAGAATCTTGGGAGTCCCACTGCCGGTATATACAGTGATTTCGGGAGTCGTATGGGTGATATTACTGATTATTAGTGAGCGTGATTCAGGCCCGTGTTCCCTTGCCCCTGAGGCCTACCCTTGGGTTGGGGATACTTCTGCGGTGGTTGATGCTCACAGTTGAACTGACGATAGGTTTAGCGACTTGGACAGTGAGACTTAGAGACTGATAGGTTTAGTGATATAGACATGCATTGATTACTGATTCGATATACCTGCTTTATTGTTTGCCTGTACCGGTTACTTCATGCTCATGTCATCACTCCATGTTTTCTGTTTCATGTTCATCATCATTGCACGTGTTTATATATGTGTGTATATATATTGCTATTTTTTCGCTCTGATGACCTGAGTATGCATGCTCAGAGTGAGAAGTGGACTCAGCTCAGATCAGGACCTGCCTTACCTCGAGGACATTGCACACATCTAGATCAGCGACACCAGCGCTATCTTTCTTTTGACTCTATCTGGTTAGTTTTATATCTGTTTTGATAGATTTAGTGACTGCATTTCTTATTACCTGTGCATTGATTACTGGTTCCACGTAATGATAGAAACCGAAGTGTGACCACGGCAGAATATTTCCTCGACCGCAGGAGCATGGCTGGTCTTGTCACCCATCGTATTCCGCATTTTGGGAAGCGGGGAGTAACATGGTTTTGTTGGTATCAAGGCCAGGTTTATATTGGGATTACAGTTTCCGAGTAGGGCTTGACAATTTAAGTCACCCATTCGGTCTAGATTGTAAACTTGTTATCCTTGACTAGGATCCCTACAGTTTGCTAAGCTACATTTTGACTCCATCCGTTAGAGTTTTGGGTGACTTAGTAGAGTTATGTGATTATAACTATGAACTGATGCATAGTTACAAGGCAGTACTCTGCTTGAGTGACTTGGAGTTCTACATCTGATTCCCGCTCGATTGAGTTTCATCTCACCACATATTCTTGCTTCATTTGTCAATTCTATATCTTAATCTAATTCTTATATCTTATACCGTCGTCCGGAAATTTGTTGTTTCGGAATTATGGCTTCTTACGACTCTCCTTCCACATCCGCTTTCTAGGATCACCTCGCCAAGATTTTGGGCGTGCTGCAAGGATTGAGAGAAGCCCAGGAGAGGACGAACGATCTCTTAGATGATGAGTTATGGAGGCAGCTAGTTCGAGCACCAGCGGGAGCCCCCAATCGTAGGGGAATCCCTGTTAAACGAAGAGGTGGTGTGCAGATGAAGCGCCCGTTTGTTCCTCAGCAACAGAAGCAGCGGAGAACCCAACGTTGTAGTTATTGCAAGAGGCCGGGGAATCTTCAGAGGAATTGTCGCTAGGCTAAAGGACAATGTTTGATTCGGGGATCCAGTGAGCAGCATGCAATGGTTGCCCTAGAAGGAAGGAGCTGCAAGGTCGAAATTCGTCAATGCCCTCCAAATCCGCTTGAGCGACTTGGTTGTCTTCGTACTTTAATTTCGAGGACGGCACGGACCCAGCAAGATTCAGACTTGTTTTATGAGATCACAGAGATTTAGATATCGACACAGAATTATCACTTTTCCTGCTTGTAACAATTCCAATTTCAGTGTACATAAAATTGTTTAAAAGTTAATGTACAATTGGGGTATTTACAATTCATGTGAATGCTATAAGAATTTGATTTGCTTTAGAACGGCAAGAAGGAGCTTGTAGCTCACTGGTAAGACCTTGCACTGCTGAGACATAGCACCAGAGTTCAAATCCCATCAGCCACATTATCCTTTTGTTTTATTTTCTTTTAATCTTTTTAGAAGCCCAAGGGTCTACACGTGCACAACACCTAAACTGAGGAGTTACAAATTATTTAAACATATGAACGAGGGAAAACCAAGCGTCAGGGACATGTGGAAGAAGACCCAACACTGCCCGTCAGGAATTGGCCGGTGAAAAGCCCTATAGGCTCGGTACCACCTGTCCTGACCATTGGTAAAGCCCCCACCTTTTGACCCCTGCATCTCTTTAGCTACCCCACTCTCCTTACACTGCTTATCTTCTCTGCAATCAACCAGAGAATTTAAAATACCTCTTTAATCCCATTTTTAATACAAATTTTAATCCCCCATTCAATACACTAAACCCTAGTTTTTCCTATAAATACCACCCCTCATTTCACACTTCCTCACTCACAATTCTCTTCCAAAACTCTAAAAACTTTAAGTCCTAATTGTGTACAGGTGAAGTTAGTGAAGGGCGAAACTCCGACGAAGTTCCGGCGACGATACATGGAGTTTCCGGCGACGAAACGATGTCCCGAAGCATTTTGTAGTTCCCTCACCCTCTCCTCTTGACCCCAAGCCAGTAAGTCCCTTCTTTCCCTCTCATCTCAAATTCTAAAACTTTCAAAACATAAAACCCGACGGAAGCGGAGTTAATCCGACTTCCGATTTGGTTTTTCTTCAAAACTCAACTTTTCTTAATCTAGATCATACCATACTCTCACATATTGTTTAACAAATATTAATAAATCTATTAAAACAAGTTTCACCGTAAAATAATCATTTTTGTAACTTTTATCACCCTTTTATAGAAAAATACCATATATTTTAGTTTCGACATAATAACTTTATTCCTTGCTATACCTTTAGATAACTCACGAGATAATGACCTACCTCACCACAACATACATTTTTGACATAGCACGATGAATTTTGGGATAATAGAATATGGGAAAATACGACTTTACAAATGAATACCCTAAACTTGTAAAACCATTTCTATAAAAAGATGTATTAAATATTTCCATGCAATTGCGTCTCTACAACCCACTTTTGGGGACCCCGTTCGGGATGGTGCAGATTATCGCACATTCTCGGGCCTAGTAGAGCGAGATGCAGACCTACGCAAGGAGCATTCGATCTCGATGGAATTTTTATGCATTTTTCTTTAGAAAATGAGATTTCTTCAAGAAAATAAATAAATTATTTTCATTAAATATATATATATATATATATATTATCAAAATATCTATTTTAATTATATAAATATTCCAAGTTTTCTAAATCAAAGGAAACACCATCACATGAAAATACCATCAAAATACAAAACAATTCCAATATTTCAAGAAAATACCATATACTATGAAATTAGGTTCTACTCACTAGAAATTTCACATTTATAAAATTTACATCTATGAAAACCCTAAAGACGATAATTAAATACTTAAGCTGTATTTTGAAGTTATATCAAACTATTTTTACATAAAAAAACCCTCAAGTTATGTTAAATTACAATAAGGACCCTAGTAAACATAGGTTTAAGCGGGACCAGTCTCTTGAGCCTCAGGGAGCCGGATATATGGGTGCTTGCCTATCTAAGATAGACAATCTAATAAACGGTGTTATCAACACGGTAATTGTCTTGGAAAAAGACACAAATCCTGCCGTCCATATGCAGCAGTTACCGATAATATCAAAACTAATTCAGGACTTCAATTTCTTTTTAAAGTGTCTGACTCAGACTTTCAATCTAATCAAACTGACTTGAATATGATTCAAGTGTAAACTACAATTCAACATGAAACTGTCTATTCAATCTATATCAATCTATATTGACCGAACCGAACCATGGATATACCTCTATCTACATGATTCTCCAGTTACATCCATTTACTGATATTATGGTTTCAGCAAGTCATCCATATACAATTTACAATACAATACAAACAATACAATTAAGACATCGCGGGGTTTTATAAGGGACGGATTGGTACGAAAGGTGTTAAAAGTGGCACGGGACTGTAACCATAATACACCTAATCTGAATATCCATTGCCGCTGTACCGTGGGTGAATGGTTCCTTGTGCTCCGTATACCTTAGTCTCCGGAATAGTAGGACTCCTCTCGTATACACTGGCATTTTTTGTACAAAGCTACAAATAACAGCGCTAACAATATAATACAACTTTAAAAGTTACATTCTAGTTCTGTCTATTCTGTCTATACCTGTTCTTTGGGACTTACCGAGCGATTGTTCGCTGACGACCAGCGAGAATTTGGATCAGATAGTCTTCGACCCAGAGCTATAGTTTACTTGTATATATTTTCATTTCTATTATGCCACTGTTTATGCATCGCTTTCATTCTATGTATTTACTTTTCCTTTGTATTGTAAAAAGAATGTTAAATAAATAAAGTTGTTGTTCATTTACATCTTGTCTCTTGTGTATATTTTATTTTATATTGCTTAGATACGCTTAGCGTATTTATTTCTGAGTAAATACATAGCGGCCTTATCGCGTCCTCTGCCCGTACACTGGGAAGCGGGGCGTGACAGTGCTTTCAATAAAGACATTGTTATTTTGTTTTGTAGTCGTTTCTTTCGTTCAAATCTTGTATCTGTTGAACTCCTTGATTTTAATGCAATAAAATTGTAAATTGTGATTAGGTACTTTTATTTTATTCGTTTACTCTAAGTACTCCTCTATTTTCAAATTTTGCAATAGTTCTAATTTACGCTGCATATTTTATTTTCTAATGAATTTTCCTATTGATATTTTCATACTATCATCCTTTTATTATGTGCCTTTTGTCTTGATTTTTTATCTGCCTTAATTACATAATGTCATTTCGAGTTATTTTCTACTCTATATTTCTTTTAAATGTTTTATTGTTTACTATACTGTTATCATTCTTATTCATTCGGTTGTTGGCGTTCTTTTGATTAACTTTCAAAGTTTATATTATTAGTGGTTTGAGTTTTCTTAAAAATGAGTTTCATATTGATTTTCTATATAATATTTCCTTTTCATTGTACATATTTATGCTAACTACCTTTTGTTTTCGTATTTACGTTAATTATGAATTCTTTTACTCCAATCGATTTAAATTTTCTATTTACGGTAATATAAATTATGGTTTTCTTTTATTTACTTGTATATTGTTCCCCTCCGAAAGACGGCGCACAGGACCGCGACGTGTCCTGACGCTGGGATTCGGGGCAGATGCTATTTGGTTTTATCCGTCCACCTCTCCGAAGATGCCAAGTTGATTTATGGCACCGTGTATCGGAAGTTTAGACGGATGCGGCCGATGTAGGAGACTTCGTCAGATTCCCCCTCGCTAGAGGGGTTTTTGATCGTGGGGACGCTCTTCCCTGCAGGCGCAAGCCCCTGCAGTTAATTAAGCTACCGCTTCGCGGTAACAACTTTCTCCTTCTCCAGAATTTCACTTCGTGTCGTGGGTGTTTGTTTTGTTTGTGGTTGCCCGTGGATTGTATATGGAGACTGAGTAATACCGTCGCCCGTAGGACGTGGACTAGTCCAAATCCGTATTTACTTAGATTTGGGTTTGGTGTTTTTAGTTTAAGGATGCATTAGTCGCGTTGCGGCTAAGATCAACTTAAACGTTTGTTAAGGATCCGTTAGTCCTGTTTGAGACTAAGATCAACTTAACGGGGTGATCCATTTAATATATGGCCGTCGGGACTCGTCGCCTCTCTGACGTCGTTGAAGGATTACAACGACAGATGTTAGAGGAGTTCGGAGATGTACCCTTGGACCAAGGTCGATTTGGAATTTTATCGTTCATTTGAGTGTTTAAGGATACGTTAGCCGTATTTGGGGCTAAGATCAACTTAAACGGGACCGTTTAGATCCGGCAAAAGAGCATTAGGAGGCTCTATTGTTCCAGTTTAGGGACGTGGTGGTCCATACTCCAGTTTTAGGGACGTGGTGGTCCAATATTAGTTTAGGGACGTTTCGGTCCGATATTAGTTTATGGACGTTTCGGTCCGCTATTCATGCGTGGTCGTCGGGACCCGTCACCTCTCTGACGTCGTTGAAGGATTACAACGACAGGTGTCAGAGGAGTTCGGAGATGTACCCTTGAACCGGTAGTAAATTGATTTAAGAGAGCAATTTTGCTCAGTCAATTTAATTTAAGGACTTATGGCCAAAATTGGGCTAAGTCCAGTTTCAATATTTTTTTTGTCTTTGGCCTGTGCTAGGGCTTTACCCCTTTTTAGTAATGCACTGCATTATTCTTGTTTTGTTCGGGCTTTGCCCTTTTCTAAATGATGCAGAGCATCTATTTTTTTGTTTGGGCTTTGCCCCCCTTTTGAAATGCATAGCATTTTTTATTAGGCCTGTTAGGCCTTTTAATTGGGCTCTGTCCCTTTTCTTTAATAATGCAGAGCATTAAATACTCTGACAGTGCCCCACGTGGCTTGTCAGGCGCTTTGCGCTAAGTAATGAGCGCAAACTCATATGGTGGTGACACGTGTCACGCTCTGGTGAGCGCAAGCGCAATAGCGCAGTGCGCTGCGCTGTTGCGCTGCGCTGTTGCGCTGCGCTGTTGCGCTGCGCTGTTGCGCTGCTGACACATGGCGCGCTCTGGTGAGTTGCGCCAATTCCAGAGAGCAAAGCTCTATTTCAAGAGCGCAAGTTGTTTTGTAGCTGACACGTGGCGCTCTCTCAAGAGCGCAACAGCGCAGTTTGGAAGTGCAAAGCACTAAGAATCTTTTAGATTCAAGAACAGGAGTGCAGAGCACTATTTGATTTCTTGATCTAATTTAGATCAAAGAAAATAAATTTTTCTTTTTTGTTTCAGGAACCAGAGGTTCATAAAAAAGTGCAAAGCACTATTATTACTTATTTTTCTTTTTATTTAAAAATTATTGATCTTGTTCTTAGATCCATAATCTGTCCATAAGAGAATTTTCTCTTTTTCCTAAAGGTTTTTTACCTTTTGTTGTTCTTGAGGAATTCTTCAAGAGTTCTCTTCTCTTTTTCTTTTAGCAAGATGTTCATTCTTTTAATTGAGGCCTAGGGTCCTTTTTATAGTACCCATAAATTAGTTAAATTTGTTAAAAAGATCTTTCTCTGAGTGATTTGGGGAATTTTCCCCACCGTTGGATGTTTGATCCAAGGGCTTCTGCTTTGCAGAAGAAAATCTTCTTGTTTTAACAAGAACAGAGAAGATTTCTTGGAAATTTAATTCTGTTTGGCGCAGATGCCCCAGCGCGTGACACGTGTCGCGCAGCGCAGAGCGCAGCGCAACTGCGCTAGTGCATCTGCGCTGACACGTGTCGCGCAGCGCAGAGCGCAGCGCAACTGAAGCGTTGCTTCATAAAAATAGAGCTTTGCTCTGATTGGGCGCGCCTTCTTGGGCGCTGCGCTGACATATCAGTGCTTGACATGTGGCGCGTTGCGCTCGAGATTTGAAGCGTTGCTTCAAAATTTTGAATTTTGAATTTTAACAGAGCTTTGCTCTGATTGGGCGAAACATATATGTCTCGGTATTATCTTAATTTCTTTTGTATGGTATTATCTCCGTATTTTTGCAAATATAGTTTAGTCTTGGTCTTTACGTAAATGGTTGATATCTCATTTGTTTACTAGCCATCTAAGTGTTCATTTTATTTTTCCCTATATTTTACCGTATGAGTATTCTTAAGCTATTTTATAATTGCCTGATTTGTATTCTTACAAATAAAGTTTCGGATCTTAAGGCTTATCAGCCATTTTTTCGCCATTGTTATTTGTTGTTATTCTTTCTTGTATTGTATATATAGTTTATTACTATAAATGTTTATGCCTTGTGCTTACTTATGACTATTCTTTTAGCTGCGCTATTTCTTATGTATGTGTGTGTGTGTGTGTGCGTGTGTGTAAATTTTTGATTTTCATCTAGTTGGTTTTGTGTAAATCACTATATAATAATATTTGATTTTTGTTGCTTTCGTATTGCATTTTTTATCGTATCGTATTTTAAATTTCGAGAACGAAATTTTATATAAGTGGGGTATGATGTAATACCCAGTTTTCTTTGAACATATTTCCCGTATTTATAAATCAAAGTTTCCCAAAATTTTTCTATTAGAATATTTTCTATAAATAATTTCCCACACTTTCTAATATTAATTTACCAAACTTTTATTTAATTCATTAAATTTTATTTTCTAATTCTAATCTAACCCCCACACCCCAAGCCCTGTCCACGAACCCTTTCCTCACCCTTCACCCCAAACCCGACCCGACCCCAGCAAACCCGACCCGAACACTCACCCCCCACTCCTTTCTTCTTCTCCATCTCGTTCTTTTCCCACGCGAATCCCCTCTCCTCCTTCCTCGCGGTACCCACACGACGCCTCCCCCTCTTCTCGCAACTGCACCCCACAACCCACGCCCACGCCGTGACGGCCGCGCCCACTCCCTCAACCCCCCTCGAAGACCCGAGCACTCACTCCCCTTTGTTGCCTCCTCTCCTCTGCTGCGAACCCACGTCCCCGCACTCACCTCCACGACGATCGCGCTCCTCTCCACGTTGCCAACTCCCCTGCCCAAATGCTCCACGACCGAGCCATCTTCTCCCCTCTCGTCCCATCTTCTTCCTTCAACCCATCACCTCAACCCCTCATCAAACCGAGCTCCTTTCTTCGACGACCCCGCGCTAACTGCAACAGCCTCCACCACCATCGCCTTAACTCCCAGCGACCAACTCGAACCTCAGAGCCTTTCAACCTCCTTCACGGCTTCTTGCCGGCACCTTCAACGACCCACCACCCCACTTCCTCCTCTCATCGCTGAAGCTTCCAACCTCCGCTTCCGCCCTCAAAAACTTCAACAATCACCGCCGGCATCCCCCGCTTCTCCAAGCCGAGCCCCTCTCCCGGCAGCCGACCCTTGCCATCGCCGGCCACGATCACTGCGACCACCTCCATCTCCGAGCTCCCAAGCCGACCCAGCTCCATCACCTGAGTGCCAAGCTCCACCCCAAGCTCCTCAACATCTCGCACCCGAGCTCCTCGCCACCATCTGCACCACTGACCTTCCCTCCTCCTCCGACCGCGAGGACCCCCGCCGCGACACCAAGCCTCTCCCCAAGCTCCCGAGCCTTTTACCTCAGCCCTATCACTACCGTTGCACCAACTACCACCATCACCACAACCCACCACACAACCGATCTCATCGCCGGCGACCTCGAACCCATGCACGCTCCAGCCGCCACTACACCCCACCGCTCCACCTCATCGCCTCCACCAACCACGCCTGAGCGACCCATCATCGCCCACTTCGACACCCACAGCCGCTGCCCCTATCGTCTGGACCGTCGCCGTTAAGGCCATCATCGTCGCTGCCACGTCTCCATCAACCTCTCTATCGTCATCGACTACTCCATCAAGCATACGCCGGCCTCCTCCTTACCGCTGCAGCTGCAGTACTCGATGCTACTACCTTGAGACCACCCTCTCCAACATCCAAGCTCTAGCCACTGCCCTGAGCCACTACCAGCACCCTCAACTTCTCGTCTCCAAGCCAAGCTCAAGCCACACTGAGGCCGTGCCACGAGCTCGGGCCAGAGCCAAGCCCAAGCTTGTGTTGTTGTCGCTGAAACTGTTGCTTGCGTGTATCGTTGCGTCGTGATCTTGCCGTTGCTATCGTAGCCCCTACCGCTAGCTGTGCTGAACTTAAGCCTTGTCGTGTCCATGCCATACCGTGCCCACCTCCGTGCCACATCGTACCCAGTCCCCATGCTACACTATGCCCGCCTCCGTGCCACATCATACTCAGTCCTCGTGCCACGTCGTGTCAGCCCCGTGCCACACCGTACCTGATCCAGTGCTCGCGCCGTGTGTTCATAGCAGAATATTGCATTTTATACCGCCCATTCTTACGCTCGTGTGTTTATAGGTAGGTGCTTTTTATCCGTGTTTGTTACATGTTTACAGATTGCAGGTTTCCGTTCCAAATATTGTAAATCAAGATAAAATCTCCACAGTTACACCAAATACAGAACATCTGTTGACAACAGATAAAAGCCGGGTTCCGGTCATCCATATCCGTCCGGTGCTGCGTACCGGTTCCAGGGACAAGACATATGACAGCGGTCATTCGTGTCTCGGACAAGCACAGAGCACGAGAGGGGCTGCACAAGAATCAATGGGTGCACGGAGCTCGAGGGAGATAGAAGTCAAAAGTGAAAAAGATAATGCAATCTTGGACTAAGAATCTGAAGATATTCTGGAAGAAATTATCATAAAATACATGTACCAGACAACAGGGGACAGCAGATCAGGGCCGTACAAGAAACACCACACCCTAACCCTACTGTAGGGGTGCGGATCCGCGGCCAATAAGGGGTATTGGCGGCGGATCCGCGGCCGTACAGGCGCCGCAGGCAGAGAACTTTGGGGGGTATTTTGGGTGTTTCATCTTATGTCTGCTGGTTGCCCTAGAACTCCATTCTCCTGCCTATAAATACAGCAGATCTAAGCCAAACCAAGGGAGCTTTTCTTTAGTCTCTTTTTTGTGTAATTTTGTTCTTCTTCTTCCTCTTCTTCATTCTTTCTCCATTAAAATTGTAGTGAGAGCTTTTTGAGTGGAAGATTAATGAAGATGAGGGTTTTTTATCTTTCTTGTTAGTTTGCTCCCCCTTGAGATTCTTGCTTTCTCTTGCTCATTCAACCTCTTCATTGAGCTTGAATGGGTAAGGGTTAGTTATTGATCTCAAGGGTCGTATTTTCTCACGGGACTAGTTCTTCACTTCACATGCGTTCTCTACCCTTCCCTTGATCTTGCAACCTCTTCATTGAGCTTGCAAGTTTAAGGGTTGGCTATTGAGCACATGCTTGGCTTGGGTTCTACTTCCGTGTTCTTTTTATTTGCTTATTTATTACTTGCATTTTTCATTCTTGCTTTTATTACTTGCAATTTTATTCATGCACTTTAATACTTGTATCTTTTCTTTTCTTTGTTCTTTTCTTTTTGCTCTCTTTTTGGTTCTCTTTTGTGAATGTATGTAATTATTGTTGTTAAGATAAAATACGGTATTATAAGTTAACGTTTCTTTGCCAATTCCTTTTCCCGTTATTTTCCATTTGAACTTCGCCCAAACCATACGCAAGCGCTCCGTTAGGCACCGTACCCTGACAAGGTAACGGTGATTCCTAACCGCGACCGGTTGCGTTCGGTTTGGCCGGAGGCGAAAGCAAGAGACAAGAACGGAAGGACAAGGGTAAATAAGCCGGATTCCACGAATACCGCGCTTAAATCCCCTAATCCACGTTGTTGCCGATTGCTTAGCTTCAATTGGTCAAGACTCGGCTCAAAGGTTTTGAGTACGGATTTCTTTAGCTTATAATTTCGTATCTTTTCTTAACAACTTTATACTTGCAGATAAACACATAGGTTAGAACAAACTCATACAGATTCTTTATTGACTCGTCTAAAACAAGAAGGTAAGATAACACCATCTCCCTGTGGACCGACCCGTGCTCACCGGCTAGCTGCAAAGCGACACCGTCCTGATCGCGGTTACACTTAAATTCTTTGAACATCCGACACGCCAAAAGCGTGCGATCAAATGGCGCCGTTGCCGGGGAGACGGTAGCGTATTTTCTTTCTTGTTATTCGGGTTAATATTCTTTTTGTATATATATCAAAAAAAAAAAAAATTCTTTTTGTCGTTTTTTTTGATCATTTTTGTGGGCAAGAGTGCAGATTTTTGCAAGTTTGCAAACTGCAATTGTGGGGAGCAAAGTGTACATTCAAGTCTAAGGTGATTGCAAAGTACAGTGCCAAAGATCCGGGTAGTTTGACCCGCGCAAGCGAACTTTTCAAGCTTACCGGATTTGATTCAACGGGGGTTTCCTAACCCAAAAACTTAACGGTACGTACTTTCCTAACACCTTCTTCTCAAATCCGACGCATCCAATATACTATTCTTTGCAGGATTCTTTGCAAGTTCGCTAGCAAACGCTAAAAATTGACTAACCCGTATTTGTTGCAGCGCCGCGCTTAAACTAAAAAACGATTGTTTGATTATTTATAGAATTTTTGAATTGCGCATTGCATACATTAATACGGACTTAAGGGCAAGCGAACCCCACAACATACGGTAAAGGATTTCATCACCTTTTCCGTGGCCCACAAATCACGAACTTGAGCATAACGATTACCCGCACAAATTTTAAAAGAAATTAGACTTTAAGCCTTAAGGATTTCGCGCTCACTAGGAGAAGTTAACTGTGTTTAGAACCTTGCTTCACGGTATATTGTTTACGGGGTGTCTAGGAAAGTGTTAACGGCGCAACCGCCAAAAGAGAAAGGGTTATTTAATTAAGGAACTTCGCGAAAGCGTTGGAAAACCTCCCCTTATCTCTGCACTTACCTGGCTTCGTGATCAGTGTATCTTGAGCCTGTTTCTCGACACAGTTTTACTTCGACAATCAAGTTCTGGAGCAGGTCTAGTTGACCTAGGTTAACCCTAGAACGATTAAGTGTGTGGTATTTTTGTGTCGTGATTATTTTTGTCCATATTCTTTTTGTGCATATTTCGTTCTTTTGTTAATATATATTTAAAAAAAAAAAAAAACAAAAATCACATTCTTTTTCCCCTCCTTTCTTTCATTCTCTCTTCATATCATGGGTACTCCACCTCGAAAAACTCTTGCCGAACTTTGGTACCCACAACCAGAAATTACTTCATACGGTTCTTGCTTTGGCCGAACATCGAACGATCCATCCATGCCCAAAATTTCGTTGAGAGATCGGATAGACGCGTCTAGGACAAACAACTGGACCCCGCAATCCACTTCGTATCAACCGTTTCAAACATTCACACTTTCTTGCGTTGATACCCCTTTTGAAAGTCCAGTTGTAACCCCGAGACCAATGTCCATTGCTGAACATATTGCACAATCTCGTAGCCGGTCTTTCACTCCTTTCACCGCTTCAAATTCTTTTGATCAACAATTCCATTCACCTTCCTATCCAAATGTTGATCCTGCTCCTGTCCAGCCATTCAATTCCTACCAATCCTACCCTACTTTTGCACCTTCCTTAGACATTGCATCAGAACCGCCATTTGGGAGTTTTCAGTATCCAAACAACTTAGAATCTTTTACTGAAACCCCTTCACAACCAATGTGTAGTCTAGAACAGTCGTTGGAAGACTTTAGGGTAGCGTCAAGCCAACAAATGATGGATTTGAATGCGTCCATGGCCGCCCTCATGCAACCTAGTGACCCGGTAGCTAGTTTTCAACTAGCTCCAACTTTTTCAATGTATGATGAGGCGGCAGGACAGGCTGTGAATTTGAGTGGAGAGAGTGAGATGTACCCCCTTCCAAATCAAACCTATCCATCCCAAATTGAATCCCACACCTCCTTTTTTGAAAGTCTATCGAGTATCCCACATGATTTATCCATTGAAGATAGAATGATGAATGAGTTGTGCGACTTCGTAGTGTTTGATTTGCCCGATTGTGAAGGGACTCATCCAAGTGAAACCGATCCTAAACCTTTTGACCTCTACACCTCCACTTTAGAACCTGAATCGATTGATATCCATGCTGTTGTTGAGGTGTCGGAGAATGTTGATTTTCACTTGATGAAGGATATTGACGCTGGGAATATTTTGGATGATGAACCCATAGATTTGGCTGAGTTTTTCTCTCCAATTCATCATCCCGAGTCATTAAATGTTTTTCCCGAACAACATATGCGTCTGGACTTTGATGAAATATGCATGGATGAGCTTAACTTTGAGGAGAATTTTGAGGATGAAACAGTTCTAGATGATGAGTCGGATTTTCCAATTCATCCTGTTCCTTTCACTGACTGTGTACACCCTCCAGAACCCTTAATCAATACCCTTCCTCAACCACTTCCCTCCATCCTTTCCATCGTTCCGACCTTGCAAGAACCCGTATCATTTTCACTCCCTGTGTCTGGTTTATCAAGTTCGGCGTACCCATGGTTTCTCACGAATCTTGAGGGATTTGACCCCATTTCTCGATGGGTAAATATATTAGCACAATCGCTTTTCACGCATCGGTCATCACAAGTTGTGCTAATCTATTTACTCCATTTGCACCCTCAAGTTCGTATTCCACTTCTTTTTCCTTTCCGCCATTCTTCTTCTTTTCATATACCGAGACCGTATCCCGCTTCTCTCCGCATACGGTCTCGCGTAGTCTCCATTTCTTACCTCTCCGCATTCTTTCACCAGCCACTGCTTTATAGCGATAAAATCTTTGAATGGTTGGTGCTCACTTTTGGCCTGTGTAAGGCCTTGTATAGTTTGAAACTGTTCTTTCCCCCCTAATCCTGAACTTCATCGCTTAACAGTGGAAACACTGTTTTACTTAAGTTTGGGGGGGACACTTTTTTTGTATATATTTTTTGTTTTCTTTGTTGTATATAATTTATTTTTAGGGAGCGCCGGCAATTTTGACCCTCTTGGTATAGCCTGACAGTGAGGGCACTGTCAAGTTTAAGTTTGGGGGTGTGCTCGGTAAGCTTTCTTCCTTCGCATTCATATGTATATTTTGCATCTGCATATTAAATCCATAAAATCCATAAAAATCTGAAAATTTTCTAAAAATATAAAAACTTTTTTGTCAAGTTAGCTTGTGGAAGAACTCTGATTCAACATTCGACGGTTTTTGTTTGATAAGATAAGAATAACTAAATCTTATTTTTAGATTTTGAAAACCTGAAAGATAACTCTCCTTTGAAGTTAACTATTGCTGATATACGTCTTTACATCACACCACACGTGTCGTGTGTTTTGGAAATTAGATGACAAGTATGTTATGTTTAAAAAACTTTTAAATAGATAAATGATTTTCTGAGGATCAAATAGGTTTGTTCTGAAATAAGTAATATATCAAGAATAGTTTATGAAGTGAGTGAATATGAAGGAATGTTATTGATGCCTTAATTGGAACTAAGTCTGAAAAATAACCCATCTGAAACTTGATTGGAATGATTACACACCAAACCCACTAAACACGTCTTTTATCCAAAAAAATAATGGAACTGCCGGTTATATCTCCGTTCGTATTAAATCATCTGATTTTCACGCCATCTGTCTTTTGTTTTTGGACCTAGGTAACTTGAGTAATTAAGTCCGCTGGGGTGTTTCTACACCTAATGCCCTAAAACCAACTGGTTTGGGTGCATTGGCCCAAAGCTCGCTAAGAAGCCTAGAAAGTCCAGATAAAAACAAAGTCAAGCAAGTGTTCTCTCCGAGTTAAAATTCCTAACGGTTCTTTGTGTGAGAATAATCTTGATAAAAGACAAGCTTTTATAAAAAATTTTAACGGAGATATGAAGGTTTTACTCTATGATAAAGACTATTGCACGTTCACAGAGGTGTGTATGAAATGAAAACAAGAAAAAGGTGGAGTGAAGAATAAGACCTAGTTTCCTGTTAGGGAAGATAGAAATTCTGAAGTTGAAACTTTACTGGAAAACGAAACTTGAAAAATGCTTAACTCTTTATAAAACTTATGTGATCCTTTTAAAATTGTTATCTGGGCTTTATTGTGTGACATAATGACTTTATTCGACCTTTCGGGAACTTAACGACACTATTTTGCACTGCACGTAAAGACATATAAAATCTGTAGTTAAATAAGAAGAGAGGTGTGAAAAATAAAGGTTCGATAGTCTAAACTTAGGATTATAGAATTGTTATTTTCTGAAACAAAACTTTAGGGGCTTGAATCTTAGTTATTTTACAAAACCAACTTGACCGGATTTTGTGGGTAGTATCCGCTGAAAACCCTCAGGAGACAACACTCCTCCTACTAGGGACACCTAGAGGTTTAACGGCCTGTTGCACATGCTCAGTGCAATCGCGTTCCCTGCGAAAGTGCGGTTATCATTTTATTTTTGTGAATAATTGGTTTTGCTCGGGACGAGCAAAAGTTAAGTTTGGGGGTATTTGTTCATAGCAGAATATTGCATTTTATACCGCCCATTCTTACGCTCGTGTGTTTATAGGTAGGTGCTTTTTATCCGTGTTTGTTACATGTTTACAGATTGCAGGTTTCCAGTCCAAATATTGTAAATCAAGATAAAATCTCCACAGTTACACCAAATACAGAACATCTGTTGACAACAGATAAAAGCCGGGTTCCGGTCATCCATATCCGTCCGGTGCTGCGTACCGGTTCCAGGGACAAGACATATGACAGCGGTCATTCGTGTCTCGGACAAGCACAGAGCACGAGAGGGGCTGCACAAGAATCAATGGGTGCACGGAGCTCGAGGGAGATAGAAGTCAAAAGTGAAAAAGATAATGCAATCTTGGACTAAGAATCTGAAGATATTCTGGAAGAAATTATCATAAAATACATGTACCAGACAACAGGGGACAGCAGATCAGGGCCGTACAAGAAACACCACACCCTAACCCTACTGTAGGGGCGCGGATCCGCGGCCAATAAGGGGTATTGGCGGCGGATCCGCGGCCGTACAGGCGCCGCAGGCAGAGAACTTTGGGGGGTATTTTGGGTGTTTCATCTTATGTCTGCTGGTTGCCCTAGAACTCCATTCTCCTGCCTATAAATACAGCAGATCTAAGCCAAACCAAGGGAGCTTTTCTTTAGTCTCTTTTTTGTGTAATTTTGTTCTTCTTCTTCCTCTTCTTCATTCTTTCTCCATTAAAATTGTAGTGAGAGCTTTTTGAGTGGAAGATTAATGAAGATGAGGGTTTTTTATCTTTCTTGTTAGTTTGCTCCCCCTTGAGATTCTTGCTTTCTCTTGCTCATTCAACCTCTTCATTGAGCTTGAATGGGTAAGGGTTAGTTATTGATCTCAAGGGTCGTATTTTCTCACGGGACTAGTTCTTCACTTCACATGCGTTCTCTACCCTTCCCTTGATCTTGCAACCTCTTCATTGAGCTTGCAAGTTTAAGGGTTGGCTATTGAGCACATGCTTGGCTTGGGTTCTACTTCCGTGTTCTTTTTATTTGCTTATTTATTACTTGCATTTTTCATTCTTGCTTTTATTACTTGCAATTTTATTCATGCACTTTAATACTTGTATCTTTTCTTTTCTTTGTTCTTTTCTTTTTGCTCTCTTTTTGGTTCTCTTTTGTGAATGTATGTAATTATTGTTGTTAAGATAAAATACGGTATTATAAGTTAACGTTTCTTTGCCAATTCCTTTTCCCGTTATTTTCCATTTGAACTTCGCCCAAACCATACGCAAGCGCTCCGTTAGGCACCGTACCCTGACAAGGTAACGGTGATTCCTAACCGCGACCGGTTGCGTTCGGTTTGGCCGGAGGCGAAAGCAAGAGACAAGAACGGAAGGACAAGGGTAAATAAGCCGGATTCCATGAATACCGCGCTTAAATCCCCTAATCCACGTTGTTGCCGATTGCTTAGCTTCAATTGGTCAAGACTCGGCTCAAAGGTTTTGAGTACGGATTTCTTTAGCTTATAATTTCGTATCTTTTCTTAACAACTTTATACTTGCAGATAAACACATAGGTTAGAACAAACTCATACAGATTCTTTATTGACTCGTCTAAAACAAGAAGGTAAGATAACACCATCTCCCTGTGGACCGACCCGTGCTCACCGGCTAGCTGCAAAGCGACACCGTCCTGATCGCGGTTACACTTAAATTCTTTGAACATCCGACACGCCAAAAGCGTGCGATCACCGTGCTACACCCGCACCACACACCGAGTCAAGACCGTGACCAGTACCATGTCATGCCCATGTCATCTCCATGCCCACTACTGTATCACGCCCGCGTCGCCACTGCATCCAGTACCGAGTCATCGCGCATCGCGTCCGCGTCACGCACATGTCCAGCATCGCATCGTCTCGTGTGTCGAGACGAAATCCGCAAGTGGTGTCGCTTCTATATTAGCGACCGAAAGCAAGTGAAAACCCGATCACTTTCTTTACATGCTAGTATTCTTTTAGGTGGATCATTAAGTTTTAAATTGTAATGATATTATTGCATACGTATCTACATCGTTTAATAATCGTACGCTAGTTAAGTGCTCGACACAAATTCCTAGATCAAAACTTATCTGTTATGATGGAACCTAAGCATAACGGTTTACCCTAGCGATAAAGAATACCGTGTTAAGAGTTGGCTTGAAAATACGGACCCTAACGCCGTGAAATGTCATCCCCATTTAGATCCGTTGAATCTGAAACCTTCTGTACCTGAAATTTGTGAAAATCATAATAAATTGGTTACACACCGGAATGTTGTGTTTGAGGGCTCATATCGAAGACGAATTGATGAAATAGAACCCCATATAAGTTATAATCTATTTCTATTTTATAACGGTGACAGAAACTATTCGGGAGTGCGGCTCTGGACTACAGTCCAGAGCAGCACTGCGTGTAGACACTTGGAATGAAATGCTTTTACATCTCTGTGTGAAAATTTTATTGTGCGTAACCCTATACTGTAGTGAATATGAATCCGTTAGCTAACTATTGTAAGTGGTTTCATTCATTTTTACAATTGTTTGCTATTTCAATCACATTTTAAACCATCAGTACATACTGCTATTCCAAGCAGGTACAGAACGTATATCCCGATCTTAAATAATACATAATACCTAGCACACAGTGGATTTTGTCAATCCATCTGGTGCGTTGTAAACCTAACTGTTAAGCCTAAATATCATCCAACTGTAGCGTTGCCTAATTATGCTCTCAACTGGGAGTAAAACGTGTTACGAAACGGACTTGCAGTTGAGAAATTGGATTTCCAACAGTAAACACTTAAAATGAAATGACCATAACTGCCAAACCTGAAATTCGATGGAGCGAAACCAATTTTGATGGACAAATAATTAAACATACTTCTTACCCCGTTTATATTGTTTTGCATGTGTGACTTATAGTAAATTTTGCAAGTGGTATGACACTAGCTGCTATATTTTATTTGTATTACAATTAATTGCATTCTCATCATATCTTATAGCGGTTATATCCTTATTTGAATAGTGGTCATAAATATTGATAATCTAGTGACCGTGTTACATTACCCAGTGATAAATATTAGTGATTGGATTGTGCCAAGTACGTTAGTGTAAAAGCGTGAATGAACAAGTGAAGTGAAGCGTACTTATACACAATCAGCGGAACCAAATAGTTATTGCATTGTCAACGCCTATGGGACGTATATAAGTGTAACTATAACTGGAATAGGACTGTTATGGAAACACTTATATTAGTGTCATAGGTAAGATATCGAGTACTGTCCATTTATCTTGAATACCAGTCGAGCCATGCATGATGGAGATCCTGTCTCCAGTTCTCGCGTAGGCTTGTCATTGAGCGACTAGTATTTGGGTTCATAGTCGGTATTTGATGTAGACCGCGGGTGTGGGGTAGTTTGAGTGTGAGTTCGATCAACGGAACCTCGGGAGTCCCACTGCCGGCATATACAACGATTTCAGGAGTCGTATGGGTGATATTACTGATTATTAGCGAGCATGATTCGGGCCCGTGTTCCCTTGCCCCTGGGGCCTACCCTTGGGTTGGGGATACTCCTGCGGTGGTTGACGCTCACACTTGGACTGACGATAGATTTAGCAACCTGGACAGTGAGACTTAGAGACTGATAGGTTTAGTAACATGGACATGCATTGATTACTGATTCGATATACCTGCTTTATTGTTTGCCTGTACCAGTTACTTCATGCTCATGTCATCACTCCATGTTTACTGTTTCATGTTCATCATCATTGCACGTGTTTACACACACACACACACACACACACATATATATATATCTATTGTGTCACTCTGATGACCTGAGTATGCATGCTCAGAGTGAGAAGTGGACTGAGCTCGGATCAGGACCTGCCTTACCTCGAGGACATTGCGCACATCTAGATCAGCGACGCCAGCGCTATCTTTCCTTTGACTCTATCTGGTTAGTTTTATATCTGTTTTGATAGATTTAGTGACTGCATTTCTCATTACCTGTGCATTGATTACTGATTACCACGTAATGCTAGAAACCGAAGTGTGACCACGGCAGGATATTTTCTCGACCGTAGGAGCATGGCTGGCCTTTTCACCCCTAGTATTCCGTATTTTAGGAAGCGAGGCATGACAGCCAACCTCTTCACCGCAACCCCCACTGCACCAAGCCCCACTTCATCAACTCCACCAAGCTTCCCCTCCTCTCACAACCGTGCTCTTCCTCCTCTCGCCGGCGACCACACTACACCCAACACCGCCGACGAACCCCTAACCACCGTTGCCACCTTTCTCGATTCACACCATCTCGACAAGCAACCCATCACCCCTGACCTCCACCACTCTTCGTCAGGGCTGCTCTGGATCGTCTCAGCCCCTCACCGTCGTCTCAGCCACTCGCTGTCATCACCACTACAATCGCATCAAGCTCCTCGCTGTCCAGATCCAGACTCGAGCCTTCACCACCTCCTTTGCACACCCGAGATCGTCGTTGTTGTTGCTGTGAATGTGCCAGGACTGTGCCATTCTCTCTGCCATTCCATCCATCGCCATCGTCAAGATATCGTCGCCAAGTTAGTGTCCTCACTTGCTTACATGTTATGTGAAGAATATACATATTAACATATATAGTTATTTTACATCGGGCATTTCCTTAGTGTTTTTCATAATACTCCGTAACAAATAGTCGTTTGAGTTGAGATACATACGAGTCTAAAACCTAGTGATAACGTTATATGGGAATCGTAGAACCAAACTGTGTTGGTTTAGTTAAAGAAAATGAACGTTCGATCACTAATCATATACTTAACTTAGATGTTCGATGCGAACCCTAGGCAAAATCTCATGTTAAAATAGCGGAACTGGTTATAGATAGATCCATTTGCCGATATAGAACATCATGTAGGAATTTGGGTTGCAAATAATGAAGTTTATATCATGTAACGACGCACCTAAAAGGCGACGTCGAAACTGGAATTCACAGCACATGCCATGCTCTAAAATCTATATTAAATTGAATACAACTCGCAACTAAATGTTTTAGGGCTCGTATCGAAGTCAACAGATAAACCTACAGTATCCCATAGTTCATCTCTGAATTTTATTAAGTTATAGCAACGAAAACTGTGGCGATTTGTGGCTCTGGACTGCTGTCCAGAGCAAGGATCTTTACCTTTACCCGTTTTGGAACGCATGTTTCTCCCTGTTTAGGCATGTAAGTGTCACGCCCCGCTTCCCGGTATACGGTGAAGGGGACGCGATGAGACCGCTACGTATTTACTCTGAAGTACACGCTAAGCGTATCTAAGCAATATAAGTAAAATACAGAAGAGACAGTGAAAATAGATATAATTGAACAACAACTTTATTTATTAACATTCTTTTTACAATACATCTGAAAGGTAAATATATGGAATGGAAAGCAATGCCTAAACAATGGCATAACAGAAATGTAAATTAAATGTATAAGTAAACTAGAGCTCTGGATCGAAAGCAGCTGGTCCAAATCTGTTGGATATAGTGCCCTTAAAGTCAATTATTGGATCGCGACACGTGATTGCAATGATTAAGGGAGGACCTATGCCGGTAGGACAGTCTTACTTAAGATGATAATATGCTATCTGGTTTATCTTTATCATCGTGTACAGCTTTAGGTGACCTTACAGATCACTATTACACATTGATAGAGCCCTTAGGATTCTTGCTTGACTACCAGCAGTATGATGCCGATCATATACGTGAGAGTTGGGTAGTCTATAAGCATATCCTTAAAGTGGTCCCCAGTCGTGGGAGTTTCGAGACTGGGCATCGATACTCCATTAGTAGAGTAGTGTATACAGTTGAGACCCCAACGAGGGGCAGTGGCCAGTCTCATAAGCCATTGGTGTCAGCTGGTTCACCTAAGATGTATACAGGTGCTCATTGGGTTATGAGTACACCGGACAGGACTCGCCGGGAATATGCTAGTTGGTATTATACCTGACGTCAGATAGCAGTTCCCTGGTGACATGTGTACAGGATAGTTCATCGGCCTGAGATCGTCATTTGTCTCGTGTGAGTTCCCACTGTGCTTTGATTACTACCCTACCACGGCTCAAAGGAGTCGTGCAAACAGGTTTTAGTTTGGTACAGTCCCGAGCCACATGGAGGCAGTGAGCGGATCGGCAGGGGTTTCGTCTCTCCCAGTATTGGGGGTGAGATCGCGCTGTGTTTAGGAGAGCCATTACACGAAGTCCTTGGCCAAGGCAAGTGAGATTTACTGGTAGGTATTCCAGTAGTATCTCAGGGTGTTCTGGGTTACACTCCGATACGACTTGTACCACTTTTGGGGGTCTGACTTTTACCAACCCCCTAGGCCCGACATGCGATGCTCATAGATGAACGGACCGGACTGTACGGATATTGTCACTGACAGGCTCAGTAGGGTGTCAGGATGAGTTCGCTCATCGACCTCCTTTTTGGTCAATACCTGGTAGCCCATTACGTACAGCTAGTGCCACTGACGTGCTAGTGGTTAAATCCAGAGCCAAAGTATTGACGAGTCTTTAGAGTCCCCCACAGACAGTTTCTCAAGTTTCAGGCGAAACGTTGTAGAGGTCGTATGATATTATGGCAGGGTTCGATCATATACGTGCAGTAGTGCACGGATCATGATCGGACGGATCATACTGGTGGGCTTTGGTTTAAGCTGGATCCAAGTATTAGATTTATTGGATTACTTTAGTCTCATTGCATTCGCATTCAGTCGAAATGCGGATGCAGGTATGTATATACAGGTGAGGGGTATCCTTGTGATCCGTCACGAGTTTACTTTAGATGTTGCCATATCTTTTTATTGTTGTAGACATTTGGATTAATGTTTACATGTGGAAATTATGAGTGGAAATGATCATGAGGAGCATTTAATGTGACATGGACATGGGTAGTGACTCATGGTCTCTTTATTTGTGCATATGTCATATTATTGCTTGATTTATGTGTTGAAATGTTAAGAGGAGAGAGAGGGGGCAGCCATATGGTTTGGGGTTAGCTCTTGTGATAATTATTCTAGCCTCTCTCATTTTATCATCTCACACAAGAAAAGAAAAGCTCTTCTTCTTCTTCTTCCTCTAGATCATAACTTCCACCAATGGCATCATCTCCAACCTCCATCCATAGACTCTCATGTGTTGAGAATCAATGGATTCTTGAGGCAAAGTTATCACACACATTCTCTACTTCACCTAGGACATGTCGGCTAGTAAACTTCATGTTCGAGTTGCTTCGGATGAAGCGGGAGCCCGTAAAAGGACTCATTGATGTGGTGCCCTTCCGACGAGGAGATCGGAGATGCCGCGAGGAGCTTAGGACGGTGGCCAAAGACCGAAGGACACGGATCGATCGGTATGGCCACTCTCACTTCTTAGTAGTTAGCTACTTTAGCGTTAATGGTTCGATCCGGGTGAAAAACTACGATAGCGCCGGTTTCCTAAAAAGTTTTTGTTTTCACATTTGGCCTCGGATTGACGGCCGGGACGCTACAGTAGACTTACATGGTATCAGAGCCATGCTATTAACCTTTACTAGCTTGTTCTAACGTGTTTAAAATATCGATCGATCGAAATTTCCGAATCGTATTTTCATTTCAGTGTGCTTGCTGTCGAATTTCAAAGTTATTCAAAAAATTATTTTACGCATCTTAAAAATACATGCAGGCATAAATAAAGCTACGGAAAAAGTTTGGAGACCTAATTCCAAAATTCCACAGCGGAACCGCCGCGAAATGTCGCATTTGGCGGCCCTTACGCGGCCTTTTTTGGGCTACAGTGCCCCAAATTTTTCTGAGAGTTTAGTTCATGGAAATATGATTTTTGTGATATATAGTTTTGGCTCAGATTATTTTGAGTGCTGGAATTGTACTTGGGGCCCACTTAGGGAAGTTTTGTCGATCGGAATTTTAAATACGTTAGTTTACAGTACTTACATTATATCTACGACCATGAATGTCATTCGAGCGGTAAATCTTGTCTAATTACTATAGTCCTTTTAGACGGGTTTGCGAACGTGACATTCACGTTGATGTTCTGTGTTGTGCTGTGATGTTGCGGATTTGTCATGGTGGATAGCTTGGTGCAATGTTAGTACAGTTTGGTATTATTTGTACATTTGATATTGCGGGGTGAGCGTCCGACATGTGGACTGCCGTCACTGCCTGTTTGTATATTATTCTTTTGGGGCACGACCGGGTTGAGGTCGATGCACCAGTTGTACATATTTTTCTTTTCTGTATTAGGATTACCCCACGGTGGGGTGCACGGATAGCCGGGTTCTAGGGGGTAACGGGCCTGCATCTCATGGCTTTGAGACGGAGGGGGTTTCACTCTAGAATTGGCGCTATTCGCCGCACTCGTAGGGGGTATAGGTTGACCCAAGGAGGGGTGCTCAAGTTACCGGGTTCCGTGAAGTGCTGGGTAGTCCATTCACTTTGCTGAAGGGGGCTGTCTCGCTTCAGGTTTTGGCGGGTAACTTACCGCACCCGTAGGGGTCTAGGTTTTCATTGCACGTGCTATCCACACGACCAGGGGAATGTCGGGTTTCACTTGCGGCTCAAAGAAAACCCGGGGATCCCAGATTATCTGTATTGTTCTGTGATGCTTATTACATTTCTGTGATGTTGCATTTATCATGCCATGAGCGATTATTATATATTGATATATATATACTAGTAGATGTTGTATATGTTTTGCATCCGCGCTAGTCCAGTCCCCGCTCTGTCGTTAGTTAAGTAACCTAACGGGTGATGATGGGACCCAGTGGCGAATGCGGATGGCATATACGTACATCATATTTTCGTTCTTTATTGGTGTGATCAATTGATGGGACTGCATTGATTCGGATCAATGCAAGCTAAACAAACCTGTTTGATGTTGTTGGAACAATTTTTCAAAAAGCTGTTATCACAAGGACGTTCTCTTTTATTTTGCATAGTGGTATTCGGTTATGAATATCCAGCACCTCAGTCGATGAGGCAAGGGTCGAGATCCCTTCACCGGAAGTGACCCCTTGGGCAGAAGTTTGCGTCAGGGTAATAACTTCACTATAGTCGATTACTTTTTGCTTTGCATCGTGGTATTCAGTTGGAATATCCTGCACCTCATTCTATGGGGAAAGAGCCGAGATCTCTTCACCGGGAGTGACCTCTTTAGCAAAGGTTTTCGCCACTATATATTTATAAAAAGCTATCCGGTTCCTTCAACGATATCAAGTTCATTACGTTAAAGGTTTTTCGCCAAAAACCATTCGTAGCCCTCCGTCATTTCAGACGGGTAGCATTTAGTATTTATGCTATGTTTGTTGACCTTCGTCAAGACATAGTGTATGGTAGCTGCTTGTTACCTTTCTGTTGCATAGATAGATGCGTTGGTTTGGGACAGTCGTACAGCCTTGTTGACCTTCGTCAAGGGCTTGTACGGGTGGGTTCAAATTAACCTGGACAATGACGGGTAGAACTTGACATGTAACTTATGATTTGTTGACCTTCGTCAAGGTCATAAGAGCATGGGGTAAAAACCACATCGGGAGTTTCTAAAGAAAACAGAAACTTGCCAGGCATGCGCATACCTTCTGGAGTGTGATAACGTGAGTGGATTCCATCACGTTATCATGCGATGATAGTTGGATCCCGATTCCCACTGATGAGTTGGTTTACTCCTCGGGTGATCCTGACTAATTCTTCTTTCAGGTTTGGAGGAGAATTTGAGGATACAGTAGGAGGTTTCCTGATTAGATAAATTGATAACCATTCTGATCTAAGTTAGAGTGCACACAGAGTATTTCTTTTCTCTCTCTCTTTAGTAATGACTATGGCCCGACCCTAGACTATGACTCAGTGACTAAGTTGACCGAACTTTCTTAAAACACTGGCTTTTGGATTGTCTGAGTTGCATACCTCATTGCCACTCCTACTTTTACCCTTTTTTCTCCGGAACATTTCGTATCACTACGAACGTCCACTTCCATTGGATAAAACTATCGTATGGTTATATACAAACTCGAAGGAACTTGTTCCAGATTCAAGGATGGTTTCTGGTTCTGGAGAAAATGAATAGGACTATTCAGTTGTCTTTTCCTTTTACCTTCTCTCAGGTTGCGAGTGCTCCTTGGTTTAGGACGGTACACCTATTACGCTAATTGGATAGTTTTCATCCAAACCATAGGCAGGTGCCAAAAGGTAGGGAATGAAGAAAATTATTTAGCCTAAAAGGTGTACAGAAGATATTAAGTAAAGACAAATAAAGGGATCAGAAAGAGGGCAAAGTAAATTGCAACTGCTATCATTCACGACCAAACCACGTATTTCATCGCCACACCTATTTTAACTTTTGTATTTCTCCAGAACACTCCGTATCACTACGAAGTTCCACAGTTATTTGGATACTCCATCGTATGGTTATATACGAACTCGAAGGAACTTGTTCCAGTTCGGGGATGGATTCTGGTTCAGGAGAAATAGGAATAAGGTTTATTCAGTTGTTTTTTTATCTTTACCTTCTCTCGCGTTGCGAGTGCTCCTAAGATTAGGAGAGTACACCTATTACGCTTATTGGATAGTCTTCCTCCAAACCATAGGCTGGTGCCGAACGGTAGGGAAGGAAGAAAACCATTTAGCCTAAGGGGGTGTACAGAAGGTAATGACTAAAGACATATAAAGGGATTTTGAGAGATGGAAAAGAGATATACGGTTATAGTTGTGAATCTGATAATAGAAGAGGCATTATTAGGAATACCCGGATACCCCTTCGAAACATTTTCATGTTTCAGTTTCAACTATGCATTGTTAGTAGAAAACTGATTTCCCAATTAGGTTCTTACTCCAGGGTATGTATTTACCAGGTTGCTTCTGACATCTGTATGGTTCTATAGATGATGAGTGGGAGTAAGTTATTGGGAATTAGGTGATCATCCTCATTATATCGGGATTCGTTGTAATTGGTGATATTTGAGGAAATCGCCTGGGTTTTTGCCGGACGGCAAATATTTGGTTTTGAATATCCGTTGTTATGCACCAATTTCAAACTGATATATCTATACGTTTATTTTTATAAAGTGAGATATAACTTTTTGAAATTATGTCCATGACATTTACCTATATCAGTTGATGGTTAGGTAAGGAGTATTAAACAGCGGTGTAATTCTTCATAACCATAGTACAGTTTTCAGCCTATGACGCACAGGTTTTGAGTTATTCAACTCAGAGGACTTATACAGAGTATTGTATATCGTCCAGTGTCTATTAGGACAGAGGGGTTGGTACTACTGTATTCTGTTTACTTGTGACTTCTCTAGTTTTTAGACAAGTGTTTCGTAGAAATAAAAGGTCTAAGTTTTGAGAAGTTATAGGTACAAGAATAAAGTAGAGAACCATTGTGTCACAAGTATCGGGATTCTTCAAGATGATCGAAGATGTTGATACTTGTGTTTGGTATTCAGTTGATAGTAATGATTATGAGAACTTGCCTCTCTTTCAGGTTACTCATATCTGGATGTATTCCTAAGTTGAGTAATGCTGATCAGCCTCTCTCCATTTAGTTGACATGCACTGGAGACAGCTGCATTATTTGAATCTGGTTCCAATTAAATCAGTGCCTCTATTTCTATATTGTATATAGAATGGATCATATCTTAATGATGTTAAGGTATATGGAGTTGTCCGGCTTATGCTTAAAACCAGACTCTGGATAACTCA
The DNA here is from genome assembly GCA_030015575.1 of Agapanthus africanus. Classification (NCBI taxonomy): domain Eukaryota; kingdom Viridiplantae; phylum Streptophyta; class Magnoliopsida; order Asparagales; family Amaryllidaceae; genus Agapanthus; species Agapanthus africanus. Next base: position 450,119,918 of record JASDDO010000010.1, on the reverse strand, counting down.
AGGCACGTTTCTGTAATGGCTGTTTGTGGGTTGACCCGGACTATGATGAGGGTTGACTTTCTACCATCTGGAAGATCAATAGTGATATTGTTCTTGACTCGTCACAGTTTTGATAAAAATGGATTTTTTCAGAAAACAGTAGTGGGAGTATGGTAGAACTGGAAGTGATTCCATAACCACAAACGATTACTGGAAATTTGATAAGAACCTAAAAATTTAATCAGGTTTGACATTCCATTAGCCACTCCGCAGATATGGTGGGTAACCTCAGGCACTCGAGAGGTACTTTGGTATGCTCAAGGACGGTGACAGGGAGGTTCTTGTTTACCCAGACTTGCCATTGCTGTTGTTCCAGACTGTGAGACCCGGCAGGAGGATGAGTATAGCGTCGTTCTAAACTAGCTTTAGAAGTGCACGTGTATATGACTATGCCAGAGGGTTGTCTTACTCAGTGAGAGCAGCGGAAGCATAGTGGACAAGTAGCTTATGTCTATTTATTGACTAAAGAAGATATATCGGAGATAGATCATCTATTTTGATGTGACAGTCATGGACTTTGACTTCATCAGAATAGAAGATGGATCTGTTAAGAAGATAGTAGTGTGTGATATCCTGGTATTTGGATGACATACACAGAGTAGGAAGTGAAATTCCTATACTACGATCGGTTATACTTTGGTTGTCACACAGTGGTTTCTCCACATAGGATATAGATATAATATCAGACATTCTGGTTACTAGATCTATGGTTTTAGATCTGGATTTGGGAAGTGTCCAAATTTGGGTACTTAGACAGTATTCTAAAGGTGTTTTAGAATGGACGACTCCTGACATGGTGGTGTACCTGCAGGTGATGGAGTCACCCTCTCTAAAGGTGTCTTATAGACTAAAGAGGAGAGGGATGCGCATGATTGGCACATCACTTGCTTAGGAAATTGAGTCAATCATGAGATGCCAAGTACCACACCAGATGTTGTTTTTGCACTAGATGCAATAAGTTATGATATTAATCCAATCCTGAAGAAACGTTCGGAAGCAGTTTAGAACATAAGTGGATGTTCTAGGGATATGATAACGACAGCCTCCTTCGGGAGACGGTTATCATTCCAGGCTTCCAAGGTGACCTGGATGACAGAGTGACTGTCAGATTTATAGTTTTCCCTCTGACGAGGGGCAGTAGTTTGGACAGGAGGTCCAAGCGGATACTGAGGGAGTCATGGCGCAGGATACTGATTAAGTTCAGTTGACGATACAGTCTAAGAAGTTTGGATTTGGAGTTCATTTATGAGTTAGGTCCCATCAGATATCTAGACATATTCTAAGACAGGTATTGCTCATTTCGGGAGATGGTTTTCTTCGCGAACTTGAGATAAAGAGAGACATAGAAAGAAACATCAGGGCGGATCTGCAGGGATGCTAGGCACTCTCACAAGGGTCTACGAGGCATCAACCATACCCGATTTAAAATTTAGACGTGCCGAACAACCTTAACCAAGATCTTTAAACTAGAGATTAGGCGAAACAAAGCATGTTAAACACTTTAACACTAAGAGTTTGGGATTACAACCTTTGTAGTCCGGTCCTTCACTTCTAAAGCTCCGTGTTAAGGTCCCTTCGTTGCGATCATCAAGAATCCGACTCTAGAGAGGCTCAACGAAGAGAAAGATGTAAGCTTGCTTCCGATCTTCGATAACTAAGATGATCTACCTTGAAGTTTCTTTAACACAAGCTCTCACTCACTAAATGAAGTGAACACCCGAATCTAAATGGCTAGGATAGATTAGGATGATGAAGTAGGATTTTAGCTCTCATTTGTTTTCTTAATCTCACTCATTTTCATCACTAAGCAAAAAGCTAGAAAGCTTTTTATCAAGAAAGAAGAAGAAGAATAACCAAAAAACATTTGTGATGAATAATGAAAACTAATATGTGAGGTTAGAAATGCAACCATAGTTAAGAAAGAGAAGAAGTAACCATTGTAGAGAATGAATCATAGTTAAGGGTTTGGGTTTGGTTAAGGAAATATCTACACAAAATATCTTTACAAGAAAACAAAAGCAAAGCTTCTAAAAGCTACTAGAAGTCTTAACCCCAATCCATACCCTAACCATGTTTAAACTCCACAAAACATGTTGCATTTGTGACCTTAATTTGTTACAATATTATATATCACATATATAATATTTATTGTAACAAAATAAAATAATACAATTAACATATATCGCATATATATCAATGTATTACCCGAGTGAGAAAAAGAATCTTTTAGTGAGCTTATATCAGTTAATTTAATTTAACATATCAAATATATAATTATACATTAAATTATCGCATCAACACTTGATCCGATAATCCGGCTATTTCACAAATAACCGACTAATATTATCTGTATCAGTTCATCGAATCAACACTTGATCCGATGACCCGGCTATATCACATATACCCGGCCGATATCTCATATCGTGAGAATCTAATACGGTATCACATACACGTATTGTTCTCAGTCCCGCACATATCATATATGTGCTCCTACTCCATTTTGCCTGAGCCAAGAAACCTCTGTGTAGGACTCTAAAGAATCGTCAATACGCTGGCAGTAGGTGATAATCATATCAAACACCCACAAGCTGCAAGCGGTCAGCTAAACGTAACAGCCACCCAGGTATTGAGCGATCATAAGATCAACAAGCACGCCTGTACATTCTTCTGCGAATCCAATCAGTAACACTCTCGTACAGTCAGGTCTCTTCATCTGATATGTCGCATATCTCGCATAGGGGTGGTAAACGTCAGACCCCAGTAGCTTGATAAGTCGTGTCGATATGAGGTCCATAACAGTTCGAGAAACTACTAATAACACTTACCAGTAAATCTCAGCAACCCTGGCCAGGGATTTCTAGTTATAGCCAATCGAACACAGCGCAACATCAACTCCCTATACCGGGAGAGACGAAACCCCTCCTATCACTCATTGCCTCCATGTGATTTGGAACTGTACCTAAAAGCCACCTTTTTGCACGCCCTCTTGGATGTGGTATGATGGAAATCAAAGCACAGTGGGAATCACACAAGACTCTGTGACGATCTCGGGTCTACAGATTAACCTGTACCAGTGTCACCAGAGAACTGCCATCTGACGTGGTGTATAATACCATCTGGGAGTTCTCGGCGAGTCCGTCCAGTGTACCCAGTCTCCACTGAGCACCCGTATACCATCCTTGATGTCAAACACCGATGGATATGGGATCATCCATCGCCCATCATATGGGTCAAGATGCGTATACGCTAGTCTACTCTGGTGTATCGATGCCCTGTCTCGATACACCCTCGACTAGGAACAGTTATAGGATGTACTCGTCGACTACCATGGCCCCACTAGTATGATCTCATCATAGTCCCAGTAGTCGAGTACATATCCTAAGGGCTTTATCAACATGTAACATAGAGACAGTACATGTTAAGATAAAGAGCAACCAGATAGCATACTATCATGTCGAGCAAGAAAGTCCTCCCTATATATGTCCAAGCATCCACTACAATATACATCGTATGTACAGTAATGGCCTCTATGGCATACATATAACTAACAATCTCATACTTGCACTAGGGCCATCTGTTGTGGTATCGCATACCCAACAATTAGCTGTGGTTGAAGTATCTCATACTCAACCATCCCATAAGAGTCTCTACTGGGAAAAAGGCCTTTGTGAGTGGATCCGCGCTGTTGTCCTCCGTGTCTTCTCTCCTAACCTCGATCTCCCTGGAGATCATCCATCTCCATGATCAGGTGATACTGCCTAAGAATTATATCTGGATTTCTGATGGGACGGGCGTTCCTAAGCCAAAGTCATAACTCCATTGTCATACAATGGTTGGAACGAAGTTCATCTTATGAACTAAAAAAATATCCAGACTGCCTCTTTGGTAGCATCTTTGGTAACGATGTATCTTGCCTTTAATCATCTAGAAAGTCATGGTATCTAGCTTGGAACTCTTCCAACAAACCGTCCCTCCACTGAGGGTAAAGACAATGTCTGCGACTGACATTCAGTCGTCCTTATCACCCTGGAACCTTTCCAGTGATTCTCCCTAGGATCAATTGATACCATCTCACTACAACTAGTGAGAATCCTAACATCCAATTAGATCTATCTCATAGATCCATAACCCAGGATTTAGGAGGTATCATTTTGATCCTTTATGGAGAATCCTTATGATAAGAGGAGATTGACTGAGCGTAGCATAGGAAACTCGTTCCCTATCAAGAGTATTTCATCCACGTACTCTACGAGGATCATTACCACTCTCTACTACCTTTTTGTATATACAAGATTCATCTACCATTTTGATGAAGTCAAACTCTTTGACTACCACATTAAAAAAGACGTTCCAACTCCGCGATACCTGTTTTATCGCATAAAACATCTTGCACACGTTTCCGCTGCTCCCACTATCTATGAAGCCCTCTGGCCGTGTACTTATAAACGCTCTCTTCTAAAACATCATTTAGAAAAGCAGTCATGACACCCAACCATCAGATATCGTAGTTATGGTATGTAGCAGTGGCAAGTAGGACCTGGATGGACTTAAGTATAGCTTTGAAAGTCTCAACTTTTCCATGTACACCAAGTAATCTTCTCAAGATATACTTGCTCCTGATGGGGATTTAACCCTTCAGATAAAGCAACCAAAGTCCATACTTTGTTGGTGTATAAGGATTCCATCTCAGATCGCTAAGCATCCAGCCATTCTTACAGAGTCCCACTCCTGATGTCCAGCTCGAAACTAGTTGGGTCATCATCTCATGATGCAATCCTCGCTCCCACTGTCATAGAGAAACTGAAGTATCTCTCAGGTGGATGAGGAATCCTACCAGATCGGCGGAGAGGCTGAGGTTCGTTGGAAACTATTGAATCCTCCGGGTTTACCAAATCATCACCTGCAGTTTGTATAGCTGGAACTCCTTCCAGTTCTACCTCATGACCAATAATTTCTTTACAAGAAATTCCCTTTCACAAAGGTGGCATGCTGAGAAACAAAACATCTTTTGTTGCTCGGTTTGGTAGAAGATATTCTCTTGCGAATGCTTGGGATATCCAACAAACTTCCACAGAACTGACTTTGCCTCGAGCTTGTTCGGATTTTGCTTTTAGACATAGGCCGGACAACCCCAAATCTTAACTTACTTAAGATATGGGCTCTTCCCATTCCATATCACATATGAAGTGGTAGGCAACTGATTTGATTGGAACCCTATTCAATAGGTATGCAACTTCTCAAGTGCATAATCCCAAAAGAAAATAGGCAACTCAGTAGTACTCATCATAGAGCGCACCATATCAAATATGGTGTAATTGCTCCGCCCCGATACACCGACGTGCTGTGGTGTATACGAAGGAGTAATGCTGAGAGAGAATCTCATTCTCCTTTAGAATAGTCCAGGAATCCCGTGCTCAAGTATTCTCCTCCTTGATCTCATCAAAGGACATAATACTTATACCCGTTTTTGGTTCTCTACTTCTAACTTATATTCTGTGATTATCTCAAAAGTTGTGATTATCTCAAAAGTTTCAGACTTGTGTTTCAATAGGAACATATGTCTGAATCTTGAGAGATCATCAGTGAATGTAATGAAGTACAAAGAACCGGTCCTGGCATGTGTAGACAGGGGACCTTCATACATCAGCATGTATCAATCCCAAGAGTTTACTAACTCTTTCTCTGTTTCCAATAAATGGAGCTGTGGTCATCTTATCTCTGTGACATGACCGGCAAGTTTCACAAGATGTAAATTCAAACTAATTTAAATATGCATTTATATGTAACTTCAGCTAGTCGGGTCGCATTGATATGACCTAGTCTACAATGCCTTAAGAAGGATTCGTTCATTTCTGAACTCTTCCTCTTGTGTGTGTTCTGTACGTTAAAAACTGTGGTTTGATTTAGAACGACTATGCTTTTAGATAACGTGCCTGAACCGATCAACTCTTGATATAGAAAATGTTCAAAACATTATCCAACAATACAAAATTATATCTTTCTTTACTAATAAAGAGACTGATATGATGTTGTATATCAGGTTCGGTATCTAATAACATTCATTCAGAATCAATGTATTCTGGTAATACAGGGTGATAACTACCAACAGACTTGGCTGCAACACTTGCACCGTTTCTATCTCATGAAATTTATCACCCGTTCTCAATTCTCTACCTATCTGTAGCCCATGTAATAAATTACATATGTGGGATCCTGATCCGGTATCAAATACCCAGGACGTAAAGGATATTGAGAAATAGTTCTGTGTAATGAACACACCCGAAGAAGATGCATCGGCATACGCTTTCTTCGTTTGGGCGGCACAGGAATTCTGGTAATCCCCTATTTCCTGCTCTGTCTTATAATAATTATAAGTTGGAGCGGGACCAACGTTCCTTAGCGCAGTATAATAAGCGGGTTCGGTCAATACATCCGTATTATTATCTTGATTAAGGCGTGGCATAGTCGTAACCAGGAGAGAGAGAGAGAGAAGAAAACACTCAGCGTGCTCTTTTACAAGATTATATCGGTTATCAATTTATCTAATCAGGATGTCTCCCACTGTTTTAGTCAAATCTTCTTTCAAACCCTAAAAGGAAAGACTAGCCGGGATTAATTACACCCTACAAGTTCGCCAATCTTTCAACCAGGCCAGTGCCGGTACTTTGAGGGAGGTTCCCCGCGCTTTTGCACGGGCCTAATTAAAATAAACCTCGTTTTCCCAGGGACGTAACCCCGTTGACACCTTTCTAGACACCTACTTGATCGGCTAATTGTAATGTGTAAAACTCTCCCAGGAGTAACTCTTACTCGCAGTGGGTATTGGGATCCAACTATCTCATAGAAGGTATGCAATCTCATTGCAAATTTCAACACTTGAAATTCCTAATAATATTTTACCCCTAGCGTCCTATGACCTTGATGCATGCCAAACAACCCATAGTCCGCTAGTCAAGTTCAATCCATACATTTCAAGATTGAATTATACCCACCCGCACGACCCTTGACGCATGCCAAACAACGCCGTACGAATACCCTAATCCAATCGCATCGTATGCTAGCAGATAAGCACTAGTTAGATACCGTACACTATGCCTTGACGCATGCCAAACTACCGCAGCACGAATACTAAGTAGTACTTATCTGAAATGACGGAGGGCTACGACAGGTTTTTAAGAAAACCCTTTGCGTAATGAACTTGATATCGTTGTAGAATCGAGTGATTTTAAATGGAATGTTTTTGAGGCCTTTTCTAGTTTTGCTAAAGAGGTCACTCCCGGTGAAGGGATCGTCGGCTCTTTCCTCATCGAATAAGGTGCAGGATATTTCACAAATATCACTATACAAAGCAAAAACTATAGAAGCAATCAAAAGACAAACCGAGTTTGTAGTATCTGCCAGTTTCTTTAAAGAGGTCACTCCCGGTGAAGGGATCTCGTTTCTTTCCTTATCGAATAAGGTGCTGGATGTTCTACAAGGAACACCGCTATACAAAACAAAAAATAGAGCTACAGTTTTTTAAACAAGTTTCTACAACATCTTTAGGTTTCTTTTAGTTTCATTAATCTCATTAATGAAGTCCCATTTTATTATGCTTCACAAGCATCACTTTTGAAACGAAATCTGCAATATAAGATATATCTCATATATATAATATAAACATTCGTCTCAGGCAGTAATATGATCTCATCACAGAACATTGCAGCAGAAGAAATATATATGAAATATTGGATATACTAGGAGGTCTGTGTTTTAGTACGAGCCTGTATAAAACACGGATTCCACGGTCGCGATGAATAGCCAAACCCACATCCCTAGACCCCTACGCGAGCGGCAAGCAACACTGCCAATTCTAGGGTTAGGAGACCCGGTCTCGACTCCTCGAGATGGTCTCCCACTGGACCCTAGAACCCGGTTACTTGTGCTCCCCACCTTGGGTCTACCTAATGCGGAAAAGTAAATAATATACAATGGTGACATCATCCTCAGCTCGGAAGTGCCCCAATAAAAGAATATTACATACAAATGAATTTTACATGAATGAAAATAAAAACCCTCATCTCACATAAAACCCCCGGCTATTCAGAACATGACGATCCAATATAACATATCACAGCAACACATAATATCTCATATCATCAACGTAAGTAAGTATGCATATACCGATTGTCGTTGATGTATAGCAACGAAAACCGGCGATACAACTACATACTACACTTATGGTCACAGAAAAGAAAGTGTAAAACTACAACAGTTGGAATCCGCAACCTCTTTAGACATCGCATGCCTAACCAAATGAATTCCTTAGATATCTCATGCCTAACTATTATAAACCCCGCATTTTAGTCTCATTATCGAAAACTCTTTTCAATATCAAGTCGGGTAATTCAACAAGATTCCCGACATCCTGATCGAATGCTCGTCGCAAACTTTAGTAGACGGCCGCACCCCCAGATGCCGTCGACGAAGTGCAGTAAGGCGGAACACCGCTGCCGCGAGTACCCGAACGGATGCTTTTGGCGACGGGGTTCTCTTACAGTCACTTGGTCGGGGCTATGGGGCGTGGCTATCCATTAAGTTTACCCGGCGAGTATCCACGTACACAACGTGATTGCAACGGACTTTTGATCACATCAAAATCCCATGGCAACCGATCAAATGAGACTAAACTGCTAGATTTATAACATTCAAATTAGTTATCTCATAACAACATGTGGATTCTAAATATTGTATCACATTCCAGATCAATAGACAATGTTAAACTTTCCGATCGAATAAACAAATACCAAAGATTTCCCAAATAGCTCAACACTTGAGCGGAGTTAATAAATATCCATCACATGCCACAGTACCAGTGGTCCAGCCGTAGAAGGGTCAAACCAACGCCTCACATGTGGCAACGCCGTACTGCCCCAAACCCTAAGATTCAGAGGCGGTTCAGACGGTCACATAATCGAGTTAAGCTTTGTGTTCTTCTAGAGGGTCCACCGCGTTACTTGCACGATTTTCCGAAAGTTTCAAACTCGAGAAAAAATCCAACTTTTGAAAAATTTTCCGACAGGGGAAAAAGTGAGTTATTGATATCCGTTCGAACTTTTTAACACGTTCTAAAATTATCCGGAAAAACTTAAACGAAGTTAAATTATCCGATCGAATCAACGAGTTCCTAATACAACCCAGAAAACTCAACATTTGAGTAAATTAAAAATTCCCAGAAACATCAGGAAGTACCTACGGATGTTACTGTGCAAACAGTAAACCCTAATTCTCCTATACGGCTGCGGAACTGCCGCGCAAGCCATGTTACAGCCGCGGTTACGCGGCGCTTTAGTGGGATTAGTGTCTCGTTTTGCACACTAATTCCTAAAATACCCTGCTGATTTTTTTGAGTATTTTTAATATGAAAAAATCAACATTTTTGAAAAATTTCTAGAAACTAGGGTTTTACGGGTATTCGGAGTTCGATCGGACTTTAAAGCTCGCCTAGACTTCGCCTAAAACTCTAGCTTGGCTCTGATACCACTGCAGGGATGCTAGGCACAGGCACTCTCACAAGGGTCTACGAGGCATCAACCATGCCCGATTTAAAATTTAGACGTGCCGAACAACCCTAACCAAGATCTTTAAACTAGAGATTAGGCAAAACAAAGTATGTTAAACACTTTAACACTAAGAGTTTGGGATTACAACCTTTGTAGTCCGGTCCTTCACTTCTAAAGCTCTGTGTTGAGGTCCCTTCGCTGCGATCATCAAGAATCTGGACTTTAGAGAGACTCAACGAAGAGAAAGATGTAAGCTTGTTTCCGATCTTCGATAACTAAGATGATTTACCTTGAAGTTTCTTTAACACAAGCTCTCACTCACTAAATGAAGTGAACACCCTAATCTAAATGGCCAGGATAGATTAGGATGATGAAGTAGGATTTTAGCTCTCATTTGTTTTCTTAATCTCACTCATTTTCATCACTAAGCAAAAAGCTAGAAAGCTTTTTATCAAGGAAGAAGAAGAAGAATAACCAAAAAACATTTGTGATGAATAATGAAAACTAATATGTGAGGTTAGAAATGCAACCATAGTTAAGAAAGAGAAGAAGTAACCATTGTAGAGAATGAATCATAGTTAAGGGTTTGGGTTTGGTTAAGGAAATATCTACACAAAATATCTTTACAAGAAAACAAAAGCAAAACTTCTAGAAGCTGCTAGAAGTCTTAACCCTAATCCAAACCCTAACCATGTTTAAACTCCACAAAACATGTTGCATTTGTAACCTTAACTTGTTACAATATTATATATCACATATATAATATTTATTGTAACAAAATAAAATAATACAATTAACATATATCGCATATATATCAATGTATTACCCGCGTGAGAAAAAGAATCTTTTAGTGAGTTTATATCATTTAATGTAATTTAATATATCAAATATATAATTATACATTAAATTATCGAATCAACACTTGATCCGATAATCCGGCTATTTCACAAATAACCGACTAATATTATCTGCATCAGTTCATCGAATCAACACTTGATCCGATGACCCGGCTATATCACATATACCCAGCCGATATCTCATATCGTGAGAATCTAATACGGTATCACATACATGTATTGTTCTCGGTCCCGCACATATCATATATGTGCTCCTACTCCGTTTTGCCTGAGCCAAGAAATCTCTGTGTAGGACTCTAAAGAATCGTCAATACACCGGCAGTAGGTGATGATCATATCAAACACCCACAAGCTGCAAGTGGTCAGCTAAACGTAATAGCCACCCAGGTATTGAGCGATCAGAAGATCAACAAGCACGCATGTACATTCTCTTGCGAATCCAATCAGTAACACTCCCGTACAGTCCGGTCTCTTCGTCTGATATGTCGCATATCTCGCCTAGGGGTGGTAAACGTCAAACCCCAGTAGCTTGATAATTCGTGTCGATATGAGGTCCATAACAGTTCGAGAAACTACTGATAACACTTACCAGTAAATCTCAGCAACCCTGGCCAGGGATTTCTAGTTATAGCCAATCGAACACAGCGCAACATCAACTCCCTATACCGGGAGAGACGAAACCTCTCTTATCGCTCATTGCCTCCATGTGATTCGGGACTGTACCCAAAAGCCACCTTTTTGCACGCCCTCTTGGTCGTGGTATGATGGAAATCAAAGCACAGTGGGAATCACACAAGACTCTATGACGATCTCGGGTCTACAAACTAACCTGTACCAGTGTCACCAGAGAACTGCTATCTGACGTGGTGTATAATACCATCTGGGAGTTCTCGGCGAGTCCGTCCAGTGTACCCAGTCTCCACTGAGCACCTGTATACCATCCTTGATGTCACGTCCCGCTTCCCGGTGTACGGCGAAGAGGACGCGACGAGGTCCGCTACGTATATACTTAGAAGTACATACGCTAAGCGTATCTAAGCAATATAAAGTAAATCACAAGAGACAAAAGATATAGAAATAACAGCAACTTTATTAATAACATTCTTTTGTACAATGCATGAAAAGTAAATACAACTGAAATGAAAAGCGATGCGTAAACAGTGGCATAACAGGAAATGAAAATACTGAAAAGAACAAGGTACAATATCTAGAGCTCGGGGTCTTCGTGAAACTGCTCCAAGTCTTCACCGGTGGGCTCGATCTCTGCTGGGTCCAAAACACCTGACGACATTCAAAGAAAAAAGAAATAGAATGTCGTCAGCGAACAGGTCGCTCGGTAAGTCCCAAAGATAAGGAAGAATTAGAAAGACAGAATAAAAGTATTTTCTAAAGTATTATGTTGCAGAATATTATGGAATATTGTGTTAACGCTGTTGTTTGTAGCTTAGTACAGAAGGATGCCAGTGTATACGAGAGGGGTCTCTATATGCTAGAGACCAGGGCAAACGGAATGTACAAGGAACCGTTAAGCCACGGTACAACAGCAACGGAATATAGGTTAGGTGTCTTAATCTGACCACCTCGTGCCACCTTTAACACCTTCCGTACCAATCTACCCCTTAAATCCCGTAGTGTTTGACAGTATTGTTGTATTGAATTGTATAAGTTGGATGACTGACCAAAACCATGATATCAGTAAACAGATTGTAACTGCATGATCAGGTAAATGGAATAACGGAACAATGGATGTATATCCATGGTTTGATTCAGTCAAGTTGAATAGATTGTTAACTGGATTCAGGGATTCATGTGTTCATATTAAGTTGGAATATTAAAGAATATAGATTGACTTGAATTATATTCAAGTCAGAAATAGTCAGACTCAAACCCGAGTCAGACTAAAAGAAAAGTAATTTGAAGTTCTATAATTGTTAGGGTCCTTATTGTAATTTATAAAACTTGAGGGGGTTTTATGTAAAAAGTACTTTTGTATAGTTTTCAAGATACACCTCAAGTATTTATTATTCGTCTTTTTGGTTATAATGAGTGTGGTTTTATTTGTTATTCAAGTGAATATATCCTAATAAAAATATTAATTTATAATATTGATTTATTTGAAATTCATGGTATTTTAATGTAACTGTTAATCTTGTAATTTTTTTAGGAAAAGGTGGAAACTTTATCTTATAACAAAATAAGCGTTTAAATGATAATTATATATATATAAATACAAGAATAATTTTAAATAAGTATTTTATTTTCCAAAATCTCATTTTTCATAAATGTCGTATTCTAAACCTTTCGAGACCGAATGCTCCTTGCGGAGGTCTGAATCTCGCACTACTAAGCTCGAGGGTGCACGATAAACCGTACTATCCCTAACGAGTTCCCCAAAGGTGGGTTGTAGTGGCGCTTTGCAAAGATTGAATAAATACTAATCATTTAGAAAACGGTTTTATAAAAATAAGGTATTTATTTGTAAAAGGGGTAAATTTCTGTATTTTAGATTCTAGGGTTTCCTAAGCCAACTAGCCTATTTCTAAATGGTCTAAACGACAAGTCATTAGAAGCCTCAAATCGCCTCTTCACCGCCAATTGTGGCCAGGTAAGTACAAGTGAGGAGGGAGGGATCCGCTCACGAACCGTGAGGCGGGCCTTTTAAAGTTACCCAAGCTCACTTGCCTAGCTTAGACACCACAAAGTCAGTTTAGATAAACGATCGATGTCCATGACATATCGTATTTTCCTATTAAAAGGTATTGCATTAAAATTGTATACAACTTAGAACTTTCAGAAAAGGTTTATAAAGAAAAGGGTATTTTAATGTAAAGTCTTGTATTTTCGTATTCTAAGTTTTCAAGGTAGCGTGTTATGATTTCATATGAGTGTGTGTGGAGGTAGGTCATTACCTCGTGATCTATGTTAAGGTATAGCCAAGTTAAAGGGTTAAATGAGATAAACTAAACATAGTGGTATTTAAGTGAAAGAAATACGATATGTGGAAACGTTATCATTTCATGTGAAAAACTTTATCCAAATTGATTTTTAAGTGATTAATAGTCAACATGAATATGTTTAAGCATTTTGTAATTTGTGACAAGTGAGTTTTGATAGAAAAACCGAATCGGAAATCGGTTTGTTCCGATTTCCGTCGGGTTTTAAAAAGTCGTATTTTTCTTAAAAGAAAAGGAAGATAGAAAGAGGGGGACTTACGGGTTTGGACAAGTTAGAGAGTGCTAGGAAGGTAGTGGGTTGTCGGGCGTCGAAACGTCGCGAAGGGTCCTAGTACGATCGCCGGAATTCGTCGTCAATTTCGGCATCGCTTCGCCTTTAACTCTTTTTCTAATGTACCGAGTTCTCTTGAGATTTTTAGAGAGTGGACTTAGGAATGTAGGGTGAAAGGGTAGAGGGTAGGGGTGCTTATATAGGGCTAGGGTAGGGTTAGGGTTTTAATTTAAAAAAATATAAAAATATATAAGAAAAACATTAAAAATCATTAAATTTTAGAATAAAAGTGAGTTATTGGGAATCTGATAACCGATCATGAGAATTAAAGTATGCAGGGGGAATGACCAGGTCAACACAGAGAAATTCCGTGTTGACGACTCGGCCGTCCGGTCGAGTCCGGCCGGCGGCGCCGGCCGATTCGGCCGGTCCGCCGGCCGACTCGGCCGAGTCGGGGGCTCGTTGGGTGGGGTTTCACATGGGGGAATTTTGGTATATTTAACTTTTTATGTGCAGTATAAATTTTGAGAGTTATGGCTGTTTGACTGTTGACTTTCCAAAAAATTAAAACAAAACAATATAAAAAATAATGTGGGGCATGGGATTCGAACTCTGGTGGCTTGGTTCAGCAGAGCAAGGTGTTACCAATGAGCTACAAGCTCCTTCTTGTAATTATGGAGTGAAATAAATACTTAAAGAGATATCAGCTGTAATAAATACTCCAAGTATACATTGAATTAAAATCAATTCTTTGTACATTAAAAATGGAGTTGTTACAGTCTACCCTCCTTACAAAAATTTCGTCCTCGAAATTTACAACTTTTATTTGAGGACTAGTTTACAAAGAGGTGTGGATATCTAGTATGCATTTCATCCTCCCTTTCCCATGTGGACTCTCCTGGAGTGTCTTTCCTCCACATCACTCGAACCAAGTTAACTTCCTTGTTCCTAAGTGTCTTCACTTTCCTGTCCAGGATCTCCACGGGCTGTTGCTCACAAGACAAATCGGGATGTATAGTGAGCTCGGAATGATCGAGAACATGGCTGGGGTCACTCACATACTTTCTGAGTTGGGATTTATGGAACACATTATGCACTCCTTCCAATGAAGGTGGAAGCGCTAAGCGGTATGCCACTTCGCTGACTCGTTCGAGTATGTCGAACGGTCCAATGTATCTCGGACTCAACTTACCCCGTCTTCCAAATCGGATCACTCCGCGGTTCGGAGATATTTTCAGGAATACGTGATCTCCTGGCTGGAACTCCAAGTGTCGTCTCTTTGCATCAGCCCAGTGCTTCTGTCGATCTTGGGCTATGCGCATCCTTTCCCTGATAGTACGGACCACATCAACAGTCGCTACTATCATCTCCGGTCCAAGAAGTTCCCTATCTCCGATGTCGTCCCAACTTAATGGCGATTGACACTTCCTTCCATATAATGCTGCAAAAGGTGCCATTCCTATGCTTGCTTGGTAGTTGTTGTTGTACGAAAACTCCACAAGATGTAGGTGATCTTCCCACGATCCTTTGAAGTCTAGCATACATGCTCTGAGCATATCCTCCAAGATCTGAATAGTTCGTTCCGACTGACCACCTGTTTGTGGATGATAAGCCGTGCTGAAGTTCAGACTTGTTCCCAAGCTGGCTTGCAGACTCTGCCAAAATTGCGATCGGAACCTGGTGTCACGATCGGAGACAATGCAGACCAGTACTCCATGGAGTCTCACAATTTCCTGTATGAGTTCATGGGTATCAGAGATAGTACATTATGAAGTGTTTTAAATCTAAATTAGATTATTACCTCCATGTACTTCTTTGCTAGTGTCTCAGTTGATTGGCCAACTCGAAATGGGATGAAGTGAGCCGACTTTGTGAGTCGATCCACAATGACCCATATGGCATCGTTACCCTTTGTGCTGCGAGGAAGAGCAGTCACAAAGTCCATCATGATATGTTGCCACTTCCATTCTGGGATTGGTAACGGTTGAAGTAATCCAGCAGTCCTATGATGTTCAGCCTTTACTTGCTGACACACCAAGCATTTTGCGACGCTTCTGGCTACTTCACGCTTCATTCCATGCCACCAATAATTCTGACGTAGATCTTTGTACATTTTGGTACCTCCAGGATGTACTGAATAGGGAGAGCTGTGAGCTTCTTTCATTAACTCTTGCCGAACAGGACCTTTTGGTACACACAATCTGCTGCCGTATCTCAAAGATCCGTCTTCATGGATGATGAAGTCTGTTCTGAGTCCATTCTCCACTTGTTCTCTGATCTTTTGCAACTTGGCATCGCTGGCTTGAGCTGCTTTGATCTGATTGACAATGGTTGATTGAACTTGTAAATTCATCAAACTTGAAGCATTACCTGGCATGACTACTTCAATCTCCATCTGATGCAAGTCTTGTTGCAGCTTCCACTGATCGGTGAGATTCATTGCTAACGGTTGGCGAATAAGAGCATCAGGTACTACATTCACTTTCCCTGGGTGATATTACAAGTTGATGTCAAAGTCCGCCATGAGTTCTAACCATCTTCTCTGCCGCATATTCAACTCCTTCTGAGTAAACACATACTTTAAGCTCTTATGATCCGTGTAGATGTTCACTCGTTCACCAAGTAGATAATGACGCCAAATCTTGAGAGCAAAGATGACGGCTGCCAACTCCAAATCATGCGTCGGATAATTGCGCTCATGAATCTTCAGTTGTCTTGAGGCATAAGCCACAACCTTACCGTGCTGGTGTAGAACACATCCTAATCCCTTTCCGGATGCATCGCAATGCACTTCGAATCCTCCAGATTGATCTGGTATGACGAGAATAGGTGCTGATTTCAACCTTGACTTGAGTTCTACGAAAGCTTGTTCGCATGCTTCTGACCACACAAATTCTTCATCTTTACGTGTGAGCTTGGTCAGGGGCGTTGCTATCTTCGAAAAGCCTTCAATAAACCATCTGTAATATCTAGCTAAACCCAAGAAACTTCGAATATCCTTCACTGACTTTGGTGTAGGCCATTCGCTAATTGCCGAAACTTTCGCTGGATCCACAGAGATTCCTTCTCCTGATACGATATGTCCAAGAAAACCAACTTGATTTAGCCAAAACTCGCACTTGCTGTACTTGGCATAAAGCTGATGTTGTCGAAGAGTTTCCAGGACAATTCGTAGATGTTCTGCATGTTCTTTCCGACTCTTAGAATATACCAGGATTTCGTCGATGAAGATGACAACAAACCTGTCTAGATACTCCCGGAAAACTTGATTCATAAGGTTCATGAATATTGCAGGTGCGTTGGTCACTCCAAATGGCATCACTAGAAATTCGTAATGTCCATAGCGAGTTCTGAAAGCTGTTTTGTGAATATCAGCTTCCTTGACCTTCACTTGATGATAACCTGAACGAAGATCTAATTTAGAGAAAACACAAGATCCACTTAGCTGATCGAATAAATCATCGATGCGCGGGAGTGGATACTTGTTCTTTCTAGTGACTTCGTTCAAGGCTCTATAATCGATGCACATTCTGTATGAACCTTCCTTCTTCTTCACAAGTAATACAGGTGATCCCCAACTTGAAGTGCTGGGACGAATCCATCCTTTCGCCAGTAATTCGTCCAACTGTGTTCGGACTTCCTTCAAACCTTCCGGACTTAAACGATAGGGTGCTTTGATCACCGGTTGTGCTCCTGGTACTAAATCAATACTGAATTCAAGAGCTCGATCAGGAGGCAAACCTGATATATCGTCAGGAAATACATCGTCGAACTCTCGAACCACATCTGGTCTTGATTCTTCTTCCGCTTGAGCTGCTGCAACTACTGCTTCTCTTGGCTTCGCTTTGTAGGTACTTGGCTCCAGTGTACGGTCTCCGCTTTTAAAATAGAAGACTGGATGGTCTGGAATCTCGAATACTACCCTCCTTTTACGACAGTCGATGGTAGCATAAAAAGTTCCGAGCCAATTCATTCCTAGAACCACATCGAAGTTCGGTATGTCCAGCACTTTGAAGTCAGCATAAAACTCTCGACTGCAGACGACGACTGGACACATGCTGTATCCCATAGTTGCCTTTAGAACGCCATTTCCGGAATTGACATTCCAGCTGGATACAAGCGGTGAAACTGGAATCGCATGGGTTCGGACAAACCGTTGCGACATAAAGCAATGTGATGCTCCAGTATCAAACAGTGCAAGTGCAGGGATTGAGGATACTAAAATTGTACCTAAGGTATGTGGGATTTGTTTTAGGTATAGAAAATATGTAACTAAGTAGTAGAAAAGCAAAGTTTGAAAAGAAAAGTTTACCAGTGATGACTTGGCCAGTGGCCTCAGCTTCTTCCACAGACATCGTGAAAGCCTGGCGCCTAGGTACATTCCTCCTAGCCTGAGGAGCATTCCTCGGAACATTCCTTTGAGCTTGATGGAACTGACGAGGAGGTGGTGCAGCTTGTGGTCCTCTGGGTGGTGCAAGGAGTGCAGGTCTGGAAGCAGGTGCATGAAGAGCTGGTCGCTGCGGACAGGTAATTGCTGGCCTGGGTGCAGCAACTGGGTTCTGTCTTTGGGGACAAGACCCAATATCGTGAGTAGCTGAGCCGCAGACTAAGCAAAGACGGTTGGCTCGACGGCAGTCCTTCATCATATGTCCAGTTCTCTTGCAGTAGGTGCAAAAGGCTGGGCTAGGACGATGGGTTGGTACTCCAGGTCGCCTTGGCACGAAAGATGGTCTGGACGAGGCTCCACCTGCCATCTGGTTGGCAGGGCATTTGACTCCTGCAGACTGGGGTCTGCCCCTCTCTTTTATCACTGTCTCATAACTGCGGGCAGCTTCTAGAGCATCCTCATGAGTCAAAAACTTTCCTGTGGCTAGAGCAGCCTTAATCTCTGTGTCCAAACCTTGTTGAAAGCGACGGGCTCTGATATCGTCCGTCGGTATCAAGTGTGCCGCGAATCTGTTTAAAGATTGTGTTAGCTGTGTAGTATGTGATAATTAAAAATTGAACTATTATGACATATCTTACCGGCTTAACATGGTGAATTCAGCATCGTATTCATCTACTGATTTATCCCACATTGAACCCTGTTGTAGATGAATAAACTGCTGCTCCATTGCAAACCTGGCAGTCACGGGGAAGTATTTCACGTCGAACTTCTCGCGAAAGGTCTTCCATTCAATCGGCTGAACCAGACGGCTTTCTTCCGCCTTCCACCAGTTGCGAGCATTATCCGTGAGCTGTAGTTTTGCTACACGGACCCAAGCGTTGTCTGGCACTTGAGCTGCTGCCAGATCGTCCTCGATGCTTTATGCCCATTCTTCCGCTTCAAGAGGGCTTCCTTTACCAGAGAATTGCTTGGGGTGCAAAGCCCTGAATTGCTTTACTCCTGGTGCATCGGTCTCAGGACGGTTCAGAAGTTGTTGCTGTTCCTCGAGAAGACTGCGGATCTCCTCAAATAACATTGTTTGCTCAGTGGGTGGTGCAGGAACAGCTGGTGTAAGAGGTAGTGCTGAAAGGGTGTTGTTGACGTTGGTGCTGGTGTTGTTCGGGGAATCCATAACCTTGAAGAAAAATTCGGGTTAGGACAGATTCAAATACATGATAAGATTCAAGGAATAGAAGTTTGCAAGATTCAAGGAACATGAATTGTAAAGAATGTTTTAGTTGCTGGTTCTTGTGTTATATTGCTTAGGTTATTCACGCAGACCAGAACTGCATGACAGGGATTCATACAGCTCTGACCTGCATGGGCCACAAACAAAACCTGTCACGCCCCGCTTCCCAGTGTACGGCGAAGAGGACGCGACGAGGTCCGCTACGTATATACTTAGAAGTACATACGCTAAGCGTATCTAAGCAATATAAAGTAAATCACAAGAGACAAAAGATATAGAAATAACATCAACTTTATTAATAACATTCATTTGTACAATGCATGAAAAGTAAATACAACTGAAATGAAAAGCGATGCCTAAACAGTGGCATAACGGGAAATGAAAATACTGAAAAGAACAAGGTACATTATCTAGAGCTCGGGGTTTTCGTGAAACTGCTCCAAGTCTTCACCGGTGGGCTCGATCTCTGCTGGGTCCAAAACACCTGACGACATTCAAAGAAGAAAGAAATAGAATGTCGTCAGCGAACAGGTCGCTCGGTAAGTCCCAAAGATAAGGAAGAATTAGAAAGACAGAATAAAAGTATTTTCTAAAGTATTATGTTGCAGAATATTATGGAATATTGTGTTAACGCTGTTGTTTGTAGCTTGGTACAGAAAGATGCCAGTGTATACGAGAGGGGTCTCTATATGCTAGAGACCAGGGCAAACGGAATGTACAAGGAACCGTTAAGCCACGGTACAAGAGCAACGGAATATAGGATAGGTGTCTTAATCTGACCACCTCGTGCCACCTTTAACACCTTCCGTACCAATCTACGCCTTAAACCCCGTAGTGTTTGACAGTATTGTTGTATTGAATTGTATAAGTTGGATGACTGACCAAAACCATGATATCAGTAAACAGATTGTAACTGAATGATCAGGTAAATGGAATAACGGAACAATGGATGTATATCCATGGTTTGATTCAGTCAAGTTGAATAGATTGTTAACTGGATTCAGGGATTCATGTGTTCATATTAAGTTGGAATATTAAAGAATATAGATTGACTTGAATTATATTCAAGTCAGAAATAGTCAGACTCAAACCCGAGTCAGACTAAAAGAAAAGTAATTTGAAGTTCTATAATTGTTAGGGTCCTTATTGTAATTTATAAAACTTGAGGGGGGTTTATGTAAAAAGTACTTTTGTATAGTTTTCAAGATACACCTCAAGTATTTATTATTCGTCTTTTTGGTTATAATGAGTGTGGTTTTATTTGTGTTATTCAAGTGAATATATCCTAATAAAAATATTAATTTATAATATTGATTTATTTGAAATTCATGGTATTTTAATGTAACTGTTAATCTTGTAATTTTTTTAGGAAAAGGTGAAAACTTTATCTTATAACAAAATAGGCGTTTAAATGATAATTATATATATATAAATACAAGAATAATTTTAAATAAGTATTTTATTTTCCAAAATCTCATTTTTCATAAATGTCGTATTCTAAACCTTTCGAGACCGAATGCTCCTTGCGGAGGTCTGAATCTCGCACTACTAAGCTCGAGGGTGCACGATAAACCGTACTATCCCTAACGAGTTCCCCAAAGGTGGGTTGTAGTGGCGCTTTGCAAAAATTGAATAAATACTAATCATTTAGAAAACGGTTTTATAAAAATAAGGTATTTATTTGTAAAAGGGGTAAATTTCCGTATTTTAGATTCTAGGGTTTCCTAAGCCAACTAGCCTATTTCTAAATGGTCTAAACGACAAGTCATTAGAAGCCTCAAATCACATCTTCACCGCCAATTGTGGCCAGGTAAGTACAAGTGAGGAGGGAGGGATCCGCTCACGAACCGTGAGGCGGGCCTTTTAAAGTTACCCAAGCTCACTTGCCTAGCCTAGACACCACAAAGTCAGTTTAGATAAACGATCGATGTCCATGACATATCGTATTTTCCTATTAAAAGGTATTGCATTAAAATTGTATACAACTTAGAACTTTCAGAAAAGGTTTATAAAGAAAAGGGTATTTTAATGTAAAGTCTTGTATTTTCGTATTCTAAGTTTTCAAGGTAGCGTGTTATGATTTCATATGAGTGTGTGTGGAGGTAGGTCATTACCTCGTGATCTATGTTAAGGTATAGCCAAGTTAAAGGGTTAAATGAGATAAACTAAACATGGTGGTATTTAAGTGAAAGAAATACGATATATGGAAACGTTATCATTTCATGTGAAAAACTTTATCCAAATTGATTTTTAAGTGATTAATAGTCAACATGAATATGTTTAAGCATTATGTAATTTGTGACAAGTGAGTTTTGATAGAAAAACCGAATCGGAAATCGGTTTGTTCCGATTTCCGTCGGGTTTTAAAAAGTCGTATTTTTCTTAAAAGAAAAGGAAGATAGAAAGAGGGGGACTTACGGGTTTGGACAAGTTAGAGAGTGCTAGGAAGGTAGTGGGTTGTCGGGCGTCGAAACGTCGCGAAGGGTCCTAGTACGATCGCCGGAATTCGTCGTCAATTTCGGCAGCGCTTCGCCTTTAGCTCTTTTTCTAATGTACCGAGTTCTCTTGAGATTTTTAGAGAGTGGACTTAGGAATGTAGGGTGAAAGGGTAGAGGGTAGGGGTGCTTATATAGGGCTAGGCTAGGGTTAGGGTTTTAATTAAAAAAATATAAAAATATATAAGAAAAACATTAAAAATCATTAAATTTTGGAATAAAAGTGAGTTATTGGGAATCTGATAACCGATCATGAGAATTAAAGTATGCAGGGGGAATGACCAGGTCAACACGGAGAAATTCCGTGTTGACGACTCGGCCGTCCGGCCGAGTCCGGCCGGCGGCGCCGGCCGACTCGGCCTAGTCGGGGGCTCGTTGGGTGGGGTTTCACATGGGGGGAATTTTGGTATATTTAACTTTTATGTGCAGTATAAATTTTGAGAGTTATGGCTGTTTGACTGTTGACTTTCCAAAAAATTAAAACAAAAAAATATAAAAAATAATGTGGGGGCATAGGATTCGAACTCTGGTGGCTTGGTTCAGCAGAGCAAGGTGTTACCAATGAGCTACAAGCTCCTTCTTGTAATTATGGAGTGAAATAAATACTTAAAGAGATATCAGCTGTAATAAATACTCCAAGTATACATTGAATTAAAATCAATTCTTTGTACATTAAAAATGGAGTTGTTACACTTGATGTCAAACACCGATGGATATGGGATCATCCATCGCCCATCATATGGGTCAAGATGCGTATACGCTAGTCTACTCTGGTGTATCGATGCCCTGTCTCGATACACCCTCGACTAGGAACAGTTATAAGATGTACTCGTCGACTACCGTGGCCCCACTAGTATGATCTCATCATAGTCCCAGTAGTCGAGTACATATCCTAAGGGCTTTTTCAACATGTAACATAGTGACAATCAGAGTACATGTTAAGATAAAGAGCAACCAGATAGCATACTATCATGTCGAGTAAGAAAGTCCTCCCTATATATGTCTAAGCATCCACTACAATATATATCGTATGTACAGTAATGGCCTCTAGGGCATACATATAACCAACAGGATCCACTCACTGAGGCTATACCTCGAACGCAATAGTTTCGCAAACGGGCTTTGTGAGACTGATCAGTAGAGGAGTTGGGTGTTCGGTATCGCACGGGCTGTGAGTATGCGACATCGCAATAATTAGCCTTGAGTGCAAGTGGGAGATTGTTGGATATAGTGCCCTCAAAGTTAATTATTGGATCGCAGGCACGTGATTGCAATGATTGAGGGAGGACCTATGCCGGTAGGACAGTCTTACTCAAGATGATAGTATACTATCTGGTTTATCTTTATCATCGTGTACAGGTTTAGGTGACCTTACAGATCACTATTACACATTGATAGAGCCCTTAGGATTCTTGCTTGACTACCAGCAGTATGATGGCGATCATATACGTGAGAGTTGGGTAGTCTATAAGCACATCCTTAAAGTGGTCCCTAGTCGTGGGAGTTTCGAGACTGGGCATCGATAATCCATTAGAAGAGTAGTGTATACAGTCGAGACCCCGACGAGGGCGGTGGCCGGTCTCATAAGCCATTGGTGTCAGTTGGTTCACCTAAGATGTATACAGATGCTCATTAGGTTATGAGTACACCGGACAGGACTCGCCGGGAACATGCTAGTTGGTATTATACCTGACGTCAGATAGCAGTTCCCTGGTGACATGTATACAGGATAGTTTATCGACCTGAGATCATCATTTATCTCGTGTGAGTTCCCACTGTGCTTTGATTACTACCCTACAACGGCTCAAAGGAGTCGTGCAAACAGGTTTTAGTTAGGTACAGTCCCGAGCCACATGGAGGCAGTGAGCGGATCGGCAGGGGTTTCGTCTCTCCCGGTATTGGGGGTGAGATCACGCTGTGTCTAGGAGAGCCATTACATGAAGTCCTTGGCCAAGGCAAGTGAGATTTACTGGTAGGTATTCCAGTAGTATCTCAAGGTGTTCTGGGCTACACTCCGACACGACTTGTACCGCTTTTGGGGGTCTGACTTTTACCAACCCCCTAGGCCCGACATGCGATGCTCATAGACGAACGGACCGGACTATATGGATATTGTCACTGACAGGCTCAGTAGGGTGTCAGGATGAGTTCGCTCATCGATCTCCCTTTTGGTCAATACCTGGTATCCCGTTACGTACAGCTAGTACCACTGACGTGCTAGTGGTTAAATCCAGAGCCAAAGTATTGACGAGTCTTTAGAGTTCCCCACAGACAGTTTCTCAAGTTTCGGGTGAAACGTTGTAGAGGCCGTATGATATTATGGCAGGGTTCGATCATATACGTGCAGTAGTGCACGGATCATGATAGGACGGATCATACTGGTGGGCTTTGGTTTAAGCCGGATCCTAATATTAGATTTGTTGGATTACTTTAGTCTCATTGCATTCGCATTCAGTCGGAATGCGGATGCAGGTATGTATATACAGGTGAGGGGTATCCTTATGATCCGTCACGAGTTTACTTTAGATGTTGCCATATCTTTTTATTGTTGTAGACATTTGGATTAATGTTTACATGTGGAAATTGTGAGTGGAAATGATCATGAGGAGCATTTAATGTGACATGGACATGGGTAGTGACTCATGGTCTCTTTATTTGTGCATATGTCACATTATTGCTTGATTTATGTGTTGAAATGATAAGAGGAGAGAGAGAGGGCAGCCATATGTCTTGGGGTTAGCTCTTGTGATAATTATTCTAGCCTCTCTCATTTTATCATCTCACACAAGAAAAGAAAAGCTCTTCTTCTTCTTCTTCCTCTAGCTCATAACTTCCACCAATGGCATCATCTCCAACCTCCATCCATACACTCTCATCTGTTGAGAATCAATGGATGCTTGAGACAAAGTTATCACACACATTCTCTCCTTCACCTTGGACATATCGGCTAGTAAACTTCATGTTCGAGTTGCTTCGGATGAAGCGGGAGCCCGTAAAAGGACTCATTGATGTGGTGCCCTGCCGACGAGGAGACCGGAGATCAGAGATGCCGCGAGGAGCTTGGGACGGTGGCCAAAGACCGAAGGACACGGATCGATCGGTATAGCCACTCTCACTTCTTAGTAGTTAGCTAGTTTAGCATTAATGGTTCGATCCGGGTGAAAGACTACGATAGCGCCGGTTTCCTAAAAAGTTTTTGTTTCCGCATTTGGCCTCGGATTGACGGCCAGGACGCTACCGTAGACTTACAAAATCTTTGCTAGTGGGCTCGATCTCCAGTGAGTCCGAATCACCTGACGACATTCCAAAAAAGAAGAAAGAGAATGTTGTCAGCGAACCAATCGCTCGGTAAGTCCCAAAGAATGAGGGAAGTAGAACAGACAGAAAAGAGAGTATATCTAGTATGATGTTTGATTGTTAGGTTAATGTAGTGTCTGTAGCTTGGTACGGAAGATACCAGTGTATACGAGAGGAGTCCAATTTACACCGTGGACTTTGGTAACCCGTAGTACAAGGCTCCGTCGATAATAACACAGAACAACGGCATGGATGTAATTACGTCTTAAGTGACCACCTCGTGCCACCTTTAACATATTCCGTACCAGTCTACCCCTTTATAACCCCGTAGTGTTTATTGTATTAAATGTATTGATTGTATAGAATGTATTGTGTTGTATTGTAAATTGTATAGATGGATGACTTGCCGAAACCATGATATCAGTAATGGAACGGATATAATGGATGAACATATAGATGGAATATATTCATGGTTCGGTTCAGTCAATATAGATTGAATAGAATGATCAGATTGAATATATAGATTCATATTGAATTGTAGTTTTGTAATTTCATACTTGAATCATATTTAAGTCAGATTGATTATACCGAGACTCAGTCTGAGTCAGACAATTAGAAAAGAAATTGAATCCTGAATTAGGTTTTGGTGTTATCGGTAACTGCTGCACATGGACGGCAGGATTTGTATCTTTTTCAAAGACAATTACCGTGTTGATAACACCGTTTGTTAAGTTGTCTATCTTAAATAGGCATGCACCCATATCTCCGGCTCCCTGAGGCTCAAGAGACTAGTCTCGCTTAAACCTATGTTTACTAGGGTCCTTATTGTAATTTAGTATAGCTCGAGGGTTTTTTTTATGTAAAATAGTTTTGTTATATTTTCAAAATACAACTCAAGTATTTAATTATCGTCTTTAGAGTTTTCATGGATGTTTATTTTATCAATGTGACATTTCTAGTAAATAAAAAAACCTAATTTCATAATATATGGTATTTATTTGTAATATTGGAATTGTATGGTATTTTCTTGTAAATGAGACGTCTTTCTTGAATTTTGGAAATGTGGAATATTATAAATATTAAAAATAGATATTGTGATATTAATTACATATATATATATATATATTAAAAATATAAGTTCTATTTATAATAGAAATCACATTTTCTAAAGAAAATTGTATTTTTAAATCTTTCGAGATCGTATGCTCCTTGCGGAGGTCTGCATCTCACTCTACTAGGCCTGAGGATGTGCGATAATCCGCACCATCCCGAATGGGTTCCCCGAAATGGGTTGTAGAGACGCAATTGCAAAGATTTGTTAAAATACACATCTTGTAGAAAAATATTTTTATAAGTCGGAGATAGTTATGTGTAAAGTCGTATTTTCCCCAGATCTATGTTCCCAAATTCCATCGTACTATGTTACATATGTGTGTTGTGAGGAGGTAGGTCATTACCTCATGAGTTTTCTAAGGTAATACGGTTTACAAAGTTCAAGTATGTCAAAATGAAACATGAAGATATTTTAATGTAAAAGTGGAATAAAACTTGCTACTGTTATTATTTTGATGCCAAACTTATTATATTATCTTCATTAATGTTTAATGGTCATGATATAAGAGTTTGGTATTATTGTGTTTAAGAAAAATAGAACTTTTTAAGGAAAAATCGAATCGGAAGTCGGATTAACTCCGCTTCCGTCGGGTTTTAGTTTTGAATGTTTTTAGAATAGAGAAAAGAGATAGAAATAGGGACTTACAGGTTATTTGACTAGAAGAGAGTAGGATGAAGAGGTGGGAGCTTCCGGTGCGTCGTTTCGTCCTCGGAATCTCCTTGGATTGCCGTCGGAAGTTTGTCGGAGCTTCGCCCTTTTGTAACTCCACTTGCACACAAAAGACTTGGGAATTTCTTGAGAGTTTGGGCAGAGATTTAGGAGTGAGGAGGGATGATTTGAGGGTGGTATTTATAGGAAAAATTAGGGTTTTAGGGTAGTGAAAGGGTGTATTAAAAATTTGTATTAAAATGGATTAAATGGTGGAATTTTAATTCTCTGGTTAATTGCAGAGAATTTAAACAGTGCAGGGGGTTAAAGAAAAATTGGGTTTGGGCCGAGTTGACCTGGCGGCGCCGACGGAGTCAAGCTGTTCGCCGGCCCGAGTCGGGCGAGTCGGGGCTCGTGTCTTCGCTACGTGTCCCTGACGCTTGGCCTAGCCTCCTGGACACGTTTGTTTATTCTGTAACTTACCCTATTACGTGTAGTGCACGTGTAAACTCTTGGGCTTCTGAAAGATTAAAAGAATTTAATTAAAAAAATGTGTGGTTGATAGGATTTGAACTCTGGTGCTTTGGTTCAGCAGTGCAAGGTCTTACCAATGAGCTATAAGCTCCTTCTCGATGTTCAAAAGCAAATCAAACTTATAACTTGTGTTTATGCTCAAGTACCCCTTTCTGTATTTTTGAAAAAAAAATTGTACAAAAAGTTTAGGGTTGTTACATTCTACCTTCTTATAAAAATTTCGTTCTCGAAATTTGTAAAAGGAAAGTGTAATGGATTCAAGGAAAGTTTGGTGATAGAACTATTGATAGTGTATGAAAAATATGTGAGAGAATGAAAGAATGCGAGAGATTTGAAAAGAGTTGAGAAAATTACCAGTTTTACCTTGGTTTACGGCCTCTGCTTCTTCGGCCGCTAAAAGGAAAGCCTGACGCCGTAGTACATTCCTCCTAACTGGAGACACATTCCTCTGTCCTTGGGACATGTTTCTCTGCCCTCGAGGCATGTTCCTCAGAGCCTGATGGAATTAGCGAGTAGGCGGTGCAGGTGGTGGAGCAGGGAGTGCAAGGCGAGGTGCAGGAGCCTGGATATCTGGCCGCTGTAGGTAGTTGGTGGGTGTGTGATCTGGGTTGTGTATATAAGGACAGTTTCCAATTCCGTGATTGGATGCGCCACAAACTAAGCATAGGCCTTTTGCGCGCCTACAGTCCTTCTACAAGTGTCCATCCCTCTTCCAGTAAAAGTAAAAATATGGACTCGACTGGTTATTAGTTTCTTCGGGTCTTCTGGGTTCAACAGTTGGCCTTGAAGAGGCTCCTCCTGCCATCTGGTTGGCAGGGCGCTTAACTCCGGCAGATTGAGGTCTGCCCTTTTCCTTCACTACTGCATCGTATCTTTGGGCAGCCTTCAAAGCCAAATCATGGGTTGGGTTATCCCCTGTAGCTAATGCAGCTTGGATTTCCTGGTCCAACCCTTACTGAAATCTTCTAGCCCTGATCTCAGCAGTCGGTATGAGATGGGCCGCAAACTTGTTACGGTCTTGTGTTAGCTGTGTAGTATGTGATATAAAATCGAACATTGAGACATATCTTACCTACTGAGCATGGTAAACTCAACATCATACTCATCTACAGATTTGGTCCATATTGAACCTTGTTGCAGATAGATGAACTGTTGTTCCATATCAAAGCGGGCAGTCTCAGAGAAGTACTTTGCATCGAACATGTCACGGAAAGTCTTCCATTCGATGGGTTGATCAAGACGGCGTTCTTCCGCCTTCCACCAAACCTGTCCATTGTCTGTGAGCTGCAGCTTTGCAACTCGAACCCAAGCTATTTCTGGCACTTGTGCCGCTGCCAGATCATCTTCGATACTTTGAGCTCATTCCTCCGCTTCTAGAGGGCTCTCTTTTCCTGAGAATTGCTTGGGGTACAAGGCCCTGAATTGTTTCACTCCAGGTGCTTCTGCCTCTGGTCGGTTCATCAAGATAGCAGTCTGCTGCTGCTGTCCTTCCAGGAGGCTGCGGATTGCCTCAAGCAGAACTGTCTGCTCATTGATCGGAGCAGCGACGGCAGGTGTGAGTGGTAGTGGTGGGGGAGTGTTGTTGACATTCGTGCTGGTGTTGTTTGGGGAATCCATAACCTTGAAAGAAAATTTGGGTTAGGACAGATTCAAAGTATATGAAGTTATAAGATTCAAGGAATATGAATTGTAAAGAATGTTTTTAGTTGCTGGTTATTGTGTTATATTGCTTAGGTTGTCCATACAGTGCTGAACTGCATGGTAGGGTTCCATACAGCTCTGACCTGCATGGGCCACCAACAAAACCTGTCACGCCCCACTTCCTGGTATACGGTGAAGGGGACGCAACGAGGCCGCTACATATTTACTCTGAAGTAAACACGCTAAGTGTATCTAAGCAATATAAGTAAAATGCAAAATAGACGGTGAAAATAGATATAATTGAACAACAACTTTATTTATTAACATTCTTTTTACAATACATCTGAAAGGTAAATACATGGAATGGAAAGCAATGCCTAAACAATGGCATAACAGAAATGTAAATGAAATGTACAAGTAAACTAGAGCTCTGGATCGAAAGCTAGCTGGTCCAAATCCTCGCTGGTGGACTCGATCTCCAGTGAGTTCGAATCACCTGACGACATTCAAAAGAAGAAGAAAGAGAATGTTGTCAGCGAACAAATCGCTCGGTAAGTCCCAAAGAATGAGAGAAGTAGAATAGACAGAAAAGAGAGTATATCTAGTATGATGTTTGATTGTTAAGTTAATATAGTGTTTGTAGCTTGGTACAGAAGATACCGGTGTATACGAGAGGAGTCAAACTTACACCGTGGACTTTGGTAACCCATAGTACAAGGCTCCGTCGATAATACTACGGAACAACGGCATGAATGTAATTACGTCTTAAGTGGCCACCTCGTGCCACCTTTAACATATTCCGTACCAGTCTACCCCTTTATAACCCCGTAGTGTTTATTGTATTAAATGTATTGATTGTACGGAATGTATTGTGTTGTATTGTAAATTGTATAGATGGATGACTTGCCGAAACCATGATATCAGTAATAGAACGGAAATAATGGATGAATATGTAGATGGAATATATCCATGGTTCGGTTCAGTCAATATATATTGAATAGATTGAACAGATTGAATATATGGATTCATATTGAATTGTAATTATTTTCCCCAATTAGAGAAAAGCTCTGTTTTAAAATTCAAAATTCAAAAGAATTGAAGCAACGCTTCAGATCCAGCGCTCTGCGCTGCGCGCCACGTGTCAAACACAGATGGGCTAGCGCCAAGTGCACTGCGCCCTAGGCAGCGCACCCCAATCAGAGCAAAGCTCTGTTTTAAAATTCAAAATTCAAAAGAATTGAAGAAACGCTTCAGATCCGGCGTTAGGTGCGCTACACGCCACGTGTCAAACACGGATGCGCTAGCGCCAGGTGCGCTGCGCCCTAGGCAGTGCACCATGAGTGCGCTAGCGCTAGGCGCGCTGCGTGCCACGTGTCAAACACGGGTGCGCTAGCGCAGTTGCGCCGCGCTCTACGCTGCGCGCCACGTGTCAAACGTAGGTACGCTAGCGCAAAGTGTGCTGCGCTCTGAGCAGCGCACCACGTGCAAAGCACGGGTGCGCCAGCGCTTGAATTAAAAATTCCCCACCGTTAGATCAAAAGATCTAATAATGATAAATCATTAATCAGAATTAAAATTCTTTTATGAAAATATTTTCTCAATCTTGTTAAAAACAAGAAGATTGCCTTTTGTAAAACAGAAGCCCTAGGATCAAAGATCCAACGGTGGGGAAATGTCCCCAAATCAATCAGAGAAAGATCTCTTTAACTAATTTAACAAATCAACTTGCCCTATATAAAGGCCCCAAGACCTAAAGTCTGATATGGAGAAACCCCCCTACAAATTTTGAGAAAACTAAAAAGAAAGAGAGCAAGCTCTTGAAAGAAGATCATTTCTTCAAGGTAAAAAAGAATGATTCTTGCACAAAGAGATAAAATTATCTCATTAAAACAGATGAATTATATTCTTAAAAGATCATAGATCTAGGTCTTTTATAAAAAGAGATCAAAAGATCTCATCATAAAAACAAAAGAAGTATTACTTCATTCACAGATCATTGATCTACAAAGGCAAAGCCCTTTCCAAAATAAGAACCGTTGTTCTTGAATCTTGAGGCAAAACCTCCTTTAAAAGGAACATAAACTTGTTCACAGATCATAAATTTGATCAAGCGTGCTTTGCGCTACTGAAAAGTGTCTTGCACTCATGAACTGTGCTTTTGCGCTCCTCGGACCAGTGCTCAGCGCCAAAACATGCCACGTGTCAACCGTAGACACAACTAGCGCTTTGCGCTTCTGAAGCAGAGCACTGCGCTCATAGGCTGGCACTCAGCGCCAAGTGCGCCACGTGTCACTCACTGGTGAGCCAACAAACTAGCGCAACGCGCTTATAAATTAAAAGCGCAATGCGCTTATAAACTGGCGCTTAGCGCTAAGCGCGACGCGTGTCCTCTTCGTGTGCGCTACTTGGCAGAAGCGCAATGCGCTCTTTAATTGGTGTAAAGCGCCTGGCGCGCCACATGACGCACTGTCAGAACACACATTGTTCTGATAAATGCTATGCATTCAATACAAGACAAAAATTGTCAGTATCTAATGCTCAGCATTATTAAAAGGGCCAAGCCTAAGTAAAGGTTCAACAGCCCAGAACAATAAAATGTTAAACATTTTAATCTTATTGGACTTAGCCCAATTCTGGCCATAAGTCCTCAACTTATATTGAACTGAGCCTATCTGCTCACAAATATTCCACAGATCTTAGTCCCAAATTGGACTACAGATCCTTCAACCAACTCACACCGGATCGAGGGTACATCTCTTTACTCCTCTGATATCTGTCGTTGTAATTCTTCAACGTCTTTAGAAAGGTGACGGGTCCCGACAACCACACATTTCATAGACTACGATGTCTTTAAACTGCGGACTGTGGGGTCCTTAAACTCATGGACTACGATGTCCTTAAACTTCATAGACTACGATGTCTTTAAACTGCGGACTGTGGGGTCCTTAAACTCATGGACTACGATGTCCTTAAACTTCATAGACTACGATGTCTTTAAACTATGGACTGTGGGGGTCCT
Organism: Agapanthus africanus; assembly: GCA_030015575.1. NCBI lineage: Eukaryota > Viridiplantae > Streptophyta > Magnoliopsida > Asparagales > Amaryllidaceae > Agapanthus > Agapanthus africanus. Next base: position 450,087,892 of record JASDDO010000010.1, on the reverse strand, counting down.
TAAACTCATGGACTACGATGTCCTTAAACTTCATAGACTACGATATCTTTAAACTACGGACTGTGGGGTCTTTAAACCTACGGACTACGATGTCCTTAACCTGGACTGTGGGGTCCTTAAGCCCATGGACTACAATGTCCTTAAGATGGACTGCGGGGTCTTTAAGCCCACGGACTACGATGTCCTTAACCTTGACTGTGAGGTCTTTAAACTCACGGACTACGATGTCCTTAACCTGGATTGTGGGGTCCTTAAGCCCATGGACTACGATGTCCTTAACCTGGACTGTGGGGTCCTTAAACCCATGGACTGCGATGTCCTTAACCTGGACTGTGGGGTCCTTAAGCCCATGGACTATGATGTCCTTAATAATGGACCACCATGTCCTTAAACTGGTAACCGACCGCAATGTTCCTAAACTAAACAATAGAGCTTAAATACTCTTTTGTTAGATCTAAATGATCCCGTTAAGTTGATCTTAGTCTAAAATTAGACTAACGTGTCCTTAACAAACGTTGAGTCAATCTTAGTCTAAAATTAGACTAATGTATCCTTAACAAACGTTTAAGTTGATCTTAGTCTTAAATAAGACTAACGTATCCTTAAACCCAAACCCCAAAACCCAAATCTAAGAAGATACGGATTTGGACTAATCCACGCCCTATGGGCGACAACACAAATTAGTCTCCGTATACAATCCACGGGCAACCAAAAACAAAACAAACACACACGACACGAAGTGACCATCTGGAGAAGGAGAAAGTTGTTACCACGATGCGGTAGCGTAATTAACTGCAGGGGCTTGCGCCTACAGGGAAGAGCGTCCCCACAATCAAAAACCCCTCAAACGAGGGGGAATCTGACGAACTCTGCTACATCGGCCGCATCCGTTTAAACCTTCGATACATGGTGCCATAAATCAACTTGGCATCTTCGGAGAGGTGGATGGATAGCACCAAATAGAATCTTCCCCCGAATTTCAGGCAAGACGTTCGTCTTCTCGGTTTCCGGCGGTAAACAGATTCTGGCACGCCCGGTGGGACCTTTTCCTCTTTCTACTCCACACTTCGTGTGTCGTGTTTGCGAACGAATCGCGGTTTGATATGGTTGCCCTTGGATTCGAAGTACTAAGATTTGGTTTCCTGCTTGGCACAGAAAGCGAAACATCAATGGCATCCTCTTGCGTGAAGTGTTCCATCTGCAACTGCAACTCACGTTCTGTCTCATCTGGAGGCATAGCTTACGGACCCCAAGCGGCCTCCCTGTTCACGATGCCGGTGGAACAGGTCACTAAGGCCACTACTGGATTGTTTTTCGGGACCATGCTCCCGCCAACGAGCTTCAGTGCTCCTATACCAACACAAGAAGCTCTTAAGAAGTCGGTTTTTGATCGGCTTGCAACTACAGCGGCCCCTCTCAACGGGTCGTCCAGCTCCAGCGTCTCAGTCTTTGCCAGATTGGGCCAAAGTTCATGTGGGCCCATGATGAAGTCTGCAATTCCAGAAAAGGTTATTCCGAAGAGGATAGCCATCCCTGCTCCCGAAGTCGTCAAGGCGGCTTCTCCTGCCAAAGGGTCGGTCTTCACAAGACTGACTGTTCCGGCTCCCGTTCCTGCTCAAAAGTCTGTCTTTGACAGATTGGATACCGCTACTCAACGGACGTCGGTCTTTAAGAGGCTGGTACCAACAACCCTTCTCCAAAACAGGAGGCACGACGAAGCCATCCCCATAGCTGAAACCATCCCAACAGCTCGACGCGCTCGACGTCGCCACTGGCACCGAGTAAGAAAGGCTGAGGGCAACTCCCCCTCTGGGCTAACTTTACCAGCCCCAACGGTGGAAGTCAATGCTGCTGTTCCAACTGGGAACAGCTTTGAATTGCTGAACAAGGTGCGCAGGAACTCTCCTACCGCCGTACTGAAAAGATCTCCTCCACCCGTGGAGAGTGTTACACAAACAAGGCCGGAGCAGCCCCCTCAGCGGCTGTCCTCCAAGGTTTAGAAAGTCTGGCGACGGATCCAGGAGTCGGTGATTGATCAAGATTACCCTCGCCGACAGAAAAAGGTGAAGGTTCACCAGGAAGAGAACCGTCCTGTCAAGCCGCAAAGGACAACAACTACCTGGGTGCCCGCTGCAACGGCCCCCTCAACGTCAACCATTCAAAAGATAAGGAGTCCAGAGAAAGCCCCTATGACTACGGCAGATCATACAGACGCTGAGCCCAAACACCCTAAGTCTGGGGGCATAATGGTGCATACTGTTTACATGGATTCCGGAAAAGAGGAAAGCCGCGCTTCGACGGGTCACCGACCGCTCACCCAATCCGTGACAAAAGCCCAGGAGCAGCAACAGAAGCTTCAGGAAATGCTGATGCAAATGGCCGCACTCACCGGGCCAAAAGAAAGCCCGGAGGTATCATCAGAGTAGCGTCACGAACAAGAAACCGATGCTGACTTCCTACGCAGAGTCCTCGAAAAGAAGGACAGAGAAGCTGCAGAACAAGCTGTCAACATAAAACGAATGGCGCTTCTCTTCCAAGACATGGTCGGGATGATGTTACAGCCGGATCCTCCAGCTGAAGACCCTCCAATCATTATTGAAGACGACAGAGGGGAGACATCGAACCCTCCTCCGGCTCTTTCAGCAGCCAAAGAGGAAACTATTTCCAAGGCCGCTCTGGATGACTATATTACTCAGCAAATATGAGCTCACCAGGCGAATGAAGCGGCCGGCCAAGTCGTTAAAACTGGGCGACCATATCCAGGCTGGTATGACCAAATAAGTTACCTGCTGGGATATATGATCCCCAAATTCCATGTGTACAAGGGGACAGGCAATCCCCACCAGCATATCGCCCAGTTCAGGGCTCTTTGCGGCAACACCGGAGGTGATGATAAACTTCTATTTCGCCAGTTCGTCGGTAGTTTAGCAGACACAGCTTTTGAATGGTACTCGGAGCTTCCCGACGACTCCGTCAAAACGTTTATAGAAATGGAGTTTCTATTCACTCAACGTTTCGCAAGCACCAGTGAACGCACCCCGATCACGGCATTGATCAACGCCAGAGTAAAGCCGAGAGAGACGGGGGTGCAGTATGCAATCCGGTGGCGGAACCTATGGTCGAAATGCGAACAACGCATAGAAGAAGCTCCTTCCGTGGGCATGTTCATGTGGACCCTTGACCCTCAGTCGACTATCTCCCAATTCATGATGTTTTTCAAGCCGACCACCTTCCAGGCCTTGATCGACAAGCTGGCCCAAATGGACTAGATGGGCCATAGGCCTTTCTCTTCAAAAATGGGTTTCCGAAATGAAAAAGGTAACGGGAAAGAGACCGTTGTCACCAACGCTCAGCGACAGCCGAGTAACCCAAGAACGTCTGTTCGTCAGAGCAGCAAGCCGCGATCCCCCGATGAGAAGTTGAAACGTCCTTACTCATTTTCCAGGGATAAAATAAGGAGACTATTCGAACTGGCAGTGCACAAGGGACTCATCACTCTGCCAGATCCAAAACATCCATCGCAACCGGGTGACGTTAACCATCCTAACTATTGTCCCTACCACAGAGTAATGGGCCACCCACTCGAAGATTGCTACGTCTTCAATGGCTGGATTGAGGATGAATACCAAAAGGGCAAATTCAAGTTGTCTGAGAACTGGAAGGTGAACCCGCCACAACCACATGCTCAGAAAAGGATGGACACGCCAGAGGCATCATGATCTTTTATAGGGGAAGCTCTATGAGAAATTGTTCTTTCGGGAAAAACTAAAAGAGTGCTGAAAGATCTTCAAACATGTCTGACCTATGAACAGAGGGACCGAAACGTCTTTAAACTAACGATGGACCACTATGTCCTAAAACTGGCTGTTGACCGAAACGTCGATAAACTACTGTGGGTTACAACATCCCAAAGCTGATACAAAAAAAAGAAAGAATAAAAAAAAAGAAAACGGTATGTCCATAAGCAAAATGGGCACGGATGAAAACCCGAAAGGGCTCCGTGAGTAAAAACAGCAGGGCTACCGACGAGTTTTGTGAAAACCCGAAAGGGCGCAACCTCGTGAGGAAAAAAACGGTATGTCCATAAGCAAAAAGGGCACGGATGAAAACCCGAAATGGCTCCGTGAGTAAAAACAGCAGGGCTACCGACGAGTTTTGTGAAAACTCGAAAGGGCGCAACCTCGTTAAAAGACACTTGCAAGGTCCTCTCGACCCTGTAAGGAGAAATTACCTGCATGAGATCCTTACGACTCACAAAGGAGCAACACACTTAAGGATCCCCACGATGCCTAAGGAGAAAACACACTTGCGAGATCCTCACGACTCGTAAGGAGAATCCTCTTATGAGACCCCCACGGCTCATAAGATTTGAAAGTCTTAAGCTACAGGGATCTAAACCCGTTCTTAAGCAACCACCATAACCTCCAATATTGCCCTACAAGCGGCTCAATGCTGACCCTTGTATACAATCCATGGGCGCGAATAAACATTTCCCCTAACAAAGTCCCATCCGTGACTAGGGATATGTTCGCACGGTGAACCCCCTTGTAAGCCCTGTCGACTTATAAGGAGAAAACACTCTTGTAAGATCCTTACGACTTATAAGAGAACATGCACTTAGGAATCCTCATGATTCTTAAGGAGAAAACGCACCTACGAGATCCTCACGACTTGCAGGGAGAAATACCTTTATGAGACCCTTACGGCTCATGAAGTCAAAAGCCTTAGTCGACAGGATCCTAACCCTGTTCGCTAAGCCACCTTTGTTCGATATCGACAGAAGCAAATGATGATTTGCTCCTGGCAATATTCCAGTTGTAGCGGTGCTGATGCCGAAATCGGTGTCTAATCCCAGGCTTACAGCGAGAAGCTAGTGAGCCACACATGCATACGAAATAGCCGAAATGATGGGGCAACTTGCAACAAAATCAGCAAGTAAAAAAAATGTATGCATGCAAAATAGCCGAAATGATTGGGCAAATCGCAATAAAAAGCAGTGAGTAAAAATAAAATAAATAGCCGAAATGATTGGGCACCGCGAAAAATAGCCGAAATGATTGGGCAATCGCGACCTTCGCGATATAAAAGCTGAAATGATAGAGCATCGCGGAAAGAAATAAAATAAAATGAAATTTATGCCCTACAGGTGATATCACATCAATCCCTGTATACAATCCAGGGGCGCAAACAAAGAAGGAATCACACCTTCCCTCCCCAAGCTCTATCAGAAAACGAAGCCAAATCTCGACGGCTCAGGGATAGCCTAGAGATCATCAACGGCGTTCCTCCCCATTCCAGCAGGATTCAGACGCTACAGTCAACCCTGGAGCCATGGCAAATCCCCTACTCCAAATCTCGATGGTTCCCAGACAACCTGGAGACCACTTCGATATTCGTCTCATTACAACAGACACAACGTCATCCACATGACTCCGTTCGGAAATACGTCATCCACATGACCCCGTCTCGGAAATACGTCATCAACATGACCCTGTCTCGGAAATACGTCATCAACATGACCCCGTTCGAAAATACGTCATCCACATGACCCCGTTTCGGTACGTCATCCACATGACCCCCATCTCGGAAATACGTCATCTACATGACCCCGTCATGGAAATACGGCATCCACATGACCCCATCTCGAAAATACGTTATCCAATGACTCTGTCTCAAAAATAAGTCAACCAACCCCAGGGAAATCAGTGTCCTTGGCAACCTCCTCGATTCAAGGAAATCAGCGTCCTTGATGAGAGCATCTCGATTCGCGTCGACCCGCAGAAAAATCAGTGTCTTTGCGGGAATACCTCGATTTGTCTCAACTCCGAGAAAATCGGCGTCCTTGGCCAAAAACCTCGATTCAGGGAAAGCATCGTCCTTAACGAGAGCATCTCGATTCACGTCAACCCACAGAGAAATCAGTGTCTCTGCAGGAAGATGCAACGTCAACAAAAGACCTCACGATCGAAACAAAGCGGAGTGATGGCAAAATCCCAGCTCCACTTCGACGTTCGTCTCGATACAGCAGACGAGACGTCATTACAGTGTCCTTCCTCCAACAGGATTCGGACATGTCAAAGCAAATGAAGCAAAAGCCAAATTCCTAGCTTCAAGGTCTTGACGGCAAATTACATAAAACCTGGAAGACTATCGGAGATCATCCCACGCTAGCGCGGAGTAGTCACCACCTGAACGTTCGTCTCAATATTGCAGACGAGATGTCACTACAGCGTACTTCCTCCAGCAGGATTCATACGCAACAATCAAACAACGGAGCCATGACAAAATCCCTAGTTCCAAACCTCGACGGTTCACCAGCGACCTAGAGACAACCGCGACATTCGTCTCGATACAGCAGACGCAATGCCAACAAACAAAGCGAAGGCCAAATTTCTAGCTTTAGGGTCTTGACGGCAACTCATATAAAACCTGAAAGACTATCGGAGATCATCCCGCACCAGCGCGGAGTGGTTATGACTCATCGGGGCTCTCCAAAATGAGCACAACCTCAAGTAAAAAGCGGCATGGCAAAATCCCTAACGCTTTCTCTTTCGACGGTAATATTACCTGGAAGATTGCTTGAATACGTCTTGTCCAGCCCCCGAAGGGATAAGAGACACGACAGTCGCGGGGCTACTCGAACAACAAGATTATGCGTCGAGGACTATACCAGCCAACGAGACGGTGCAACGGGTAAAAAACCTTAGTACCACAGGCACTAACGAACTTCTATTAGTAGGAGTTAACTGTGACGTTAGGAAATTCCTGCGAGAACTGCTCGATTCATCTCGACTTGTGAGGGAATTAGTGTCTTTGTGAGAACTTCTCGATTCGTTTCGACTCGTAGGGAAAAGCCTTAGGCAATGGGAATAAGGACCTGTTTCCTAAGCACTGGGGCCCTGCAGGTCAGTCTAAAACGGACTCTTGCATACTATTCATGGGCCACACTCTCCAAAGTCAAATCTCGACAAGGAGGGAAACAACCGCTTACGAGTCCTTTCGACTTGTAGGAGAGAAAATTCTCTTGTGAGATCCTTACGACTCTCATGAAAAAACACAATTGGGAATCCTCATGATTCCTAAAGAGAAATTACACTTACGAGATCCTCATGACTCGTAGGGAGAAAAGTCTTCATGAGACCCTCACGGCTCATGAAGTTGAAAAATCTTAGGTAGCAGATCTGAACCTGCTTCCTAAGCCGTCACTACTTCTCGGAGAGTTCAAGATGAAACGTTCTCTATTATCTACAGGCTACACTTGCCGGAGTAACATACCAACAACACAGCAAAGAGAAGAAAACAACAGTGGGAGAGAACAAAAATGTGTATCTTTTATTCATGAATTCAATTAAGTACAAGGCAAATCATATAAAAGAATAAAAATGGATACATGTTATTCAAAGATTACAAGTGTTCGATCTATACAAAAACAGCTACTGGGAGGGAGGCGTCTTCAATAAATCAACTAGCTGCTCGTGCACCCCTCTCAACTCCTTCTCACGGTCAGCTGCCCCGGCCAACTCCGTTTCAACCTGAGCCCATTGCTGCAAATAAGACGAAAGTCGTTCATCAACGACCCGCCGAGCTGCCTCACGACTCTACGCATCCTGCTCGATGAGGTCGAGCTTCTGCCTTAGCATTAGTCTATCAGAAATGCATCGTAAAAGGCCCTCAAAGATGGTTTTCAACTACACAGCATTGGCGTCAACCTGATCATGCAGTCGAGCAGATTTGCTTGAAGTCTCTTCACATTCCTTATGCCTTAAGGCCGATTCTTGTTCAAGATGACGAAAGTAAGGTGTGCTATGCTCGACCCACGCAGCCCGTTGGGAGTTCACAGCCAGGACCTCGGGAGCAAGACGTCTGATCTCGAGCTCATACAAACAAGCCTCGATTTTCCTGCAGTGGCTAACCCAAGACTCAACGACGCCCTCACTATGAAAGTTCACGAGCATCGCCAGCATAGGATTAATCTCGGCGGCAAAATCCGCAGCAAATGTGGGAGTCTCCACGTCAAGCTCCTCGATGTAGTCGTTCAACATACGCAGACTATTCACAGCGCCTTTGGAAGATGGCCGTCGAAAGAAGAGGCCCACTGGCATTATAACTTGAGATTCGAACGGAGTTGGAGTCGATGTGACCGCTGCAAAATCCAGATCACGATCAGATTACGGCTCGAGAAAGAAAAATACATACATAGAGTCTACTATACCGGTTGCAACAGGAGGCAGAGCTCGGAGTACTGGTGGCGCAACGACAGCCGCGTCCACGCCTTCGATCTGTAGGGCTACAACCAATACAAAGAGAGATTAGCAATAATGTGACTGCCCGTTAAAGAGAGGACATCGTTTAGATACTCACCGACATCACCTGCCGGACTAATCTCTGACAGGAAAGAGAAGTGTAGATGCAGCACCTGATACAGGTGGTCAAAAAGGACTCCTGCAAAGACGCAGTAACGCAATGTCAGTACGTAAATTATACAGCCTAGGAGTAAGGCAGATGGGTCACAAATCCGTACCTCCCAACATCTGAGACGGTGCGAGAGAGGGTAAAGGAGTCATCGTTAAAACGGTAGCTGATGGCGTTGCCTCGGGTAACGCGACCTCAGCGCTCGCCACACCTGCATTAGAAACGAGATAAATACTGTCAGGAAAGATTGAAAAGGATTACAGAATAAAAAGAAAAGCAAAGATCCAAAATCTACCTGATGAGTCGCCAGTCAGAACCGCGACGAGGGCGCCACTTGATACAGCGACGGCTTCTTCCTCCTCCATCGGGATGGTCTCACCTCCTGTTGCCTCATCCCCTGACTCTACAAGAGCCGTCGTAATGCTTGCGACGCCAGGGGACAGCAAGGAGCCGCAGGCGGAAAGAGCAATGATCGGGGCGGTGCCCGACTCTTGAGAGGGAGCGGCCACCTCGGGCTCAGCAATTGTGGCTATTTCACCTACCGCCATCTCAGACTCGGCGATCGTGACTGTCTCACCTGCCGCTATCTCGAGTCCGGCAATGGTGGTCATCTCACCTACCACCATCTCAGGCTCGGCGATTGTGACTGTCTCACCTGCCGCTACCTCGAGTTCGGCGATCGCAGCCATCTCGCCTACCGCCGCCTCGGGTTCGGCAATCACGGATACCTCCTCTACCGCTACCCCGGGCCCAGCAGTCGCCGCCACTTCTTCGGTAAGACTTGGCCCTGCAAGATAAGATATGTGAGAACTGGTAATTAAAACTTTGACAACGGAACCCTATGTCACATTACCTTGAATTGATCTTCCGTTTGCTTCCCGAGCCGCACGTGCTGTCCGTCTGTAGGCTGTGGACAAGGTAGCCAGAGATTTCTCTGAGGGAGTAGAGGCAGGGATAGCGGTGCTCGAACCCACACCCGTGGCTAAGGCAGCACTACGCTCCCTTGCTGCACGCATTCTGCGCTTCCTTTCCACCCGAGCCGTGAGAGCCGATCTTTTCAAAACCTCCGTCAATGGGACGTCATCATCCATGCCAGGAGCTACCTCTAGAGCCGTTACGGCGTCCGTCATCGGTCGTTTGAGTAAGGCCTCTTTCGGCAGTGCCGAAGAGACCGGGACTTCGGTGGCTGGCCCGGGAAGAATCTCCACACCACCTTGCGAGATCGGCATTGTGGTCCCTGTGATAAAATAAAGAAGGGGTCAGATCACCTCTAAAAAGAAACGAGAGCGGAGACACGATAAACCGAAGCATACCGATGCCTAAGGATGCTCGAAGTCTTTCCTCTTCCTCAAAAGTCTTGAGAGAAACTGCGAGAGCTTCTTCAGTGGAAATGCCTGTTAAAGAAGGAAAAGTGTCAGTCAAAACATGATGATAGAAATATGATGCAATGACAAAAGATACAATTAATGGTTACCTGATCGCGTAAGGATAGCCAGTCCCGCTTCATGGCGTGCCAATTGCTCAGAAGCTGCAATGGCAGCTGCCAGATCAGTATCATCCGGCGGCATGAATAAACCTTCATTTGTCCCATACTCGCTCAAACCCTCACCATAAGGAGCATGAGGCTCCTGACCAAGTAAAACGTCAATTGAAAAAATCGACTTCTTCTTACTCTTCTTTGCGCGAGCTCCAGTCACAGCAAGCATGCGCTTTCGCTTGGTGGGCACCTTGGGGCGACGAGTCCCGATATCTGAGCCCATGCCAGATTCGGGGGAAGCTATATTTACCGTCTCTGCGGGAGCACGGGGCACCAATGGTACATCCACCGTCTCCATAGGAGCACGGGGTAACCCGCGCGTAGGACTTAGCACACGTGGAGGCTCAACTGCAGCGACCTCTCTTAACGGAGGGGGGACAGTGGTCCGTCGCTTCAAAGGGACATTGCGATCGCCGGCAGGGGGCGCACTCTTGCGATCGAACAGCAGTTGCCTCTCTTCCCTGATAACAGCATCCATTGCTTGTTGATACCAGGCCACATGTACGTTGAGGGCCCTCGGGACACAACTCGGCTCACCGATAAAAAAGTGAGAGCCCATATTCAAGCGCATGAAGTGATGCAGCGCACCCCGCATTCCCTCTCTGGTGGCAGCGGGTTCTACCAAGAAAGCTTCCAGTGGTACCCCCTGATTATAACTCAGCTGCTGGGCAAAATGATGGGGGTTGTATCTCATGAATAGCACCACATCATTTTGTCTGAATACAAGAAAGCCCGGCCTGATGGAGTATAAATGGAGAATCTCCCGGGCTTTCGACATGGAGGCCCCGTCCTTAAAAACGTCGCGCAATGACAGTACCGTCTTGGAAGTTTCCTGGCCGATCGTCAGGACTTTGTCCGTGAAAGACATACCATCTCCGACTGTGTGCGGACGAAGGAGCAAGCCCCTAGCTTCCCGCTGTGACGGACTCACAATGGAGACGTCAACCAGTCGTATAATTCGCGGGAACTTGCATTTCTCGTAAAACGAAGGTCTCTTGTGAATGCCAAAGACCCCGAGCACGTGCATCTTTATCCATGAAGTGAAGTAATGCATCGGGAAGTTGGCAGGATGCACCCCCGGTTCAGTGGTATCCGCCGCTACGCTAAGACCATGGTATAAATGGGCTAACCCGGCGATCCCGATGGCCACTTGTATTCCGGCAACCATGCGATGCGCGGGGTAGAAGACGGAAGGCCTTATGCAATGAGGATGCATAGGGAGCGCAAACCAGCTCAACCATAGCCTAAGAAACCCAAGAAAGAAAGCCTCCTCGTCAATGCCCGGAGCGGCGATTTCTGACAGAGAAATGATCGCAGCATTAGGAAGAAAAAAGCCCTTATGATCAGTTTCCAGTACCGGCTGACGATCCAGGCCAAAGCCGAAGGGATCATCGAGCTTAGCAAACTTTTCGCCTCGTCGCGACAAAATCTCCGGGCGAAGAAAACGGGCAATGAAGTCCGCAAAACTGACCCCTCGGCCTCCGGATTCCAGGAAGAGGCTCTCGTACATGTTCATCACCTTTATCAGACTAGGGAACTGGTACTGAATGGCGTTCTCTGGCGTGAGGCCCATCACCACTGGCTTGGTGGTAAATACGTATTCATCCGGAGGAAGCAGCTCCTCATAGTGCTCCCCCTGACCGATAGACCAGAAACCTCGGTGAATTCTTCCAAGGAAATGGAGACCTCTCTGTCCAGTAGAAGGAAGGTATGAGTATGGATGTTCCACTGCTCCAAGAACGCCTTGATCCACCATGTGGGAGGAGCAGAATATTGGAACAACGAAGCGTAGACCGCAGGGTATAGGCCGAGCTTTAGCAGCTGCGATTTCTTCGCCGAAAAGATGTACCTGGCCCACTGCAAATACCCGGCCGGATGACGGGGAGTTAGCTCGATATTGTAGGGCTGTCCCCAAGGGAGAGACTCGCCCTGGCATATGCGCCGCCCCAGGGTGTCCAAAGCCGCCGGCGACTGCATGGGTACGGCGGCAATCTAAGGTTGAAGAAGTCCCTCCGAAGTCTAATTGACAACCTCCACGGCATAGTTCACCGGGGGTGCATCTGCATACGGAATCGCCGAGATAGGATCCGACGGTGTCGCACAAGAGAAGCTTTGACGACCTCTGATAATCTGGTCGTACCATCTACCCCACAAGTGAAGATTTTTGTATTCCGGGTCATGGTCTTTGATGAGCGCGAGAACCTCCCAGTCCACAGATGCCTCAGGGAATCCTCCCTCTGAACGGACGAATGGAAATGTAGCATCGAAAGACATGTCGCCTGCAATAAAGGGGGACATAAGTCAACTGTGAGTACTATAATTTAATTTTAAATTTTAACGGTACTTTAAAATTTGTACCACACTGCAATGCAGTGGAAAGGGGACCAAAGGGGGACCTACAAAATCTAGATGACAATTCATCAATTAAAATTAATAAAACAGCCTCATCATTGGATGAAACTGTTAATTAATGAGGAAATCCTCAAGAAAATTCTCATTGAATGAGAGATCCCTCGGGAAAAGAAGAAAATCTCCCTTTGAGAGCAAAGCTCTATGACAGAGTGACACTTGTCAAACTTTGATCATTAGGGAATAAAATTCCTTAAAGAGCCTGACTCTGTATTGATGGTGGAAAAACCCATCAGAAAAAGAAAATTAAAATCAATTAATTTTTATGAATTAAAAATTCTGGGATCTTCAAGGTCTATGAAAAAACTCTTAAGAGTTCTTCATCAAAGATTAAGAAATCTAAAGAGTAAGGCTCTGTTCATGGGCTAAGAAACCCAAGAAAAGATCTCTTTAGATCTATGGGTTCATGAGAGTAAAGCTCTGTTACGGAAACCCTAAATGGGTTTTCTTTAGATCAAAGATCTATGAAGAGCAAGGCTCTGTTAATGGGTAAAACCCTAATTTATTAAAAGTTTTAAACTTCACCTAAGTTCTGAAAGAGTTTTTACTCTTGAGAAGTTCATAAGGAGCTGTGCTCTGAACAAAAATTCTCAAAGAAAGAAGATGATAATCATCTAAGGGACCAAAGGTCCTATTTATAGGCATTAAACCGCCTCTTTAACTTCTGAGTTGATCCAAGGGCTCAGCTGCTGCCACCGCTGCACTCACGTGTGCGCCACGTGAGCGCAACGGTGGGGGGGCATTTGTTTCCCCCAATCAGAGTAAAGCTCTGTTTTAAAATTCAAAATTCAAAAGAATTGAAGCAACGCTTCAGATCTAGCGCTCTGCGCTGCACGCCACGTGTCAAACACAGATGGGCTAGCGCCAAGTGCACTGCGCCTTAGGCAGCGCACCCCAATCAGAGCAAAGCTCTGTTTTAAAATTCAAAATTCAAAAGAATTGAAGCAACGCTTCAAATCCGGCGCTAGGTGCGCTGCGCGCCACGTGTCAAACATGGATGCGCTAGCGCCAGGTGCGCTTCGCCCTAAGCAGCACACCATGAGTGCGCTAGCGCTAGGCGCGCTGCGCGCCACGTGTCAAACACGGGTGCGCTAGCGCAGTTGCGCTGCGCGCCACTGTTTCTCCCAATCAGAGCAAAGCTCTGTTTTGAATTTCAAAATTCAAAAATTGAAGCAACGCTTCAGATGCGCTGCGCGCCATGTGTCAAAAGCAGACACGCCAGTGCCAGGAGTGCTGCGCCCTAGGCAGCGCACCCCCAATCAGAGCAAAGCTCTATTTCAAAATTCAAATTTTAAAAATTAAAGCAACTCTTCAGATCCCTGCGCTCTGCGCAGCACGCCACGTGTCAAACATAGTGGTGCTAGAGCAGTTGCGCTGCGCTCTGCGCTGCGCACCACGTGTCAAACACAGGCGCGCTAGCGCAGTTGCGCTGCGCTCTGCGCCACGTGTCAAACGCAGACGCGCTAACGCCAATTGCGCCAGCGCTGGAATTTAAAGATTTCCCCACCGTTAGATCAAAAGATCTAATAATAATAATAAATTATTAATTAATCAGAATTAAAATTCTGTTCTGGAAAGATCTTTCCAATCTTGTTGAAAACAAGAAGATTGCCTCCTGTAAAACAGAAGTCCTAGGATCAAAGATCCAACGGTGGGGAAATATCCCCAAATCAATCAGAGAAAGATCTCTTCAACTAATTTAACAAATCAATTAGCCCTATATAAAGGTCCCAAGCCTTCAAGTCTCAAATAGAGAAAATCCTCTACAAACTTTGAGAAAAAACTGAGAGAGAAAGAAAGGCAAGCCTTTGAAGAAAGAAGATCATTTTCTTCATCTTTAAAGGTAAAAGAATTATATTCTTGAAAAAAAACAGAGATGAAATCATCTCATTAAAAAAGAAGAACCATCTTCTAAAAAGATCAAAGATCTAAGAACAAGATCAAGATCTTCAATAAAAAAGAAAAAGATCAAAAGATCTAATCATAAAAAAATAAAAGAAGTAATTTACTTCATTAACAGATCTTTTGATCTATAAAGGCACAGCCTTTTGATGAGAACAAGAACTTTGGTTCTTGGATCTTGAGGCAAGGCCTCCTTTGAAGAACAAAAAAACTTGTTCTTTGATTTTAAATTGATCAAAATGCGCTCTGCGCTATTGGACAGTGCCTTGCATTCTTGAATTGCGCCTTTGCGCTTATTGGACTGGCGCACAGCGCCAAAACGCATCACGTGTCAACCACAGAACCGTTTGCGCTTTACGCTTCTAAAAATAGCGCACTGCACTCTTGGACTGGCGCACTGCGCCAGAGCGCACCACGTGTCACTCACTGGCGCACCCACAAATTGGCGCAGCGCATTGCGCTCTTTAATTGGCACAAAGCGCCTGACAAGCCACGTGGCGCACTATCAGACCACTATTTTGCCCCTGATAAATGCTATGCATTTAATTACATCCAATGTCAGAGCCCAATGCTATGCATTATTAAAAGGGCAGAGTCCAAATAAAGGCCTAACAAGCCAAACATGAATAAAATGTTAAACATTTTTAACTGGACTTAGCCCAATTCTGGCCATAAGTTCTCAATATAAATTGAACTGAGCACAACTGCTCTTCCAATCAATTTACATCCGGTTCGAGGGTACATCCCTTTACTCCTCTGACATCCGTCGTTGTAATCCTTCAACGTCGTCAGAGAGGTGACGGGTCCCTATGACCACACATTGCTACGGACTATGGGGTCCTTAAATTCATGGACTATGACGTCCTTAACCTCGACCGTGATGTCTTAAAACTAATACCGGACTGTGGGGTCCTTAAACTCATGGACTATGACGTCCATAACCTCGACCGTGATGTCTTAAAACTAATACCGGATTGTGGAGTCCTTAAATCCATGGACTATGACTACCTTAACCTCGACCGTGATGTCTTAAAACTAATACCGGACTGTGGGGTCCTTAAACTCATGGACTATGACGTCCTTAACCTCGACCGTGATGTCTTAAAACTAATACCGGACTGTGGGGTCCTTAAACTCATGGACTATGACGTCCTTAACCTTGACCGTGATGTCTTAAAACTAACGTTGGACTGTGGAGTCCTTAAATCCATGGACTATGATGTCCTTAACCTTGACCGCAACGTCTTAAAACTAACAATGGACCGTAATGTCCTTAAACTAATTATCGACCGCAATGTCACTAAACTAAACAATAGAGTCCAATTACTCTTTTGTTGGATCTAAATGATCCCGTTAAGTTGATCTTAGTCTAAAATTAGACTAACGTGTCCTTAACAAACGTTTAAGTTGATCTTAGCCTCAAATAAGGCTAACGTATCCTTAAACACACCCCCCAAACCCAAATCTAAGAAAGATACGGATTTGGACTAGTCCACGCCCTACGGGCGACAACATAACTTAGTCTCCGTATACAATCCACGGGCAACCAAACACAAAACAAACATCCATGACACGAAGTGACCATATGGAGAAGGAAAAAGTTGTTACCGCGATGCGGTAGCGGAATTAACTGCAGGGGCTTACGCCTGCAGGGAAGAGCGTCCCCATAATAAAAAAACCCCTCAAGCGAGGGGGAATCTGACAAAGTCTGCTACATCGGCCGCATCCGTTTAAACCTTCGATACATGATGCCATAAATCAACTTGGCATCTTCGGAGAGGTGGACGGATAGCACCAATTAGCATCTGCCCCCAGATTCAGGAAAGACGTCCAGTCTTCCCGGCTTCCGGCGGTAAACAGATTCTGGCACGCCCGGTGGGACCTTTTCCTCTTTCCACTCCACACTTCGTGTATCGTGTTCGCGAACCAATCGCGGTTTGCTAATGGTTGCCCTTGGGTTTCAAGGTACTAAGGTTTGGCGTTTTTCTTGGTGCAGAAAGCAAAGAATCAATGGCGTTCACCTGCTCAAAGTGTTCCACATGCAGTTGCAACTCGCGTCCTGCTTCAACTGGGGGCATAACCTACGGGCCCCAAGCGGCTTCCCTGTTCACGATTCCCGTGGAACAAGTCACTCAAGCCACCACAGGGTTGTTTTTTGGGACCATGCTCCTGCCAACGAGCTTCACCGCTCCTGTGCTAACACCGGAAGCTCCTAAGAAGTCGGTCTTTGATCGGCTTACACCTACTGCGGCCCCTCTCAACGGGTCGTCCAGCACCGGCGCCTCGGTCTTCTCCAGATTGGGCCAAAATTCCTGTGGGCCCACAATGAAGCCTGCAATCCCAGAGAAGGTTATTCCGAAGAGAGTAACCAACCCTGCTTCTGATGTCGTCAAGGCGGCTTCTCCTGCCAAGGGGTCGGTCTTTACAAGACTGACCATCCCAACTCCCGCTCCTGCTACTCAAAGGACATCAGTCTTTAACAGGCTGACACCTGCAACAGCCCCTCTCCTGAACAGGGGGCAAGACAAGGTCATCCCCGTCACTGAGCCAACTCCATCAGCTCGACTTGCTCGACGCCACCACTGGCGCTGGGTGAGGAAGGCCGGAGGCAACTCCCCTTCTGGGCTAACTCCACCAGCCCCAACGGCGGAAATTAATGCTGCTGTTCCAACCGGGAACAGCTTTGAGCTGCTAAATAAGGTGCGTAGGAATTCTCCTACCACCGTACTGAAAAGATCTCCTCCTCCGGTGGAGAATGTTGCGGAAACAAAGCCAGAACAGTCCCCTCAGTGGCTGTCCTCCAAGATCTACAAAGTCTGGCGGCAGGTCCGAAACTCAGTGGTTGATCAAGACTACCCTCGCCAACAGAAAAGGGTGAAGGTTGAACAAGATGAAAGCCATCTTGCCAAGCCATGGAAATCTATTCGGGTGCCCACTGCGACGGCCCCCTTAACTTCGACCACTCATAAGAAGAGAAGGCCGGAAAAGATCCCCGTGCCTGCGACAAATGTCAAAGGCACTGAACCCAAACGCCCTAAGTCTGGGGGCATGGTGATCCATACAATTTACATGGCATCCGGGAAGGAGGATAGCCACGCTTCTACGGGCCACCGACCGCTCACCCGATCCATTACAAGAGCCCAGGAACAACAGTAGCAGAAGCTCTAGGAGATGCTGACTGCAATGGCCGCACTCACCGGGCCAAAAGAAAGCCCGGAGGCGTCATCGGAACAACGTCGCGAACACGAAACCGATGCTGAATTCCTTCGGAGAATACTCGAAAAGAAGGACAAGGAGGCTGCGGAACAAGCAGCCAATATAAAGCAAATGACTCTTCTGTTCTAAGACATGGTGGGCATGATGATCCGGCCGGATCCCCCAGCTGAGGATCCTCCGATTATCCTCGAAGACGACAGAGGAGAAACGTCAAATCCACCTCCGGCTCTTTCAACAGCCAAAGGGGAAACAATCTCTAAGGCCGCCCTGGATGATTATATTGCTCAACAAATACGAGTTCACCAGGCAAATGAAGCGGCCGGCCAAGTCGTCAAAACGGGGCGACCATATCCGGGCTGGTATGATCGGATAAAATACCCGCCGGGCTATACGATCCCGACATTCCATGTGTACAAGGGGACAGGCAATCCTCATCAACATGTCGCCCATTTCAGAGCTCTATGCGGCAACACCGGGGGCGATGATAAGCTTCTACTCCGCCAATTCCTCGGCAGCTTATCGGAGACGGCGTTTGAGTGGTACTCCGAGCTTCCAAACGACTCCGTCAAAACTTTCGCAGAAATGGAGTTGTTATTCACCAGCGATTCGTGAGTGCTAGTGAACGCACTCCAATAACGGCATTGATCAATGCAAGGGTAAAGCCGGGCGAAACGTGGGTTCAATATGCAATCCGATGGCGAAATCTGTGGTCGAAGTGCGAACAGCACATCGAAGAAGCACCAGCGGTGGGCATGTTCGTGGGCACCCTAGACCCTCATGCAACTATTTCACAGTTCATGATGTTCTTTAAACCGACCACGTTCCAGGCTTTAATCGACAAGCTAGCCCAGATGGATCAAATGGGTCACAGACCGTCTCCCCCGAAACCGGAACCACGGAACGACAAGGGTAAAGGGAAGGAGACCTTCATTGCGAACACCCAACAACAGCCCAGTGCTCCGAAACTAACGGATCAGTTGGAAGAGAGACGGCGCTATTACAATGAGAAAATGAAGAGTCTTTACTCATTCCCGCGGGATAAAACGAAGAGGCTGTTCGAGCTGGCAATGCGCAACAGGCTTATCGATTTGCCGAATCCAAGGCGACCACCGCAATCCAGCGAAGCGAATAATCCCAATTATTTCCTTTACCACCAAACGGTAAGCCATCCGATCGAAGATTGCTTCGTCTTTAAGGGATGGATCGAGGATCAGTACCAACAGGGCAAGTTCGCGCTGTCCGAAAAGTGGAAAGTAAACCCACCACAACCGCACACTCCTAAGAAGACGGACACACCGGGGGCAACGTGCTCTTTTGTTGAAGAAGCCCCGTGGGAGGTCGTTCTTTCGGCCAAAACCAAAAGGATGCTGAATGATCTTCAGACATTCCCGGTGATCAGGTGGAAGAACCCGCTAGAACTCCAAGTCATCGAAGGGATGCTGAAGCCGCGCCTAACTCCAAAGATTGGTGGTGATAGCCAAGGTGTTCATGCTCAGCCGTCGAAATCTTCGAAGAAGAAGAAGAGATCCAAAAAGCCCGTGAAGCCTGGTGATAAGCGCACAGACATACAAAAGCAGATTGACGCGCTGGAAGAGTACAACCAGAAGGCGCGAACCCCAATCACACTTCAAGAGTTCCTCGGCCACGTCCTTGAAGAAGAAGATGATGGAGAAGACTCATCGGATGGATCTGAGGAGTACGTGGCAAGTTGCCATGCGATCTCTCATTCGTCGATAGACGATGAAGAAACTCCTTGCAATGAGAAGCTGGGGGCAAATCCTAAGCCGGAACTTCCGGGGCCATCAGATGCGATAATTGATGCATTCTTGAACAAGGCTCTTTTGAAAAGTAAAGCTGATCGAGAGCGAGAGATGGCCATATTTAAAAGAGCCAAATGCCGGCGACTAGATGAAAGAGTCGGGACACTCCCGCCGAATCAAGGAACATCCGTCACGGATAAAAATAAGTTCAAGACGAGGAAAAGGTTTGCTAAAGCCATATCAAAGGGAATGAAGCTACCACCCTCCGAAGGAAACACTCCCGGTGAAGCAGAGATGCATCCTAGCTACTGCTCATATCATTGAAAGATTTCGCACCCCACCAAGGAATGCGACGCTTTTAAAAGATGGTGGCAAGGGTACGTTGCTCACCGGCAACATTTTAATCGGATGAAACGCAAAGCTCGTCGGGAGCAAAGAAGTGCGACTGAGGAGCATAAAAGAAATACTGGTAACTGCCGCATGGTCAACACCGGGGGATCGCAGATTCTCGCTTTCGGGAGTGACTCTGACAAAGAGATGGCTCTTGCCCCTCTCTTTAAGGAATCCACCTCGGGGAAGGAAGAAGAACCGAAGATCTGTGAAAACATTCAGCTGCGCAATCGCACGCTTCCAGAAAAGAATCTCGGACCCATGAGTAGGAAAGATAAGGGAAAAGAAAAGGTCTCTGAGGATATCGCCCCAGATGACCAATTCATGAAAGAGCTAACCGCCAAGGACCCGCCAAAGAAGAGTAAGGTGGACTACAACGTTCTGGCACACTTGAAGAAGTTACCTTCACAGCTTAGCATTCTCGACGCCCTTTTACTATCCAAAGAAGCGAGAGATTCACTGATCAAGGCGCTACAAGAACCAGAGCAATTCCAAGCTTTTCTCGCCGAAGAAAAGATGAAGGACGAGCTAGAAGAAGTACACACAACCGATATCACCTTCGGCGACGAAGACCTCCTTCTTGGGACGTGCGAGCACAACCGTCCCCTCTATGTCTCAGGGTACTGCCACGATATAAAGATAGGCAATATCCTGGTCGACAATGGGTCTTCTGTCAATCTCCTCAACGTGCGAGTGTTGAAAGAAATCTGCATGAGTGTCCAGCATCTCGCTCGTGATAAAATCACCATCTCCAGTTTTGACTCCCAATCATCACGGACTCTCGGGTCTGTGATATTGACATTACGATTCGGGTTACTTGTCACGGATATTAAATTTCATGTCATTGACGCCAAGACATGCTATAACGCTTTGCTCGGCCGACCTTGGTTACACGAGTACAACATCATCCCTTCTACAAAACATCAGTGTATGAAGTACTTTAAGGATGGTCTCGAGTATCCGTAACAGGAGAGCTGAATCCATTCTCCGTGAATGAAGTCCGCAAGTACGAAGCTGCAAAATACTTTTTGCCAGATTTCGAGGACACGGAGAGATGTCACAAACCGGAGAACAAAGCTATCACCACCATTCCAGTCTTCGGGAGTGATACTGAAGAAGAGGAAGCGATAGTTTATTCAGGTCCACCCCAGCACAACAAGCCAGGACCATCCGCTCCTATGTTGATCTTTGGCAGCGACTCGGAAGATGAGGTCCATACTATATTCTCCGCTCGGCCTTCAATACAAACATTCGCTGATGAAGAGCAAAGTTTGCAAATTGCCATGGTTCCGTCCAAACATCATAAAGAACTAGATGCGCTTGATGCTTACAGTGTGGAAGAGCTGCAGACGTTCTATGTGTTAGTTATATGTATGCCCTAGAGGCCATTACTGTACATTGGATGTATATTGTAGTGGATGCTGGGACATATATAGGGAAGACTTTCTTGCTCGACATGATAGTATGCTATCTGGTTACTCTTTACCTTAACGTGTATACTGATTGTCTCTCTGTTACATGTTGGTAAAGCCCTTAGGATGTGTACTTGACTACCTGGATTATGATGCGGATCATACTAGTGGAGACATGGTAGTCTATAAGTACATCCTTCAAGATCCCTAGTCGTGGGTGTATCGAGACGGGGCATCGATATACCAGAGTAGACTAGCGTATACCTTCTCGACCCATACAGATGGGCGATGGATGATCCCATATCCATTGGTGTTTGACATCAGAGATGATATACGGGTGCTCAGTAAAGACTGGGTACACTGGACGGACTCGCCGAGAACTCCCAGATGGTATTATACCTCACGTCAGATGGCAGTTCTCTGGTGACACTGGTACAGAGTAGTCTGTTGACCGAGATCGTCATAGAGTCTTGTGTGGTTTCCACTGTGCTTTGATTTCCATCTTACCACGTCCAAGAGGGCGTGCAAAACGGTGGTTTTTGGGTACAGTCCCGAGTCACATGGAGGCAATGAGCGATAGGAGGGGATTCGTCTCTCCCGGTATAGGGAGTTGATGTTGCGCTGTGTTCGATTGGCTATAACAGGAAATCCCTGGCCAGGGTTGCTGAGATTTACTGGTAAGTGTTACCAGTAGTTTCTCGAACAGTTATAGACCTCATATCGACACGACTTATCGAGCTATTGGGGTCTGACGTTTACCACCCCTAGGCGAGATATGCGACATATCAGACGAACAAACCGTACTGTACGGTAGTGTTAATGGTTGGATTCACAGGAGTGTGAGCGGGCTTGCTCGTCGATCTTCTGATCGCTCAATACCCGGGTGGCCGTTACGTTTAGCAGACCGCTTGCGGCTTGTGGGTGCTTGATATGATCATCATCTGCTGCCGGCGTATTGACGAGTCTTTAGAGTCCTACACAGAGGTTTCCTGGTTCAAGCGAAACGAAATATGAGCGCATATGAGATATGTGCGGGACCGAGAATAATGCGTGTATGTGATACCGTATTCCATTCTCGCGATGAATGTATCGATTAGGTTATATGCGATATACCCTAGTTATCGAATCAAGGATTGATTCAATAAACCGATACATTGGATACTAGTCGGTTGTATGTGATATGACCGGATCGTTAAATCAAGTGTTGATTTAATGATTTAATGTATAATTATATATTTGATATATTACTTTGCATTAACTCGTATCGGTTCACTTTAAATGGATATTCTCACTCGGGTGTGCACATTGTATATGTGATATACTTTTGTGCACTTGATTGTATTATGTTTGATGATGCAAGATTACTAGGTTTTGTGTAAAGAGTTAAACCTTGGTTAAGTAAATGGTTAGGGTTTTATTTATTATTCATTTATTCTTTTATCTTTTAATTTGGATTAAAAGAAAAAGGGAAAAGAAAATAAAAAGGTTGCTTTCTTACATGAAGCTTCATGAAGCTTCATGCAACTTTGACTCATGTAACCTTTTTGTCTTCTTCTTCAAACCCTAACCATTCATCTAACTTGAGTTAACTCTCTACATCAAACCATGGTTCATGTTATGATAAGGATAATTCTTTTTCAATTATTCTAATTAACTTATCATAACACTTTCTTCTTCTTCTTCTTCATCTTCTTCAATGAAGAAAGCTTCACTTCATCAATGGTGGATTGATGAAAAGTGTGAGAAATCCAATTCTAAAGTGAACCCACTTCCTATTTCTTCATCCTCTACCTCTTGCCAAGTAGTAGAGTGTGTTTCCTTCACAAGTTTTCTTGACTTGGTGAAGTTGGAGCTTGATCTAGCGATGCCTCGACGTAGATCATCTTCGGCACGTCGTCGATGACCTAGCCCGCTTCTTCTCCGATGAAGCCGACGCTAGAGCCCAGGATTGCATGAGGACAGCGGAGAGGACTTCATCATGGAGCTATGAAGGTGGAGGACCGGATCTACAAAGGTTGTATTTCCGTATTCTTGTAGTTAAGTGTTAACTAGTTTCTTATTCGCCTAGAAATCTAGCCAACGATCCGTTCTAGGGTTTCTCGGCACCGTTTAAATTTGAAATTGGCATGGTTGATGCCTTGTGAGACCTCATTAGGGTGCCTAGGAAACCTACAGTGGTATCAGAGCCTAGCTAGAGCCTTAGGCGAAGTCTAGACGGAGTTTGAAGTCCGATCGAACCGAAACCCAACCCCAAAAATTGCTCTCTGTACTTTTTCTAAAATCGTAGATTTTTCCAAATTAAAAATATGCAGAAAACTCAGCAGGGAAATCTAAGAATTACGGCGCAAAAAGTTTTGAATGAACAGTGTAATCGGCGGCGGAACCGCGGCATAAGCCTAGCTTATGCGGCGGTTACGCGGCAGAATCATGACGTCAGCCCTAACTGTTTGCACAGTAATTCATTGTTTCAGGTGCTGAGTTCTCTGGGTATTTTTAAAATTTATTCAAGAGTTGAATTTTCTGGAGTTGTTTTGGGGATTCGGTGTTTTGATCGGAGTATCAAATTTTGTCTGTGTGGCTTTCCAGATAAATTTTAGAATATGTTAAAAAGTTCGACCGGATATAAATACCCAATTTTTCCCCTGTCGGGAAATTTCCAAGTGTTGGATTTTTCCGTAGTTTAACGACGTTCTAAGTAGTGCAAGTAACGCGATGGACCCTCTAGAAGACAACAAACCTTAACTCGATTATGTGACCGTCTTGAACTGCCCTTTGAACCTTAGGGTTTGGGACAGTACGGCGTGCCACATGTGAGGCGTTGGCTTGACCCTTCTACGGCTGGACCGTTGGTACTGAGGCACGAACTGAATGTTGTTAGACTTATTTCATGTGTTGAGCTGTATCGGGAAAACTTGGGTGTTTGACTGTTCGATCGAAAAGTTTAACATTTTCTAATTATCCGGAATGGGATACAATAATTGGAATTCACAAAGAGTTATGAGATAACTGAATGAATGTTATAAACATAGCAGTTTAGTCTCACTTGATCGGTTGCCACGGAATTTTGATGTGATCAAAAGTCCGTCGCAATCACGTAGTGTACGCGGATACTCGCCGGGTAAACTTAATAGACAGCCTCACTCCATAGCCCCGACCAAGTGACTATAGAAGAACCCCGTCGCCGAAAGCATCCGTTCGGGTGCTCGCGGTAGCGGTGTTCCGCCTTGGTGCACTTCGTCGACGGTATCAGGGGTGCGGCCGCCTACTAAAGTTTGCGACGAGCATTCGATCAGTTTTTCGGGAATCTTGTTGAATTGCCCGACTTGATATTGAAAAGTGTTTTCGATAATGAGACTAAAATGCGGGGTTTATAATTGTTAGGCATGCGATGTCTAAGTAATTCATTTGGTCAGGCATGCGATGTCTGAGGTGGTTGCGGATTCCAACTGTTGTAGTTTTACATTTTCTTTTATGTGACCGTAAGTGTAATATGTGATATCGCCGGTTTCGTTGCTATATGTCAACGACAATTGGGATGGACATATTTACTTACGTTGATAACATGTGATGTTATGTGTTGCTGGATATGTTATATTGGATCGTCGTGTTTGAATAGCCGGGGTTTTTTATGTGAGATGAGTGTTTTTCATTTTCATTCATGTAAAAACTTGTATGTAATATTCTTTTATTGGGGCACTTCCAGGTTGCGGAAGATGTCACCCTTTGTATATTATTTACTTTTCCGCACTAGGATAGACCCAAGAAGGGGAGCACAAGTAACCGGGTTCTGGAGTCCAGTGGGAGACCAACTCGAGGAGTCGAGTCAGGGTCTCCTAACTCTAGAATTGGTAGGGTTTCTTGCCGCTCTCGTAGGGGTCTGGGGGTGTGGGTTTGGCTATTCATCACGACCGTGGAATCCGTGTTTTATACTGGCTCGTATTGAAAACACGGACGTCCTAGTATATCCAATATTTCATATGATTCTTCTGCTGCGATATCTGTGATGTGATCATGTGATGTTCTGTGATAGATACTGTATATAGTATATATGATATATTATATAGGCGTTACTTATGTTTTACACCCGCGCTAGCCCTGCCCCGCTCTGCCGTTAGTTACCTAACCTAACGGTCCACGAGGGGACATCGAGGCGAATGCGGATGGCATAAGTGTACGTCGTATTTATCTGTGATGTTTAGGTATTTATATGATGGGACTTCATTAATGTGATTAATGAAATAAAAGAAACCTAAAGATGTTGTAGAATTGAATTTCAAAAATAAAAAGGTAGCTACAGTTCTTGCTTTGCACAGCGGTATATGTGATATATCCTGCACCTTATTCGATGAGGAAAGGACCGAGATCCCTTCACCGGGAGTGACTCCTTTGGCAATAACTGGCAGATGCTACACACTCGGTTTGTCTTTTGATTGCTTTTAAGTGTTTTTGCTTTGCACAGTGATATATATGATATATCCCGCACCTCATTCGACGAGGAAAGGACCGACGATCCCTTCACCGGGAATGACTCCTTTAGCAAAACTAGAAAAGCCTCAAAAGCACTCCATTTTAAAATTATTTGATTCTACAACGATATCAAGTTCATTACGTAATAGGTTTTCAGAAAAACCTGTCGTAGCCCTCCGTCATTTCAGATACGTACTAGTTAGTATTCGTGCTGCGGTTGTTTGGCCTCCGTCAAGGCGTAGTGTACGGTAGCTAACTAGTGCTTATCTGCTAGCATATGATGCGACTGGATTAGGGTATTCGTACGGCGTTGTTTGACCTCCGTCAAGGGTCGTGCGGGTGGGTTTAATTCAATCAGGAAATGACGGGTTGAACTTGACTAGCGGACTATGGGTTGTTTGGCCTCCGTCAAGGTCATCGGACGCTAGGGGCAAAATATTATCGGGAATTTCAAGTGTTGAAGTTTGCAATGAGATTGCATACCTTCTATGAGATAGTTGGATCCCGATACCCGCTGTGAGTAATTGTTACTCCTGAGAGAGTTTTATACATTACAATTAGCCGATCAAGTAGGTGTCTAGAAAGGTGTCAACGGGGTTACGCCTCTGGGAAAACGAGGTTTACATTAATTAGGTTCGTGCGAAAGCACGGGGGACCTCCCTCAAAGTACCGACACTGGCCTGGCTGAAAGATTGGCAAACTTGTAGTGTGTAATTAATCCCGGCTAGTCTTTCCTTTTAGGGTTTGAAGGAAGATTTGATAAAAAGCAGTGGGAGCCATCCTGATTAGATAAAATAATAACCAATCAATTCTTGACAGAGCGCACGCTGAGTGTTTTCTTCTCTCTCTCTCCAGGTAGCGACCATATCACGCCTTAATCAAGATAATAATACGGAATATTGACCGAACCCGCTTGTTATACTGAGCTGGGGAACGTTGGTCCCGCTCCAACTTATAATTGTTATAAGACAGAGCAGGAAATAGGGGATTACCAGAATTCCCGTGCCGCCCAAACGAAGAGAGTGCATGCTGATGCATCATCTTCGGGTGTGTTCATTACAGAGAACTGTTTCTCAGTATCCTTTAGTCCTGGGTATGTGATACCAGATCAGGATCCCAGATATGTAATATGTTACATAGGGCTACAGAAAGGTAGAGAACTGAGAACGGGTGATAAGTTTCATGAGGCAGAAAACGGGGCAAGTGTTGCAGCCAAGTCTGTTGGTCACTGTCACCCTGTATTACCAATACATTGATTCTGAACGAATGTTGTTAGATACCGAACCTGATATACAAAATCATATCAGTCTCTTTATTAGTAAAGAAATGATAAAATTTTGTATTGTTGGATAATGTTTTGAACATTTCCTATATCAAAAGTTGATCGGTTCAGGCACGTTATCTAAAAGCATTAATGTTCTAAATCAAACTACAGTTCTTAGTATACGGAACACACAAAAGAGGAAGAGTTCAGAAATGAACGAATTCTTCTTGAGGTATTGTAGACTAGGTCATATCAATGCGACCCGACTAGCTAGAGTTTCATAAAGATGCATATTTAAATTAGTTTGAATTTACATCTTGTGAAACTTGCCAGTCATGTCACAGAGATGAGATGACCATAGCTCCGTTTATTGGAAACAGAGAAAGAGTTAGTGAACTCTTGGGATGATACATGTTGATGTATAAAGGTCCCCTGTCTACACATGCCAAGACCGGTTCTTTGTACTTCATTACATTCTCTGATAATCTCTCAAGATTCAGACATATGTTCCTATTGAAACACACGTCCGAACCTTTTGAGATATTCACAGAATATAAGTTAGAAGTAGAGAACCAATATGGGTATAAGTATTATGTCCTTTGATGAGATCAAGGAGGAGAATACTTGAGCACGGAATTCCTGGACTATTCTAAAGGAGAATGAGATTCTCTCTCGGCTTTACTCCTCCGGATACACCATAGCACGATGGTATATCGGGGCGGAGCAATCACACCCTATATGATATGGTGTGCTCTATGATGAGTACTACCGAGTTACCTTTTTCCTATTGGGTGTTATGCACTTGAGAAGTTGCATACCTATTGAATAGGGTTCGAATCAAATCAGATGCCTACCACTTCATATGTGATATGGAAAGGGAAGAGCCCATATCTTAAGCTAGTTAAGATTTGGGGTTGTCCAGCCTTTGTCTAAAAGCAAAATCCGGACAAGCTCAAGGCAAGGTCTGTTTTGTAGAACTGGAAATGTTCCAGCTATACAGGCTGCAGCTGATGATTTGATAGAACCAAAGAATTCAGTAGATTCCAACGAACCTCAGCCTCTCCGCCGATCTAGTAGGGTTCCTCACCCACCTGAGAGATACTTCTGTTTCTCTATGACAGTGGGAGCAAGGATTGCATCATGAGATGATGACCCAACTAGTTTCGAGCTGGCCATCAGGAGTAAGACTCTGTAAGAATGGCTGGATGCTTAGTGATCTGAGATGGAATCCATGTACACCAACAAAGTTTGGACTTTGGTTGCTATATCTGAAGGGTTAAATCCCCATCAGGAGCAAGTATATCTTGAGAAGATTACTTGGTGTAGATGGAAAAGTTGAGACTTTCAAAGCTAGACTTGTTAAAGGTTTGCATCATTGACCAGGTGTGGATTATGTTGAAACCTTTTCTAAGGATCTATGCTTAAGTCCATCCAGATCCTACTTGCCACGGCTACATACCATGACTACGATATCTGGTGGTTGGGTGTCTTGACTGCTTTTCTAAATGATGATTTGGAAGAGAGCGTCTATAAGTACACAGCCAGAAGGCTTCGTAGACAGTGGGAGCAGCGGAAACGTGTGCAAGATGCTTTATTTGATAAAGCAGGCATCGCGGAGTTGGAACATCTGTTTTGATGAATTAGTCAAAGAAGTTGACATCATCAAAATGGTAGATGAACCTTGTATAAACAAAAAGGTAGTAGGGAGTATGGTGACGATCCTCGTAGAGTACGTGGATGACATACTCTTGATAAGAAAAGAGTTTCTTATGCTACGCTCGGTCAATCTCCGCTTATCACTAGGATTCTCCATATAGGATCAAAGTGATACCTACTAAATCCTGGATTTTGGATCTTTGAGATAGATTTAATTGGATGTTAGGATTCTCACTAGTTGTAGTGAGATGATATCAATTGATCCTGGGGAGAATCGCTGGAAGTGTTCCAGAGTGATAAGAACGACTGAATGTCAGTCACAGGCATTGTCTTTGCCCTCAAAAGGGACGGTATGTTGGAAGAGTTCCAAGATAGATACCGTGACATACTAGACGATAAAGGCAGGATACATCGCTACTTAAGATGCTACCAAACAGGCTGTTTGGGTGTATATTGGTTCATGAGATGAACTATGTTCCTCACATTGTGTGACAATGGAGTTGTGGCTTATGCCAAGGAACGCAGGTCCCGTCAGTGATCCAGACATATTCTAAGGCAGTGTCACCTGATCATGGAGATGGATGATCTCCAGGGTGATCGAGGTTTGGAGAGTAGATTCAGAGGACAACACAGCGGATCCACTCACAAAGGCCTGTTCCCAGAGAGAGACTTTTATGGGATGGTTGAGTATGAGATACTACAACCACTGCTACAGATGGCCCTAGTGCAAGTGGGAGATTGTTAGTTATATGTATGCCCTAGAGGCCATTACTGTACATTGGATGTATATTGTAGTGGATGCTGGGACATATATAGGGAAGACTTTCTTGCTCGACATGATAGTATGCTATCTGGTTACTCTTTACCTTAACGTGTATACTGATTGTCTCTCTGTTACATGTTGGTAAAGCCCTTAGGATGTGTACTTGACTACCTGGATTATGATGCGGATCATACTAGTGGAGACATGGTAGTCTATAAGTACATCCTTCAAGGTCCCTAGTCGTGGGTGTATCGAGACGGGGCATCGATATACCAGAGTAGACTAGCGTATACCTTCTCGACCCATACAGATGGGCGATAGATGATCCCATATCCATTGGTGTTTGACATCAGAGATGATATACGGGTGCTCAGTAAAGACTGGGTACACTGGACGGACTCGCCGAGAACTCCCAGATGGTATTATACCTCACGTCAGATGGCAGTTCTCTGGTGACACTGGTACAGAGTAGTCTGTTGACCCGAGATCGTCATAGAGTCTTGTGTGGTTCCCACTGTGCTTTGATTTCCATCTTACCACGTCCAAGAGGGCGTGCAAAACGGTGGTTTTTGGGTACAGTCCCGAGTCACATGGAGGCAATGAGCGATAGGAGGGGATTCGTCTCTCCCGGTATAGGGAGTTGATGTTGCGCTGTGTTCGATTGGCTATAACAGGAAATCCCTGGCCAGGGTTGCTGAGATTTACTGGTAAGTGTTACCAGTAGTTTCTCGAACAGTTATAGACCTCATATCGACACGACTTATCGAGCTATTGGGGTCTGACGTTTACCACCCCTAGGCGAGATATGCGACATATCAGACGAACAGACCGTACTGTACGGTAGTGTTAATGGTTGGATTCACAGGAGTGTGAGCGGGCTTGCTCGTCGATCTTCTGATCGCTCAATACCCGGGTAGCCGTTACGTTAAGCAGACCGCTTACGGCTTGTGAGTGCTTGATATGATCATCATCTGCTGCCGGCGTATTGACGAGTCTTTAGAGTCCTACACAGAGGTTTCCTGGTTCAAGCGAAACGAAATAGGAGCGCATATGAGATATGTGCGGGACCGAGAATAATGCGTGTATGTGATACCGTATTCCATTCTCGCGATGAATGTATCGATTAGGTTATATGCGATATACCCTAGTTATCGAATCAAGGATTGATTCAATAAACCGATACATTGGATACTAGTCGGTTATATGTGATATGACCGGATCGTTAAATCAAGTGTTGATTTAATGATTTAATGTATAATTATATATTTGATATATTACTTTGCATTAACTTGTATCGGTTCACTTTAAATGGATATTCTCACTCGGGTGTGCACATTGTATATGTGATATATTTTGTGCACTTGATTGTATCATGTTTGATGATGCAAGATTACTAGGTTTTGTGTAAAGAGTTAAACCTTGGTTAAGTAAATGGTTAGGGTTTTATTTATTATTCATTTATTCTTTTATCTTTTAATTTGGATTAAAAGAAAAAGGGAAAAGAAAATAAAAAGGTTGCTTTCTTACATGAAGCTTCATGAAGCTTCATGCAACTTTGACTCATGTAACCTTTTTGTCTTCTTCTTCAAACCCTAACCATTCATCTAACTTGAGTTAACTCTCTACATCAAACCATGGTTCATGTTATGATAAGGATAATTCTTTTTCAATTATTCTAATTAACTTATCATAACACTTTCTTCTTCTTCTTCATCTTCTTCAATGAAGAAAGCTTCACTTCATCAATGGTGGATTGATGAAAAGTGTGAGAAATCCAATTCTAAAGTGAACCCACTTCCTATTTCTTCATCCTCTACCTCTTGCCAAGTAGTAGAGTGTGTTTCCTTCACAAGTTTTCTTGACTTGGTGAAGTTGGAGCTTGATCTAGCGATGCCTCGACGTAGATCATCTTCGGCACGTCGTCGATGACCTAGCCTGCTTCTTCTCCGATGAAGCCGACGCTAGAGCCCGGGATTGCATGAGGACAGCGGAGAGGACTTCATCATGGAGCTATGAAGGTGGAGGACCGGATCTACAAAGGTTGTATTTCCGTATTCTTGTAGTTAAGTGTTAACTAGTTTCTTATTCGCCTAGAAATCTAGCCAACGATCCGTTCTAGGGTTCTCGGCACCGTTTAAATTTGAAATTGGCATGGTTGATGCCTTGTGAGACCTCATTAGGGTGCCTAGGAAACCTACACTATGTCCCTCCCAGGCGAGAAGGCGAAAAGGCGATCCTATTCTACCGCTCCGGGAAAACCAAAGCGGAGAAAGAAATCTGGCATGGCGCGGATTCTATACTTGACAGGCTCCAGCCCATCCATTTGCCTAGATATTATACAGAAGGCTTGAAAAGGCTATTGAAGCGCCAAGGGATACCCTTCAAACAGACCGCTCGAAAAGCTAAGTTTTATGACAGGATCTGGAATGTTCCCAGAACTCAGCGCAAGTTGCCCAACGGGAGAATGGAAGCGATCGGGCTTGGATACGTTCGGTCCAAAAAACGGGAGCTACTCCGCGACTGCTATGTCGTACATGACTTTGATGAAGAAGGAGATGCTCAATGGGAGAGTGCTAATCCTGAACCAGAAAAAGTCCCCGATGTGAAAATGCCCAGTCCGTCGTTCAAAGAACAAATGGACAAGCTTATAAGGGAAGCTGGTCAAAAAGTTTGAGACGACCATAACCGCGAAATGGCCATCTACGAGAAAGCCAGGACGCAACGCCTTCTCCAACAGGCTGCGAAAAATGAAAATTCCCCTCCCTGTCAACCTGTTGTAAAAAAGGCCCGACGCAGAGGCAGAAACAAGTCAAAAAGCGGAAAAGGAACTCAGCAACGACAAAGCGGGAACATGAAGTCACGCGAGCGGGAATCGAGCAGTCCGGATTTGTCCCTTATGAAGAAGATGAGTCGAGCATACTCTTTTCCTCATAACAAGACAAAGAAGATACTTGACCTCGCTATAAAATATCAAATGATTACACTTCCGGAGTCTATACACCCCGAGCAGGCAGGCGAAGTCTCTCACCCAGACTATTGCTCTTATCACCGAGCAATAGGACACCCTCTCGAAGATTGCTTCACCTTCAAGAACTGGGTCGAAGATCAATATCAGCTCGGCAAGTTCGCTCTATCCGACAGTTGGAGGATAACTCCGCCGCAGAAGCATGAACCCAAATCCACGAGGGTAGAACCAGATCAACATCGGTCTTGGAAGCAAGCTCGTACCTGTCATATGATAACGATATTAAGAGAGGAACCCGAGAATATGGATGACCTCCCCTGGTGCTTCGAAAACAATGATGACGAGGTGATCTCAGAATTTCCACCGGCGCCAAAAGAGCTAGAAGATGGAATACACACCACTGCAGATAACCTCAAGAAAATTGATTTGGGAACGGCAAATGACCCATGACCGACATTCATCAGTGAGCTGTTATCTGAAGAAAGGGTGGCTGCGCTAAAAAACGTGCTTATGCAGCATAGAGATTGCTTCGCATGGAACTATTCCGAAATGCCAGGATTAGATCCAGAGATTGCGGTCCACAAATTGGAGATATCCCCGGACGTTAAGCCAATCAAACAAGCACCGAGAAGAATACGGCTCGAGCTTGAGATGAGCATCAACGCCGAGGTCAAGAAGCTGATCGACTCTGGCTTCATCCAAGAGGTTCAATATCCTGACTGGATCGCCAACATCGTCCCGGTGATGAAGAACAATGGGACAGTGTGCATCTGCGTAGACTTTAGGGATCTCAATAGAGCTTGCCCGAAGGACGACTTCCCAGTACCGGTCACCGAGCTGATGATAGACAATACGTCCACTCACGAAGTCTTCTCCTTTATGGACGGATCGTCAGGATACAATCAGATAAAGATGCATCCCGTAGACCAGAAGCACACCGCTTTCCGGACCCTTTTGGGTATATTCTGCTACAAGGTGATTCCTTTCGGTCTAAAAAACGCCGGTGCCACCTATCAGAGGGCCATGACGAAGATTTTCGATGACCTTATACATGAAATCGTCGAATGCTATATCGACGACCTCGTGGTGAAAAGCAAATCATACGAGGAACATCTCGAGCATCTGAAGATCGTGTTTCAACACCTTCGGCAATACAATTTGAAGATGAACCCTCTCAAATGCGCATTCGGAGTGTCCTCAGGTAAATTCCTAGGATTCATCGTCCGACATCGAGGTATCGAGATAAATCCATCAAAGATCAAGGCGATCATGGAAATGCCTCCGCCAAGGACTCTCAAATAATTGCGGTCTCTCCAAGGGAAGCTCGTGTACATCCGGCGATTTATAGCTAATCTCTCTGGCAAATACCGTCCTTACAGTCACCTAATGAAGAAAGGAACCCCGTTCGTCTGGGATCACAAATGCCAAGGCGCACTGGACGAAATCAAGCAGTATCTGCAGAGCCCACCAGTGCTGGCTACTCCGGTCAAAGGAAATCCCCTTATTCTTTATACAACAACCCTCGAAGGTTTCTTAGACGCATTATGGGCACAAGAGAATGGCCAAGGAAAAGAAAGAGCTCTCTATTACTTGAGTCGAGTTCTCCCGGGGGCAGAAAGCAATTATTCTCCCATCGAAAAACACTACCTGGCGTTGATCTTCGCGATAATGAAACTCCGGCACTATGCATTGGCACATGAAGTCCGTCTCATATCGAAGATAGATCCTCTCAAATATTTGATGTCAAGGGCCATATTGATCGGGCGACTCACTAAATGAGCCTTGCTCTTGATGGAGTTCTCAATAACTTATCAACCTCTTAAGGCAGTGAAAGGCCAAGCCATCGCCGACTTCCTCGCTGAGCATCCGATACCTGTCGATTCTCCTTTGAATTGCGAACTGCCAGACGAACATGCGTTTGACACGATCGACGGGTGGTGATACCTGGTGGGAACTTTATTTCGATGGAGCGTCTTCCATGAAGAAGAGAAAACAAAGCACCTCCATAATCAAATCAGGGGTAGGCCTCATCTTCGTAACTCCACAAGGAGGGATAATGCGCTTTGCCTTCTCCTTAACAGAGTCGAGGACGAACAATGAAGCCGAATACGAAGCTTTGATAGCAGGTCTCGAGATCGCCATCGACATGGAAATTGAAAACCTCCTCATATACGGAGACTCCCAACTGGTCGTTAGTCAAGTAAACGACGACTATCAAACGTACAAACCAGAGCTGGTAAAGTACGGCGAGAGGGTACAGCAACTGCTGACCCAGATATCTTCCTACACCTTGGAAAGCATACCGCGTGCGGAAAATAGCAAAGCGGATGCATTAGCCAAGCTCGCTAAAGAATTGGCCGATGAGAACCTCGATGACGTACGAAACGTGGTACAGAGCCGTCGGGTTCTTGCACCGGCAGAAATATCTCCGGAATCATCCGAAGAAAAGGGAGCGACTGAGCAAATGGCTATGCAAATAAAAGACCAGGAAAAGGCTGAGGATTGGAGAGAAGTCTTTATAGACTACTTCAAATCCCGTCGAACGCCTGAAGACGCGTCCTCAAGACATCAGCTTATGAAACGAGCTCTGTCTTTTGCCTTCGTCAATGACACTCTGTACAAGAGGTCATTTGATTCTCTGTGGTTAAGATGCCTGGGACCTAAAGAGGCGAAAAGAGTGGTCCAAGAAGTTCACAACGGACTCTGCGGTTCTCACCAAGCAGGCTCGAAGATGAAGTTGAAGATTAAACGGATGGGCTACTACTGGCCCACGATGATTCAGGACTGCCTCGAATATGCGAAGCAATGCCACTCGTGCCAGATTCATGGGGACTTTATCCATCAGTATACAAATCCATTACGTCCAACGGTGGCTAGCTGGCCATTCGAAATGGGGGGGATTGACATAATCGGCCCCATCGAACCAGCATCGTCTAGAGGACATCGATTCATTTTGGCGACAACGGATTACTTCTCCAAATGGGCAGAAGCAGTACCACTGAGGGAAGTGAAGACGAAGAATATCCTCCATTTCTTCAAGACGCACGTCATTTATCGGTTTGGAATTCCACGACGGATCATCTCCGATAACGGGCCAACCTACAGAAGCCACAAGATCAGCCGCTTCGCACAACAGCACAACATAGACTGGAGATACTCCTCAGTTTTTAATCCCTGAGCCAACGGTCTAGCGGAGGCTTTCAACAAGACCTTGACGAAGATCGTGATAAAAACGGTGTCCCGAAATAAGAAGGACTGGCATGAGAGACTGCAAGAAGCTTTCTGGGCATATCGAACTACGTTCAAGACGGCCATGAACACAACGCCGTACGCGTTGGTATTCGGTACAGAAACGGTACTCCCCCTCGAGATAGAGTTACCCTCTCTACGAGTGGCAGTCCATTATGAGCTAACGGACGAAGAGAATGCTCAACTTCGGCTTGAGGAGCTCGATGCCCTTGATGAAACCTGGCTCATAGCGCAACAAAATCTGGAGGCTTATAAGGCAAAGATGATGCGCTCATATGAAAGATTGACCAGGCCGAGGACATTCCGCCAAGGC
Organism: Agapanthus africanus; assembly: GCA_030015575.1. Lineage (NCBI taxonomy): Eukaryota > Viridiplantae > Streptophyta > Magnoliopsida > Asparagales > Amaryllidaceae > Agapanthus > Agapanthus africanus. Next base: position 450,052,177 of record JASDDO010000010.1, on the reverse strand, counting down.
GAACTCGTGCTAGTAGTCAAAAGACCTATGATCCCCAATCGTGCTAAACGAGGGAAGTTCGAGCCGAACTATGAAGGCCCATATATCATAAACAAGGTCTACCAGGGTGGAGCCTATCTACTCATGGACATGCATGGTGGAAGACCTTTCAGGCCAATAAACGGTCGCTTCCTGAAGAAGTACTATGCTTAACGAGTCACGGCCTAGGTCAATGATAGATGACGACGACTATGTCCGCTCTCTATCTTTCTAAGCCCAAACTCTATAAGTAGTAACCGGCTTACTTAACAGTGGACCGAAACGTCCTTAAACTAACAGCGGACCGAAACGTCCTTAAACTAACGAAGGACCACTATGTCTTAAAACTAGCTGTTGACCGAGATGTCGAGAAACTACGGTGGATTGCAGCATCCCAAAGCTGATACAAAAAAAACGGTATGTCCATAAGCAAAATGGGCACGGATGAAAACCCAAAAGGGCTCCGTGAGTAAAAACAGTAGGGCTACCGGCGAGTCTTGTGAAAACCCGAAAGGGTGCAACCTCGTTAGAATAAAAAAGAGAATAAACAAAAAAAAGAGAGAGAAAACGGTATGTCCATAAGCAAAATGGGCACGGATGAAAACCCGAAAGGGCTCCGTGAGTAAAAACAGCAGGGCTACCGGCGAGTGTTTGTGAAAACCCGAAAGGGCGCAACCTCGTTAAAAGACACTTACAAGGTCTTCTCGATATAGTGAGGAGAAATCACCTGCGTGAGATCCTTACGACTCACAAAGGAGCAACACACTTAGGGATCCCCACGATTCCTAAGGAGAAATTACACTTGCGAGATCCTCACGATTTGTAAGGAGAACCCTCTTATGAGACCCTCATGGCTCATAAGATTCAAAAGTCTTAAGCTGCAGGGATCTGAACCTGTTCTTAAGCAGCCCCCACAACCTCCAATACTGCCCTACAAGCGGCTCAATACTGACCTTTGTATACAATCCACGGGCGCGAATAAACATTTCCCTAACAAAGTCCCATCCGTGACTAAGGATATGTTCGTATGGTGAACAACTCTTGTAAGCCCTCTCGACTTATAAGGGGAACACTCTCTTGTAAGATCCTTACGACTTGTAAGAGAACACACACTTAGGAGTCCTCACGATTCCTAAGGAGAAAACACACCTACGAGATCCTCACGACTCGCAGGAAGAAATACCTTTGTGAGACCCTTACGGCTCATGAAGTCAAAAGCCTTAGTCAACAGGATCCTAACCATGTTCGCTAAGCCACCTTTGTTCGATGTCGACAGAGGCAAATGATGATTCGCTCCTGGCAATATTCCAGTTGTAGCGGTGCTGATGCCGAAATCGGTGTCTAATCCCAACCTTGCAGCGAAAAGACAGCAAGCCATACATGCATGCAAAATAGCCGAAATGATGGGGCAACTTGCAACAAAATCAGCAAGTAAAAATGTATACATGCAAAATAGCCGAAATGATTGGGCAACTCGCAATAAAAAGCAGCGAGTAAAAATAAAATAAATAGCCGAAATGATTGGGCACCGCGAAAAATAGCCGAAATGATGGGGCAATCACGACCTTCCCGATATAAAAGCTGAAATGATGGAGCATCGCGGAAAGAAATAAAAGAAAATGATGAATGAATGAAATTTATGCCCTACAGGTGATATCACAGCAGTCCCTGTATACAATCCAGGGACGCAAACAAAGAAGGAATCACACCCCTCCCCCCTAGGTTTCATCCAAAGAAGAAGCCAAATCTCGATGGGTCACAGATAACCTCGAGATCATCTCAACATTCGTCTTATTACAACGGACACAACATCAAGCAAAGCGGAACAGCGGCAACTCCCAGTTCCATGACTCGGCGGTGTACAGATGACCGAGAGTCAAATCCCAACTCCGTGAAATGCGGATATAATCAGCAAAATTCCTGGTCACGTGGAACACGGATAACGTCACTTCTGACCCCATGGAAAACGTCCAGAGTGGAGCCTAGTCCTCGCCGAACACGGCAGTGAACCCGTGGAAAGCATCTAGAGCAAAATTCTTGGTCACATAGAACACGGATAACGTCACTTCTGACCCCGTGGAAAACGTCCAGAGCGGATCCTGGTCCTCGCAGAGCACGGCAGTGAACCCGTGTGAAGCATCCAGAGCGGAGCCTAGTCCTCGCCGAATAAGGCAGTGAACCCGTGGGAAGCATCTAGAGCAAAATTCCTGGTCACGTGGAACACGGATAACGTCACTTCTGACCCTGTGGAAAACGTCCAGAGCGGATCCTGGTCCTCGCAGAGCACGGCAGTGAACCCGTGTGAAGCATCCAGAGCGGAGCCTAGTCCTCGCCGAACACGGCAGTGAACCCGTGGGAAATATCTAGAGCAAAATTCCTGGTCACGTGGAACACGGATAACGTCACTTCTGACCCCGTGGAAAACGTCCAGAACGGATCCTGGTCCTCGCAGAGCATGGCAGTGAACCCGTGTGAAGCATCCAGAGCGGAGTTTAGTCCTCTCCGAATACGGCGGTGAACCCGTGGGAAGCATCTAGAGCAAAATTCCTGGTCACGTGGAACACGGATAACGTCACTTCTGACCCCATGGAAAACGTCCAGAGCGGATCATGGTCCTCGCAGAGCATGGCAGTGAACCCGTGTGAAGCATCCAGAGCGGAGCCTAGTCCTCGCCGAACACGGCAGTGAACCCGTGGGAAGCATCTAGAGCAAAATTCCTGGTCACGTGGAACACGGATAACGTCACTTCTGACCCCATGGAAAACGTCCAGAGCGGATCCTGGTTCTCACAGAGCATGGCAGTGAACCCATTGAAGCATCCAGAGCGGAGCCTAGTCCTCGCCGAACACGGCAGTGAACCCGTGGGAAGCATTTAGAGCAAAATTCCTGGTCACGTGGAACGCGGATAACATCACTTCTGACCCCATGGAAAACGTCCAGAGCGGATCCTGGTCCTCGCAGAGCACGGCAGTGAACCCGTGTGAAGCATCCAGAGCGGAGCCTGGTCCTCGCCAAACACAGCAGTGAACCCGTGGGAAGCATCCAGAGCAAACATCGGACTGTGAGGTCCTTAAACTCACGGACTATGATGTCCTTAGCCTCGACCGTGATGTCTTAAAACTAACAATCAACCATAATGATTTCAAACTAATTTTACCTTGGTTCAAGGGTACATCTCGTCACTCCTTTGATATTTTTCGTTGTAATTCCTCAACGTCTTCAAAGAGGCGACGGGTCCCGGTAACCATGCATAGTATTGGACTATGGAGTCCTTAAATCCACGGACTATGATGTCCTTAACCTCGACCGTGATGTCTTAAAACTAACATTGGATTGTGGAGTGTTCCCCTCTGAATGGCGGCCAAGACGACGCAGAGGCGTCTTGCCTGAGATTCAGGGCAGATGCTATTTGGTTTTATCCATCCACCTCTCCGAAGATACCAAGTTGATTTATGGCACCGTGTATCGGAGGTTTAGACGGATGCGGCTGATGTAGCAGACTTCATCAGATTCCCCCTCGCTTGAGGGGTTTTTGATTGTGGGGACGCTCTTCCCTGCAGGCGCAAGCCCCTGCAGTTAATTACGCTACCGCATCGCGGTAACAACTTTCTCCTTCTCCAGAATTTCACTTCGTGTCGTGGGTGTTTGTTTTGTTTGTGGTTGCCTGTGGATTGTATACGGAGACTAATTTATGTCGTCGCCCGTAGGACGTGGATTAGTCCAAATCCGTATTTTCTTAGATTTGGGTTTGGGGTTTAGGTTTAAGGATACGTTAGCCATATTTGAGGCTAAGATCAACTTAAACGTTTGTTAAGGATACGTTAGTCCAATTTGAGACTAAGATCAACTTAACCGGATCGTTTAGATCCGACAAAAGAGCATTTGGGGGCTCTATTGTTCCAGTTTAGGAACATGGTGGTCCATTACCAGTTTAGGGACATGGTGGTCCATTACCAGTTTAGGGACATGGTGGTCCATTGCCAGTTTAGGGACGTGTTGGTCCATTAAAATGTATGGCTGTCGGGACCCATCACCTCCCGGAAGACGTTAAAGGATTACAACGACAAATATCAGAGGAGTTCAGAGATGTACCCTTGAACCAATGAGTTGGTTGAAAGAGCAGATGCGCTCAGTTTAAGATGATTTGAGGACTTATGGCCAGTTTGGGCTAAGTCCAATTATGTTTGAAATATTGGCCCTTTGGGCCATTAGACATTTGTTTGGGTTCAGTCCCTCATCATTCAGCAGTGCTAAACAGAGGTTTGGAGGCTCTGACAACATTTTGTCTTCGATTTCCTCAATTTTGAGATTCATTTGGAGGAGGGAGTTTTGCCTCTGGAAAATTAGCCAATTTGGCTACAAGTAGTGTTAAACACTAGAGAAAACAGTTTTAAACACTGGAAATAGATCCCTCAACTTAGTGTTAAACACTAAAAGACAATCAGTGTTGAACACTAGAAATATAATCTTCAATTAGTGTTAAACACTAGAAAACAATCAGTGTTAAACACTGGAAATATAATCCCCAAATTAGTGTTAAACACTAAAGAAAGAGGGGTCACGTGTGGACACGTGAGGGCACCCAAAGGTGAGGCCAGATCTCCTTTACCTCGTTCTGTAATTAAGTGTTGAACACTTTTTATGTTTTCTTTGGAGCATCACGTGCTGACACGTGAAGAGGATTAGTGCGCTGATTGTTAGAGCGTCAGCCAAGGGGTCACGTGGGAACACATGAGAGCGCCCAAGACTCTTATTTCTTTTACTTTTCCTTTCTGTGTTCCGGGGGTCACGTGGAAGCACGTGAGGCATTGCCTCTGAGCTTTTTCCTCCTTATTTCTATGGATCTTTACAGGGGTCACGTGAGAACATGTGACCCTGGTTCTTTGCCTGTTTAAAGATCTCTTTAAGAATTAAATTCCTCATAGGGCTAAACCCTAGCAATAATCTTAGAGGAATTAAATTCCCATTTTCTTTTGAAGAATTATATTCTTGGAGAGGGTTAAACCCTAATTTCCCTTCTGTAGGAATTAAATTCCCATATATGTAAAGAATTAAGTTCTGGCATAGGGTGAAACCCTAATTTCTTTTTAAGGGGAATTAAATTCCTGTGAGTTTGAGAGAATTAAATTCTCAATTAGGGTTAAACCCTAGTTCTGTCCATCTTGAAGGAATTAAATTCCTATAATTTTTGGAGAATTGAATTCTCTCATAGGGTTAAACCCTAATTTTATCTTGGAGGAATTAAATTCCTATAACTTTGTGAGAATTAAATTCTCAAAACTCAATTGCTCCTCTATGTTTTAGATCTGCATGGCAGGATCTCGACCCGATGAGAATTAAATTCTCAACTTATGGGGAGATGTGCACTTTGCAGATCTTTATACAGAGAAAGAACTAAGTTCTTTTGTAGAAGAGTTAAACTCTTAGATTTTGAGAATTAAATTCTCTGTTTGAAGTTTTGATCCCCTTTCTTTTCTCACGTAAGGTTTTTCTTTGTTGAGAATTAAATTCTCCTTTCTTTTCTTCTCTCTTGAGAATTAAATTCTCCTCTCTCTGTTCTTCTCTCTCCAAGGTACATCCCTCTTTTCTCTTCTTGGCTCCTATTTATAGGAGAAAGAAAAGAATCAATTTGTTCAATGAATCTTTCATTGAAAGATTTTAATTAATTTCATGATTAATATGATCCTTTAGATCATTCAGTGAATTTTTATTCACCGTTGGATTTTAAATCCAAAGATATTCTGTTTGTTATTTCTGGTGAGATTTTCAGGGAAATCTTTCCTTGTCCAAGATTTTTCCATAAATTGGTGATTTTTAATCACCCTTGGATCTTTAATCCAACGGTCCCCATAATCATTTTCCATTTGGAAAGATTTAGAAGCTTTTAGAATTTTAATTCTATTAACTGTGAGGCTTTCGGAGCCAGTCACGTGCTGACACGTGACCCTTGGTCACGTGTGAGCACGTAACCCCCAATTGAGTCCTTTTCTCAGCGTTTATTTACGCTTCAGTTTTAACCATCACGTGTCAACACGTGACCATTGGTCACGTGTGAGCACGTGATACCTCATTGAGGTATTTCCTTTAGCCATTTGTTTTTATTTCTGTTTTAACTATCACGTGTCAACACGTGACCATTGGTCACGTGTGAGCACGTGACCCCCAATTGGGTCCTTCTTCAGCCGTTTGTTTTTTATTTCTGTTTTCACTATCACGTGTCAACACGCGACCATTGGTCACGTGTGAGCACGTGACACCTCTTTGAGGTAATTCCTGATTTTTAATCAGGGAACAGTGCATAGCATATTTGCTCATAACTTTTGATCCCGGATGAATTATGAAGCCCATAATATATCAAATCAAAGGGTTTTTCGAGATGCTTCCAATACCATCAGAATTTAATAGTTTCTCCTTCGGGAGTTTATCAAAATACAGGCCGGAAGATACTGGTTCGCATTTCCTTAAGCGTATCGCTGCTATTTGATACCTTGGACTCTTCTGCGCAGAAATTTTTGGCGGGAATAAATGCCCCCTACTACTTTGCCCACGTAAGTATATACGTGGGTGAAGTAGTGCAAAGTTATGAGTAGCCATGGAATTGAGGGCTTAGGAGACAAGTTTAAGGTCCTTGTAGCCTAAGACTTTTCAACTTTATGAGCCGTGAGGGTCTCACAAAGACTTTTCTCCCTACGGATCGAGAGGATCTCGTAGGTGTATTTTCTCCTTAGGGGTCGTGAGGACTCCTAAGTGTGTTTTCTCTTATAAGTTGTAAGAATCTTATAAGAGAATTTTCCCTCTTACGAGTCGAGAAGACCCGTAAGCGGTTGTTTCCCTCTTTGTCGATATTCGACTTTGGAGAGTGTGACCCGTGGATAGTATGCAAGAGACCGTTTTGGATCGACTTGCAGGGTCCCAGTGCTTAGAAAACAGGTTTTTTAATCCCTGCTGCCTAAGGCTTTTCCTTACGAGTCGAGACGAATCGAGCATTTCTCGCAAAGACACTAATTTTCTCACTAGTCGAGACGAATCGAGCATTTCTCGCAAGAATATCCTAACGTCATAGTTAATCTCTGCTCTTTACGACAGAGGTCCGTTAGGGTCTGTGGTACTTAGGGTTTCGTCCGTCGTACCGCCGCATCGGCTGATGTATTCCTCGATACGCAGTTTTGCTGTTCGAGTAGCCTTGCGATTGTCCTGTCTCCGATTCCTTCTGGGGCTGGACAAGACGTCTTCAAGCAATCCTTCTAGACAGTTTTACCGTCGGAAGAGCAAGCGTTAGGAATTTTGCCATGCCGCTTTTTACTTGAGGTTAGGCTCATTTTGGAGAGCCCCGATGAGTCATAACCACTCCGCGCTGGTGTGGGATAATCTCCGATAGTCTTTCAGGCTTTATATGACTTGCCGTTAAGACCCTGAAGCTAGGAATTTGGCCTTTGCTTCGTTTGCTGGCATCGCGTCTGCTGTATCGAGACGAATGTCGTGGTTGTCTCTAGATTGCTGGTGAACCGTCGAGGTTTGGAACCAGGGATTTTGCCGTGACTCCTTTTGGTGATGTTGCGTCTGCTGTGTCGAAACGAACGTCGAGGTGGTGACCATTCTGCACTGGTGTGAGATAATCTCCGATTGTCTTTCAGGCTTTATATGACTTGCCATTAAGACCCTGAAGCTAGGAATTTGGCCTTTGCTTCGTTTGCTTGCATTGCGTCTGCTGTATTGAGACGAATGTCGTGGTTGTCTCTAGGTTGCTGGTGAACCGTCGAGGTTTGGAACTAAAGATTTTGCCGTGGCTCCTTTTGGTGATGTTGCGTCTGCTGTGTCAAGACGAACGTCGAGGTGGTGACCACTCCGCACTGGTGCGAGATAATCTCCGATTGTCTTTCAGGCTTTATATGACTTGCCGTTAAGACCCTGAAGCTAGGAATTTGGCCTTTGCTTCGTTTGCTTGCATTGCGTCTGCTGTATTGAGACGAATGTCGTGGTTGTCTCTAGGTTGCTGGTGAACCGTCGAGGTTTGGAACTAGGGATTTTGCCGTGGCTCCTTTTGGTGATGTTGCGTCTGCTGTGTCGAGACGAACGTCGAGGTGGTGACCACTCCGCACTAGTGCGAGATAATCTCCGATTGTCTTTCAGGCTTTATATGACTTGCCGTTAAGACCCTGAAGCTAGGAATTTGGCCTTTGCTTCGTTTGCTTGCATTGCGCCTGCTGTATTGAGACGAATGTCGTGGTTGTCTCTAGGTTGCTGGTGAACCGTCGAGGTTTGGAACTAGGGATTTTACCGTGGCTTCTTTTGGTGATGTTGCGTCTGCTGTGTCGAGACGAACGTCGAGGTGGTGACCACTCCGCACTGGTGCGAGATAATCTCCGATTGTCTTTCAGGCTTTATATGACTTGCCGTTAAGACCCTGAAGCTAAGAATTTGGCCTTTGCTTCGTTTGCTTTGGTGTGTCCGAATCCTGTCGAAGGAAGGACACTGTTGTTGACATTGCGTCTGCTGTATCGAGACGAATGCTGAGGTGGAGCTGGGATTTTGCCGTCACTCCGCTTTACTGACCATGGGGTCTTTTGTTAACGTTGCATCTACATCCTGCTGGACTACGAAGGAACGCCGTTGTTGATATTGCGTCTGCTGTAACGAGACGAATGCTGAGGTGGAGTTGGGATTTTGCCGTCACTCCGCATTGTTTCGACCATGGGGACTCTTGTTGACATCTATATCCTGCTGGACTGCGAAGGAACGCCGTTGTTGACATGCGTCTGTTGTAACGAGATGAATGCTGAGGTGGAGCTAGGATTTTGCCGTCACTCCGCATTGTTTCGACCATGAGGTCTTTCGTTGATATTGTGTCTGCATCCTGCTGGACTGCGAAGGAACGCCGTTGTTGATCTTGCATCTGCTGTAACGAGACGAATGCTGAGGTGGAGCCAGGATTTTGCCGTCACTCCGCTTTGCTGACCATGGGGTCTTTCATTGACGTTGCATCTGCATCCTGATGGACTGCGGAGGAACGCCGTCGTTGACATCTCGTCTTCTGTAACGAGACGAATGCTGAGATGGTCTCTAGGTTGTCTGTGAACCGTCGAGATTTGGCTTCGCTTTCTGATGGAGCCTGTTGGGAAAGTATGGTTCTCTCTTTATTTGTGCCCCTGGATTGTATACAAGGATCGATGTGATCTCACCTGTAGGGCAAAAGGTTTCATTCTTTCGTCATATTTTTATTCTTTCCGCGATGCTCTATCATTTTTACTTTTTATATCACGAAAATCGCGATTGCCCAATCATTTCGGCTATATTTTTTTAATTTTTACTCGCTGCTTTTTATTGCGAGTTGCCCAATCATTTCGGCTGTTTTTGTATGCATACATTTTTACTTGCTGATTTTTTATTGCAAGTTGCCCCATCATTTCGGCTATTTTTCATACATACATTTTTACTTGCTGCTTTTTATTGCAAGTTGCCCCATCATTTCGGCTATTTGATATGCATTTTAGCTCGCTGATTTTTATCGCGAGTGTAGGGGATTTGGGATCTGATACCAATCTTAGCACCAGCATCGCTGCGACTGGAATATTACCAGGAGCGAATCATCATTTGCCATGAAAGGACTTGGAATTTGATACCGATTTAGGCATCAGCATCGCTACAACTGGGATATTACCAGAAGCAAATCATCATTTGCCTCTGTCGATGTCGAACAAAGGTGGCTTAGCAAACAGGGTTAGGATCCCATCGACTAAGGCTTTTGACTTCATGAGCCGTAAGGGTCTCATAAAGGTGTTTCTCCCTACGAGTCATGAGGATCTCGTAGGTACGTTTTCTCTTTCGTAATCGTGAGGATTCCGAAGTGTGTGTTCTCTTATAAGTCGTAAGGATCTTACAAGAGTGTTTTCTCCTTATAAGTCGAGAGGACTTATAAGGGTCGTTCACCATGTGAGCATATCCCTAGTCACTGGTGGGACTTTGTTAGGGAAATATTTATTCGTGCCCGTGGATTGTATACAAAGGTTAGCATTGAGCCGTTTGTAGGGCAATATCGGAGGTTGTGGGGGTTGCTTAAGAACAGGTTCAGGTCTCTGTAACTTAAGACTTTCAAATCTTATGAACCGTGAGGGTCCCATAAGAGAGTTCTCCTTACGAGCCGTGAGGATCTCGCAAGTGTAATTTCTCCTTAGGAATCGTGAGGATTCCTAAGTGTATTGCTCCCTTGTGAGCCGTAAGGATCTCACGCGGGTGGTTTCTCCTTACAAGGTCGAGAGGACCCTGTAAGTGTCTTTTAACGAGGTTGCGCCCTTTCGGGTTTTCACAAACACTCGCCGGTAGCTCTGCTGTTTTTACTCACGGAGCCCTTTCGGGTTTTCATCCGTGCCCATTTTACTTATGGACATACCGTCTTCTTTTTTTTTAATTCTTTTAATTCTTTTTTCTAACGAGGTTGCGCCCTTTCGGGTTTTCACGAACACTCGCCGGTAGCCCTTCTGTTTTTACTCACGGAGCCCTTTCGGGTTTTAATCCGTGCCCATTTTGCTTATGGACATACCGTTTTTTTTTGTTTTTTTTTACGTCAGCCTAAAAATGCCACGAGTTGGGAGTAGTTTAACGACGTTTCGGTCATTTGCAAGTTTTAGGACATTACGGTCCGTTGTTAGTTTAACGACGTTTCGGTCTACCGTTGCCGTATTTGAGGCGGATTTCTAGTTTACGGACTTTTCGGTCCAACGTTGCCGTATTTGAGGCAACTTTCTAGTTTATGGACTTTTCGGTCCATGGGGCTTTCCCTATGAATGAGCATGATGCCCCCGGCATATCCATCTTTCTCGGAGTGTGTGGTTGTGGCGGGCTCACCTTCCAGTTTTCGGACAGCGCGAACTTGCCCTGTTGGTGTTGGTCTTCAACCCAGTTTTTGAAGATGTAGCAGTTTTTGATCCGATGGCCCAATACTTAGTGGTAAGGGCAATAATTAGAATTGTTGAGATCGCCTGGCTGCAACGGACGTTTTGGACTCGGCAGATTGATGAGCCTGTTGCGCACTGCCAGCTCGAACAGTCTTCTCGTTTTATCCTGAGAAAACGAGTAAGGACGTCCTAGTCTTTCCTCAAGGGATGGGCGTGGACGCACGTTGTTTTGGCGAACAACTGGTTTTAAGTTGCTCGGCCGTTGTTGAGTATTGGCAACGAAGGTTGCTTTCCCTTTGCCCTTTTCATTCCAAGGCTCTGTCTTTGAAGAGGAAGGCCTATGGCCCATCTGGTCCATTTGGGCCAACTTGTCAATCAAGACCTGGAAAGTGGTCGGCTTGAAAAACATCATGAACTGGGAGATGGTCGCCTGAGGATCAAGAGTGCCCACGAACATGCCTACCGCAGGAGCTTCCTCTATGCGCTGCTCACAGTTTGACCATAAATTCCGCCACCGGATTGCATATTGAACCCAGGTTTCGCCCGGCCTTACCCTGGCATTAATCAACGCTGTTATCGGGGTGCGTTCACTAGCACTCGCGAATCTTTGTGTAAACAGTTGCTCCATCTCCGCAAATGTTTTGACAGATTCGTTAGGTAGTTCCGAATACCATTCAAAGGCCTTCTCCGATAGGTTGTCGACGAATTGGAGAAGCAGCAGTTTGTCGTCGCCTCCAGTGTTGTCACATAAGGCTCTGAATTGAGCGACATGCTGATGTGGATTCCCCGTCCCTTTATATACGTGGAATTTAGGGATCGTATATCCGGCGGGTAACTGATCTGATCATACCAGCTCGGATAGGGCCGTCCGGTTCTAACAATTTACCCAGCCGCTTCATTCGCCTGATGAATTCATATCTGCTGAGCTATATAGTCGTCTAGTGCAGCTTTGGAAATGGTTTCCTCCTGGGCTGCTGAAAGAGCCGGCGGAGGATTATATGTCTCCTCTTTACCGTCTTCAATAATAATCGGAGGGTCATCAGCTGGAGGGTCCGGCTGTAACATCATCCCTACCATGTCTTGGAAGAGAAGTGCCATTCGCTTTATGTTAGCCGCTTGCTCTGCGGCTTCTTTGTCCTTCTTTTCGAGGACTCTGCGTAAGAACTCAGCATCGGTTTCTTGTTCGTGACGCTGCTCTGATGATGCCTCCAGGCTTTCTTTTGGCCCGGTGAGTGCGGCCATTGCAGTCATCATCTCCTGAAGCTTCTGTTGCTGCTCCTGGGCTTTTGTCACGGATCGGGTGAGCGGTCGGTGACCCGTCGAAGCGCGGCTATCCTCCTTTCCGGAAGCCACATAAATGGTGTGCACCACCATGCCCTCAGACTTAGGGCGTTTAGCTTCAGTGTCTTTGCGATTTGCCAAAGACACAGGGATCTTCTCCGACCTCCTTCTTTTTCGAGCGGTCGAAGTTGAGGGGACCATTGTAGTGGGTACCTAAGTAGCTGTCGCTTTTGGTGGCTTGACAGAGTAGTCCTTCTCCTGCCGAACCTTCATCTTTTTCTGTCGGCGGAGATAGTCTTGATCCACTACGGAGTCTTGGACTTGACGCCAGACCTTGTAAATTTTAGAGGACAGCCGTTGAGGGTGCTGCTCCAGCTTCACCTTTGGGGCATTATCCACAGGTGTAGGAGATCTTTTCAATACGGCAGTTGGCGAGTTTTTGCGCACCCTTCTTAGCGGTTCAAAGCTATTCCCGGTCGGAACAGCAGCATTGATTTCCACCATCGGAGCTGGCGGAGTTATCCCAGAAGGGGAGTTGCCCCCAGCCTTCCTTACCCGGCGCCAGTGACGACGGCGAGCATGTCGAGTGGACGGCGTTGGTTCAGCGATGGGGATGTCTTTGTCTTTCCCCCTGTCCAGATGAAGCGCTGCTGGTGCCAGTCTCTTGAAGACTAACGTCTTTTGAGTAGCGGTATCCAATCTGTCAAAGACAGACCTTCGAGCAGGAACGGGAGCCGGAATAGTCAGTCTTGTGAAGACCGACCCTTTGGCAGGAGAAGCCGCCTTGACGACTTCAGGAGCAGGGATGACTATCCTCTTCGGAACAACCTTTTCTGGTATTGCAAGCTTCTTCATGGGCCCACATGATTTTTGGCCCATTTTGCTGAAAGCTGAGGCATTGGGCTTGGGCGACCCGTTGAGAGGGGCCGCGATAGCTATAAGCCAATCGAAGACCGACTTCTTCGGAGCTTCTTGCGATGGTAATGGGGCATTGAAGCTCATTGGTGGGATCATGGTCCCGAAGAATAGCCCAGTGGTGGCCTGAGTCACCTGTTCCACCGGCATAGCGAAGATGGAGGCCGCGTGGGGCCCATAAGTCACTCCTCCAGCAAGGACGGAGCGAGAGTTGCAGTTGCAGGTAGTGCAGTTTGAAGCCATTGATCTTGTGTTTTCTGCACGGAGCAAGACAACAAATCTTAGTACCTCAAATCCACAGGCAACCACAGCAAACCGCGATTCGTTCGCGAACACGACACACGAAGTGTAGAGTGGAAAGAGGAAGAGGTCCCATCGGGCGTGCCAGAATCTGTTCCCCTCCGAATGGCGGCCAAGACGACGCAGAGGCGTCTTGCCTGAGATTCGGGACAGATGCTATTTGGTTTTATCCGTCCACCTCTCCGAAGATACCAAGTTGATTTATGGCACCGTGTATCGGAGGTTCAGACGGATGCGGCCGATGTAGCAGATTTCGTCAGATTCCCCCTTACTTGAGGGGTTTTTGATTGTGGGGACGCTCTTCCCTGCAGGCGCAAGCACCTGCAGTTAATTACGCTACCGCATCGCGGTAACAACTTTCTCCTTCTCCAGAATTTCACTTCGTGTCGTGGGTGTTTGTTTTGTTTATGGTTGCCCGTGGATTGTATACGGAGACTAATTTATGTCGTCGTCCGTAGGACGTGGATTAGTCCAAATCCGTATTTTCTTAGATTTGGGTTTGGGGTTTAGGTTTAAGGATATGTTAGCCATATTTGAGGCTATGATCAACTTAAACGTTTGTTAAGGATACGTTAGTCCAATTTGAGACTAAGATCAACTTAACCAGATCGTTTAGATCCGACAAAAGAGCATTTGGGGGCTCTATTGTTCCAGTTTAGGGACATGGTGGTCCATTGCCAGTTTAGGGACATGGTGGTCCATTGCCAGTTTAGGGACGTGGTGGTCCATTAAAATGTATGGCTGTCGGGACCCATCACCTCTCTGAAGACGTTGAAGGATTACAACGACAAATATCAGAGGAGTTCAGAGATGTACCCTTGAACCAATGAGTTGGTTGAAAGTGTTAGTTATATGTATGCCCTAGAGGCCATTACTGTACATTGGATGTATATTGTAGTGGATGCTGGGACATATATAGGGAGGACTTTCTTGCTCGACATGATAGTATGCCTTCTGGTTGCTCTTTACCTTAACGTATACACAGATTGTCTCTCTATTACATGTTGGTAAAGCCATTAGGATGTGTACTTGACTACCTGGACTATGATGCGGATCATACTAGTGGGGACATGGTAGTCCATAAGTACATCCTTGAACGTCCCTAGTCGTGGGTGTATCGAGATGGGGCATCGATATACCAGAGTAGACTAGCGTGTACCTTCTCGACCCATACAGATGGGCAATGGATGATCCCATATCCATCGGTGTTTGACATCAGAGATGATATAAGGGTGCTCAGTAGAGACTGGGTACACTGGACGGACTCGCCGAGAACTCCCAGATGGTATTATACCTTACGTCAGATGGCAGTTCTCTGGTGACACTGGTACAGAGTAGTCTGTTGACCCGAGATCGTCATAGAGTCTTGTGTGGTTCCCACTGTGCTTTGATTTCCATCTTACCACGTCCAAGAGGGCGTGCAAAACGGTGGTTTTTGGGTACAGTCCCGAGTCACATGGAGGCAATGAGCGATAGGAGGGGATTCGTCTCTCCCGGTATAGGGGGTTGATGTTGCGCTGTGTTCGATTGGCTATAACAGGAAATCCCTGGCCAGGGTTGCTGAGATTTACTGGTAAGTGTTACCAGTAGTTTCTCGAAATGTTATAGACCTCATATCGACACGACTTATCGAGCTATTGGGGTCTGACGTTTACCACCCCTAGGCGAGATATTCGACATATCAGACGATCAGACCGGACTGTACGGTAGTGTTACTGGTTGGATTCACAGGAGTGTGAGCGGGCTTGCTCGTCGATCTTCTGATCGCTCAATACCCGGGTGGCCGTTACGTTTGGCAGACCGCTTGCGGCTTGTGGGTGTTTGATATGATCATCATCTGCTGCCGGCGTATTGACGAGTCTTTAGAGTCCTACACAGAGGTTTCCTGGCTCAAGCGAAACGAAATAGGAGCGCTTATGAGATTTGTGCGGGACCGAGAATAATGCGTGTATGTGATACCGTATTCCATTCTCGTGATGAATGTATCGATTGGTTATATTCAATATAACCTAGATATCGAATCAAGGATTGATTCGATAAGCCGATACATTGGATACTAGTCGGTTATGTGCGACATGACCGGATCATTGAATCAAGTGTTGATTTAATGATTTAATGTATAATTATATATTTGATATATTACTTTGCATTAACTAGTATTGGTTCACTTTATATGGATTTTCTCACTTGGATAGCACAAGTTGTATATGTGATATACTTTTGTGCACTTGATTGTGTCATGTTTGATGATACATGTTAACTTGGATTTGTGTAAAGATTAAACCATGGTTGTGAGAGTGGTTAGGGTTTTGTTTATTCACTTATTATCTATTTATTCATTTATTCATTCATTTTGGCAAAAGAAAAGAAATGGTGGCTTGCTTTGTTTTACATTGAAGCTTCATGAAGCTTTGAAAAAGTTCACCATTTTTGTTTCATGCCTAACCTAACCATTCACTTAACCTTGGTTCATTCTCTACACTTAACCATGGTAACTATTATGATAAGAATGAATGGGATTATCTTTTCAAGAAAATCTTTTTATTCTATCATAATTTTTCTATCTTCTTCTTCTTCTTCTTCAAGAAGAAAACCTAGATTCCATCAATGGTGATTGATGAAAATGAGTGAGAAATCCAATTCTAAAGTGAACCCACTTCCTATTTCTTCATCCTCTACCTCTTGCCAAGTAGTAGAGTGTGTTTCCTTCACAAGTTTTCTAGACTTGGTGAAGTTGGAGCTTGATCTAGCGATGCTTCGACGTAGATCATCTTCGGCACGTCGTCGATGACCTAGCCCGCTCTTTCTCCGATGAAGCCGACGCTAGAGCCCGGGATTTGATTTGGACAGCGGAGAGGACCTCATCACGGAGCCGTGGAGGTAGAGGACCGGATCTACAAAGGTTGTATTTCCGTATTCTCTTAGTAAAGTAGTTTACTAGTTGCTTATTCGCCTAGAATTCTAGTTAACGATCCGTAGTCTAGGGTTTCTCGGCACCGTAAAATTTGAAATTGGCATGGTTGATGCCTTGTGAGACCTCTTGAGAGTGCCTAGGTACCCTACAGTGGTATCAGAGCCTAGCTAGAGCCTTAGGCGAAGTCTAGACGAAGTTTGAAACCCGAACGAACCGAAACCCTAACACAATCCATGCTCTCTGGACTTTTTCTAAAAACTGGGATTTTTCCAGATTAAAAATTTCTAAAAAATTCAGCAGGGTCCTATTAGAATTACTGTGAAATTCGTGGGGCTAATTCGTCAAAAGTTCGGCGGAACCGCGGCAGAAGCCTGGCTTCTGCGGCGGTTCCGCGGCCGTTTGATGACGTCACCCTTCCTATTTTGCACAGTGATTCCTCTGTCACAGTGCTGAGTTTTATGGGAATTTTTAATATTTATTCAAGAGTTGAATTTTCTGGGGTTGTTTTGGGGATTCGAATGTTCGATCGGATTATCAAATTTTGTCTGTGTGGCTTTCCGGATAATTTTTTGAATTTGTTAAAAAGTTCGACCGGATATAAATACCCACCTTTTCCCCTGTCGGGAAATTTCCAAGTGTTGGATTTTTCCGTAGTTTAACGACGTTCTAAGTAGTGCAAGTAACGCGATGGTCCCTCTAGAAGACAACAAACCTTAACTCGATTATGTGACCGTCTTGAACTGCCCTTTGAACCTTCGGGTTTGGGGCAGTATGGCGTGCCACATGTGAGGCGTTGGCTTGACCCTTCTACGGCTGGACCGTTGGTACTGAGGCACGAACTGAATGTTTTTAGACTTGTTTCATGTGTTGATCTGTATCGGGAAAACTTGGGTGTTTGACTGTTTGATCGAAAAGTTTAACATTTTCTATTTTATCTGGAATGTGATACAATACTTGGAATTCGCAAATTGTTATGAGATAACTGAATGAATATTATAAACATAGCAGTTTAGTCTCACTTGATCGGTTGCCACGAAATTTTGATGTGATCAAAAGTCCGTCGCAATCACGTAGCGTACGCGGATACTCACCGGGTAAACTTAATAGACAGCCTCACTCCATAGCCCCGACCAAGTGACTGTAGGAGAACCCCGTCGCCGAAAGCATCCGTTCGGGTGCTCGCGGTGGCGGTGTTCCGCCTTGGTGCACTTCGTCGACGGCGTCGGGGGTGCGGCCACCTACTGAAGTTTGCGACGAGCATGCGATCAGGATGTCGGGAATCTTGTTGAATTGCCCGACTTGATATTGAAAAGTGTTTTCGATTTTGAGACTAAAATGCGGGGTTTATAATTGTTAGGCATGCGATGTCTAAGAAATTCATTTGGTCAGGCATGCGATGTCTGAGGTGGTTGCGGATTCCAACTGTTGTAGTTTTACACTTTCTTTTCTGTGACCGTAAGTGTAATATGTGATATCGCCGGTTTCGTTGCTATATGTCAACGACAATTGGGATATGCATGTTTACTTACGTTGATGACATGTGATGTTATGTGTTGCTGGATATGTTATATTGGATCGTCGTGTTTGAATAGCCGGGGGTTTTTTATGTGAGATGAGTGTTTTTTATTTTCATTCATGTAAAAACTTGTATGTAATATTCTTTTATTGGGGCACTTCCAGGTTGCGGAAGATGTCACCGTTTGTATATTATTTACTTTTCCGCACTAGGATAGACCCAAGGAGGGGAGCACAAGTAACCGGGTTCTGGAGTCCAGTGGGAGACCAACTCGAGGAGTCGAGTCCGGGTCTCCTAACTCTAGAATTGGTAGGGTTGCTTGCCGCTCTCGTAGGGGTCTAGGGGTGTGGGTTTGGCTATTCATCGCGACCGTGGAATCCGTGTTTTATACTGGCTCGTATTGAAAACACGGACGTCCTAGTATATCCAATATTTCATATGTTTCTTCTGCTGCGATATCTGTGATGTGATCATGTGATGTTCTCTGATAGATACTGCATATAGTATATATGATATATTATATAGACGTTACTTATGTTTTACACCCGCGCTAGCCCTGCCCCGCTCTGCCGTTAGTTACCTAACCTAACGGTGCACGAGGGGACATCGAGGCGAATGCGGATGGCATAAGTGTACGTCGTATTTATCTGTGATGTTTAGGTACTTAAATGATGGGACTTCATTAATATGATTAATGAAAGAAAAGAAACCTAAAGATGTTGTAGAATTGAATTTCAAAAATAAAACAAGTAGCTACAGTTCTTGCTTTGCACAGCGGTATATATGATATATCCTGCACCTTATTCGATAAGGAAAGGACCGAGATCCCTTCACCGGGAGTGACTCCTTTAGCAATAACTGGCAGATGCTACACACTCGGTTTGTCTTTTGATTGCTTTTAAAGAGTTTTTGCTTTGCACAGCGGTATATATGATATATCCTGCACCTCATTCAACGAGGAAAGGACCGACGATCCCTTCACCGGGAGTAACTCCTTTAGCAAAACTAGAAAAGCCTCAAAAACACTCCATTTCAAAATTCATTTGATTCTACAACGATATCAAGCTCATTACACAATAGGTTTTCAGAAAAACCTGTCTTAGCCCTCCGTCATTTCAGATAAGTAGTAGTTAGTATTCGTGCTGCGTTTGTTGGTCTTTGTCAAGGCGCAGTGTGCGGTAGCTAACTGGTGCTTATCTGCTTATGCATATGATGCAGATTGGATTAGGGTAGTCGTGCGGCCTTGTTGGCCTTTGTCAAGGGCCGTGCGGGTGGGTTTAATTCAATCAGGAAATGACGGGTTGAACTTGACTAGCATCCTATGGTTTGTTGGCCTTTGTCAAGGTCATAGGACGCTAGGGGCAAAATATTATCGGGAATTTCAAGTGTTGAAATTTGCAATGAGATTGCATACCTTCTATGAGATAGTTGGATCCCGATACCCGCTGCGAGTAAGAGTTACTCCTGGGAGAGTTTTACATATTACAATTAGCCGATCAAGTAGGTGTCTAGAAAGGTGTTAACGAGGTTACGCCTCTGGGAAAACGAGGTTTACATTAATTAGGTTCGTGCGAAAGCACGGGGGACCTCCCTCAAAGTACCGACACTGGCCTGGCTGAAAGATTGGCGAACTTGTAGTGTGTAATTAATCCCGGCTAGTCTTTCCTTTTAGGGTTTGAAGGAAGATTTGATAAAAAGCAGTGGGAGCCATCCTGATTAGATAAAATAATAACCAATCTATTCTTGCAAGAGCGCACGCTGAGTGTTTTCTTCTCTCTCTCTTCAGGTAGCGACCATATCACGCCTTAATCAAGATAATAATACGGATTATTGACTGAACCCGCTTGTTATACTGAGCTGGGGAACGTTGGTCCCGCTCCAACTTATAATTGTTATAAGACAGAGCAGGAAATTGGGGAATACCATATTTCCCGTGCCGCCCAAACGAAGAGAGTGCATGCTGATGCATCATCTTTGGGTGTGTTCATTACAAAGAACTGTTTCTCTGTATCCTCTACGTCCTGGGTATGTGATACCAGATCAGGATCCCAGATATGTAATCTGTTACATAGGGCTACAAAAAGGTAGAAAACTGAGAACGGGTGATAAGTTTCATGAGACAGAAAACGGTGCAAGTGTTGCAGCCAAGTCTGTTGGTCACTATCACCCTGTATTCCAAATATATTGATTCTGAACGAATGTTATTAGATACCGAACCTGATATACAAAATCATATCACTCTCTTTATTAGTAAAGAAATGATAAAATTTTGTATTGTTGGATAATGTTTTGAACATTTCCTATATCAAAAGTTGATCGGTTCAGGCACGTTATCTAAAAGCGTTGATGTTCTAAATCAAACTACAGTTCTTTAGTATACGGAACACACACAAGAGGAAGAGTTCAGAAATGAACGGATCCTTCTTGAGGTATTGTAGACTAGGTCATATCAATGCGACCCGACTAGCTGAAGTTACATTTAGATGCATATTTAAATTAGTTTGAATTTACATCTTGTGAAACTTGCCAGTCATGTCACAGAGATAAGATGACCATAGTTCCGTTTACTGGAAACAGAGAAAGAGTTAGTAAACTCTTGGGATGATACATGTTGATGTATGTAAGGTCCCCTGTCTACACATGCCAAGACCGGTTCTTTGTACTTCGTTACATTCTCTGATAATCTCTCAAGATTCAGACATATGTTCCTGTTGAAACACAAGTCCGAACCTTTTGAGATATTCACAGAATATGATTTAGAAGTAGAGAACCAAAACACGGGTATAAGTATTATGTCCATTGATGTGATCGAGGAGGAGAATACTTGAGCACGAAAATCCTGGATTATTCTAAAGGAGAATGAGATTCTCTCTCAGCATTACTCCTCCATATACACCATAGCACGATGGTATATCGGGGCGGAGCAGATACACCCTATTTGATATGGTGTGCTCTATGAAGAGTACTACTGAGTTACCTTTTTCCTTTTGGGAGTTATGCACTTGAGAAGCTGCATACCTATTGAATAGGGTTCAAATCAAATCAGTTGCCTACCACTTCATATGTGATATGGAAAGGGAAGAGCCCATTTCTTAAGTTAGTTAAGATTTGGGGTTGTCCGGCCTATGTCTGAAAAGCAAAAACCGGACAAGCTCGAGGCAAGGTCTGTTATGGACAACTGGAAAGGTTCCAGCTATACAAACAGCAGCTGATGATTTGGTAGAACCGAAGGATTCAGTAGTAACCAACGAACCTCAGCCTCTCCGCCGATCTAGTAGGATTCCTCACCCACCTGAGAGATACTTCTGTTTCTCTATGACAGTGGGAGCGAGGATTGCATCATGAGATGATGACCCAACTATTTTCGAGCTGGCCATCAGGAGTGGGACTCTGTAAGAATGGCTGGATGCTTAGTGATCTGAGATGGAATCCTTATACACCAACAAAGTATGGACTTTGGTTGCTATATCTGAAGGGTTAAATCCCCATCAGGAGCAAGTAAATCTTGAGAAGATTACTTGGTGTATATGGAAAAGTTGAGACTTTCAAAGCTAGACTTGTTAAAAGTTTGCATCATCGACCAGGCGTGGATAATGATGAAACCTTTTCCAGTGCCTATGCTTAAGTCCATCCAGATCCTACTTTCCACGGCTACATACCATGACTACGATATCTGGCGGTTGGGTGTCATGACTGCTTTTCTAAAATGATGTTTTAGAAGAGAGAG
This sequence comes from Agapanthus africanus, assembly GCA_030015575.1. Taxonomy (NCBI): domain Eukaryota; kingdom Viridiplantae; phylum Streptophyta; class Magnoliopsida; order Asparagales; family Amaryllidaceae; genus Agapanthus; species Agapanthus africanus. The sequence goes on along the minus strand of JASDDO010000010.1, from coordinate 450,030,614 downwards.
TCTATAAGTACACAGCCAGAGGGCTTCGTAGACAGTGGGAGCAGCGGAAACGTGTACAAGATGCTTTATAAGATAAAGCAGGTATCGCGGAGTTGGAACATCTGTTTTGATGAAGTAGTCAAAGAGTTTGACATCATCAAAATGGTAGATGAACCTTGTATAAACATAAAGGTAGTAGGGAGTATGGTGATGATCCTCGTAGAGTACGTGGATGACATACTCTTGATAGGGAAGGAGTTTCCTATGCTACGCTCGGTCAATCTCCGCTTATCACAATGATTCTCCATATAGGATCAAAGTGATACCTCCTAAATTCTGGGTTTTGGATCTATGAGATAGATCTAAATGGATGTTAGGATACTCACTAGTTGTAGTGAGATGGTATCAACCGATCCTGGGGAGAATCACTGGAAAGGTTCCAGGGTGATAAAGACGACTGAATGTTAGTCGCAGGCATTGTCTTTACCCTCAGTAAAGGGACGGTATGTTGGAAGAGTTCCAAGCTAGATACCGTGACATACTAGACGATAAAGGCAGGATACATCGCTACTTAAGATGCTACCAAAGAGGCTGTTTGGGTGTATATTGGTTCATGAGATGAACTATGTTCCTCCCATTGTGTGACAATGGAGTTGTGGCTTATGCCAAGGAACGCAGGTCCCATCAGTGATCCAGACATATTCTAAGGCAGTATCACTTGATCATGGAGATGGTTGATCTCTAAGGGATCGAGGTTAGGAGAGTAGACTCAGAGGAAAACACGGCGGATCCACTCACGAAGGCCTATTCCCAGAGAGAGACTTTTATGGGATGGTTGAGTATGAGATACTACAACCACTGCTACAGATGGCCCTAGTGCAAGTAGGAGATTGTTAGTTATATGTATGCCCTAGAGGCCATTACTGTACATTGGATATATATTGTAGTGGATGCTGGGACATATATAGGGAGGACTTTCTTGCTCGATATGATATTATGCTATCTGGTTGCTCTTTACCTTAACGTGTACACAGATTGTCTCTCTATTACATGTTGGTAAAGCCCTTAGGATGTGTACTTGACTACCTGGACTATGATGCGGATCATACTAGTGGGGACATAGTAGTCCATAAGTACATCCTTGAACGTCCCTAGTCGTGGGTGTATCGAGATGGGGCATCGATATACCAGAGTAGACTAGCGTGTACCTTCTCGACCCATACAGATGGGCGATGGATGATCCCATATTCATCGGTGTTTGACATCAGAGATGATATACGGGTGCTCAGTAGAGACTGGGTACACTGGACGGACTCGCCGAGAACTCCCAGATGGTATTATACCTTACGTCAGATGGCAGTTCTCTGGTGACACTGGTACAGAGTAGTCTGTTGACCCGAGATCGTCATAGAGTCTTGTGTGGTTCCCACTGTGCTTTGATTTCCATCTTACCACGTCCAAGAGGGCGTGCAAAACGGTGGTTTTTGGGTACAGTCCCGAGTCACATGGAGGCAATGAGCGATAGGAGGGGATTCGTCTCTCCCGGTATAGGGGGTTGATGTTGCGCTGTGTTCGATTGGCTATAACAGGAAATCCCTGGCCAGGGTTGCTGAGATTTACTGGTAAGTGTTACCAGTAGTTTCTCGAAATGTTATAGACCTCATATCGACATGACTTATCGAGCTATTGGGGTCTGACGTTTACCACCCCTAGGCGAGATATGCGACATATCAGACGATCAGACCGGATTGTACGGTAGTGTTACTGGTTGGATTCACAGGAGTGTGAGCGGGCTTGCTCGTCGATCTTCTGATCGCTCAATACCCGGGTGGCCGTTACGTTTGGCAGACCGCTTGCGGCTTGTGGGTGTTTGATATGATCATCATCTGCTGCCGGCGTATTAACGAGTCTTTAGAGTCCTACACAGAGGTTTTCTGGCTCAAGCGAAACGAAATAGGAGCGCATATGAGATATGTGCGGGACCGAGAATAATGCGTGTATGTGATACCGTATTCCATTCTCGCGATGAATGTATCGATTGGTTATATTCGATATAACCTAGATATCGAATCAAGGATTGATTCGATAAGCCGATACATTGGATACTAGTTGGTTATGTGCGACATGACCGGATCATTGAATCAAGTGTTGATTTAATGATTTAATGTATAATTATATATTTGATATATTACTTTGCATTAACTAGTATTGGTTCACTTTATATGGATTTTCTCACTTGGATAGCACAAGTTGTATATGTGATATACTTTTGTGCACTTGATTGTGTCATGTTTGATGATACATGTTAACTTGGATTTGTGTAAAGATTAAACCATGGTCGTGAGAGTGGTTAGGGTTTTGTTTATTCACTTATTATCTATTTATTCATTTATTCATTCATTTTGGCAAAAGAAAAGAAATGGTGGCTTGCTTTGTTTTACATTGAAGCTTCATGAAGCTTTGAAAAAGTCCACCATTTTTGTTTCATGCCTAACCTAACCATTCACTTAACCTTGTTTCATTCTCTACACTTAACCATGGTAACTATTATGATAAGAATGAATGGGATTATCTTTTCAAGAAAATCTTTTTATTCTATCATAATTTTTCTATCTTCTTCTTCTTCTTCTTCAAGAAGAAAACCTAGATTCCATCAATGGTGATTGATGAAAATGAGTGAGAAATCCAATTCTAAAGTGAACCCACTTCCTATTTCTTCATCCTCTACCTCTTGCCAAGTAGTAGAGTGTGTTTCCTTCACAAGTTTTCTAGACTTGGTGAAGTTGGAGCTTGATCTAGCGATGCTTCGACGTAGATCATCTTCGGCACGTCGTCGATGACCTAGCCCGCTCTTTCTCCGATGAAGCCGACGCTAGAGCCCGGGATTTGATTTGGACAGCGGAGAGGACTTCATCACGGAGCCGTGGAGGTGGAGGACCGGATCTACAAAGGTTGTATTTCCGTATTCTCTTAGTAAAGTAGTTTACTAGTTGCTTATTCGCCTAGAATTCTAGTTAACGATCCGTAGTCTAGGGCTTCTCGGCACCGTAAAATTTGAAATTGGCATGGTTGATGCCTTGTGAGACCTCTTCAGAGTGCCTAGGTACCCTACAGAAAGAGCAGATGTGCTCAGTTCAAGATGATTTGAGGACTTATGGCCAGTTTGGGCTAAGTCCAATTATGTTTGAAATATTGGCCTTTTGGGCCATTAGACATTTGCCTGGGTTCAGCCCCTCATCATTCAGCAGTGCTAAACAGAGGTTTGGAGGCTCTAACAACATTTTGTCTTTGATTTCCTCAATTTTGAGATTCATTTGGAGGTGGGACTTTTGCCTCTGGAAAATTAGGCAATTTGGCTAAAAGTAGTGTTAAACACTAGAGAAAACAGTGTTAAACACTGAAAATAGATCTCTCAACTTAGTGTTAAACACTAAAAGACAATCAGTGTTAAACACTGGAAATATAATCTTCAATTTAGTGTTAAACACTAGAAAATAATCAGTGTTAAACACTGGAAATATAATCCCCAAATTAGTGTTAAACACTAAAGAAAGAGGGGTCACGTGTGGACACGTGAGGGCACCCAAAGGTGAAGCCAGATCTCCTTTACCTCGTTCTGCAATTAAGTGTTGAACACATTTTTTGCTTTCTTTGGAGCATCACGTGCTGACACGTGAAGAGGATTAGTGCGCTGATTGTTAGAGCGTCAGCCAAGGGGTCACGTGGGAACACGTGAGAGCGCCCAAGACTCTTATTTCTTTTACTTTTGCTTTCTATGTTCCGGGGGTCACGTGGAAGCACGTAAGGCATTGCCTCTGAGCTTTTTTCTCCTTATTTCTGTGGACCTTTACAGGGGTCACGTGGGAACACGTGACCCTGGTTCTTTTCCTGTTTAAAGATCTCTTTAAGAATTATATTCTTCATAGGGTTAAACCCTAGCAATAATCTTAGAGGAATTAAATTCCCATTTTCTTTTGAAGAATTATATTCTTGGAGAGGGTTAAACCCTAATTTCCCTTCTGTAGGAATTAAATTCCCATATATGTAAAGAATTAAGTTCTGGCATAGGGTGAAACCCTAATTTCTTTTTAAGGGGAATTAAATTCCTGTGAGTTTGAGAGAATTAAATTCTCAATTAGGGTTAAACCCTAGTTCTGTCCATCTTGAAGGAATTAAATTCCTATAATTTTTGGAGAATTGAATTCTCTCATAGGGTTAAACCCTAATTTTATCTTGGAGGAATTAAATTCCTATAACTTTGTGAGAATTAAATTCTTAAAACTCAATTGCTCCTCTATGTTTTAGATCTGCATGGCAGGATCTCGACTCGATGAGAATTAAATTCTCAACTTATGGGGAGATGTGCACTTTGCAGATCTTCATACAGAGAAAGAACTAAGTTCTTTTGTAGAAGAGTTAAACTCTTAGATTTTGAGAATTAAATTCTCTGTTTGAAGTTTTGATCCCCTTTCTTTTCTCACCTAGGGTTTTTCTTTATTGAGAATTAAATTCTCCTTTCTTTTCTTCTCTCTTGAGAATTAAATTCTCCTCTCTCTGTTCTTCTCTCTCCAAGGTACATCCCTCTTTTCTCTTCTTGGCTCCTATTTATAGGAGAAAGAAAAGAATCAATTTGTTCAATGAATCTTTCATTGAAAGATTTTAATTGATTTCATGATTAATATGATCCTTTAGATCACCGTTGGATTTTAAATCCAAAGATATTCTGTTTGTTATTTCTGGTGAGATTATCAGGGAAATCTTTCCTTGTCCAAGATTTTTCCATAAATTGGTGATTTTTAATCACCCTTGGATCTTTAATCCAACGGTCCCTATAATCATTTTCCATTTGGAAAGATTTAGAAGCTTTTAGAATTTTAATTCTATTAACTGTGAGGCTTTCGGAGCCAGTCACGTGCTGACACGTGACCCTTGGTCACGTGTGAGCACGTGACCCCCAATTGAGTCCTTTTCTCAGCGTTTATTTACGCTTCAGTTTTAACCATCACGTGTCAACACGTGACCATTGGTCACGTGTGAGCACGTGATACCTCATTGAGGTATTTCCTTTAGCCATTTGTTTTTATTTCTGTTTTAACTATCACGTGTCAACACGTGACCATTGGTCACGTGTGAGCACGTGACCCCCAATTGGGTCCTTCTTCAGCCGTTTTTTTATTTCTATTTTCACTATCACGTGTCAACACGTGACCATTGGTCACGTGTGAGCACGTGACACCTCATTGAGCTAATTCCTGATTTTTAATCAGGGAACAGTGCATAGCATAGTTGCTCATAACTTTTGATTCCGGATAAATTATGAAGCCCATAATATCTCAAATCGAAGGGTTTTTCGAGATGCTTCCAATACCATTAGAATTTAATAGTTCCTCCTTCGGGAGTTTATCAAAATACAGGCCGGAAGATATTGGTTCGCATTTCCTTAAGCGTATCGCTGCTATTTGATATCTTGGGCTCTTCTGCGCAGAAATTTTTGGCGGGAACATGGAGTCCTTAAATCCACGGACTATGATGTCCTTAACCTTGACCGTGATGTCTTAAAACTAACATTGGACGGTGGAGTCCTTAAATCCACGGACTATGATGTCCATAACCTCGACCGCGATGTCTTAAAACTAACATTGGACTGTGGAGTTCTTAAATCCACGGACTATGATGTCCTTAACCTCGACCGTGATGTCTTAAAACTAACATTGGACTGTGAGGTCCTTAAACTCATGGACTATGATGTCCTTAATCTCGACCGTGATGTCTTAAAACTAACATTAGACTGTGAGGTCCTTAAATTCATGGACTATGATGTCCTTAACCTCGACCGCGATGTCTTTAAACTACGGTATCCTGGAAAACTTCCATAGCGGAGCCTGGTCCTCGCCAAACACGGCAGTGAACCGGTGGGAAGCATCCAGAGCAACCCTTAACTCCGTAAAATGCGGATAAGGACAACTTCACCCATCACTTGCGGGTCCTCACGACTCGTAAGGGAGTAAATTGTCTTATGAGATCCTTCTGACTCTCAAGAGAAAACGCCCTTGGGAATCCTCACGATTCTTAAGGAAAAATTACACCTACAGGATCCTCTCGACCCGTAGTGAGAAAATTCTTTATGAGACCCTCACGGCTCATAAAGTTGAAAAGTCTTAGGTAACAGATCCTAACCCTGTTTTCTAAGCATTACCACTCTTCAAAGAGCACAAGATTGACAGTTATATACTATCTATAGATCCCACTTGCTTAAATTACATGGCAAACAACACAGCAAGAAAGGAGAAAGCAGAGAAATGACACAAGACATTACGAAGAACGTGTATATTTTATTCATGAATTCAATTGGGTACAAAATACATCATATGAAAGAATAAAAGAACAAATACATTTTATTCAAAATTACAAATGGTACAAAATTTTTATTAAGAGGAAAGCACTTTCAGTAGTCCAACCAGCCGCTCACGCACTTCCCTCAGCCCCTCTTCCTGATCAGCTACCGCGGCCAACTCTGCTTCGACCTGAGCTCGCTGCTGCAAGTAGGATGAGAGTTGTTCTTCGATGGCCTGCTGAGCTGCTTCACGATCTTGAGCATCACGCTCAACAACATCGAGCTTCTGCTTCAATGTTAACCCATCAGAGATACATTGCAGAAGGCCCTCGAAGATAACTTTCACCTGGGCAGCGTTTGCGTCGACCTCAGCATGCAGTCGAGCAGACTCGCTTGAAGTTTCTTTGCATTCCCTTCGCTTTAAAGACACTTCTTGTTCGAGATGGAGGAAGTAAGAAGCGCTCTGCTCGATCCATGCCGCCCATTGGGTGCTCGTAGCCAGAATCTCAGGTGCGGGACGCTTAAGCTCGAACTCATGCAAGCAAGCCTCGATCTCCCGGCAACGATTAACCCAAAACTCAACGACGCCCTCACCATGAAAGTTCATGAGCGTCGCCAGCATAGGGTTAACCTCTGCGGCAAAGTCCGCGGCAGATGAGGGAGCCTCTGCGTCGAACTCCTCGATATATTCAATCAGCATGCGTAGGCTGGTCACAGCACCTTTGGATGATGGACGTCTTAAAAAGGGCCCGGCCGGCATTATAATGCGAGACTCGAACGGGGTTGGAGTCGATGTGATTGCTGCAAAATAGATCATAATCAGATGTCAGCTTAAGAAATAAAGAAAACAAGTAAAAAGTAGAGTCTACTATACCGGCTGTAGGAGGGGACAAAGTTTGGAGTGCTGGTGGCTTAACGACAGCCTCGTCCCCTCCTTCGATTCGTAAGGCTACAAGCAATATAAAGAAGAGATTAGTAATAATGTGACTACCCGTTAAAGAAGAGGACATCGTTTAGGGAAACACTCACCAACACTAGCAGGCGGACTCGTCTCGGACAAGAAGGAGAAGTGTGGGTGCAACACCTGGTATAGGTGGTCAAAAAGGACTCCTGCAAAGACGCAATAGTACAACATCAGTACATAAATTATGCAGCCTAAAGATAAGACTGATGAGTCACTGTTTCCTGATTTAAAATCAGGAAGCTTCTGTGAAAAGCTTCAGAAGAGGGTCACGTGCTTACACGTGACTAGCGGTCACGTGTTCGCACGTGACACCTGAACGCATCATTCAAGCAAGTTCAGTCTCCTGACTAAGTCGAAGAAAAGGGGGCTTCAGGAAGGGTCACGTGCTCCCACGTGATCAAGGTCACGTGTCGGCACGTGACATTTAAATTCAAGCAGCAAAGGCGCACATTGGTTCCCTGATCAAGTCAAGGAAAAGAGCTTCAGAAAAGGTCACGTGCTCTCACGTGACCAGAGTCATGTGTTGACACGTAACGTTCAAGACAGCAGACCCGTTCTCCCGTTGAACCAAAGAAAGAGAGTTCAAACAAGGATCACGTGCTACCACATGACCAGGGGGTCACGTGGTAGCACGTGATGTTTAAGCAGCAATCAGAAGACGCAGCGCAGAAGGCTCATTCCAAAGGGGGTCACGTGTCTACACGTGACCATGGATCACGTGGTCACACGTGACCGGCTTTCAAAGCCCATATTTTTTTTAACGACAGAATTAAATTCTGAAGGAAATTCGAATCTTTCCAAAGGAAAGTAATTATTTGGGACCAATCAAATTAAAGATTCAGAGATGATTAAATATCATCTATCTATGGAAAATCTCGGGTTTGGAAAGATTTCCCCTTTAAATCTAACCAAAATAGCAAGGGAGAATCTCTGGATTTAAAATCCAATGGTGAATAAAATTCACCTAATCATCCAACGGCCCAAAATGAATGATGAATGCAAATCAAATATCAATGAAGATTCGTCAAAAACTGATTGATTCGGCTGCTTCTCCTATAAATAGGAGCCAAAAGACACAGAGAAATATATACATACGGAGAGAAGAAAAGAGAAAAGAAGAAGAGCTTTGATACTTGAAAAAGACTCAGATCTTCTGCAAAAAAAACCCTAGGTAAGAAAGGGAAAGCCTTTTGGAAAGAAAAAGAATTTAATTCTCAACAGAGTTTAACTCTGAGGCATAAAACGAGAGAGCATATCTCCTCCCTCTTTGATAGAGGATCTGCAAAGTGCACATCTCCCCTTAAGGTTGAGAATTTAATTCTCAATGGGTCGAGATCCTGCCATGCAGATCCAAAACATAGAGAAGGAATGCAAGTATGAGAATTTAATTCTCACAGAACTATAGGAATTTAATTCCTCCAAAATAAAGTTAGGGTTCGACCCTGTATTATGGGAATTTAATTCCTTCAAAACAAAAAGAAACAGGGTTGAACCCTAATCAAGAACATAGTTTTGTCGAAACAGTGGGAATTTAATTCCTTTAATCATAATCCTCAGAAAAGGGGAGTTTAATTCCTTAAAAGCTTTTAGGGTTTAACCCTATTCGGTTCTTCGCATAAACAAGGAATTTAATTCCCACAGAAAACTCAGATTTAAACTCTGTTCCAGAATATAAGCCTTCAAAAGGAAATAGGAATTTAATTCCTCTGAAATTAAAAGTTCGAGGAATTTAATTCCTGAAAGAGGAGCAACAGATCCTCCAAAAAACAGCATTGAGGCAGGGTCACGTGTCACCACGTGACCCCCCCAAAAGCCCTACAGAAAGCCCCTTTGAGGCAGCACCCCACGTGACACACGTGACTTTCAGCAGGAGCCTTAACACATAGGCATTTGAATGCCCGTCACGTGCTAACACGTGACGCTATCAAAGACACAGTAATTTCCGCAGAATCATTGAAGGGAAGGCACTCTCACGTGGGGCCACGTGACCGTTCTTGCTGTAGTGTTTGACACTAAGTTAAAACTCTCGAATCCAGTATTGAAGTGCTATCGGGCCTTAGTGTTCAACACTAATTAAAGAATTTTGTTCGTAGTGTTCAATATTAATTGTTTTAATATTCGGCACTAATTTAAGATCCCCATTGCCAGTGTTTAACACTGAGCTGTTTTAGTGCTTATGATCATTTCAAGGCCTTGTTGCTGGTGTTTAACACCAATTATTCTTCTAGTGTTAAACACTAACTTGTCAAACTCATTCCCAGTGTTCAACACTGATTGCTTTGAAGTGTTTAACACTAGTCTATAGCCCAATTGGCTAGAGGGATGGAGGCAAAGCTTCTCCCTCGATGGACTCACAAGGAATCAATATTCCAGACATGATGGGACTTAGCCCAAGCTGGCCATAAGTCCTCAATTCGTGACTAATTGGGCCAATGGGCTCATAACATGATTAATCAGTCCTGACCTCAAATTGGGCCAGGGGCTGCTCAAGCCACTCCGGTTCTAGGGTACATCTCTTCACTCCTTTGATACTTGGCATTGTAATCCCTCAATGTCTTCAAACAGGTGACGGGTCCCGACGACCACCCATGATATGGACTGTGGGGTCCTTAAACTCATACAAATTCCTGGTCACGTGGAATACGGATAATGTCACTCTTTGACCCCGTGGAAAACGTCCAGAGCGGATCCTGGTCCTCGCAGAGCACGGCAGTGAACCCGTGTGAAGCATCCAGAGCGGAGCCTGGTCCTCGCTAAGCACGGCAGTGAACCCGTGTGAAGCATCCAGAGCACATACCGGACTATGGGGTCCTTAAACCCATGGACTACGACGTCCTTAACCTTGACCGAGATGTCTTAAAACTAACAACGGACCGCAATGTCCTTAAACTACCCACGGACCGCAATGTCCTTAAACTACCCACGGACCGCAATGTCCTTAAACTACCCATGGACCGCAATGTCCTTAAACTACCCACGGACCGCGATGTCCCTAAAACTAGAACAATAGAGCCCTTTCTTATGCTCTTTTGTTGGACCTAAACGGCCCCGTCTAAGTTGATCTTAGCCTTGGAGATGGTTAACGCGTCCTTAGACCCTCAAACATACTGGACTACGAATCCCCCGAATTAACTCCGGCTCAAGGGTACATCTCTGAACTCCTCTGGCATCTGTCGTTGTAATCCTTCAACGTCGTCAGAGAGGTGATGGGTCCCGACAGCCATACAGACGATGGACCACTATGTCCCTAAACTGGAACATTAGAGTCCAAACACTCTTTTGTCGGATCTAAACGATCCCGTTAAGTTGATCTTAGTCACAAAGTTAGACTAACGTATCCTTAACAAACGTTTGAGTTGATCTTAGCCTCGAGTAGGGCTGACGTATCCTCAAACCAAACCCCCCCAAACCCAAATTTAAGATAATGCGGATTTGGACTAGTCCACGCCCTACGGGCGACGACATAACTCAGTCTCCGTAAACAATCCACGGGCAATAAAACAAACACCCACGACACGAAGTGACCATCTGGAGAAGGAGAAAGTTGTTACCGCAATGCGGTAGCGTAATTAACTGCAGGGGCTTGCGCCTGCAGGGAAGAGCGTCCCCACAATCAAAAAACCCCTCAAACGAGGGGGAATCTGACGAAGTCTGCTACATCGGTCGCATCCGTTTAAACCTTCGATATATGGTGCCATAAATCAACTTGGCATCTTCGGAGAGGTGGACGGATAGCACCAATTAGCATCTGCCCCGAACCTAACGCCCCAGACGTCCCGACGTCCCGGCCGCCGTTCGGAGGGGAACAGATTCTGGCACGCCCGGTGGGACCTCTTCCTCTTTCCACTCCACACTTCGTGTGTCGTGACTCGCGAACCAATCGCGGTTCGCTAATGGTTGCCCTTGGGTTTCAAGATACTAAGAATTGGCGTCTGGCTTATTGCAGAAAGCAAAGGATCGATGGCTTCTACTTCCGTGAAAGTGTCCAACTGCTCAGACTGCAATTGCAACCAACGCTCTGCCTCGCCAGGAGGTATAGCCTACGGACCCCAAGCTGCCTCGCTATTCACAATGCCCGTGGAACAGGTCACTCGCGCCACCACAGGATTTTTCTTTGGGACTATGATCCCGCCGACAAACTTTACCGCTCCAGTGCTGACAAAGGAAACTCTCGGGAAGTCAGTCTTTGATCGTCTTACCCCTGCCGCGGCTCCTCTCAACGAGTCGCCCAACGTCGATGCCTCGGTCTTCTCTAGACTGGGCCAGGAATCCTGCGAGCTCATCGCGGGGCCTACAATCTCAGAGAAGGCTGCTTTTAAGAAGATGGCCGTTCCCGTTCCCGAAATCGCCAAGGCAACCTCTCCAGCCAAAAAGTCAGTCTTTACAAGATTGACGGCTCCGGCCTTTGCTCCCGCTTCCCAGAGGACATCGGTCTTCGATAGGCTAACGCCAACAACAACCCCCCATCCACACAGGGGGCAAGAAGGAACCATTCTTACTGCTGACCCAACGCCACCCGCTCGACGCGCTCGACGTCGCCATTGGCGCCGAGTAAGGAAGGCTGGGGGCAACTCTCCCTCCGGGCTGACTCCAGCGGCCCCGGTGGCGGAGGTCAATGCTGCTGTTTCAACTCGGAACAGCTTTGAAATGCTAAATAAGGTGCGAAGGAATTCCCCCACGGCAGTACTGAAGAGGTCTCCTCCCTCATTGAAAAAGATTGAGGAAACAAAACCCGAACAGCCCCGATCTCCTCAACGGCTGTCTTCCAAAATCTATAAGGCTTGGCGGCAGGCCCGAGACTCGATCATCGATCCAAACTTCTCCCGCCAGCACAAGAAGCTGAAAATCCAACCTGAAGCCAGTCACCAAGCTAAGCCCCAAAAAGCCGGTGATCAACTGACTCACAAAAGGAGGAGGCCAAAGAGGACCTCACAGCAAGTAGCGACGACTGAAAGCACTAAACCCAGACGCCCTGAGTCTGGGGGCACGGTGGTGCACACTGTCTACATGGCCTTTGGGAAAGAGGAAAGCCGCACTTCCACGGGCCACCGACCCCTAACCCGATTTGTGACGAAAGCCCAGGAGCAGCAACAAAAGCTTCAAGAAATGATGAATGCTATGGCCGCAATCACCGGACCAAAAGAAAACCCAGAAACGTCCTCAGACGCACGCCGGGAGGAAGAAACAGACGCTGAATTCCTTCACCGGACACTGGAGAGAAGGGACAAAGAGGCCGCTGAACAAGCATCCAACATACAACGGATGGGCCTTCTCTTTCAAGACGTGATAGGAATGATGATCCAGCAGGACTCGCCCGCCGAAGATCCCCCGATCGTTCTTGAAGACGACCGAGGAGAAACGTCAAATCCACCACCAGCCCTTTCAATGGCCAAGGAGGAGGCAATCTCTAAGGCTGACTTAGCTGACTACATAGCCCAGCAAATCCGAGTTCATCATGCGACTGAGGCAGCTGGTCAAGTCGTGAAAACGGGGCGGCCGTATCCGAGCTGGTACGATCAAATCAAATACCCGCAAGGCTATACGATACCGAAATTCCATGTGTATAAAGGGACCGGCAATCCCCATCAACATGTTGCCCAGTTCCGGGCCCTCTGCGGTAACACCGGCGGTGATGATAAATTGTTGTTTCGCCAGTTCGTGGGCAGCTTATCAGAAACAGCGTTCGAATGGTATTCAGAACTCCCGAACGATTCCATTAAAACGTTCGCTGAAATGGAGTTGTTGTTCACTCAGCGATTTGCAAGTGCCAGCGAACGCACTCCAATAACCGCACTTATTAACGCCAGGGTAAAGCCGGGCGAAACCTGGGTCCAGTACGCTATACGCTGGCGGAACTTGTGGTCGAGATGTGAGCAACGCATCGAGGAAGCACCTGCGGTGGGCATGTTCGTGGGAACCCTAGACCCCCACGCAACTATCTCCCAGTTCATGATGTTCTTTAAGCCAACCACATTCCAGGCTTTAATCGACAAGTTGGCTCAGATGGACCAGATGGGTCATAGACCATCTCCCCCGAAATCGGAACCGCGGAATGACAAGGGTAAAGGAAGGGCAACCTTCGTCGCGAACGCCCAACAGCAACCTAACGTCCCGAAATCGGCGGATCAACTGGAGGAAAGACGCCGGTACTATAATGAGAAAATGAAGCGTCCCTACTCGTTCCCGCGAGACAAGACGAAGCGGTTATTCGAGCTGGCGATACGCAACAGGCTTATAAACCTACCAAATCCAAGGCAACCGCCGCAACCCACCGAGGTGAATGACTCCAACTACTGCCCTTACCATCAAACGGTAGGCCATCCGATTGAAGATTGCTTCGTCTTCAAAGGATGGATTGAAGACCAATACCTCCATGGGAAGTTTGTACTGTCCGAAAAGTGGAAGGTGAACCCACCACAGCCGCATGCTCCTAGGAAAGCGGATACACCGGGGGCAACATGTTCTTTTATTGAAGAAGCTCCATGGGAGGTCGTGCTATCAACTAAAACCAAAAGAATGCTGAAAGACCTTCATGCGTGCCCTGCGATCGAATGGAAGGACCCTCTTGAACCTCAAATTATCAAAGGAATGTTGAAGCCCCGCCCAATTATAAAGACTAACGATAAGAGCCCAAATACTCACGTCCAACCGTCAGAATCTTCGAAGAAAAAGAAGAAGAAATCCAAGAAGTCCGTGAAGCTTGGAAACGAGCACACGAACTTACAGAAGCAAATCGACGCGCTGGAAGAATACAATCAAAAGGCGCGAACTCCTGTCACACTGCAAGAGTTCCTCAACCATATCTTTCAAGAGGAAGATGAGGGAGAGAGCTCGTCGGATGAATCCGAAGGATATGTGGCGAGTTGTAACGTAATCTCCCACTCGTTTACCGATGATGGGAAAACTCCCGGCACTAAGAAGATGGAGGCAGAGCCTGTACCAGAGCGTCCATGGCCAACAGACGAAATGATCGACGCTTTTCTAGACGAGATTCGTCTAAAATGTAAAGCGGACCAGGAGCGTGAAATGACCACGTCGGAAAGAGCCAAATGCGGGCGACTGAACGGAAGAGTTGAACTACCTCCGCCAGAGCGAAAAGTATCCGAGGTAGACAAGAAGATATTCAAGACGAAAAAAAGGTTTGCCAAAGCCATGTCAATGGGGATGAAGCTACCGCCCTCGGAAGGAAACACACACGATGGGGTAGAGACGCACCCTGACTATTGCACATATCATCGGAAAATCTCACATCCCACGGAGGAGTGCGACGCCTTTAAGATATGGTGGCAAGGATATGTTGTTCGTCAGCAACATTTTAAGCGCATGAAACGCAAGATCCGTCGGGAGCGAAGAAGCACTGTCAATGGGCACAACATAACGACTGGCAACTGTTGCATGGTTAACGCCAGGGAGTCACAAGTTCTCACCTTTGGGAGCGACTCTGATGAAGAAATGGCTCTGGGCCCTCTCTTTAAAGAATCTTTCTCGGGGAAGGAGGAGGAATCGGAGATCTGCGAGAACATCCAGCTGCGCAATCGCACGCTCCCAGAAAAGAATCTCGGGCCCGTCGGCCGAAAAGATAAGGGAAAGGAAAAGGTCATTGAAGATATCACTCTAGATGACCAGGTCATAAAAGAGCTAACTACCAAAAACCCTCCCAAAAAGGGTAAGGTAGACTATAATATCCTCGCGCACCTAAGGAAGCTACCTTCTCAGCTTAGCATTCTTGATGCCCTCCTATTATCGAAAGAAGCGCGAGACTCACTAATTAAGGCGTTACAAGAACCCGAGCAATTCCAAGCCTTCCTCGCCACTGAAAGGATGAAGGATGAACTGGAGGAAGTGCATACGGCCGATGTCACTTTCGGTGATGAAGACCTCCTTCTCGGGACGTGCGACCACAACCGCCCCCTATATGTCTCTGGATACTGCCATGACATCAAGATAGGCAAGATCCTGGTGGATAATGGATCCTCCGTTAACCTCCTTAATGTTCGGGTGTTGAAGGAAATCTGCATGAGTGTGCAACACCTCGCTCGTGACAAAATTACTATCTCCGGTTTCGACTCTCAATCGTCACGGACTCTCGGATCTGTAATACTGACGTTACGCTTCGGACTTCTCGTCACAGACATCAAATTCCATGTCATTGACGCCAAGACCTGCTACAACGCCTTGCTCGGTCGTCCTTGGCTACACGAGTACAACATCATCCCTTCTACGCAACATCAGTGTATGAAGTACTTCAAGGATGGTTTCGAGTACACCGTAACAGGCGAGTTGAACCCGTTTTCTGTAAACGAAGTTCGCAAATACGAAGACGCGAAATACTTTTTGCCAGATTTCGAAGATATAGAAAGGTGTCGCGACCCAGAGGACAAAGCCGCCGCCACCATTCCCGTTTTTGGGAGCGATACTGAAGAAGAGGAAGAAATAGTGTATACAGGGCCATCCCAACGCAACAACCTGGGGGCGCCCACCCCCATACCGGTCTTCGGGAGTGATTCGGAGGACGAGGTTAACGCCGTATTCTCCAGTCGGCTGTCAATACAGGCACCCCTTTGCGAGGACCATAGTCTGCAAATCACCATGGTACCGCAAGAACACTATAAGGATCTCGACGCGCTTCAAGCTCACAGCGTGCAAGACCTGCAAACATTTTACGTCCCGACGTCCCGGCCGCCGTTCGGAGGGGAACAGATTCTGGCACGGCGCGGATGTTATACTTGACAGGCTCCAACCCATCCGTCTGCCTAGATACTATACAAATGGATTGAAGAAGTTATTGAAGCGCCAAGGAGTACCTTTAAGACAGACGGTGCGGCAGGCTCGGTTCTATAACAGGATTTGGGATGTCCCCGGGACTCAGCGCAAATTGCCCAATGGGAAAATGGAAACACTTGGGCTTGGGTACGCGAGAACCGGAAAACGAGGGCGAACCCACAGCAGCTACGCTATATTTACCTTTGATGAAGAAGAGGACGCCCTGTCAGGAGAGGCCGACCCCTCATCAAAACTAGACCCCGCGATCGAAGCGCCAAGTCCGTCGTTTGAAGAGCGAATGGGCAAGCCTATCAGGAAGGTGGGTCAGAAAGCTCGGGAAGACCACGACCGCGAAATGGCCATCTACGAGAAGGCCAGGACGCAACGTCTATCTCAACGTGCTACAAAAGACAAACACGCTTATCCTCGTCAATCCGTTGTACGAAAGGCCCGACGCAGAGACGGAAATAAATCAAGAAGCGGCTCGGGCTTGTCCCTCATGAAGAAGATGAGTCGAGCGTACTCCTTCCCCCGAGACAAGACGGAGAGGCTGCTCAACCTCGCTATAAAACATCAAATGATCACGCTTCCAGAGTCTAGACATCCTGAGCAAGCTAGCAAGGTCTCTCATCCGAGTTATTGCTCTTATCACCGAGCCATAGGATATCCTACCGAAGACTGCTTCACCTTTAAGAACTGGGTCGAGGACCAGTACCGACGGGGCAGATTCGCTTTATCCGACGGTTGGAAAGTGACGCCGCCGCAAAAGCACGAGCCCAAAACCACAAGAGCAGAACCGGATCCGCCTCAGTCTTGGGAGCGAGTTCGCACCTGTTATATGATTACGATATTAAAAGAAGAGCCCGAGAACGAAGATGACCTTCCCCGGTGCTTCGAGAACAGCGATGATGAGTTGATCTCAGAATTCCCGCCCGCTCCGAAAGAACTGGAAGACGGTATACATACTACCGCAGATAACCTCAAGAAGATCGAGCTGGGATCGGCAGACGACCCGCGGCCGACATTTGTCAGCAAGCTGTTATCCGAGGAAAAGGTGGCCGCGTTAAAGAACGTGCTCCTACGGCATAAAGACTGCTTCGCGTGGAACTACTCCGAGATGCCAGGATTGGATCCGGAGATTGCGGTGCATAGATTAGCAATATCCCCGGATATCAAGCCAGTCAAGCAGGCGCCAAGGAGGATGCGACTTGAGCTGGAGATGAGCATCAACGCCGAAGTCAAGAAGTTGATCGATTCCGGATTTATCCAAGAAGTCCAATACCCCGACTGGATCGCCAATATCGTCCCGGTAATGAAGAAGAATGGAACGGTGCGCATATGCGTGGATTTCAGGGATCTCAATAAAGCATGCCCAAAGGACGATTTCCCGGTGCCGGTAACCGAGCTAATGATAGATAACACATCCACTCACGAGGTCTTCTCCTTTATGGATGGTTCATCAGGATACAATCAGATAAAGATGCATCCCGAAGACCAGAAGCACACCGCTTTCCGGACTCCTTTGGGCATATTCTGCTACAAGGTTATGCCCTTTGGTCTAAAGAACGCTGGCGCCACCTATCAAAGGGCCATGACAAAAATCTTCGACGATCTCATACACGACATCGTCGAATGCTATATCGATGACCTCGTAGTGAAGAGCATGTCATACGAAGAGCATTTAAAGCATCTCGAAACCGTATTTCAACGCCTTCGGCAATATAATTTAAAAATGAATCCCCTCAAATGCGCGTTTGGAGTCTCCTCGGGCAAATTTCTGGGATTCATCGTTCGACACAGAGGTATTGAAATAGATCCGTCAAAGATTAAAGCGATCATGGAAATGCCTCCGCCAAAAACCCTCAAGCAGTTGCGGTCTCTCCAAGGGAAGCTCGCATACATCCGGCGGTTTATCGCTAATCTTTCGGGCAAATGCCGTCCTTACAGCCACCTGATGAAAAAGGGAACCCCGTTCGTTTGGAATCACAAATGTCAAGGTGCACTAGACGAGATCAAACAATACTTTCAAAATCCTCCGGTGTTGGCTGCCCCAGTGAAAGGAAAGCCTCTCATTCTTTACACGGCCGCCCTTGAAGGTTCTTTGGGCGCATTATGGGCACAGGAGAACGATCAGGGGAAAGAAAGAGCACTTTACTACTTAAGTCGAGTGCTGCTGGGGGCAGAAAGCAATTACTCGCCCATCGAAAAACATTGCTTGGCATTAATCTTTGCAATAACGAAGCTCAGGCACTATGCGTTGGCGCATGAAGTCCGTCTCATTTCGAAGGTGGACCCCCTTAAATACCTGATGTCAAAGGCTATATTGACGGGAAGACTCGCTAAATGGGCCTTGCTCTTGATGGAGTTCTCGATAACATATCAACCCCTCAAGGCAGTGAAGGGCCAGGCCATTGCCGACTTCCTCGCCGAGCACCCGATACCGACCAACTCTCCTCTGAACTGTGATTTGCCGGATGAGCATGCATTTGATGCAATTGGCGGTGGAAGCACACGATGGGAACTCTATTTTGATGGAGCGTCCTCCATAAAGAAACAGAAACAGGGTAGCCCGATCATCAAATCGGGGATAGGCCTTATCTTTGCAACTCCACAAGGAGGAATAATGCGCTTCGCCTTCTCCTTAACGGAGTCAAGGACAAACAATGAAGCCGAATACGAAGCTCTGATAGCAGGCCTCGAAATCGCCATCAACATGGGAATTGAAGACCTCCTCATATACGGAGATTCTCAGCTGGTCATTAGCCAAGTAAATGGTGACTACCAAACGTGCAAACCAGAATTGGTGAAGTACGGCGAAAAGGTGCAACAACTGTTGGCCCAGATCCCCTTCTATATTCTAGAGAACATACCGCGCGCAGAGAACAACAAAGCAGACGCATTGGCCAAACTCGCTAAAGAACTGGCCGACGAGAACCTCGATGACGTCAGAATCATAGTACAAAGCCGTCGAGTGCTCGCCCCGGCAGAAATACCTCCGGAATTATATAAAGAAAAGGGAGCGATTGAGCAAGCGACCCTACAAATAAAAGACCGTGAGAAGGCTGAGGACTGGAGGGAAGTCTTCATAGACTACTTTAAGTCCCACCGAATGCCCGAAGAAGCGTCCTCAAGACATCAGCTTATGAAACGAGCTCTATCCTTCGCTTTCGTCAACGATACCCTGTACAAGAGATCGTTTGATTTTCTATGGCTGAGATGCTTGGGACCTGACGAAGCAGAAAGAGTCGTTCAAGAAGTTCACGACGGGCTTTGCGGTTCTCATCAAGCGGGCCCAAAGATGAAGTTAAAAATTAAACGGATGGGTTACTACTGGCCCACGATGATCCAGGACTGCCTCGAGTATGCGAAGCAATGCCACTCATGCCAGATCCATGGAGACTTCATCCACCAACATCCGAATCCACTACACCCAACGGTGGCCAGCTGGCCATTCGAGATGTGGGGGACTGACATAGTCGGCCCCATTGAGCCAGCATCATCCCGGGGACACCGCTTTATCCTGGCGACAACTGATTACTTCTCCAAATGGGCAGAAGCAGTACCACTGAAGGAAGTGAAGACGGAGAATATCCTCCATTTCTTCAAGACGCAAGTCATCTATCGGTTCGGAACTCCACGACGGATTATCTCCGATAATGGGCCGGCCTACCGAAGCCATAAGATTAGCCGCTTCGCACAGCAGCACAATATAGACTGGAGATATTCTTCAGTTTACAACCCACGAGCTAACGGTCTAGCCGAGGCTTTCAATAAGACCTTGACGAAGATCATAAAAAAGACCGTCTCCAGGAATAAGAGGGACTGGCACGAAAGGCTGCAAGAAGCCCTTTGGGCTTATCGAACTACATTCAAGACGGCCACGAACACAACACCGTACGCGTTGGTATTTGGGACGGAAGCAGTTCTCCCCCTTGAGATAGAGTTACCCTCTCTACGAGTAGCAGTCCACCACGAGCTGACGAACGAAGAAAATGCTCACCTTCGGCTTGAGGAGCTTGACGCCCTCGATGAAACCCGGCTCATAGCACAACAACATCTAGAAGCCTACAAAGCAAAGATGACGCGCTCGTACGAAAGATTGACCAGGCCGAGGACATTCCGCCCAGGCGAACTCGTACTAGTGGTCAAAAGACCTATGATCCCCAATCGCGCCAAGCGGGGAAAATTTGAGCCAAACTATGAAGGCCCGTACATCATAGACAAGGTCTACCAGGGTGGAGCCTACCTACTCATGGACATGCACGGTGAAAGGCCTTTCAGGCCAGTAAACAGCCGCTTCTTGAAGAAATACCATGCTTAATAAGCTGCAGCCTAGGTCAATGATGGATGACGACGACTATGTCCGCTCGCTATCTTCCTAAGCTCAGACTTTACAAGCAGCAGCCGGCCTTCCTATATCGACGGACCGAAACGTCCTTAAACTATCGTCGGACCGAAACGTCCTTAAACTAACGACGGACCGAAACGTCCTTAAACTAACGTCGGACCGAAACGTCCTTAAACTAACAGCGGACCGAAACGTCCTTAAACTATCGACGGACCGAAACGTCCCTAAACTACCACCGCAACGTCCTTAGGTTGACGAGATGGATAAATAAAAAAAAATGATAAAAAAAAAAAAAAAAAAAAACGGTATGTCCATAAGCAAAATGGGCACGGATGAAAACCCGAAAAGGGCTCCGTAAGTAAAAACAGCAGGGCTGCCGGCAAGTGTTCGTGAAAACCTGAAAGGGCGCGACCTTGTAAAAAAAAAGGAGAAGAGTAAAAATGATATAAATAAAAAAAAACGGTATGTCCATAAGCAAAATGGGCACGGATGAAAACCCGAAAGGGCTCCGTGAGTAAAAACAGCAGGACTACCGGCGAGTGTTTGTGAAAACCCGAAAGGGCGCAACCTCGTTAAAGGACACTTACAGAGTCCTCTCGACCCTGTAAGGAGAAACCACCTGCGTGAGATCCTTACGACTCACAAAGGAGCAGCACACTTAGGGATCCTCACGATTCCTGAGGAGAAAATACACTTACGAGATCCTCACGACTCGTAAGGAGAATTCTCTTATGGGACCCTCACGGCTCATGAGATTTGAAAGTCTTAAGTTACAGAAACCTGAACCTGTTCTTAAGCAAATCCCCCACAACCTCCGATATTGCCCTACAAGAGGCTTAATACTGACCCTTGTATACAATCCACGGGCGCGAATAAACATTTCCCCAGCAAAGTCCAACCCTTGTAGGTCCTCTCGACCCATAAGGAGAAAACCCTCTTGTAGGATCCTTACGACTTACAGAGGAACATACACTTAGGAATCCTCACGATCCCTAAGGAGAAAATACACCTGCAAGATCCTCACGACTTGTAGGGAGAAATACCTTTGTGAGACCCTTACGGCTCATGAAGTCAAAAGCCTTGGTCGACAGGACCCTTAACCCTGTTTGCTGAGCCACCTTTGTTCGTCATCGACAAAAGCAAATGATGATTCGCTCCTGGCAACGTTCCAGTTGTAGCGGTGCTGATGCCGAAATCGGTGTCCAAAATCCGGGCTTGCGGCGAAAAAGCTAGCAAGCCACACATGCCTACGAAATAGCCGAAATGATGGGGCAACTTGCAATAAAAAGCAGCAAGTAAAAATGTATGCATGAAAAATAGCCGAAATGATGGGGCAACTCGCAATAAAAAAGCAGCGAGTAAAAATAAAACAAATAGCCGAAATGATTGGGCACCGCGAAAAATAGCCGAAATGATTGGGCAATCGCGACCTTCGCGATATAAAAAGCTGAAATGATAGAGCATCGCGGAAAGAATAAAAGAAATGATGGAAAAATGAAACCTTTTTGCCCTACAGGTGATACTACAACAATCCCTGTATACAATCCAGGGGCGCAAACAAAGAAGGGATCATACTCCTCCCCCCAGGTTTCATCAAGAGAGGAAGCCAAATCTCGACGGTTCACAAACAACCTGGAGATCGTCTCGTAACAACGGACACAACTTCAAGCTAAGCGGAACAGCGGCCACTCCCAGTTCCATGGCTCGGTGGTATACATATCACCAACAGTCAAACCTTCATCCCGTGAAATACGGATACAATCAGCAAAATTCCTGGTTACGTGGAACGCGGATAATGTCACTCTTTGACCCCGTGGAAAACGTCCAGAGCGGATCCTGGTCCTCGCAGAGCATGGCAGTGAACCCGTGCGAAGCATCCAGAGCGGAGCCTAGTCCTCGCCTAACGCGGCAGTGAACCCGTGTGAAGCATCTAGTGCAAACTTCCTGGTTACGTGGAACGCGGATAACGTCACTCTTTGACCCCGCGGAAAACGTCCAGAGCGGATCCTGGTCCTCGCAGAGCATGGCAGTGAACCTGTGCGAAGCATCCAGAGCGGAGCCTAGTCCTCGCCTAACGCGGCAGTGAACCCGTGTGAAGCATCTAGTGCAAACTTCCTGGTCACGTGGAACGCGGATAACGTCACTCTTTGACCCCGTGGAAAACGTCCAGAGCGGATCCTGGTCCTCGCAGAGCATGGCAGTGAACCCGTGCGAAGCATCCAGAGCGGAGCCTAGTCCTCGCCTAACGCGGCAGTGAACCCGTGTGAAGCATCTAGTGCAAACTTCCTGGTCACGTGGAACGCGGATAACGTCACTCTTTGACCCCGTGGAAAACGTCCAGAGCGGATCCTGGTCCTCGCAGAGCATGGCAGTGAACCCGTGCGAAGCATCCAGAGCGGAGCCTAGTCCTCGCCTAACGCGGCAGTGAACCCGTGTGAAGCATCTAGTGCAAACTTCCTGGTTACGTGGAACGCGGATAACGTCACTCTTTGACCCCGTGGAAAACGTCCAGAGCGGATCCTGGTCCTCGCAGAGCATGGCAGTGAACCCGTGCGAAGCATCCAGAGCGGAGCCTAGTCCTCGCCTAACGCGGCAGTGAACCCGTGTGAAGCATCTAGTGCAAACTTCCTGGTTACGTGGAACGCGGATAACGTCACTCTTTGATCCCGTGGAAAACGTCCAGAGCGGATCCTGGTCCTCGCAGAGCATGGCAGTGAACCCGTGCGAAGCATCCAGAGCGGAGCCTAGTCCTCGCCTAACGCGGCAGTGAACCCGTGTGAAGCATCTAGTGCAAACTTCCTGGTCACGTGGAACGCGGATAACGTCATTCTTTGACCCCGTGGAAAACATCCAGAGCGGAGCCTGGTCCTCGCCAAGCACGGCAGTGAACCCGTGTGAAGCATCCAGAGCAAACACCGGACTGTGGAGTCCTTAAAATCCACGGACTATGACGTCCTTAACCTCGACCGTGATGTCTTAAAACTAACGATCACCCCCCCGATTCCCTACGGATTTCGCCTTGGTTTAAGGGCACATCTCTTCACTCCTTTGATACCTGGCGTTGTAATTCCTCAACGTTTTCAAAGAGGTGACGGGTCCCTGCAACCAAACACCGGACTGTGGAGTCCTTAAATCCACGGACTATGAGGTCCTTAACCTTGACCGCGACGTCTTAAAACTAACAGCGGACTGTGGAGTCCTTAAATCCACGGACTATGAGGTCCTTAACCTTGACCGCGACGTCTTTAAACTACGATACCTTGAGAGATCCCTAACCCCGTGAAACACGGAAAAAGGTGATCACACCTGGCACTTGCAGGCCCTCACGACCTGTAAGGAAGAAAAACTCTCTTGTGAGATCCTTACGACCCTCAAGGGAAAACCCGCTTAAGGATCCTCACGATCTTTAAGAAGAACTCACACCTATGGGATCCTCTCGACCGGTAGGGAGAAAAACTCTTTACGAAACCCTCATGGCTCGTAAAAAGCAAAAGTCTCAGGAAGCAGATCCTGACCCCGAATCCTAAGCCATGGCCGTCCTGCAAGGAGATCAAGATAGAATATCCGCAGAATGCATTCAATGAAAAGGGGACACATCACTGAGAGGAAAATTGTATCTTTTATTCATAAACCAAAATGGATGCAAAATACAATTCAAAGCAAAAAAGGGCAGATACTCTTATTCATGAGTATGTACAAAAAAAAAGGGGTTCTACACTAACGAAAAAGATCACCAAACACAGGATCAACGGCACAGGGGTTGATGAAGCAAAGGACAAGATTCTCCATCTCTCTCTCCGCTTTCTCCAGCACATCGAAACGACGATTCTCGCGAGGAGTCGCTCCCCATCGGTTGGTGCCATGTTCGTCCGCGAATGCAAACATAATAGCTCGCCGGGCCCTTATCTCGCTCAGCAGATGAATTGAGCAGTCCTTCAGAGCTTGAGTAATCAAGCATGCTTCATGAAAATCCTTGAGCTTTTCTTCCGCCGCATCAAGCATCGCCAGGGTCATCTCTGCCGGGTGAGGAGGAATGTCGGCAAGCACGGCCATGAGGATCATCCGGAGCCAGAGGGAACCCATCGGGAGGGGAGACCCTCTACGGATCGAGAGCTCGTGCATGGCCGAGTCACATTCGTTGTCAGAAAGGAGGGGGTCCACCAACCGAGCAGAAAAGCGGGGGATCATCTCCTCAAGAGGAACTTCCCACGGCTGTCGACGAGCATGAGGGCGATTACAAGCCATGGCACCCGTTTCTCCCTCAAAAAAAAAAAATAAATATATATATATATATGATATGAATCTCTCTGTGAAAGGAAAAGAAGGCTGTAGCCTCATATATAATAAAGCGCATTAAGTGCTGTGCGCAGAAAATCTTGCATGGCGAAATTATTTTCAAGGCCTAAAAAAGGAAAGGCACCGAAAATCAAGGAGATGTAATTATTTCCAAGACCCTTTCTCTGCACTGAAAATACGGCATGGAAAATTTTGTGAACAGCCACATCAAGGGATCCCACGTGCGGAACACGTGAGGCCTAAACCTGACGTTCAGTTAAAAGGAAAATATGGAGTGATACCCTGCATGATAAAAAGCATAAACAGCAATAGTAGCAAAATAATAAAATTTCAGAGAAAAAGCGTGCAAACATACAAGGATACAACAAAACTTGTCATTCAGACTTCAAGAAGGCAATACAAAATAAAAAGAAAAAAAAAACTTTTACAATGGTAAGGCTTCAGACGCGGGGCACGGGTTGAGAAACTCAGAATTGACTTTATTCAAGATCTTCCAAGCATTTCGAACCTCCCGAGTATGCTTTCTCTCACGGTCACAGGCATCGGGGTCCCCACGGATGTCCTCTTCCCTCCGGTAGGCGCCCAGTATGGCTGATTGCTGAAAAATCTGATGAAGGAGATCAATGAGATCATCCCGCCTTCTCTTTGAGATCAAGCCCATAAGGTACACCGAATGCACCTTATCCTCGGCAATGTCCAAGTCCCCGAGCGGTATGCCGGCGCAAAAGAGAGGAAGTGCCTCCCGGATCGCCAGCACGATTAGCCTCAGAAGAGAAGAGCGACGGGGGAGGAGCCTATGGTTGTACTCGTCGAAACGGCTCATGATTTCGGCACACTGAGCGTCGGTGAACTCCTGGTTCTGACCGCGGCCCAGCGCACGAATGTTCCCGTAGGAGATGATCTCGTCAAGTCTATACAGATGGGCATCCATGGTACCTAAGATAAAAGTCAAGAGATTCATTACAAAGCCACCATTTCACTAATTGCAGAAGAACAGCCTTGGGCTAAGAGACCACAGGAAGCCTCTGTGTGAAGAAATCGAGTTCTTCGTTGGAATTAAATTCCTTGTTAAAAAAAGGGAATTAAATTCCCAAAAAAAAAAAACATTTTAATGGAATTAAAGTCCATGGAGTTGAAACGCTGTCATCATCTCCCCGAAGATCACCTAAACCCTTAAAAGATCTACAGTTCGAAAGTTAGGTGGTTTCCTGTTCTTATGGAAAAACTTGAGGAAAAATGGGTTCTTTATGAAACCCTTAATACGGATTTAAAATCCAAAGAGTTCTTTTAAAGACGAAGGCGCTTTGGCCGTTCAGCATTATTACCTGAGGAAAAGGGATCCGTCAACAGAGTTAAACTCTGGGAAATGTCTGAGACAGAGAACTAAGCTCTGAAAGCGAGAATTAAATTCTCAACGAAAAAGTTCTCAGAAGAAGAAGATGAACAAAGTGAAGGCTCCTATGAAGAGACAGCGGTATTTATAGAAGACAATGAAAACGCTTCGTCTCCCCAGATCCCTAGAGGAATCCAACGGTCACAAGAGGTGACAGCGTTGCACTCACGTGCAGACACGTGAGAACAACGCTGTGGGGGCATTTGTTTCCTGATTTAAAATCAGGAAGCTTCTGTGAAAAGCTTCAGAAGAGGGTCACGTGCTTACACGTGACTAGCGGTCACGTGTTCGCACGTGACACCTGAACGCATCATTCAAGCAAGTTCAGTCTCCTGACTAAGTCGAAGAAAAGGGGGCTTCAGGAAGGGTCACGTGCTCCCACGTGATCAAGGTCACGTGTCGGCACGTGACATTTAAATTCAAGCAGCAAAGGCGCACATTGGTTCCCTGATCAAGTCAAGGAAAAGAGCTTCAGAAAAGGTCACGTGCTCTCACGTGACCAGAGTCATGTGTTGACACGTAACGTTCAAGACAGCAGACCCGTTCTCCCGTTGAACCAAAGAAAGAGAGTTCAAACAAGGGTCACGTGCTCACACGTGACCAGGGGGTCACGTGGTAGCACGTGATGTTTAAGCAGCAATCAGAAGACGCAGCGCAGAAGGCTCATTCCAAAGGGGGTCACGTGTCTACACGTGACCATGGATCACGTGGTCACACGTGACCGGCTTTCAAAGCCCATATTTTTTTTAACGACAGAATTAAATTCTGAAGGAAATTCGAATCTTTCCAAAGGAAAGTAATTATTTGGGACCAATCAAATTAAAGATTCAGAGATGATTAAATATCATTTATCTATGGAAAATCTCGGGTTTGGAAAGATTTCCCCTTTAAATCTAACCAAAATAGCAAGGGAGAATCTCTGGATTTAAAATCCAATGGTGAATAAAATTCACCTAATCATCCAACGGCCCAAAATGAATGATGAATGCAAATCAAATATCAATGAAGATTCGTCAAAAACTGATTGATTCGGCTGCTTCTCCTATAAATAGGAGCCAAAAGACACAGAGAAATATATACATACGGAGAGAAGAAAAGAGAAAAGAAGAAGAGCTTTGATACTTGAAAAAGACTCAGATCTTCTGCAAAAAAAACCCTAGGTAAGAAAGGGAAAGCCTTTTGGAAAGAAAAAGAATTTAATTCTCAACAGAGTTTAACTCTGAGGCATAAAACGAGAGAGCATATCTCCTCCCTCTTTGATAGAGGATCTGCAAAGTGCACATCTCCCCTTAAGGTTGAGAATTTAATTCTCAATGGGTCGAGATCCTGCCATGCAGATCCAAAACATAGAGAAGGAATGCAAGTATGAGAATTTAATTCTCACAGAACTATAGGAATTTAATTCCTCCAAAATAAAGTTAGGGTTCGACCCTGTATTATGGGAATTTAATTCCTTCAAAACAAAAAGAAACAGGGTTGAACCCTAATCAAGAACATAGTTTTGTCGAAACAGTGGGAATTTAATTCCTTTAATCATAATCCTCAGAAAAGGGGAGTTTAATTCCTTAAAAGCTTTTAGGGTTTAACCCTATTCGGTTCTTCGCATAAACAAGGAATTTAATTCCCACAGAAAACTCAGATTTAAACTCTGTTCCAGAATATAAGCCTTCAAAAGGAAATAGGAATTTAATTCCTCTGAAATTAAAAGTTCGAGGAATTTAATTCCTGAAAGAGGAGCAACAGATCCTCCAAAAAACAGCATTGAGGCAGGGTCACGTGTCACCACGTGACCCCCCCAAAAGCCCTACAGAAAGCCCCTTTGAGGCAGCACCCCACGTGACACACGTGACTTTCAGCAGGAGCCTTAACACATAGGCATTTGAATGCCCGTCATGTGCTAACACGTGACGCTATCAAAGACACAGTAATTTCCGCAGAATCATTGAAGGGAAGGCACTCTCACGTGGGGCCACGTGACCGTTCTTGCTGTAGTGTTTGACACTAAGTTAAAACTCTCGAATCCAGTATTGAAGTGCTATCGGGCCTTAGTGTTCAACACTAATTAAAGAATTTTGTTCGTAGTGTTCAATATTAATTGTTTTAATATTCGGCACTAATTTAAGATCCCCATTGCCAGTGTTTAACACTGAGCTGTTTTAGTGCTTATGATCATTTCAAGGCCTTGTTGCTGGTGTTTAACACCAATTATTCTTCTAGTGTTAAACACTAACTTGTCAAACTCATTCCCAGTGTTCAACACTGATTGCTTTGAAGTGTTTAACACTAGTCTATAGCCCAATTGGCTAGAGGGATGGAGGCAAAGCTTCTCCCTCGATGGACTCACAAGGAATCAATATTCCAGACATGATGGGACTTAGCCCAAGCTGGCCATAAGTCCTCAATTCGTGACTAATTGGGCCAATGGGCTCATAACATGAT
The DNA here is from genome assembly GCA_030015575.1 of Agapanthus africanus. Classification (NCBI taxonomy): domain Eukaryota; kingdom Viridiplantae; phylum Streptophyta; class Magnoliopsida; order Asparagales; family Amaryllidaceae; genus Agapanthus; species Agapanthus africanus. The sequence continues at coordinate 450,002,098 of JASDDO010000010.1, read as the reverse complement.
TAATCAGTCCTGACCTCAAATTGGGCCAGGGGCTGCTCAAGCCACTCCGGTTCTAGGGTACATCTCTTCACTCCTTTGATACTTGGCATTGTAATCCCTCAATGTCTTCAAAGAGGTGACGGGTCCCGACGACCACCCATGATATGGACTGTGGGGTCCTTAAACTCATACAAATTCCTGGTCACGTGGAATACGGATAATGTCACTCTTTGACCCCGTGGAAAACGTCCAGAGCGGATCCTGGTCCTCGCAGAGCACGGCAGTGAACCCGTGTGAAGCATCCAGAGCGGAGCCTGGTCCTCGCTAAGCACGGCAGTGAACCCGTGTGAAGCATCCAGAGCACATACCGGACTATGGGGTCCTTAAACCCATGGACTACGACGTCCTTAACCTTGACCGAGATGTCTTAAAACTAACAACGGACCGCAATGTCCTTAAACTACCCACGGACCGCAATGTCCTTAAACTACCCACGGACCGCAATGTCCTTAAACTACCCACGGACCGCGATGTCCCTAAAACTAGAACAATAGAGCCCTTTCTTATGCTCTTTTGTTGGACCTAAACGGCCCCGTCTAAGTTGATCTTAGCCTTGGAGATGGTTAACGCGTCCTTAGACCCTCAAACATACTGGACTACGAATCCCCCGAATTAACTCCGGCTCAAGGGTACATCTCTGAACTCCTCTGGCATCTGTCGTTGTAATCCTTCAACGTCGTCAGAGAGGTGATGGGTCCCGACAGCCATACAGACGATGGACCACTATGTCCCTAAACTGGAACATTAGAGTCCAAACACTCTTTTGTCGGATCTAAACGATCCCGTTAAGTTGATCTTAGTCACAAAGTTAGACTAACGTATCCTTAACAAACGTTTGAGTTGATCTTAGCCTCGAGTAGGGCTGACGTATCCTCAAACCAAACCCCCCCAAACCCAAATTTAAGATAATGCGGATTTGGACTAGTCCACGCCCTACGGGCGACGACATAACTCAGTCTCCGTAAACAATCCACGGGCAATAAAACAAACATCCACGACACGAAGTGACCATCTGGAGAAGGAGAAAGTTGTTACCGCAATGCGGTAGCGTAATTAACTGCAGGGGCTTGCGCCTGCAGGGAAGAGCGTCCCCACAATCAAAAAACCCCTCAAACGAGGGGGAATCTGACGAAGTCTGCTACATCGGTCGCATCCGTTTAAACCTTCGATATATGGTGCCATAAATCAACTTGGCATCTTCGGAGAGGTGGACGGATAGCACCAATTAGCATCTGCCCCGAACCTAACGCCCCAGACGTCCCGACGTCCCGGCCGCCGTTCGGAGGGGAACAGTCACAAATCCGTACCTTCCAGTATCTGCGACGGTGCGAGGGAAGGAAGAGAAGTGGTCACCGTCAGAGCGGTAACTGACGGCGCTCCCTCGGGTAACACGGTATCAGCACTAGCCGCACCTGCGTTAAAAACAAGATAAGCCCTGTCAGGAAGGATTGCAGAATAAAAAGAAGAACGGTAACCCAAAATTTACCTGATGAGTCGCCAGCCGGAGCCATGACGAGGGTGTCACTTGATGCAACAGTGGCGTCCTCCTCCTCCATTGGGGTGGCCTCACCTCCCGTTGCCTCATCCCCCAACTCCACGGGAAACATCGTCACGCTAGCGACGCCGGGAGACGACAAGGAACCGCAGGCAGGGAGAGCAATAATCCGAGCGGTGCCAGACTCTTGAGTAAGAGCGGCCATCTCGTGCTCAGCAATCATGCCCGTTTCGCCCGTTACTACCTCGAGCTCAGTGGTCGCAGCCGCTTCATCCACTGCTTCCTCAGGCTCAGCCATAGCAACCGTCTCACCCGCTACCACCTCGGGCTCAGCGGTCGCAGCTGTCTCGTCCATCGCTGTCATAGGCTCGTCCGTAGCAGCCATTTCATCCACTGCTGCCTCAGGCTCGGCCATAGCAGCCGTCTCATCCGCCGCCGCCTCGGGTTCGACAGTCGTGACTGTCTCGTCAGCCATTATCTCGGGCCTGGCAACTACAGCTACATCGCCAACCGTCGCCTCGAGTTCAGCAGTTACCTCCTCCACCGTCCCCTCAGGCTCAGCGGTCGTCACCACCCCTTCAGTAAGGCTCGGCCCTGCAGGAAAAGATATATAAGAACTGATAGTCTAAAACTTTGACAACAAAGCCTCAAAAACACATTACCTGAGGTGGATTTACCGTTGGCTTCCCGAGCTATACATGCCGCCCGTCTGTGAGCAGTAGACAAGGCGACCGGGAGCTCCTCTGAAGGAGTAGCAGCGGGAGCAACGGCGCTTGAACCTGCTCCCGTAGCCAAAGCAGCGCTACGCTCCCTTACCGCGCGCCTCAGGCGTTTCCTCTCCTCCCGGGCCGTCACGACAGACCTTTTGGAAGCCTCCTTCAGCAAGGCGTCATCGTCCGCGTTCAGGGTTGCCTCCAGAGCCTTCAAGGCTTCCATCATCGGCTTTTTAAGTAGGGCTTCTTGCGGCAATCGCGAAGAGGCCGGGACTTCGGTAGCTAGCCTGGGGAGAATTTCCGCATCAGCTTGCGAGGTAGGTCTTGTGGTCCCTGCGATAAGACAAAGAAAAGGTCAGATTACTCATAAGAGATGGAAGCAGAGACATAGTAAACCGAAATGTACCAAGGCCTAATGATGCTCTGAGTCGTTCCTCCTCCTCGAAAGTTTTGAGAGAAGCAGCGATGGCTTCTTCGGTAGAAATTCCTGTTAAAGAAGGAAAAGCATTAGTCCAAAAACAACGATAGAGGTATGATGCAATAACGAAAAATACAATTAGTGATTACCTGATTGCGCGAGTTTAGCCAACCACTCGTCGTGCCTTGCCAATCGCTCGGAAGCTGCGATGGCGGCCGCCAGATCAGTGTCATCTGGCGGCACAAATAAGCCCTCGTTGGTCCCGTACTCACTCAAGCCCTCGCTGTAAGGAGCATGAGGTTCCTGACCAAATGCAACGTCAGCAGAGAGGATCGACTTCTTCTTCCTCTTCTGCGAGCGAACTCCGGTCGCACCCAAAATCAGCTTACGCTTCGTGGGCACCTTGGGACGGCGGGTTCCGATATCCGAGCCCACACCAGATTCGGGTGAAATCACGTTCACCGTCTCCACGGGAGCACGGGGCGCTGATGGCACGTCCACAGGATTGAGGGGCAATCCACGCGTGGGGCTTAGCACACGTGGAGGCTCAACTCCAGCATCTCCTCTTAGTGGAGGAGGGATAGGGATCCTTCGCTTTAAGGGAACGTTGCGATCACTGGCGGGGGGCGCACCCTTGCGATCAAGCAGCAGCCGCTTCTCTTCCCTGATGACGGCGCCCATCGCATGCTGATACCAGGCCCCGTACACGTTGAGGGCACTTGGAATGCAAGTCGGCTCGCTAATGAAGAAGTGGGAGCCCGTATTTAGCCGCATAAAATGATGTAGTGCACTCCGTATCCCCTTGCTGGTGGCCGCAGGCTCTTCCAAAAACGTCTCCAGTGGGACCCCCTGGTTATAACTTAGTTGTTGGGCGAAACGATGGGGGTTGTAGCTCATAAAAAGCACCACCTCGTTCTGCCTGAACACGAGGAAGCCCGGCTGGATGGAGTATAGATGTAGAATCTTCCGGGCTTTCAATACGGAGGCCCCGTCCTTGAAATTATCGCGTAATGCCAACACCGCCTTGAAGGTCTCCAGGCCGATTTTCAGGACCTTGTCCGTGAATGAAATACCCGCTCCGACCGTGCGCAGACGAAGAAGCAACCCCTAGCCTCCCGCGGAGGCGGATTCACGATAGAAGTGCCGATCAGCCGTATAACTCTCGGGAATCTGTACTTCTCGTAAAACGAGGATCTTTTATGAATACCAAATACCCCGAGCACATGCATTTCCATCCACGAATTAAGATAGTGCATCGGGAAATTAGCGGGTTGCACCCCCGGTTCAGTTGCATCCGCCGCCACGCTAAGACCATGGTATAGGTGGGCCAACCCAGCAATTCCAATGGAAAATTGTATGCCAGCCACCATTCGATGTGCTGGGTAGAAGACGGACGGCCTCATGTAGCGAAGGTGCATGGGGAGCGCGAACCAGCACAACCATAGCCCCAGAAACCCGAGAAAGAAAGTCTCCTCGTCGATGCCCGGAGCAGCGATTTCCGACAAAGGGATGATTGCGGCATCGGGGAGATAAAAAACTTTTTGATCATCTTCCAGTGCTGGTCGACGATCTAAGCCAAGGCCGAAGGGGTCGTCGAGCTTGGCGAATTTTTCACCCCGTTGCGATAGAATCTCCGGTCGAAGAAAGCGGGCGATGAAGTCTGCAAAACTAACTCCCCGGCCTCCCGATTCCAAGAAAAGACTCTCATACATATTCAGCACCTTTATCAAACTCGAAAACTGGTGCTGAATAGCATTCTCCGGCGTTAGGTCCATCACCAACGGCTTGGTGGCAAAAACATATTCGTCAGGAGGAAGCAACTCCTCATAGTGCTCCCCCCTCATCGGCAGACCGGAAATCTCAACAAATTCTTCTAGAGAGATGGAAACTTCCCTGTCCATTAGAAGAAAGGTATGGGGGGGGGATGTTCCATTACTCCACGAACGCCTTAGTCCACCATGTCGGAGGAGCAGAATACTCGAACAGCGAGGCGTAAACCGCAGGGTACAGACCGAGCTTCAGCAAATGCGCCTTCTTCGCTGACAAAATATACCAGGCCCACTGTAAATATACGGCCGAATGTCGAGGAGTCAATCCAATGTTGTAGGGTTGTCCCCAAGGGCACGACTCGCCCTGGTATATGCGCCGCCCCAAAATATCCAAGGCTGCCGGTAGCTGCATGGGCATAGCAGCAATCAAAGGTTGAAGAAGACCCTCCGAAGTCCAGTTAACGACCTCCACGGTATAGTTCACCGGGGGTATATCTGCGTACGAGATCGACGAGATCGGATCCGATGGCGTCGCACAGGAGAAGCTTCGGCGACCTTTGATTATTTGATCATACCACCTACCCCACAGGTGAAGCTTTTTGTATTCCGGGTCATAATCCTTAATAAGAGCAAGAACCTCCCGGTCTACCGGTGCTTCAGGGAATCCTCCCTCTGAGCGGAAAAACGGGAACGAGAGATCAGAAGACATGTCGCCTGCAAGAAAGAACGAAATTCAATTATCAGTGTTATAATTTTAAAATCTCGACGCTCGGTACTTTAAAATTTGTACCACACTGCAATGTAGTGGAGAGGGGACCAAAGGGGGACTCACAAAATCCAGATGACAATGCATCAATTAATAAGACAGCCTCATCATTGGATGAGACTGTCAATTAATGAGCAAATCCCCAAAGAATATTCTCATTGAAAGAGAAATCTCTCGAGACAAGGAGAAAATCTCCCTTTCAGAGCAAAGCTCTATAACAGAGTGACACTTGTCAAACTCTGGTCACGAGCGAATAAAATTCCTTAAAGAGCCTAGCTCTTTAATGATGATGGAAAAATCCATCAAAGAAAATTAATTCCTAAGAATTAAAATGCTGGGATCTTAAAGATCCATGAAAAAACTCTTAAGAGTTCCTCATCAAAAGATCAAAAGATCTATACATTGTCAAAAGAGCAAAGCTCTGACCTATGGGCTAAGAAACCCTAAGAAAAGATCTATTCAGATCTATGGGTTCATGAGAGCAAAGCTCTGTTTATGAAACCCTAAAGGGGTTTTCTTTAGATCAAAAGATCTGTAAGAGTAAGGCTCTGTTAATTAGAATTAATTTAATTTAATTTAATTTTCACCTAAAATTTTCTAGAGTTCTAACTCTTGAAGTTCTTGGAAAGAAGAGCAAGGCTCTGAAATAAAAATTCTTGAAGAGAGATGATAATCATCTGAGGACCAAGGGTCCTATTTATAGGCGCTGAAGCGCCTCCTCAACTTCTGAGTTGATCCAAGAGCTCAGATGTTGCCACCGCTGCACTCACGTGTGCGTCACGTGTGCGCTACGTGAGCGCAACGGTGGGGGGGCATTTGTTTCCCCCAATCAGAGCAAAACTCTGTTTTGAATTTCAAAATTCAAAAATTGAAGCAACGCTTCAGATCTCCTGCGCTGCGCGCTGCGTGTCAAAAGCAGACACGCCAGCGCCAGGAGCGCTGCGCCCTAGGCAGCGCATCCCCAATCAGAGCAAAACTCTATTTCAAAATTCAAATTTTAAAAATTGAAGCAATGCTTCAGATCCCTGCGCTCTGCGCAGCGCGCCACGTGTCAAACATAGTTGTGCTCTGTGCAGCGCGCCACGTGAACGCAGTTGCGCTGCGCTCTGCGCTGCGCGCCACGTGTCAAACACAGGCGCACTAGTGCAGTTGCGCTGCGCTCTGCGCTGCGCGCCACGTGTCAAACACAGGCGCGCTAGCGCCAATTGCGCCAGTGCTGGAATTTAAAGAATTCCCCACCGTTAGATCAAAAGATCTAATAATAATAATAATAAATTATTAATTAATCAGAATTAAAATTCCGTTCTAGAAAGATCTTTCCAATCTTGTTGAAAACAAGAAGATTGCCTCCTGTAAAACAGAAGTCCTAGGATCAAAGATCCAACGGTGTGGAAATATCCCCAAATCAATCAGAGAAAGATCTCTTCAACTAATTTAACAAATCAATTGGCCCTATATAATGGCCCCAAGACTTCAAGTCTCAAATAGAGAAAATCCACTACAAACTTTGAGAAAAAAACTGAGAGAGAAAGAAAGGAAAGCCTTTGAAGAAAGAAGATCATTTTCTTCATCTTTAAAGGTAAAAGAATTATATTCTTGAAAAAAACAGAGATGAAATTATCTCATTAAAAAAGAAGAACCATCTTCCAAAAAGATCAGAGATCTAAGAACAAGATTAAGATCTTCAATAAAAAGGAAAAAGATCAAAAGATCTAATCATAAAAAAATAAAAGAAGTAATTTACTTCATTAACAGATCTTTTGATCTATAAAGGCACAGCCTTTTGATGAGAACAAGAACTTTGGATCTTGAGGCAAGGCCTCCTTTGAAGAACAAAAAAACTTGTTCTTTGATCTTAAATTGATCAAAATGAGCTCTGCGCTATTGGACAGTGCCTTACACTCTTGAATTGCGCCTTTGCGCTTATTGGACTGGCGCACAGCGCCAAAACGCGCCACGTGTCAACCACAGAACCGTTTACGCTTTGCGCTTTTAAAAATAGCGCACTGCGCTCTTAGACTGGCGCACGGCGCCAGAGCGCGCCACGTGTCACTCACTGGCGCACACATAAATTGGCGCAGCGCATGCACTAGTGCATTGCGCTCTTTAATTGGCGCAAAGCGCCTGACAAGCCACGTGGCGCACTATCAGACCACAATTTTGCCCCTGATAAATGCTATGCATTTAATTATATCCAATGTCAGAGCCCAATGCTATGCATTATTAAAAGGGCAGAGCCCAAATAAAGGCCTAACAGGCCAAACATGAATAAAATGTTAAACATTTTTAACTGGACTTAGCCCAATTCTGGCCATAAGTCCTCAATATAAATTGAACTGAGCACAACTGCATTTCCAATCAATTTACATCCGGTTCGAGGGTACATCTCTTTACTCCTCTGACATCCATCATTGTAATCCTTCAACGTCGTTTGAGAGGTGACGGGTCCCGACGACCACACATTGCTACAGACTATAGGGTCCTTAAACTCATGGACTATGACGTCCTTAACCTCGACCGTGATATTTTAAAACTAATACCGGACTGTGGGGTCCTTAAACTAATAGACTATGACGTTCTTAACCTCGACCGTGATGTCTTAAAACTAATACCGGACTGTGGGGTCCTTAAATCCATGGACTATCACGTCCTTAACCTCGACCGTGATGTCTTAAAACTAATACCGGACTGTGGGGTCCTTAAACTCATGGACTATGACGTCCTTAACCTCGACCGTGATGTCTTAAAACTAATACCGGACTGTGGGGTCCTTAACTCATGGACTATGACGTCCTTAACCTTGACCGTGATGTCTTAAAACTAACGTTGGACTGTGGAGTCCTTAAATTCACGGACTATGATGTCCTTAACCTTGACCGCAACGTCTTAAAACTAACAATGGACCGTAATATCCTTAAACTAATTATCGACCGCAATATCACTAAACTAAACAATATAGTCCAATTACTCTTTTGTTGGATCCAAACGATCCCGTTAAGTTGATCTTAGTCTAAAATTAGACTAACGTGTCCTTAACAAACGTTTAAGTTGATCTTAGCCTCAAATAAGGCTAACATATCCTTAAACACACACACCCAAACCCAAATCTAAGAAAGATACGGATTTGGACTAGTCCACGCCCTACGGGCGACAACATAACTTAGTCTCCGTATACAATCCACGGGCAACCAAACACAAAACAAACACCCACGACATGAAGTGACCATATGGAGAAGGAGAAAGTTGTTACCGCGATGCGGTAGCGTAATTAACTGCAGAGGCTTGTGCCTGCAGGGAAGAGCGTCCCCACAATCAAAAAACCCCTCAAGCGAGGGGGAATCTGACGAAGTCTGCTACATCAGCCGCATCCGTTTAAACCTTCGATACATGGTGCCATAAATCAACTTGGCATATTCGGAGAGGTAGACGGATAGCACCAATTAGCATCTGCCCCCAGATTCAGGCAAGACGTCCAGTCTTCCCAGCTTCCGGCGGTAAACAGCCACGTGTCAAACGTAGGTGCGCCAGCGCAAAGTGCGCTGCGCTCTGAGCAGCGCACCACGTGCAAAGCACGGGTGCGCCAGCGCTGGAATTCAAAATTCCCCACCGTTAGATCAAAAGATCTAATAATGATAAATCATTAATCAGAATTAAAATTCTTTTATGAAAAGATTTTCTCAATCTTGTTAAAAACAAGAAGATTGCCTTCTGTAAAACAGAAGCCCTAAGATCAAAGATCTAACGGTGGGGAAACGTCCCCAAATCAATCAGAGAAAGATCTCTTTAACTGATTTAACAAATCAACTTGCCCTATATAAAGGCCCCAAGACCTAAAGTCTGATAAGGAGAAACCCCCTACAAAATTTAAGAAAACTAAAAAGAAAGAGAGCAAGCTCTTGAAAGAAGATCATTTCTTCAAGCTAAAAAAGAATGATTCTTGCACAAAGAGATGAAATCATCTAATTAAAACAGAAGAATTATTTTCTTAAAAGATCATATATCTAGGTTTTTTATAAAAAGAGATCAAAAGATCTCATCATAAAAACAAAAAAAGTATTTACTTCATTCACAGATCATTGATCTACAAAGGCAAAGCCCTTTCCAAAATAAGAACTGTTGTTCTTGAATCTTAAGGCAAAACCTCCTTTAAAAGGAACATAAACTTGTTCACAGATCATAAATTTGATCAAGTGCGCTTTGCGCTACTGAAAAGTGCCTTGCACTCATGAACTGCGCTTTTGCACTCCTTGGACCAGCGCTCAGCGCCAAAACATGCCACGTGTCAACCGTAGACACAACTAGCGCTTTACGCTTCTGAAGCAGAGCACTGCGCTCATAGGCTGGCGCTCAGCGCTAAGCACGCCACGTGTCACTCACTGGTGCCCCAACAAACTAGCGCAACGCGCTCATAAATTAAAAGCGCAATGCGCTTATAAACTGGCGCTTAGCGCTAAGCGCGACGCGTGTCCTCTTTGTGTGTGCTACTTGGCAGAAGCGCAATGCTCTCTTTAATTGGCGCAAAGCGCCTGGCGCGCCACATAGCGCACTGTCAGAACACACATTGTTCTGATGAATGCTATGCATTCAATACAAGACAAAAATTGTCAGGATCTAATGCTTAGCATTATTAAAAGTGCCAAGTCCAAGTAAAGGTTCAACAGCCCAGAACAATAAAATGTTAACATTTTAATCTTATTGGACTTAGCCCAATTCTGGCCATAAGTCCTCAACTTATATTGAACTGAGCCCATCTGCTCACGAATATTCAACAGATCTTAGTCCCAAATTGGACTACAGATCTTTCAACCAACTCACACCGGTTCGAGGGTATATCTCTTTACTCCTCTGATATCTGTCGTTGTAATCCTTCAACGTCTTCAGAGAGGTGACGGGTCCCGACAACCACACATTTCATAGACTACGATGTCTTTAAACTGCGGACTGTGGGGTCCTTAAACTTATGGACTACGATGTCCTTAAACTTCATAGACTACGATGTCTTTAAACTGCGGACTGTGGGGTCCTTAAACTCATAGACTACGATGTCCTTAAACTTCATAGACTACGATGTCTTTAAACTACGGACTGTGGGGTCCTTAAACTCATGGAATACGATGTCCTTAAACTTCATAGACTACGATGTCTTTAAACTATGGACTGTGGGGTCCTTAAACCCACGGACTACGATGTCCTTTACCTGGACTGTGGGGTCCTTAAGCCCATGGAATACGATGTCCTTAACCTTGACTGTGAGATCTTTAAACTCACGGACTACGATGTCCTTAACCTGGACTGTGGGGTCTTTAAGCCCATGGACTACAATGTCCTTAACCTGGACTGTGGGGTCCTTAAACCCATGGACTACGATGTCCTTAACCTGGACTGTGGGGTCCTTAAACCCATGGACTACGATGTCCTTAACCTGGACTGTGGGGTCCTTAAGCCCATGGACTATGATGTCCTTAACAATGGACCACCATGTCCTTAAACTGGTAATCGACCGCAATGTCCCTAAACTAAATAATAGAGCCCAAATGCTCTTTTGTTGGATCTAAATGATCCCGTTAAGTTGATCTTAGTCCAAAATTAGACTAACGTGTCCTAAACAAACGTTGAGTCGATCTTAGTCTAAAATTAGACTAATGTGTCCTTAACAAACGTTTAAGTTGATCTTAATCTCCAATGAGACCAACGTATCCTTAAACCCAAACCCCAAAACCCAAATCTAAGAAGATACGGATTTGGACTAATCCATGCCCTACCGGCGACAACACAAATTAGTCTCCGTATACAATCCACAGGCAACCACAAACAAAACAAACACACATGACACGAAGTGACCATCTGGAGAAGGAGAAAGTTGTTACCGCGATGCGGTAGCGTAATTAACTGCAGGGGCTGCGCCTGCAGGGAAGAGAGTCCCCACAATAAAAAACCCCTCAAACGAGGGGGAATCTGACGAAGTCTGGTACATCGGCCGCATCCGTTTAAACCTTCGATACATGGTTCCATAAATCAACTTGGTATCTTTGAAGAGGTAGACGGATAGCACCAAATAGCATCTGGCCCCGAATTTCAGGCAAGACGTTCGTCTTCCCGGTTTCCAGCGGTAAACAGTAATTTTGTAATTTTATACTTGAATCATATTCAAGTTAGATTGATTATACTAAGACTCAGTCTGAGTCAGATAATTAGAAAAGAAATTGAATCCTGAATTAGGTTTTGGTGTTATCGGTAACTGCTGCACATGGACGGCAGAATTTGTATCTTTTTCAAAGACAATTACCGTATTGATAACACTGTTTTTTAAGTTGTCTACCTTAAATAGGCAAGCACCCATATCTCCGGCTCCCTGAGGCTCAAGAGACTGGTCCCGCTTAAACCTATGTTTACTAGGGTCCTTATTGTAATTTAGTATAACTCGAGGGGGTTTTATGTAAAATAGTTTTGTTATATTTTCAAAATACATCTCAACTATTTAATTATCATCTTTAGAGTTTTCATGGATGTTTATTGTTCTCCGCCGAAAGACGCAAGACGAGACCGTGTAGGTCCGTCTTGCCTGAATTTCGAGGGCATATGCTATTAGGTGCTATCCGTCCACCTCTCCGAAAATGCCAAGTTGATTTATGACACCATGTATCGAAGGTTTAAACGGATGCGGCCGATATAGCGGACTTCGTCAGATTTTCCCTCATTTGAGGGGTTTTTGATTGTGGGGACGCTCTTCCCTGCAGGCGCAAGCCCTTGCAGTTAATTACGCTACCGCATCGCGGTAACCACTTTCTCCTTCTCCAAATGATCACATCGTGTCATGGGTGTTTATTTTGTTTTTGGTTGCCCATGGATTGTATACGGAGACAAATTTATGTTGTCGCCCGTAGGGCGTGGATTAGTCCAAATCCGTATTTTCTTAGATTTGGGTTTGGAGTTGGGTTTAAGGACGCGTTAGTCTCATTTGAGACCAAGATCAATTTAAACGTTTGTTAAGAATACGTTAGTCTAATTTTTAGACTAAGATCAACATAACGATTTGTTAAGGATACGTTAGTCTAATTTCTAGACTAAGATCTGTTGGGATTCCTCAGCACCTAGCCTAGGGTTTGCAAGTATCACACATGCCACAACAGAAACTAAAGGGGGTGCTAAGCAATCAAACTAAAGATCATACTAGAAAACTAGGGTAACAAAACTTGTAAATCAACATTACAAAGAGAAGTGAATGAAAATACAACCTTTGTAGATCCGGTCCTTCACTTCTAAAGCTCCGTGTTGACGTCCTTTCGCTGCAATCATCGTAGTCCCGAACTCTAGAATGGATTTCCCAGGAGAAATGATCAAGCTAGCTCGTTGACTTCGAAGCCGAAGATGATCTACGTCGAGGTGACTCAAACTCAAGCTCCCTTTTCTCTTGGTCAAGAACTTTATGAAGAGAACACCCTAAACTAAATGGCAAGTAGTAGAGGATGATGAAATAGGAAATGGGTTCACTTTAGATTTTGATTTCTCACTTTATTTCTTCACTTAAAAAAATCTAGCAATCTTTTTCTTTTGGATGAAGAAGAAGAAGAAGCAAGAATGAAAATGAGAAAAGAATAATGATTAATTATGCAACCATGGGTGAGTTAGTATCATCCACTAACCTTTGTAGAGACTAAACCATGGTTTAAGCTAATGGTTTGGTTAATAAATATCTTTAGTAAGACAAAATAAGTGGACTTGGTCAATGGATGCTTCAAGCTTCATGAAGCTTCAAGCATGACAAAGTGCACACTAATTTTGAATTACAAAATAAATATAAACCCTAACCATTATCTTAAATATGGTGTAAGTCATACACACACCCAAGTTTGCATGTATAATCAAGCATGAGACAATCATGTACACAAACATATATTACATATACATTATGTGCACATCAAGTGAGAAAAACAATCTTAAGTGAACCAATACTAGTTAATGTAAAGTAATATATCAAATATATAATTATACATTAAATCATTAAATCAACACTTGATTTAATGATCCGGTCATATCGCATATAACCGACTAATATCTAGTGTATCAATATATCGAATCAACACTTGATTCGGTAACCCGGCTATATCACATATAACCGACCAATGATACAAATCGTGAGAATAGAATACAGTATTACATACTCGTATTATTCTTAGTCCCGCACATATCTCATATGTGCTCCTATTTCGTTTCGCTTGAGCCAGGAAAGCTCTGTGTAGGACTCTAAAGACTCGTCAATACGCCGGAAGTAGGTGGTGATCATATCAGTCACCCACAAGCCGCAAGCGGTTTGCTAAACGTAACGGCCACCCGGGTATTGAGTGATCAGAAGATCAACGAGCAATCCTGCTCACACTCCTGCGAATCCAATCGGTAACACTTACCGCACAGTCCGGTCTGTTCGTCTGATATGTCGCATATCTCGCCTATGGGTGGTAAACGTCAGACCCCAGTAGCTTGATAAGTCATGCCGATGTAAGGTCCATAACGAGCGTGAAACTACTGATAACACTTACCAGTAAATCACATCAATCCTGACCAGGGATTTCCAGTTATGGCCAGTCGAGCATAGCGCAATATCAACCCCCAATCTTGGGAGAGACGAATCCCCTCCTATCGCTCATTGCCTCCACGTGACTCGGGACTGTACCAAAAAACCACCTATTTGCACGACTCAGTAGAGCCGTGGTAGGGTGGAAATCAAAGCACAGAGAGAGACACACAAGACTCTATGACGATCTTAGGTCAACAGACTAAGCTGTACCAGTGTCACCAGAGAACTGCCATCTGACGTGAGGTATAATACCATCTGGGAGTTCTCGGCGAGTCCGTTCAGTGTACCCAGTCTCCACTGAGCACCCGCATACCATCTCTAATGTCAAACACCAATGGATATGGGATCATCTATCGCCCATCACATGGGTCGAAAAGATATATGCTAGTCTACTCTGGAATATCGATACCCCGTCTCGATATTCCCATGACTAGGAACATTGAAGGATGCACTCATGGACTGCCCATGCCCCACTAGTATGATCTGCATTATAATCCTGGAAGTCGAGTACACATCCTAAGGGCTTTATCAACATGTAACAGAGAGACAATAAGTGTACATGTTAAGATAAAGAGCAACTAGATAGCGTACTATCATGTCGAGCAAGAAAGTCCTCCCTATATATGTCCCAGCATCCACTACAATATACATCTCATGTACAGTAATGGCCTCTAGGGTATACATATAACTAACAATCTCCCACTTGCACTAGAGCCATCATATAGCAGTGGTTGTAGTATCTCATACTCAACCATCCCATAAAAATCTCTCTCTGGGAAAAGGCCTTTGTGAGTGGATCCGCCGTGTTGTCCTCTAAGTCTACTCTCCTAACCTCGATCTCCCTAGAGATTAACCATCTTCATGATCAGCTAATACTGCCTCAGAATATGTCTGGGTCACTGATGGGACCGGGGTTCCTAGGCCAAAGTCACACCTCCATTGTCACACAACGGTAGGAATCTTGTTCTCATGAACAAATATACACCCAAACTGCCACTTTGGTAGCATCTTTGATAGCGATGTCACCAGCCTTTATCGTCTAGTTTGCCACGGTATCTAGCTTGGAACTCTTCCAACATACCGTTCCTCCACTGAGGGTAAAGACAATGCCTATGACTGACATTCAGTCATCCTTACCACCCTGGAAGTTATCTAATGATTCTCCCCAGGATCGATTGATACTATCTCACTATACTTAGTGAGAATCCTAACATCCACTTAGATCTATCTCATAGATCCAAAAATCCAGGATTTAGGAGGTATCACCTTGATCTTATATGAAGAATCCTTGTGATAAGAGGAGATTGACCGTGCGTAGCATAGGAAACTCTTTTCCTATCAAGAGTAAGTCATCCACATACAGTATAAGGAATTCCACCATACTCTCTACTACCTTTTTGTATATACAAGGTTCATCTACCATTTTGATGAAGTCAAACGCTTTGACTACCGCATCAAAACAGACGTTCCAACTCCGCGATGCCTGCTTTAATACATAAAGCAACTTGTACATATTTCCGCTGCTCCCACAGTCTACGAAGCCCTCTGGCTGTGTACTTATAGACGTTCTCTTCTAAATCATTATTTAGAAAAAGAAGTCATGACACCCAACCACCAGATATCGTAGTCATGGTATGTAGCAATGACAAGTAGGATCCGGATGGACTTAAGCACAGCCACTGGAAAAGGTTTCATCATTATCTACGCCTGGTCGATGACGAGAACCTTTAATAAGTCTAGCTTTGAAAGTCTCAACTTTTCCATCTATACCAAGTAATCTTCTCAAGATATACTTGCTCCTGATGGGGATTTAACCCTTCAGATATAGCAACCAAAGTCCATACTTTGTTGGTGTACATGGATTCCATCTCAGATCGCATAGCATCCAGCCATTCTTACAGAGTCCCTACTCTTGATGGCCTGCTCGAAACTAGTTGGGTCATCATCTCATGATGCAATCCTCGCTCCCACTGTCATCGAGAAACCGAAGTATCTCTCAGGCGGATGAGGAACCCTGCCAGATCGGCGGAGAGGCTGAGGTTCGTCGGGAACTATTGAATCTTTATTCAATAGGTATGCAGCTTCACAAGTGCATAACCCCAAAAGGAAATAGGTAACTCAGTAATACTCATCATAGAGTGCACTATATCTAATAAGGTGCGATTGCTCCGCCCCGATACACCGTTGTGCTGTGGTGTATACGGAGGAGTAATGCTGAAAAAGAATCTCATTCTCTTTTAGAATAGTCCAGGATCTGTATGCCTAAATATTCTCCTCCCTGATCACATCAAAGGACATAATACTTATACCTGTATTGGTTCTCTACTTCTGACTTATATTCTTTGAATTTCTCAGAAGGTTCAGACATGTGTTTCAACAAGAACATGTGTCCGAATCTTGAGAAATCATCAGTGAATGTAAGGAAGTATAAAGAACCGGTCCTGGTATGGTTAGACTGGGGACCTACATATATCATCATGTATCAGTCCCAAGAGTTCACCAACCCTTTCTCTGTTTCAAGTAAACGGAGCTATGGTCATTTTATCTTTGTGACATGACTGGCAAGTTTCATAAGATGTAAATTCAAACTAATTTAAATATGCATCTTAATGTAACTTAGCTAGTCGGATCGCATTGATATGACCTAGTCTACAATGCCTCAAGAAGGATTCGTTCATTTCTGAATTCTCCCTCTTGTGTGTGTTCTGTACATAAAGAACTGTGGTTTGATTTAGAATGTATATGCTTTTAGATAACGTGCCTGAACCGATCAACTCTTGATATAGGAAATGTTCAAAACATTATCCAACAATACAAAATTATATCCTTCTTTACTAAATAAAAAGATTGATATGATGTTGTATATCAGGTTCGGTATCTAATAGCATTCATTCAGAATCAATGTATTTGGTAATACAGGGTGATAACTGCCAACACCTTGCTGTAGCAATTGCACCGTTTCCAACTCTTGAAATTTTATCACCTGTTCTCAGTTCTTTACCTATCTCTAGCCCATGTAACATATTACATATATGGGATCCTGATCCGGTATCAAATACTCATGATGTAGAGTATACTGAGAAACAGTTCTATGTAATGAACACACCCAAAGAAGATGCATCATCATGCACTTTCTTCGTTTGGGCGGTATGGGAATCCTGGTATTCCCCTAATTCTTGCTCGGTCTTATAACAATTATAAGTTGGAGCAGGACCAACGTTTCCCAGCTCAGTATAACAAGCGAGTTCGGTCAATACATCCATATTATTATCTTGATTAAGACGTGACATGGTCGCTACCTGGAGAGAGAGAGAAGAAAACACTCTGCGTACGCTCTTGCAAGATTAAGTTGGTTATATTTTATCTAATCAGGATGGCTCCCACTATTTTTATCAAATCTTCCTTCAAACCTTAAAAGGAAAGACTAGCCGGGATTAATTACACCCTACAAGTTCGCCAATCTTTCATCCAGGCCAGTGCCGGTACTTTGAGGGAGATTCCCCGTGCTTACGCACGGACCTAGTTAAAATAAATCTCGTTTTCCCAGGGACGTAACCCCGTTGACACCTTTCTAGACACCTACTTGATCGGCTAATTGTAAAGTGCAAAACTCTCTCACGAGTAACAATTACTCGCAGTGGGTATCAGGATCCAACTGTTATATATAAGGTATGCAATCTCATTGCAAGTTTCAACACTTGAAACTCCTGATAAAGGTTTTTACCCCTAGTACTTATGACCTTAACTATGGTCAACAAATCATAAGCACTAGTCAAGCTCTACCCGTCATTTCGTGATTAATTAGACCCACCCACATGACCCTTAACTAAGGTCAACAAAGTCACGTGACTGTCCTAACTAATTGCATCATATGCTGTGTAGGAAGACATCAATTAGCTACCGTACACTGTGCCTTAACTAAGGTCAACAAACACAGCACGAATATTAAGTACTCTACTTTCTAAAATGGCGGAGGGTTGTGGATGGTTTTTAAGAAAACCTTTAACGCTTTGAACTTGATCTCGTTGCACAATCAAATGATTTTAAATGGAGTGTTTTTGAGGCTTTTTCTAGTTTCGCTAAAGAGGTCACTCCCGGTGAAGGGATCTCGGCTCTTTCCTCGTCGAATGAGGTGCAGGATATTCACAATACCACTGTGCAAAGCAAGAACTAGAAAAGCAATCAAAAGACAAAACCGAGGGTTGTAGCATCTGCTAGTTATTGCTAAAGAGGTCACTCCGGGTGAAGGGATCTCGGCTCTTTCCTCGTCGAATGAGGTGCTGGATATTCTACAAGGAATACCGCTATGTAAAGCAATAACTATAGCTACCTAATTTTTGAAATTCGATTCCACAACATCTTTTAGGTTTATTTTCTTTCATTAATCTTATTAATGAATGTCCCATCATTTAAGTTACCTAAACATCACAGATAAATACAACGTACGCTTATGCCATCCACATTCGCCTCGATGTCCCGTCATGCACCGTTAGGTTAGATAACTAAAGGCAGAGCGGGGCAGGGCTAGCGTGGGTGTAAAACATAAGCAACATCTATATAATATATCATATATACTATATACAGTATCTATCTCAACATATCAAATGATAACATCACATATATCGCAGCAGAAAACAACATATGAAATATTGGATATACTAGGATGTCCGTATTTTATATTGAGATTGTATAAAACACGGATTCCACGGCCGTGATGAATAGCCAAACCCACATCCCTAGACCCCTACGAGAGCGGCAAGCAACCCTACCAATTCTAGAGTTAGGAGACCCGGACTCGACTCCTCGAGATGGTCTCCCACTGGACTCTAGAACCCGGTTACTTGTGCTCCCCTCTTTGGGTCTATCCTAATGCGGAAAAATAAATAATATACATCAACGGTGACATCTTCCTCAACCCGGAAGTGCCCCAATAAAAGAATATTACATACAAGTTTTTACATGAATGAAAATGAAAAACACTCATCACATAAAAAAACCCCGGCTATTCAAACACGACGATCCAATATAATATATCCAGCAACACATAACATCACATGTCATCAACGTAAGTAAATATACGTATCCCAATTGTCGTTGACGTATAGCAATGAAACCAGCGATACTCCACATATTACATTTACGGTCACAGAAAAGAAAAGGAAAATTACAACAGTTGGAATCAGCAACCACCTTAGACATCATAAACCCGTAATATCTCATATTGCGGATTTCATGCCTAACAATATGAATTCCTTAGATATAGCATGCCTAACAATTATAAATCCCGCATTTTAGTCTCGATATTGAAAACACTTTCCAATAATCATTAGGGCAATTCAACAAGATTTCCGACATCCCGATCGAATGCTCATCGGAAACGTTAGTAGACGGCCGCACCCCCCGATACCGACGATGAAGTGCATTTAGGCGGAACACCAAAGCCGCGAGCACCCGGACGGATGCGTTTTGGCAACGGAGTTCTCCTACAGTCACTTGGTCGGGGTTATGAGGCGTGGCTATCTAGTAATGTTACCCGGCGAGTATCCGAATTCATAAAGTGATTGCGACGGACTTTTGATCGCATCAAAATCCCGTGGCAACCGATCAAATGAGACTAAATTGCTAGACTTACAAAATTCAAATGTTGTTGATTCTAAGTATTGTATCACAATATACTAGACGATGTTAAACGTTTTGAGCGAATTAAACAACACCCTCATCTCCTAATGAGCTCAACACTTGAGCAAAATTAAAGTACCCAAAACGTGCCACAGTACCTATGATCCAGCCATAAAAGGGTCAAACCAATGCCTCACCTATGACACCGTGGAACTACGGCAAACCATAGGGTTCAAGCCGCGGTTCCGAGGGCATAGATCGAGTTAAGCTTTATGTTCTTCTAAAGGGTCCATAAAGTTACTTGCACGAACATTGAATATAATTAACTTAGAAAAATTCCAACACTTGGAAATTTCAGAGGGGGACATGGGGTGATGTTTGAAGATCGATCGAACTGTTAAATATAGCCTAGGTTACCATCACAATGTTAAATTTTACGACTACGAAACACTTCGTTTTGGTCCTATAGCAAAATTTACATCACATGAAAATTTGGACCAAGCAAACAATACCTGAAACCCCAAAATACACACACCAGAGCAAAAAACAAAAACGATGCACAGAGGAGCATGCAGGGCTGGCCTCCCCGATTTTTGAGGGAGAGTGCTCGGTTGAAATCCGAGCACATGGTCTCGTTTTTGCTCTGTGCACTATAGGTATCACATACATTACTCTGCACTTGTTTGCAAAATTTTTATAAAACTTTTGAAAATCAACAGAGAGCAATATGTGCAGGGTTCCAGAAATTGTGTGTTTACGGATTTGTTCCGTTTCTGTATTAATCTAACATCGTCTAGATTTCTAGTTAGGCTCTGATACCATGTTGGGATTCCTCAGCACCTAGCGTAGGGTTTGCAAGTATCACACATGCCATAACAAAAACTAAAGGGGGTGCTAAGCAATCAAACTAAAGATCATACTAGAAAACTAGGGTAACAAAACTTGTAAACCAATATTACAAAGAGAAGTGAATGAAAATACAACATTTGTAGATCCGGTCCTTCACTTCTAAAGCTCCGTGTTGACGTCCCTTCGCTGCAATCATCGTAGTCCCGAACTCTAGAATGGATTTCCGGGAGAAATGATCAAGCTAGCTCGTTGACTTCGAGACCGAAGATGATCTACGTCGAGGTGACTCAAACTCAAACTCCCTCTTCACTTGGTCAAGAACTTTGTGAAGAGAACACCCTAAACTAAATGGCAAGTAGTAGAGGATGATGAAATAGGAAATGGGTTCACTTTAGATTTTGATTTCTCACTTTATTTCTTCACTTAAAAAAAATCTCGCAACCTTTTTCTTTTGGATGAAGAAGAAGAAAAAGCAAGAATGAAAATGAGAAAAGAATAATGATCAATTATGCAATCATGGGTTAGTTAGTATCATCCACTAACCTTTGTAGAGACTAAACCATGATTTAAGCTAATGGTTTGGTTAATAAATATCTTTAGTAAGACAAAGTAAGTGGACTTGGTCAATGGATGCTTCAAGCTTCATGAAGCTTCAAGCATGACAAAGTGCACACTAATTTTGAATTACAAAATAAATATAAACCCTAACCATTATCTTAAATATGGTGTAAGTCATACACACACCCAAGTTTGCATGTATAATCAAGCATGATATAATCATGTACATAAACATATATCATATATACATTATGTGCACATCAAGTGAGAAAAACAATCTTAAGTGAACCAATACTAGTTAATGTAAAGTAATATATCAAATATATAATTATACATTAAATCAACACTTGATTTAATGATCCAGTCATATCTCATATAACCGACTAATATCTAGTGTATCAATATATCGAATCAACACTTGATTCGGTAACCCGGCTATATCGCATATAACTGACCAATAATACAAATCGCGAGAATAGAATACAGTATCACATACTCGTATTATTCTCGGTCCCATACATATCTCATATGTGCTCCTATTTCATTTCGCTTGAGCCAGGAAAGCTCTGTGTAGGACTCTAAAGACTTGTCAATACGCTGGCAGTTGGTGGTGATCATATCAGTCACCCACAAGCCGCAAGCGGTCTGCTAAACGTAATGGCCATCCGGGTATTGAGCGATCAGAAGATCAACGAGCAAGCCTGCTCACACTCCTGTGAATCCAATCAGTAACACTTACCACACAGTCCGGTCTGTTCGTCTGATATGTCGCATATCTCGCTATGGGTGGTAAACGTCAGACCCCGGTAGCTTGATAAGTCATGCCGATGTAAGGTCCATAACGAGCATGAAACTACTGATAACACTTACCAGTAAATCACATCAACCCTGGCCAGGGATTTCCAGTTATGGCCAGTCGAGCATAGCACAACATCAACCCCCAATACCGGGAGAGACGAATCCCCTCCTATCGCTCATTGCCTCCATGTGACTCGGGACTGTACCCAAAAACCACCTGTTTGCATGACTCAGTAGAGCCATGGTAGGGTGGAAATCAAAGCACAGTGGGAGACACACAAGACTCTATGACGATCTCGGGTCAACAGACTAAGCTGTACCAGTGTCACCAGAGAACTGCCATCTGGCGTGAGGTATAAGACCATCTGGGAGTTCTCGGCGAGTCCGTTCAGTGTACCCAGTCTCCACTGAGCACCCGTATACCATCTCTGATGTCAAACACCAATGGATATAGGATTATCCATCACCCATCACATGGGTCGCGAAGATATACGCTAGTCTACTCTAGAATATCGATGCCCTGTCTCGATATTC
This sequence comes from Agapanthus africanus, assembly GCA_030015575.1. Lineage (NCBI taxonomy): Eukaryota > Viridiplantae > Streptophyta > Magnoliopsida > Asparagales > Amaryllidaceae > Agapanthus > Agapanthus africanus. The sequence goes on along the minus strand of JASDDO010000010.1, from coordinate 449,979,965 downwards.
CCATGACTAGGAACATTGAAGGATGCACTCATGGACTACCCATGCCCTACTAGTATGATCTGTATTATAATCCTGGAAGTCGAGTACATATCCTAAGGGCTTTATCAACATGTAACAGAGAGACAATAAGTGTACATGTTAAGATAAAGAGCAACCAGATAGCGTACTATCATGTCGAGCAAGAAAGTCCTCCCTATATATGTCCCAGCATCCACTACAATATACATCTCATGTACAGTAATGGCCTCTAGGGCATACATATTGTAAGTCTACGGTAGCGTCCCGGCCATCTAACAGACGCCAAATGCGGAACAAAAACTTTTAACTGGCGCTATCGTATACTATAACCCGGATCTGCCATTATTGCTAAACTAACAAACCGTAAAGAGAGTAGAAAGGTTATACCGAACGATCCGAGTCCTTCGTTCTTTAACCATCATCCCACGCTCCGTTGCGGCTGCTCCGATCTCGTCGATCTTCGATCTCCTCATCCAGGTGGCACCACGTCAACGATTCTTTAAACGGGCTCCCGCCTCTGACTCGAGGCAACTCGGTCGTCAAGTTTGCTAAAAGAGACGACCAAGATTGATGTAGAGAATGAGTAGAACACTTTATCTTGCTTCGTCCAAAGCCATGGACGAACGGTTAATGAAGTTGTCAATTAAGTCGGGTGATGGAATGAAATGAGCTATCATATTTCCATACACCCCAAAACTATCATAATCTTTTTTCCAAATGAATCATTCAAGTGTGTGTGAGAGAGAGGAAGGGGCCGACCACACTTATAGGAAGAGGGAGGTGAGGGTAGGAACAAATTGGTGACAATAAGAATGAAGCTTATCATGAAAGAATGAGTCATGTATGAACACAAAGTATGAACACAATAAATGCACCATTAAAGCAACATTAATGAACAAATGAGTTACAAGACTAATCACCTCTTCTAGAACCTTCTAGAAGCATCCACACTTATCCAAAGAAAAGATAAATCCGTATTTAACCGAATGTTAAATACGACTGATAGAAAACTGGAAACTGGCAACTTCCAAAAGTGATCCTGAAACGAATTTCAGGATAACCCCGTAACAGTATAAACATACCCGCATTTGTATTACGACCGAATACAAATGCAACTGAGACAAAGATATTATATCTACACAGTATAATACTCGGAACCGGCTTAAACCAAAGCCGACCAGTATCATCTGCCCGAAATATGACACGTATGTAAACGCACGTGTATTTTCCGAACCCTGCCATAAAACCATACGGCCTCTACAACGTTTCGCCCGAACTTGGGAAACTGTCTGTGGAGGACTCTAATGACTCGTTAGTATCCTGGCAATGGGTTTAACCACAAGCCGTCAGCGGCACTAGCTGTGCGTAACGGCTGCCCATGCACTGACCTCAAGGGAGGCCGATGAGCGAACTCATCCGGAAACCCTACTGAGCCTAACAGTGACAATGTATATACAGTCCGGTCCGTTCGTCTATGAGTATCGCATTTCTGCCTAGGGGGCTAGTAACGTCAGACCCCCAATAGCAGTATAAGTCGTATCGGAGTGTAGCCTAAAAACACCCTGAGATACTACTAGAGTACCTACCAGTAAATCTCCTGCCACGGCCGTGGGCTTTATGTAATGGCTCTCCTAGACACAGCACGATCTCACCCCTAATACCAGGAGAGACGAATCCCCTGCCGATCCGCTCGCGTGCCTCCATGTGGCTCGGGACTGTACCCAAAAACTACCTGTTTGCACGACTCCTTTAAGCCGTGGTAGGGTAGAAATCAAAACACAGTGGGAACTCACACGAGATAAATGACGACCTCAGGTCGATGAACTAACCTGTACACATGTCACCACGGACTACTATCTGACGATATGTATAATACCAACTAGCAGGTTCCCGGCGAGTCCTGTCTGGTGTACTCATAACCCAATGAGCACCTGTATACATTTTAGGTGATCCAACTGACACCAGTGGCTTGTGAGACCGGCCACCGCCCCTCGTCGGGGTCTCGACTGTATACACTAGTCTACTCCGGAGTATCGATGCCCTGTCTCGAAACTCCCACGACTACGGACCACAATTAAGGATATGCTTATAAACCACCCAACTCTCACGTATATGATCGTCATCATACTGTTGGTAGTAAAGTAAGATCCTAAGGGCTCTATCAAAGTGTAACAGTGATCAGTCACCTGAACCTGTACACGACTGATAAAGGCAAACCTACTATCATCTCGAGTAAGACTGTCCTACCGGTATAGGTCCTCCGCAATCATTGCAATCACGTACCTGCGATCCAATAATTGACTCTGAGGGCATTATATCCAACAATCTCCCACTTGCACTTAAGGCTAATTATTGCGATGTCGACTACTCACATCCCGTGTGAAACCGAACATCCAACTCCTCTACTAATCAGTTTCACAAAGACCGTTTGTAAAACTATTGTGTTCGAGAAATAGCCTCAGTGAGTGGATCCGTCCTGATGTTTCTTTCTATATCTCTCTTAATCTCAAGTTCGCGGAGAAAGCCATCTCCCGAATTGAGTAATACATGTCTTAGAATTTGTCTGGATATCTGATGGGACCTAGTTCATAAATGAACTCCAAATCCAAACTTCTTAGACTGTATCGATCACTGAACCAAATCAGTATCCTGCACCATGCCTCCCACAGTATCCTCTTGGACCAACTGTCCATAATACTGTCCCTCGTCAGAGGGAAAACTATAACTCTGACAATCACTCTGTCAGCCATGTCACCTTTGAAGCCTGGAATGATAACCGTCTCCCGAAGGAGGCTGCCGTCATCAAATCCATAGAACATCCACTTATGTTCTAAAACTGCTTCCTTATGTTTCTCCAGGATTGGATTAATACAAACTTATTGCATCTAGTGCAAAAACAACATCTGGTGTGGTACTTGACATCTCACGATTGACTCAATTGCCTAAGCAAGTGATCTTCCAATCATGCACATCCCTCTCCCCTTTAGTCTGTAAAACACCTTTAGAGAGGGTGACTCCATCACCTGCAGGTACACCACCATGCCAGGAGTCAACTATTCTAAAAACCATTAGAATACTGTCAAAGTACCCACATTAGGAAACTACCCAAATCCAGATCTAAAACCATAGATTTAGAAACCAGAATGTCAAATATTATATCCATATCCTGTCTGGAGAAACAACTGTGTGACGACCACAGTACAACCGATCATAGTATAGGAATTTTACTTCCTACTCTGTGTATGTTATCCAGATACCATGACATCACACCCTACTACCTTCTTAACAGATCCATCCCTTATTCTGATGAAGTCAAACCCATGACTGTCACATCAAAATTAAATGATCTATCTCCGCTATAACTTCTCTAGTCTATAAATAGACATAAGCTACTTACCCACTATGCTTCCGCTGCTCCCACTGACTACGACAACCCTCTGGCAGAATAATATATACGTGCACTTCTAAAGCTAGTTTAGAACGACGCTATACTTAACCTCCTGCCGGGTCTCATAGTCTGGAACAACAGTAGTGTCAAGTCTGGGTAAACAAGAACCTCCCTGTTACCGTCCTTGAGTCTACCGAAGTACCTCTCGGGTGTCTGAGGTTACCCACTATATATGCGGAGTGGCTAATGGAATGTCAAACCTGATTGAATATATAGGTCCTATTAAATTTTCCGTAATCGTTTGCGGTTCTGGAATCACTTCCAGTTCTACCATACTCCCACTACTGTTTTCTGAAAAAATCCATTTTACTAAAACTGTGGCGAGTCAAGAACAATATCACTATTGATCTTCCAGATGGTAGAAAATCAACCCTCGTCATAGCCAGGGTCAACCCACAAACTGCCATTACAGAAACGTGCCCTGAGTTATCCAGAGTCTGGTTTTAAGCATAAGCCGGACAATTCCCCGTACTTTAACATCGTTAAAATATGAACCATTATATATCCAATATAGAAACTTTGGCACTTATTTAATTGGAACCAGATTCAATCATGCAGCTGTCTCAAGTGCATAACAACTCAATGGAAAGAGGCTAATCAGCATTACTCAACTTAGGAATACATCCAATTATGAGTAACCCGAAAGAGAAAAAAGTTTCTCAAAACCATTACTATCAACTGAATACCAATCATAAGAATCTACATCTTCGATCTCTTTGAAGAATCCCGATACTTGTGACACCTGGTTCTCTACTTTATTCTTATACCCACAACTTCTCAAAACTTAGACCTTGTATTTCTACGAAACACTTGTCTAAAAACTAGAGAAGTCATAAGTAAACAGAACATAGTATGAGGACCTACCCCTTTGTCCTGATGGACACTGGACAACATACAATACTCTGTACAAGTCCGCTGGGTTCAATAACTCATAACCTGTGCGTCGTAGTTTGAAAACCGTACCCTGGCGATTTCCTCAAATATCACCAATTACAACGAATTCCGATATAATGAGGATAATTACCTAATTCCCAATAACTTACTCCCACTCATCATCTGTAAAACCATACAAATATGAGAATGAAACCTGGTAAATACATACCCTTGGTGTAAGTATCTAATCGGGAAAACGGTTTTCCTTTAACAATGCACTGAAACATGAAAATGTTTCGTAGGGGTATCCTGGTATTCCTAGCAATGCCTCTTCCATAATCCAATTCATGACGTTAACCGTATATTTCATTGCCATCTCTCCAAATCCCTTTATTTGTCTTTAGTCGTTACCTTCTGTACACCTTCGTTAGGCTAAATGGTTTTCTTCCTTCCCTACCGTTCGGCACCAGCCTGTGGTTTGGAAGAAGACTATCCAGTAAGCATAATAGGTGTACCCTCCTAAACCAAGGAGTACTCGCAACTTGAGAGAAGGTGATGATAAAAGACAACTGAATAATACCTTATTCTATTTAAAGGTGAAATAGGAGTGGCGATGAAGTACGCGGTTTGGTTGTGAATGATAACAGTCGCAATTTACTTTGCTCTCTTTCTAATCCCTTTATTCTGTCTTTAGTTATTTCCTTCTGCACACCCTACTTAGGCTAATTGGTTTTCTTCATTCCCTACCTTTCGGCACCTGCCTATGGTTTGGAATAAGACTATCCAATAAGCGTAATAGGTGTACCCTCCTAAACTAAGGAGCCCTCGCAACCTGAGAGAAGGTGATAATAAAAGACAACTGAATAAACCAATTCTATTTCTCCTGAATCTTGATCCATCCTCGAAGAAGTCCCTTCGAGTTCGTATATAACCATACGATGGATCTATCCAATGGAAGTGGATGTCCGTAGTAATACGGGGTGTTCTGAGAAATGCAAAGGGTAAAAGAAGGAGAGGCAATGACTTATGCAACTCGGACAATCCAAAAGCCAGTATTTTAAGAAGGTTCGGTCAACCTGGTCACTGAGTCATAGTCTAGGGTCGGTCAAAGGTCGCTGCCAAAGAGAGAGAGAAAAGAAACACTCTGCGTGCACTTTAACCTAGATCAGAATGGTTATCACTTTATCTAATCCGGAAATCTCCCACTGTCCTGTCAAATTCTCCTCCAAACCTGAAAGAAGAATCAATCGGGATCACCCGAAGAGTAAACCAACTCATCAGTGGGAATCGGGATCCAACTCTCATCGCATGACAACGTGACGGAATCCACTCATGTTATCACACTCCAGAAGGTATGCGCATACTTGGCAAGTTTCAGTTTCTTTAGAAACTCCCGATATGATTTTTGCCCCATGCTCTTATGACCTTGACTTTGGCCAAAATGCCATAAGTCGCATGCCAAGTTCTTCCCATCATTATCTTGTCAATTTGAACCCACCCGCACATGCCCCTGACTTTGACCAATCGGCAGAACGACTGTCCCAAACCAACTCATCTATCTATGCAACAAATGAATACCCAGCAGCTACCAAACACTATGCCTTAACTTTGGCTAAAATTCATAGCTTGAATACTACTGAATACCCAAAAGAAATGACAGAGGGCTACGGCTGGTTTTTGGCGAAAAACCTTTAACGTAATGAACTTGATATCGCTGAAGGAACCTGATAGCTTTTTATAAAAATATAGTGGCGAAAACCTTTTGCTAAAGAGGTCACTCCCGGTGAAGGGATCTCGGCTCTTTCCTCGTGGAATGAGGTGCAGGAAATTCCACTGAATACCGCGATGCAAAGCAACATGTAATTGACTATAGTGAAGTTATTACCCTGACGCAAACTTCTGCCCAAGGGGTCATTCCCGGTGAAGGGATATCGGCCCTTACCTCGTCGAATGAGGTGCAGGATATTCCAACCGAATACCGTTATGCAAAGCAAAAGGAAACGTCTTTGTAATAACACTTTTTAAAATTGTTCCAACAACTCCAAATAGGTTTGTTTTCCTTTGCATTGATCAGAATCAACGCAGTCCCATCAATCAATCACACCAGAAAAGAACGAAAATAAAATGTACGTATATGCCATCCGCATTCGTCACTGGGTCTCGTCATCATCCGTTAGGTTACTTAACTAACGACAGAGCGGAGACTGGACTAGCGCGGGTGCAAAACATATACAACATCTAATAGCATATATACCAATATACAATAATCGCTCCAGGCGTGATAATATGCAACATTACAGAAAAGTAATAAGCATCCCAGAACAATACAGATAATCTGGGATCCCCGGGTTTCACAGAGCCGCTGCTGAAACCCGACGTTCCCCTGGTCGTGTGGATAGCCTGTGCAATGAAACCTAGACCCCTACGGGTGCGGCAAGTTACCCGCCAAAACCTGAAGCGAGGTAGTCCCCCACAGCATAGTGAATGGAACACCCGGCACTTTACGGAATCCGGTAAATTGAGCACCCCTCCTTGGGTCAACCTGAACCCCCTACGAGTGCGGCGAATAGTCTGCAAATTCTAGAGTGAGGCCCCTCTGCCTCTCAAAGCCATGAGATGCGGACCCGTTGCCCTCCAAAACCCGGCTATCCGTGCACTCCGTCGCGGGGTAAACCTAGTACAGAAATAAATAATAGTACAACAGGTACATCGACCTCAACCTGGTCGTGCCCCAAAAGAATATTATACAACAAGCAGTGACGGAAGTCCACATGTTGGACGCTCGTCCCGCAATATCAAATGTACAAATAAATCCAAACTGCACTACCATTGCACACTGCTATCCACCACGACAAATCCGCAACATCACAGCACAACACAGAACATCAACGTGAATGTCACGTTCGCAAACCCGTCTAAAAGAATTATAGCAATCAGACGCGGTTTACCGATCAAATGACATTCACGGTCGGAGATATAATGTAAGTATTGTAAACTAACATGTTTAAATTTCGATCGACTAAATATCACAAAGTGGGCCCCACGAACATCTGCTGCACAGTAACAAAATCTGGGCCCAAAAGATATATACCAAAAACCCCAATTTCCAAAGAAGAATCCACTGTAGAAAATTGGACCACTGATCTCACAGCTTGGCCGCGGATGCGCGGTCAAACCCTAGGTTTGACCGCGGATCCCCGGTGGTCTGGTGAGGTCACGTGACCAAATTTCTACAGAGAGCTTACAAAACCCTGCACAACTTTCTGTGATATGTAAAATAATTTTTGGACTTGATTTAAAATCGAAAGAAACTGTGAACTTGAAATTTGCGGTTTTCGAAAATCCGTTCGATCGATGTTTTAAACGCGTTAGCACAAGTTAGTAAAGCATAATGGTGAGGCTCTGATACCACTGTAAGTCTACGGTAGCGCCCGGCCGTCTAACAGATGCCAAATGCGGAACAAAAACTTTTAACTGGCGCTATCGTATACTATAACCCGGATCTGCCATTATTGCTAAACTAACAAACTGTAAAGAGAGTGAAAGGTTATACCGAACGATCCGAGTCTTTCGTTCTTCAACCATCATCCCACGCTCCGTTGCGGCTGCTCCGATCTCGTCGATCTTCGATCTTCTCGTCCAGGTGGCACCACGTCAACGATTCTTTAAACGGGCTCCCGTCTCTGACTCGAGGCAACTCGGTCGTCAAGTTTGCTAAAAGAGACGACCAAGATTGATGTAGAGAATGAGTAGAATGTAGGGTTTCTAGGCACGCTAATGAGGTCTCACAAGGCATCAACCATGCCAAATTCAAAAATTCCGGTGCCGAGAAACCCTAATACGGATCGTTAACTAGAGTTTAGGCGAAACGAAATGCTACTAAACTACTTTAGTGCTAAGTGAACGGAAATACAACCTTTGTAGATCTGGTCCTCCACCTCCATAGCTCCGTGATGAAGTCCCTCCGCTGTACCCATCGGATCCCGGACTCTCGCGGTGGTTTCATCGAAGAAATGATCGGGCTAGGTCGTCGACTTCGATGCCGAAGATGATCTACGTCGAGGCAACACAAGATCAAGCTCCAACTTCACCAAGTCAAGAAACTTGTGAAGAAAACACCCTATACTACTTGGCAAGTGGTAGAGGATGAAGAAATAGGAAGTGGGTTCACTTTAGAATTGGATTTCTCACTCTTTTTCTCAAGATGCCATTAATGGTAGCAAGCTTTCTTCTTTGTTCGAGAAGAAGAAGAAGAAGAAAAGAATATGATAAGAATAAAAAGATTAAGTTAAAAAGAAAAACCCTTCATTCTTATCATATTGCAACCTTAGTTAAGTGTAGAGAATGAACTAAGGTTAGTTGATTGGTTAGGTTTAGAAGATGAAGACAAAATGGTCATTTTTAGTCAAAGATGCATGAAGCATCAAGAAAGTTCTAAAAGCAACCATTTTGTTTTCCTTTTCTTTTAATCAAAAATGAATAGATAAATAAAAGAAATGAAACCCTAACCATTCACTAAACATAGTGTATAGCATACACACACCCAAGGTTGCATGTATCATCAAACATGATACAAACAAGTGTACAAAATATATCACATATACAATGTGCACTTCAAGTGAGAAAATCCATTTAATATGAACCAATACTAGTTAATGCTAAATAATATATCAAATATATAATTATACATTAAATCATTAAATCAACACTTGATTTAATGATCCGGTCATATCGCATATAACCGACTAGTATCAAGTGTATCAATGTATCGAATCAACACTTGATTCGGTAACCCGGCTATATCACATATAACCTGCCGATGATATAAATCGCGAGAATAGAATACGGTATCACATACACGCATTATTCTCGGTCCCGCACATATCTCATATGCGCTCCTATTTCGTTTCGCTTGAGCCAGGAAACCTCTGTGTAGGACTCTAAAGACTCGTCAATACGCCGGCAGCAGGTGATGATCATATCAAACACCCACAAGCCGCAAGCGGTCTGCTAAACGTAACGGCCACCCGGGTATTGAGCGATCAGAAGATCGACGAGCAAGCCCGCTCACACTCCTGTGAATCCACCCAGTAACAATTACCGTACAGTCCGGTCTGATCGTCTGATATGTCGCATATCTTGCCTAGGGGTGGTAAACGTCAGACCCCAATAGCTCGATAAGTCGTGTCGATATGAGGTCTATAACAGTTCGAGAAACTACTGGTAACACTTACCAGTAAATCTCAGCAACCCTGGCCAGGGATTTCCGGTTATAGCCAATCGAACACAGCGCAACATCAACTCCCTATACCGGGAGAGACGAATCCCCTCCTATCGCTCATTGCCTCCATGTGACTCGGGACTGTACCCAAAAACCACCGTTTTGCACGCCCTCTTGGACTTGGTAAGATGGAAATCAAAGCACAGTGGGAACCACACAAGACTCTATGACGATCTCGGGTCAGCAGACTACTCTGTACCAGTGTCACCAGAGAACTGCCATCTGACGTGAGTTATAATACCATCTGGGAGTTCTCGGCGAGTCCGTCCAGTGTACCCAGTCTCTACTGAGCACCCGTATATCATCTCTGATGTCAAACACCAATGGATATGGGATCATCCATCGCCCATCTGTATGGGTCGAGAAGGTACACGCTAGTCTACTCTGGTATATCGATGCCCCGTCTCGATACACCCACGACTAGGGACCTTGAAGGATGTACTTATGGACTACCATGTCCCCACTAGTATGATCCGCATCATAGTCCAGGTAGTCAAGCACACATCCTAAGGGCTTTACCAACATGTAACAGAGAGACAATCAGTATACACGTTAAGGTAAAGATCAACCAGATAGCATACTATCATGTCGAGCAAGAAAGTCCTCCCTATATATGTCCAAGCATCCACTACAATATATATCCTATGTATAGTAATGACCTCTAGGGCATACATATAACTAACATAGAACACTTTGTCTTGTTTCGTCCAAAGCCATGGACGAACGGTTAATGAAGTTTCCAATTAAGTTGGGTGATGGAATGAAATGAGCTATGAAATTTCCATACACCCCAAAACTATCATAATCTTTTTTCCAAATGAATCATTCAAGTGTGTGTGAGAGAGAGGAGGGGGACGGCCACACTTATAGGAAGAGGGAGGTGAGGGTAGGAACAAATTGGTGACAATAAGAATGAAGCTTATCATGAAAGAATGAGTCATGTATGAACACAAAGTATGAACACAATAAATGCACCATTAAAGCACCATTAATGAACAAATGAGTCACAAGCCTAATCACCTCTTCTAGAACCTTCTAGAAGCATCCACACTTATCCAAAGAAAAGATAAATCTGTATTTAACCGAATGTTAAATACGGCTGATAGAAAACTGGAAACTGGCAACTTCCAAAAGTGATCCTGAAACGAATTTCAGGATAACCCCGTAACAGTATAAACATACCCGCATTTGTATTACGGCCGAATACAAATGCAACTGAGACAAAGATATTATATCTACACAGTATAATACTCGGAACCGGCTTAAACCAAAGCCGACCAGTATCATCTGCCCGAAATATGACACGTGTGTAAATGCACGTGCATTTTCCGAACCCTGCCATAAAACCATACGGCCTCTACAACGTTTCGCCCGAACTTGGGAAACTGTCTGTGGGGGACTCTAATGACTCGTCAATACCCTGGCAGTGGGTTTAACCACAAGCCATCAGCGGCACTAGCTGTGCGTAACGGCTGCCCATGTACTGACCTCAAGGAAGGCCGATGAGCGAACTCATCCGGAAACCCTACTGAGCCTAACAGTGACAATGTATATACAGTCCGGTCCGTTCGTCTATGAGTATCGCATATCTGCCTAGGGGGCTAGTAACGTCAGACCCCCAATAGCAGTATAAGTCGTGTCGGAATGTAGCCTAATAACACCCTGAGATACTACTGGAGTATCTACCAGTAAATCTCCTGCCACGGCCGTGGGCTTTGTGTAATGGCTCTCCTAGACACAGCACGATCTCACCCCCAATACCGAGAGAGACGAATCCCCTGCCGATCCGCTCATGTGCCTCCATGTGGCTCGGGACTGTACCCAAAAACTACCTGTTTGCACGACTCCTTTGAGCCGTGGTAGGGTAGAAATCAAAGCACAATGGGAACTCACACGAGACAAATGACGACCTCAGGTCGATGAACTAACCCGTACACATGTCACCAGGGAACTGCTATCTGACGATATGTATAGTACCAACTAGCAGGTTCCCGGCGAGTCCTGTCCGGTGTACTCATAACCCAATGAGCACCTGTATACATCTTAGGTGATCCAATTGACACCAGTGGCTTGTGAGACCGGCCACCGCCCCTCGTCGGGATCTCGACTGTATACACTAGTCTACTCCGGAGTATCGATGCCCTGTCTCGAAACTCCCACGACTAGGGACCACAATTAAGGATATGCTTATAAACCACCCAACTCTCACGTATATGATCGCCATCATACTGTTGGTAGTAATGCAAGATCCTAAGGGCTCTATCAAAATGTAACAGTGATCAGTCACCTGAACCTGTACACGACTGATAAAGGCAAACCTACTATCATCTTGAGTAAGACTGTCCTACCAGTATAGGTCCTCCGCAATCATTGCAATCACGTACCTGCGATCCAATAATTGACTCTGAGGGCACTATATCCAACACATATAACTAACAAGATCTACTTAACAGGATCGTTTAGATCCAACAAAAAAGCATTTGGACTCTATTGTTTTAGTTTATGAACTTTGCAGTCCATTGTTAGTTTAAGAACATTACGGTCCAAGGTTAAGGACATTATAGTCCATGGGCTTAAGGACCCCACTGTCCAGGGTTAAGGACATCATAGTCCATGGGTTTAAGGACCCCACAGTCCGGGGTTAAGGACATCATAGTCCATGAGTTTAAGGACCCCACAGTCCATGGAATGTCTAGTTGTCGGGACCCATCACCTCTCTGAAGGCGTTGAAGGATTACAACGACAAATATCAGAGGAGTGAAGAGATGTACCCTTGAACCAATTTTGGTTGGGAGATCTGTAGTCCAATTGGGACTAAGATCTGAGATTTATGAGCATATGGGCTCAATTAATCTGAATGAGGGATTTATGGCCAACTTGGGCTCGGCCCACTCAGTTAAGATGTTAAACATTTGACAATGCTGAGTATTGATTTGGGTTCTGATAGCCTTTCTGTCTTTTATTGAATACTTGGTATTCATTATAGCTCTAGGGATTCATTTAAAAAAAACGTTTATGTTCTATCAGCGCACACGTGAGGAACACGTGGCGTGCTTGGCGCTAGCGCCAGTTAATGAGCGTAGTGCGCTATTTTGGAGCGGTGAGGCGCTGCAGCGCTGTGCGCTGTATTTGGAGCGCTGAGGCGCTCCTGTTAAGTAGCGCATACGTGAGGAGCACGTGGCGCGCTTGGCGCTGTGCGCCAGTCTTGAGCGCAGAGCGCTTCTTTAAATTTGGAGCGCTAAGGCTCTTTTAAATTAGGAGCGCTAAGGCTCTGCAGCAATTTGTGCTAGATGTGGAGCGCTGAAGCTCTTTTAAATTAGGAGTGCTAAGGCACTTCGGTTAAGTAACGCACACGTGAGGAGCACGTGGCGTGCTTGGCGCTGTGTGCCAGTCTTGAGTGTAGAGCGCTTCTTTAAATTTGGAGCGCTAAGGCTCTTTGATTAGGAACGCTAAGGCTCTTTTAAATTAAGAATGCTAAGGCTCTTCTTTTATGCAACTTTGATCAATTCTGCGCTCTGAGAATTAAATTCTCTCTTATAAGAAACTTTGTCTCAGGGTTCTAAGAACAAAGTTCTTATTTTATAGGAGATGTTTCAATCTCTAATTTTGGTGAAAGGCTTTGCCTTTATGGATCTGTGATCCTAAGAGAACTGAATTATTCTCCCCCTTTTTTATAATGAGATGTTCATGATCTCTTTTGTAAAAAGACCTTAGTCTTATAGATCTATGATCTGTGAAAAGAATTATGTTCTTCTTCTTATTCTTTGTAATGAGACACTTTGATCTCTTTTTGTGAAAGACCTTGGTCTTTTAGATCTATGATCTTAGAAAAGAAGTAAATTCTTCTTTTAATATGAGGTGATTTCATCTCTCTGTTTATTTACCTTGAGGAAATTCTTCTTCTTTTGAGAGCTTGCTCTTTGTCTTTGAATTTTTTTCAAAGTTTATAGGGGGGTTCCTTTATCTGAGACTTGAAGTCTTGGGGCCTTTATATAGGGCAAGGCTGATTTGTTCAATCAGTTGTAGAGATCTTTTCTCTAATTGATTTGGGGATGTCTCCCCTGTTGGATCTTTGATCCAAGGGCTTCTGATTTACAGAAGGCAATCTTCTTTTTTTTTTTTAACAAGATTGGGAAATCTTTCCCCACACAGAATTTATTCTGTATTTTAGTGATTTTTAATCACCGCTGGATCATTGATCCGACGGTGCTCTGATTTACAGAGCACAATCTTTTTGTTTGGAAAGATTTTGAGGAATCTTTCCTTAACAGAATTTTATTCTGGTCAATTGATAATTTTTAATCATGTTCATTGGATCTTTGATCGAACGGTTGGGAAAATTTAGTTCCAGCGCTAGCGCTCCCGTGCTTTGCACGTGGTGCGCTGCTTAGAGTGCAGCGCACTTAGTGCTAGCGCTTACGTGCTCTGCACATAGTGCGCTGCTTAGAGTGCAACGCTCTTAGCGCTCGCGCTCATGTACTTTGCACGTGAGCGCTGCCTCAGAGACTTTGACTCTCTCAGCGCTGGCACTGCTATGAAGCGCTGCTTCATTTCAAAATTTGAAATTTTGAACAGAGCTTTATTGGGGGAAACATTTATTTTATCAATGTGACATTTCTAGTAAATAAAAAAACCTAATTTCATAATATATGGTATTTATTTGTAATATTGGAATTGTATGGTATTTTCCTGTAAATGAGATGTCTTTCTTGAATTTAGAATATTATAAATATTAAAAATAGATATTGTGATATTAATTTTATATATATATATATTTATTTATTTATTTATTTATTAAAAATATAAGTTTTATATATAATACAAATCATATTTTCTAAAGAAAATTGTATTTTTAAATCTTTCGAGATCGTATGCTCCTTGCGGAGGTCAGCATCTCACTCTACTAGGCCTGAGGATGTGCGATAATCCGCACCATACCGAACGGGTTCCCCAAAATGGGTTGTAGAGGCGCAATTGCAAAGATTTGTTAAAATACACATCTTGTAGAAAAATGTTTTTATAAGTCGGAGGTAGTTATGTGTAAAGTCGTATTTTTCCCAGATCTATGTTCCCAAATTTCATCGTGCTATATTACATATGTGTGTTGTGAGGAGGTACTGTAAGTGCACGGCGGCGCCCCGGCCGTCAATCCGACGCCGGAATGCGGAAGCGGTAATAAACTTTACTTTTGCGGACTTTGCAAACCGGCACCACCGCGCACTAAACTCCGGATCGTAACCATTAACAAGTCTAAGCTACTAACAAGAAAGGAAAGAGATGTACCGACTGATCCGAGTCCTCCGGTCTTCATCTCCACTCCGATCTCCTCGCGGGATCTCCGTCCGTCTCCTCCTCGTCGGAAAGGGCACCACATCGCCTGTAGCTTTTACGGGCTCCCACCTCAATACCGAGGCAACTCGGGCGCGAAGCTGGCGAATCGACGCGTCCAAGATTTGCTGTAGGAAGTAGTGTAGAATACGCTTTGTCTCACTGGGGTTTATAGTTGCCTTGATGGAGGAATGGTCTAAAGAAAATTGGTGCTTTCAATTTTCTAGCAAATGGAATGAGATGGATGATTAATTTCTTTCACCAAAATGATAACTCTCATTTTTCTCTCCTCCTCAAAATAGTGGCCGGCCATGACTTCTCTTGAAATGGTGGAGGGAATGAAACAATATAAAGCAAGAAGGGAGGTGATTGTAGGAACAATCAAGAGGTGACCACAAACAAACATACACCATGCTTACACCTTACATCAAAACCATACCCACATTAATGCAAGTAATGGTGCAAAGATAATGAAGCTATCATAATCAATACTTTTGCAAGAAACCCCCTCCACAAAAGTTATTTGCACAATTGCAAATAACCCCCTCCATCGGAAAAGTCCGGCCGGGAAAGAACAAAGGAAAACCGGCCGGAACGGAATGCAAACTGGCAACTCCAGAAAACTGGTCCCGTAATAAATTACAGGAAAACCCCGATACTGTGCATACACACCCGCATCTGTATTCCGTCCGGATACAAATGCAAAGAGACAAAATCTACACTGTACTAAACTAGGACCGGCTTAAACCAAAGCCGGCTAGTAATATCCGTTCGATCCTGATCCGTGCAATACCGCACGTATCTGATCGAACCCTGCCATATATCCATACGGCCACTAGTACAAACTGTCCGATCCTGATCCGTGCAATACCGCACGTATCTGATCGGACCCTGCCATATCTCCATACGGCCTCTACAGCGTTTCGCCCGAAAGCTGAGTAACTGAAAGTGTGGGGGACTCTAAAGACTCGTCAATACTATGGCTATGGATTTAACCACTAGCACGTCAGAGGTATAAGCCAATATGTGACGGGCCACCAGCTATTGACTAAAAGGGACGTCGATGAGCGAACTCATCCTGACACCCTACTGAGCCTGTCAGTGACAATATCCGTACAGTCCGGTCCGTTCGTCTACGAGCATCGCATGTCGGGCCTAGGGGGTGGGTAAAAGTCAGACCCCCAAAAGCGGTACAAGTCGTGTCGGAGTGTAGCCCAGAACACCCTGAGATACTACTGGAATACCTACCAGTAAATCTCCTGCCTTGGCCAAGGACTTCGTGTAATGGCTCTCCTAGACACAGCGCGACCTCACCCCCAATACCGGGAGAGACGAAACCCCCGAAGATCCGCTCACTGCCTCCATGTGGCTCGGGACTGTACCCAACTAAAACCTGTTTGCACGACTCCTTTGAGCCGTGGTAGGGTAGTAATCAAAGCACAGTGGGAACTCACACGAGACAAATGACGATCCCCAGGTCGATGAACTAACCTGTACACATGTCACCTGGGAACTGCTATCTGACGTCAGGTATAAGACCAACTAGCATGTTCCCGGCGAGTCCTGTCCGGTGTACTCATAACCCAATGAGCACCTGTATACATCTTAGGTGAACCAACTGACACCAGTGGCTTGTGAGACCGGCCACCGCCCCTCGTCGGGGTCTCGACTGTATACACTAGCCTACTCTGGAGAATCGATGCCCTGTCTCGAATCTCCCACGACTAGGGACCTTTTAAGGATGTGCTAATAGACTCCAGCTCTCACTTATATGATCGCCCTCATACTGCCGGCAGTCAAGCAAGAATCCTAGGGGCTCTATCAACGTGCAATAGCGACATGTCATGTCACCTAAAGCAGTACACGATGATAAAGGTAAACCAGATAGCAAACTATCATCTCGAGTAAGACTGTTGTACCGGGATAGGTCCTCCCTCAATCATTGCAATCACGTGCCTGTGATCCAATAATTGACTCTGAGGGCACCATCTCCAACAATCTCCCACTTGCACTCAAGGCTAATTATTGTGATGTCGCATACTCACAGCCCGTGTGATACCGAACACCCAACTCCTCTACTAGTCAGTCTCACAAAGCATGTTTGCGAAACTCTTGCGTTCGAGGAATAGCCTCAGCGAGTGGATCCGCTCTGATGTTTCTTTCTATGTCTCTCTATATCTCAAGTTCGCGGAGAAAACCATCTCCCGAAATGAGCAATACCTGTCTTAGAGTGTCTGGATGTCTGATGGGACCGAGCTCATAAATGAACTCCAAATCCAAACTTCTTAGACTGTATCGTCAACTGAACTTAATCAGTATCCTGCGCCATGCTACCCTCAGTATTTCCTTGGACCACCCGTCCAAAATACTGCCCCTCGTCAGAAGGAAAACTATAACTCTGACAACCTCCTTGTCGTCCATGTCACCTTGGAAGCCTGGAATGATAACTGTCTCCCAAATGAGGCTGTCGTTATCATATCCCTAGAACATTCACTTATGTTCTAAAACTGCTTCCGACTGTTCCTCCAGGATTGGATCAATATCAACTTATTGCATCTAGTGCAAGAACAACATCTGGTGTGGTACTTGACATCTCATGATTGACTCAATTGCCTAAGCAAGTGATCTGCCAATCATGCACGTCCCTCTCTACTTTAGTCTATAAGACACCTTTAGAGAGGGTGACTCCGTCACCTGCAGGTACACTACCATGCCAGGAGTCGTCCATTCTAAATACTCTTAGAATGCTGTCTAAGTACCCAGATTGGGAAACCACCCAAATCTAGACCTAAAACATTAGATCTAGTAACCAGTATGTCTGATATTAAGTCCAAGTCCCATGTGGAGAAAACACTGTGTGACGACCAAAGTATAACCGATCGTAGTATAGGAAAATCACTTCCTACTACCTTCTCAACAGATCCATCCCCTATTCTGATGACGTCAAACCCATGACTGTCACATCAGAAATAGATGATCTATCTCCGCTATATCTGCTTTAGTCTATGAATAGACATAAGCCTGATGTCCACCAATGCTTCCGCTGCTCCCACTGACTACGACAACCCTCTGGCAGAGTCATATACACGTACACTTCTAAAACTAGTTTAGAACGACGCTATACTCATCCTCCTGCCGGGTCTCGCAGCCTGGAACAACAACAATGGCAAGTGTGGGTAAACAAGAACTTCCCTGTCACCGTCCTTGAGGCTACCGGAGTACCTCTCGGGTGCCTGAAGTTACCCACCTTATCTGCGGAGTGGCCAATGGAATGTCAAATCATATTGAATCTTTAGGTTCCTTATCAAATCTTCAGTAATCGTTTGCGGTTCTGGAATCACTTCCAGTTCTACCATACTCCCACTGCTGTTTTTGAAAAATAACCATTTCATTTAAAATGTGGCGAGTTAAGAACAATATCACTATTGGTCTTCCAGATGGTAGAAAATCAACCCTCGTCATAGCCTGGGTCAACCCACAAACAGCCATTACAGAAACGTGCCTTGAGTTATCCAGAGTCTGGTTTTAATCATAAGCCGGACAACTCCCCGTACCTTAACATCGTTAAGATATGAACTGTTCTATATCCAATATAGAACCAGAGGCACTGATTTAAATGAACCAGATTCAAATCATGCAGCTATCTCCAGTGCATGTCAACTAAATGGAGAGAGGCCGATCAGCGTTACTCAACTTAGGAATGCTTCCAATTATGAGTAACCTGAAAGAGAAGCAATTTCTCTTTATCATTACTATCAACTGAATACCATACACAAGTATCTACATCTTCGATCACCTTGAAGAATCCCGATACTTGATACACCTGGTTCTCTACTGTATTCAAATACCTATAACTCCTCAAAACTTAGACCCTGTGTTTCTACGAAACACGTGTCTAAGAACTAGAGAAGTTAAAAGTAAACAGAATATAGTATGAGGACCAACCCCTCTGTCCTAATAGACACTGGACAACATACAATACTCTGTACAAGTCCGCTGAGTCTAACAACTCTTTCACTGTGTATCGTAGGTTGAAAACTGTACTTTTGGTTAAGAAGAATTACACCGCTGTTTAATGCTCCTTACCTAACCATCTACTGATATAGGTAAATGTCATCGACATAATATCAAAAGGTATATCTCACTCTATAAAAATAGACGTACAGATATATCAATTTGAAATTGGTGCACAACAGCGGATATTCAAAACCAAATATTTGCCGACCGGCAAACAACCCAGGTGGCTTCCTCAAATATCACCAATTCCAACGAATCCTGATATAATGAGGATGATCACCCAATTCCCAATAACTTACTCCCACTCATCATCTGTAAAACCATACAGATGTGAGAATCATACCTGGTAAATACATACCCTGGAGCAAGTGTCAAATCAGGAAATCATTTTTCTTTTAACAGTACACAGTTGAACTGAAACATTGAAATGTTTCGATGGGGTTTCCTGGTATTCTTAGTAATGCCTCTACCATTATCCAGATTCACAACTATAACCGTATAATTCTTTGCCACCTCTCCAAATCCCTTTATATGTCTTTAGTCATTACCTTCTGCACACCCCTTTAGGCCAATTGGTTTTCTTCCTTCCCTACCGTTCGGTACCAGCCTATGGTTTGGAAGAAGACTATCCAATAAGCATAATGGGTGTACTGTCCTAGTCCTAGGAGCACTCGCAATGCGAGAGAAGGTGAAGATAAAAGACAACCGAATAAACCTTATTCCTATTTCTCCTGGACCAGAATCCATCCCCGAACTGGAACAAGTTCCTTTCGAGTTCGTATATAACCATACGATGGAGTATCCAAATAAACTGTGGATCTTCGTAGTGATATGGAGTGTCCTGGAGAAATACAAAGGTGATGTGGGAGTGGTAACGAAATATTTGGTTTGGTCGTGAATATCTGTTGCAATTTACTTTGCCCTCTTACTAATCCCTTGCTTTGTCTGAACTTAATACCTTCTGCACACCATCGTTATGCTAATTGGTTTTCTTCATTCCCTACCGGTCGGCACCAGCCTAAGGTTTGGAAGAAGACAATCCAATTTGCGTAATAGGTGTACTACCCCTAAACCAAGGAGTACTCGTAACCTGAGAGAGGGTAAAAGGAAAAGACAACTGAATAATCCTATCCGTTTTCTCCAGAACCGGAAACCATCCTCGAATTCCTTCGAGTTCGTATCTAACCATACGATGGTTTTGTCCAATGGAAGTGGACGTTCGCAGTAATACGGGGTGTCCTGGAGAAAAGGGTAAAAGTAGGAGTGGCAATGAGGTCTGCAACTCTGACAATCCAAAAGCCTGTGTTAAGAAGGTTCGGTCAACTTGGTCACTGAGTCAAAGTCTAGGGTCGGGTCAATGGTCGCTGCCAAGAGAGAGAGAAAAGAAACACTCAGCGTGCACTCTAACCTAGATCAGAATGGTTATCACTTAATCTAATCTGGAAACCTCCCACTGTACCTCAAATTCTCCTCCAAACCTGAAAGAAGAATCAGTCGGGGTCACCCGAGGAGTAAACCAACTCATCAGTAGGAATCAGGATCCAACTCTCATCGTATGATAACGTGACGGAATCCGCTCACGTCATCACACTCCAGAAGGTATGCGCATATCTGGAAAGTTTCAGTACTTTTGAAACTCCCGATGTGGATTTCTGCCCCATGCTCTTATGACCTTGACTAAGGCCAACAAATCATAAGTCACATGTCAAGTTCTACCCGTCATTGTCCAGGTTAATTTGAACCCACCCGTACAAGCCCTTGACTAAGGCCAACAAGGCTATACGACTGTCCCAAACCAACGCATCTATCTATGCAGCATATGAATACCCAATAGCTACCAAACACTATGCCTTGACTAAGGCCAACAAACACAGCTTGAATACTATTGACTACCCATATGAAACGACGGAGGGCTACGAATGGTTTCTGGCGAAAACCTTTAACGTAGTGAACTTGATATCGTTGAAGGAACGGATAGCTTTTTAGAAAATATAGTGACGAAAACCTTTACTAAAGAGGTCACTCCCGGTGAAGGGATCTCGGCTCTTTCCCCGTAGAATGGGGTGCTGGATATTCATAACCGAATATCACTGTGCAAAGCAAAAGTAATCGGCTATAGTGAAGTTAATGCCCTGACGCAAACTTCTGTCCAAGGGGTCACTCCCGGTGAAGGGATCTCGGCCCTTGCCTCGTCGACTGAGGAGCAGGATATTCCAAATGAATACCACGATGCAAAACAAAAGTGAACGTCCTTGCAATAACAGCTTTTTGAAAAGTGTTCCAACAACATTAGATTAGGTTTGTTTAACTTGCATTGATCCGAATCAACGCAGTCCCACCAATTGATCACACCACAAAGAACGAAAATATACTGACGTACGTATATGCCATCTGCATTCGCCACTGGGTCCCGTCATCACCCGTTAGGTTAGCTAACTAACGGCAGAGCGGGGACTGGACTAGCGCGGATGAAAAACATATACAATATCTACTAATATATATACCAATATATAGTATTTCGCTCAAGGCGTGAATAAAATGCAACATCACAGAAATGTACAGCATCACAGAACAATACAGATATCTGGGATCCCCGGGTTTCACAGAGCCACTACTGAAAACCCGACGTTCCCCTGGTCGTGTGGATAGCCTGTGCAATGAAATCCTAGACCCCTACGGGCGCGGCAAGTCACCCGCCAAAACCTGAAGCGAGGCAGCCCCCTTCATCACCGTGAATGGACCACCCAGCACTTCACGGAATCCGGCAACTTGGGCACCCCTCCTGGGTCAACCTGTACCCCCTACGAGTGCGGCGAATAGCCCGCCAATTCCAGACTGAAGCCCCCTCCGTCCCAATGCCATGAGATGCGGGCTTGTTGCCCTCCAGAACCCGGCTATCCGTGCACCCCACCGCGGGGCAATCCTAGTACAGAAAGTAAAATATACATACACCGGGTACATCGACCGCAACCTGGTCGTGTCCCAAAAAGAATAATACAAACAGGCAGTGACGGCAGTCCACATGTCGGACGCTCGCCCCGCAACATCAAATGTACATAATACAACCGCACTGTACTAGCATTGCATCCAGGCTATCCCCCACGACCAATCCGCAACATCACAGCAAAACACAGAACATCATCGTGAAAGTCACGTTCGCAAATCCGTCTGACCGGGCTATAGCAGTTAGACCGGATTTACCGATCGAGTGACATTCACGGTCGCAGATATAATGTAAATACTGTGAAAAATGTGTTTAAAATTTTCCGATTGATCAAACCTTAACAAGTGGGCCCCCAATCAAAACTGTAGCACTCACAGAAAACCTGGGCTCAATTTTAATATTCCAGAAACCACATATCTCACTCAGAAACATACTGTAGAATTTTTGGGGGGTGAACTGTTCAAATTGCGGCGGAAGCGCGGCGCTAGCAAGGGTTTGGCCGCCCTTCCGCGGCGGTATGAACAGTTCATGCTACCAAATTTTTACAGTATACTTATATTTCCCTGCACATCATTCTGAGACAACGTGAAAAATTTTTGGACTCAAAAAAAATTCGACAGAAACTGATGTGCTTGAAATACGCGTTTTCGGGATTTTGTTCGATCGGAAACTTAAAACACATTAAACAAAGCTAGACGAAGTTAATGGCGAGGCTCTGATACCACTGTAAGTGCACGGCGGCGCCCCGGCCGTCAATCCGACGCCGGAATGCGGAAGCGGTAATAAACTTTACTTTTGCGGACTTTGCAAACCGGCACCACCGCGCACTAAACTCCGGATCGTAACCATTAACAAGTCTAAGCTACTAACAAGAAAGGGAAGAGATGTACCGACTGATCCGAGTCCTCCGGTCTTCATCTCCACTCCGATCTCCTCGCGGGATCTCCGTCCGTCTCCTCCTCGTCGGACCTCGTCGGAAAGGGCACCACATCGCCTGTAGCTTTTACGGGCTCCCACCTCAATACCGAGGCAACTCGGGCGCGAAGCTGGCGAATCGACGCGTCCAAGATTTGCTGTAGGAAGTAGTGTAGAATACGCTTTGTCTCACTGGGGTTTATAGTTGCCTTGATGGAGGAATGGTCTAAAGAAAATTGGTGCTTTCAATTTTCTAGCAAATGGAATGAGATGGATGATTAATTTCTTTCACCAAAATGATAACTCTCATTTTTCTCTCCTCCTCAAAATAGTGGCCGGCCATGACTTCTCTTGAAATGGTGGAGGGAATGAAACAATATAAAGCAAGAAGGGAGGTGATTGTAGGAACAATCAAGAGGTGACCACAAACAAACATACACCATGCTTACACCTTACATCAAAACCATACCCACATTAATGCAAGTAATGGTGCAAAGATAATGAAGCTATCATAATTAATACTTTTGCAAGAAACCCCCTCCACAAAAGTTATTTGCACAATTGCAAATAACCCCCTCCATCGGAAAAGTCCGGCCGGGAAAGAACAAAGGAAAACCGGCCGGAACGGAATGCAAACTGGCAACTCCAGAAAACTGGTCCCGTAATAAATTACAGGAAAACCCCGATACTGTGCATACACACCCGCATCTGTATTCCGTCCGGATACAAATGCAAAGAGACAAAATCTACACTGTACTAAACTAGGACCGGCTTAAACCAAAGCCGGCTAGTAATATCCGTTCGATCCTGATCCGTGCAATACCGCACGTATCTGATCGAACCCTGCCATATATCCATACGGCCACTAGTACAAACTGTCCGATCCTGATCCGTGCAATACCGCACGTATCTGATCGGACCCTGCCATATCTCCATACGGTCTCTACAGCGTTTCGCCCGAAAGCTGAGTAACTGAAAGTGTGGGGGACTCTAAAGACTCGTCAATACTATGGCTATGGATTTAACCACTAGCACGTCAGAGGTATAAGCCAATACGTGACGGGCCACCAGCTATTGACTAAAAGGGACGTCGATGAGCGAACTCATCCTGACACCCTACTGAGCCTGTCAGTGACAATATCCGTACAGTCCGGTCCGTTCGTCTACGAGCATCGCATGTCGGGCCTAGGGGGTGGGTAAAAGTCAGACCCCCAAAAGCGGTACAAGTCGTGTCGGAGTGTAGCCCAGAACACCCTGAGATACTACTGGAATACCTACCAGTAAATCTCCTGCCTTGGCCAAGGACTTCGTGTAATGGCTCTCCTAGACACAGCGCGACCTCACCCCCAATACCGGGAGAGACGAAACCCCCGAAGATCCGCTCACTGCCTCCATGTGGCTCGGGACTGTACCCAACTAAAACCTGTTTGCACGACTCCTTTGAGCCGTGGTAGGGTAGTAATCAAAGCACAGTGGGAACTCACACGAGACAAATGACGATCCCCAGGTCGATGAACTAACCTGTACACATGTCACCTGGGAACTGCTATCTGACGTCAGGTATAAGACCAACTAGCATGTTCCCGGCGAGTCCTGTCCGGTGTACTCATAACCCAATGAGCACCTGTATACATCTTAGGTGAACCAACTGACACCAGTGGCTTGTGAGACCGGCCACCGCCCCTCGTCGGGGTCTCGACTGTATACACTAGCCTACTCTGGAGAATCGATGCCCTGTCTCGAATCTCCCACGACTAGGGACCTTTTAAGGATGTGCTAATAGACTCCAGCTCTCACTTATATGATCGCCCTCATACTGCCGGCAGTCAAGCAAGAATCCTAGGGGCTCTATCAACGTGCAATAGCGACATGTCATGTCACCTAAAGCAGTACACGATGATAAAGGTAAACCAGATAGCAAACTATCATCTCGAGTAAGACTGTTGTACCGGGATAGGTCCTCCCTCAATCATTGCAATCACGTGCCTGTGATCCAATAATTGACTCTGAGAGCACCATCTCCAACAGGTAGGTCATTACCTCGTGAGTTTTCTAAGGTAATACGGTTTACAATGTTCAAGTATGTCGAAATGAAACATGAAGGTATTTTAATGTAAAAGTGGAATAAAACTTGCTACGGTTATTATTTTGATGCCAAACTTGTTCTATTATCTTCATTAATCTTTAATGGTCATGACATAAGAGTTTGGTATTATTGTATTTAAGAAAAATAGAACTTTTTAAGGAAAAACCGAATCGGAAGTCGGATTAACTCCGCTTCTGCCGGGTTTTAGTTTTGAATGATTTTAGAATATAGAAAAGAGAAAGAAATAGGGACTTACAGGTTATTTGACTAGAAGAGAGTAGGATGAAGAGGTGGGAGGTACCGCTGCATCGTTTCGTCCTCGGAATCTCCTCGAATTACCGTCGGTAGTTCGTCGGAGCTTCCCTTTTGCTAACTCCACTTGCACATAAAAGACTTGGGAATTTTCTTGAGAGTTTGGGCAGGTGTTCCCACCAAAATTTTGCCTCAAAACTTGCTCCCTTATAAAATAATAACGATAAAATAAAAATAAAAACAAAGGGAAAGCTCCATATGCAAAGCATGTAGGTACTGCCTCGGATAGAATTAAATCTTATGATGGCGCCTCACGTGCTCCTCATGCGGGCGCCTATGTGCAAAGCACAAAAAATATCTATTAAATAAGAGTTAAACTCTTAGGAGGCAGCGCCTCACGTGCAAATCACGAGAGCGCTAGCGCCAGAACTAAAAATTCTCCACCCTTGGATCAAAGATCCAACGGAGATGATAAATTATCAGAGCATAAAATTAAATTCTGATTGAGGAAATATTTCTCAAATCTTTCTAAACAAGGAAGATTGTGCTCTGTAAATCAAAGCACCGTTGGATCAAAAATCCAATGGTGATTAAAAATCACCAAAATATAGAATTAAATTCTGATTGAGGAAATACTCCTCAAATCTTTCTAAATAAAAAAGATTGTGCTCTGTAAATCAGAGTACCGTTGGATCAAAAATTCAATGGTGATTAAAAAATCACCAAGATTCAGAATAAGTTCTGTATGGGAAAATATTTTCCCAATCTTGTTAAAAACAAGAAAAATATCTTCTATAGAACATAAGTCCTTGGATCAAAGATCTGACGGTGGATAAATTCCCCACATCAATTAAGAGATCTCTCAATCAGAAATTTCCTCAACTAAATCAACAAATCAGCCTCTACTATATAAAGGTCCCAAGACTTTAAGTCTTAGGGAGGAGAACCCCCCCCCCCCGCCCATAAACTTCAAGTTCAAAAAAACACAGGGAGAGAGAGGGGAAGAAAAATAGAGAGAGAATTTAATTCTCTAAAGAAGAGGAACCCCTCCCAAAATCTCCCACAAAAAGAGAATTTAATTCGCAAAACAAGAGTTTAACTCTTCTCAAAGAACTTAGTTCTTCCTCTGGTTAAGATCTGCAGAAGCAGATCTCCCCACAAGTTGAGAATTTAATTCTCATCGGGTAGATTCTGTCATGCAGATTCAAAACCTAGGGGAAAGAACTGAATCCAAAAGAGTTTAACTCTTACAAAAATATATGGGAATTTAATTCCTCTGAAACTAGGGCTTAACTCTTTAAGAAGAATTTAATCCCTGCAAAGAACAAAAGGAGAACTTGATTCCTCAGGACCATAGAAGAACGGCCTGATGATTTATTAGCGTTCAAACGCTACGTAACAGATCACGTGTTCCCACATGAGCACTTTTGAGGAATAAAAGAAACAACCGGCATCGAGTCACGCGACCCCATAATAGTTCTTTGCACTTTCCGAAGGAAAAGGGGAATAAATTGAAGACAGTTCCCATTTTTGGGGCGCCTCACGTGATCCCACGTGACCCCCTAACAGTGCTTAGCACTTTCAAAAGGAAAAAAGGAATAAACCCAAAATAGTTCCCATTTTTGGGGGCGCCTCACGTGATCCCACGTGACCCCCAATAGGGCTTAGCATTTATGAAAGAACAAGGGAATTCCAAAGACAGCGCTCACATTTTGAAGGCGCCTCACGTGACCTCTTGATGAACCAAGTGCTTAGCACTTATAAATGAATGAGGAATAAAATCGAGAGAACAGTTCCCATCTCGGGCGCCTCACGTGCTCACACGTGAGCCAAGTGCTCAACACTTTTACATATAAAAGAAGGAATAAACTCAAGGAACAGCGCCCACTTTGGGGCCTCTCACGTGTTTGTTCTCCGACGAAAACGGGGACGAGACCGCGTAGGTTTGTCTTGCCTGAATTTCAAGGGCAGATGCTATTTGGTGCTACCAGTCCACCTCTCCGAAGATACCAAGTTGATTTATGACACCGTGTATCGGAGGTTTAGACGGATGCGGCCGATGTAGCAGATTTCGTCAGATTCCCCCTTGTTGAGGGTTTTTGATTGTGGAGACGCTCTTCCCTGCAGGTGCAAGCCTATGCAGTTAATTACGCTACCGCATCACGGTAACCACTTTCTCCTTCTCCAGATGGTCACTTCGTGTCGTGGGTGTTTGTTTTGTTTTTGGTTGCCCGTGGATTGTATACGGAGACTAATTTATGTTGTCGCCCGTAGGGTGTGGATTATTCCAAATCCGTATCTTCTTAGATTTGGATTTGGGGTTGGGTTTAAAGATGCGTTAGTCTCATTTGAGACTATGATCAACTTAAACGTTTGTTAAGGATACATTAGTCTAATTTTAGACTAAGATCTACTTAACGGGATCGTTTTGATCCAACAAAAGAGCATTTGGGCTCTATTGTTTAGTTTAGAGATATTGCGGTCGATAATTAGTTTAAGGACATTACGGTCTAAGGTTAAGGACATCATAGTCCATGGGTTTAAGGACCCCACAGTCCAAAGTTAAGAACATCATAGTCCATGGGCTTAAGGACCCCACAGTCCAAGGTTAGGAACATCATAGTCCATGGGTTTAAGGACCCCACAGTCCAGTTTAAAGACGTCATAGTCTATGAAATGTATGGTTGTTGGGACCCGTCACCTATCTGAAGACGTTGAAGAATTACAACGATAAATATCAGAGGAGTAAAGAGATGTACCCTTGAACCAATTTTGGTTGGGAGATCTGTAGTCCAATTTGGGACTAAGATCTGTTAAAAGATTTATGAGCACATGGGCTCAATTAATCTGAATGAGGGGTTTATGGCCATTTTGGCTCGGCCCACTCAGTTAAAAATGTTAAACATTTGACAATGCTAAGCATTGATTTGAGCTTCTGACAATTTTTGTCTTTTATTGAATGCTGAGCATTCATCATAATTTTGGGCTTTATTTTAAAGAACAGTTTATTTTCTATCAGCACACACATAAGAAACACGTGGCGCGCTTGGCGCTTTGCGTCGGTCAAAGAGCGCAGAGCATTTCTGCTGGGTAGCGCACATGTGAGGAGCACATGGTGCGCTTGGCGCTTTCGGCCAGTCCATGAGCGCATTGCGCTAATTTGTGAGCGCAAAGCGCTATTTGTTCAGTGGCGCACACGTGAGGAGCACGTGGTGCGCCTGGCGCTGAGCGCCAATCCATGAGCGCAAAGCACTAATTTATGAGCGCAAAGCGCTAGCTGTTAAGTGGCGCACACGTGAGGAGCACGTGGTGCGCTTGGCGCTATGCACCAGTCCAAGAGCACAGAGCGCTATTTTATGAGCACAAAGCGCTAACTGATCAACTTTATGATTCGAGAAATAACTTCTCGTTTATAAGAAACTTTGTCTCAAGGTTCTAAGAACAAAAGTTCTTACTTTATAGGAGAAACTTTAATCTCTTATATTTGATGAAAGGCTTTACCTTTATGGATCTGTGATCCTAAGAGAATTGTCTTATTCTTTCCCCCTTTATTTTATAATGAGATATTTATGATCTCTTTGTGTAAAAGACCTTAGTCTTATAGATCTATGATCTGTGAGAAGAACTATGTTCTTCTTTTTTATTTTATGATGATCTTTTGATCTCTTTGTAAAAGACCATGGTCTTGTAGATCTATGATCTTAGAAAAAGAAGTAAATTCTTCTTTTATACGAGACGATTTCGTCTTTCTGTTCTTTTTTACCTTGAAGGAAATCTTCTTCTTCTGAGAGCTTGGCTCTTCTTTCTGAGATCTCTCCAAGTTTTTATGGGGGGGTTTCTCTGTATGCTTCTGTCTCCTTGAGACTTGAAGTCTTGAGGCTTTATATAGGGTGAGCTAATTTGTTCAATCAGTTAAGAAGATCTTTTCTCCAATTTATTTGGGGATTCCCCACCATTGGATCTTTGATCCAAAGGCTTCTGATTTACAGAAGGCAATCTTCTTGTTTTTAACAAGATTGAGAAATCTTTCCATACATAATTTATTCTGTATTTTGGTGATTTTTAATCACCTTTGGATCATTGATCCAACGGTGCTCTGATTTACAAAGCACAATCTTATTGTTTGGAAAGATTCTGAGGAATCTCTCCTTAACAGAATTTTATTCTAAGTAATTGATGATTTATCATCTTTATTAGATTTTTGATCTGACGGTGGGGAGATTTTAGTTGCAGCGCTAGCGCACCCGTGCTTTGCACGTGGTGCGCTACTTAGAGTGCAGCGCATTTAGTGCTAGCGCACCCGTGCTTTGCACGTGGTGCGCTGCTTAAGTGCAGCGCTCTTAGCGCTAGCGCACCCGTGCTTTGCACGTGGTGCGCTGCTTAAGTGCAGCGCTCTTAGCGCTAGCGCACACGTGTTTTGCACGTGATGCACTGCTTAGAGCGCAGCGCACTTGGCGCTGCTATGAAGCGTTGCTTCATTTTAAAATTTGAAATTTGAACAGAGTTTTGCTCTGATTGGGGGAAACAAATTCCCCCCACCGTTGCGCTCATATGGCCCACATGTGAGTGCAGCGGTGACAACATCTACGCCTTTGGATCAACTCAGAAGTTGAAACGACATCTCAGTGCTTATAAATAGGACCCTTGGCCCTTGATATAATTTCTGTTCATCTTCTTTTTTGTCTTCTGAGAATTTTTATTCTCTTTCAGAGCATAACTCTTCATTTTAAGAACCTTCAAGAGTCAAAACTCTGCCAAATTTTTGTAAGATTTGAACTTTATCCATAGAGTTTTGCTCTTCCTCAGATCA
Source organism: Agapanthus africanus (assembly GCA_030015575.1). Classification (NCBI taxonomy): domain Eukaryota; kingdom Viridiplantae; phylum Streptophyta; class Magnoliopsida; order Asparagales; family Amaryllidaceae; genus Agapanthus; species Agapanthus africanus. The sequence continues at coordinate 449,949,993 of JASDDO010000010.1, read as the reverse complement.
TAAATCTCAAAATGTTTTTAGGGTTTTACCCATTAACAGAGCTTTGCTCTTCATAGATCTTAGATCTAAAGAAAACCTTTTTAGGGTTTCACTAACAGAGCTTTGCTCTCATAGATCTAAAGAGATCTTCCTTGGGGTTTCTTAACCATTAACAGAGCTTTGCTCTCTTGAATAGTGGAGATTTTTTAATCTTTTATGAAGAACTCTAAAGAGTTTGTTCATGGATCTTGAAGATCTCAGAATTTTAATTCATTAAAAAAAAATTATTTCAATTTTTTTTCTGATGGGTTATTCCATCATTTTTACAGAGCAAGGTTCTTGAGGAAATTTTATTCCTTCATCATTAGAGTTTGACAGATGTCACTCTGTCACAGATCACTGCTCTCAAAGGAAAATTTACTTCTTAGCCCGAGGGGTTCTCATTGAATGAGAATCAATTGAGGATTTCCTCATTTTAATGACAGTCTCATCAAATGATGAGACTGTTTTATTAATGATGCAATGTCATCTGGATTATGTGGGTCCCCTTTGGTCCCTTTTTACTGCATTGCAGTGTGGTACAGATTTAAAGTACTTAGTGACAGAACATAAACTGTAGCATTGGCGGCTGAAAATTTGTTCTTTTCCGCGCAGGTCCTATGTCTTTCGACACTTCCTTCCCGTTCGTCCTCTCAGAAGGTGGATTCCCCGAAGCGTCCGTAGACCGAGAGGTTCTTGCGCTGATCAAAGACCATGACCCGGAGCACAAGAATCTTCATTTGTGGGGAACATGGTATAATCATATCATCATGGGTCGGCGCAGCTTTTCTTGCGCAACACCTTTAGAGGCCATCTCGGCGATCCATTATGCTGACGTACCCCCGGTGAACTATGCCATGGAGGTGGTTAATTGGACTTCAGAGGGTTGTCTTCGGCCCTCTATGGCTGCAATACCTGTACAACCGCCGATGGCTTTAGACATTCTAGGGCGGCGTATATGCCATGGTGAGTCGCGCCCTTGGGGACAGCCATACAACATAAGCCTGACTCCCCGTCACCCAGCTGGATATCTGCAGTGGGCCCGATACATCCTATCGGCAAAGAAGTCAGAGCTGTTGAGGCTCGGGTTATACCCCGTGATCTACGCTTCCCTGTTTCAATATTCCCCACCTCCAGCCTGGTGGGTCAAAGCCCTTTTGGAACAGTGGAACATTCCAACTCATACCTTCCTTATGCTAGATCGGGAAGTTTCCATCTCTTTGGAAGAGTTTGCGGATATCTCTGGCTTGCCTGTCAGAGGGGAGTATTATGAGGAGATCTTGCCCCCTGATGAGTATATTTTCGCTACCCGACTGGTGATGACGGGTCTAAATCCAAAGAATGCCATTCAGCACCGATTCCCCAGCTTGATCAAGGTGCTAAACATTTACGAGGGCCTATTTCTTGAGTCTGGAAGCCATAGGACTAGCTTTGCGGACTTCATTGCCCGTTTTCTTCGCCCAGAAGTTTTATCGCAACAAGGTGAAAAGTTTGCCAAACTTGATGATCCTTTCGGCTTTGGCTTGGCTCGCCGGCCAATATTGGAAGTGGATCAAAAGAGTTTCTTTCTTCCAAACGTCGCGATCGTCCCCTTTTCAGAAATTGCCGCTCCGGGCATCGATGAGGAAGCGTTCTTTCTAGGGTTCCTCAGTTTATGGTTAAGCTGGTTCGCGCTACCCATGCACCCTCGCTACATGAGGCCGTCTGTCTTCTACCCAGCTCATCGGATGGTTGAAGGGAGACAGGTTGCTGTTGGGATTGCCGGGCGGGCTTATTTGTATCACGGCCTTAGTTTGGCGGCCAACACTACTCAACCGGGGGTACAGCCCGTGAACTTCCCGATACATTATTTTACCTCATGGCTTGAATTGTATGTGCTCGGTGCTTTTGGAATGCACAAGCGGCCCATTTCTATGAAACTTGCAATTTTCCACGGATTATGCGGCTGGTCAATTCTTCCATTGTGGAGCCAAGTCAGCGAGAGGCTCGGGGTGTAATTCTTCGCCCACGTATTGTCGGGGACGGCATGACCTTTGTTGATAAGGTTATGACCATTGGTAAGGAATCCGCTAAGACGGTGCAGCCGTTGCGGGACACCTTTAAGGATGGAGCTTCTACCTTGAAAGCTCGGGAGATTCTCCATTTGTACTCGATCAGGCCGGGATACTTGGTGTTTAGGCAGAACGACTCGGCTTTGTTTATGAGATATAACCCCCACCGTTTTGCCCTGCAATCAAGTTATAATCAGGGCGTCCAGCTCGAGGCATTCTTGGCAGAACCGGTTTATACTGAAGAGGGTATCCGGAACGCTTTGCACCATTTCATGCGCCTAAACACAAGGTCCAATTTCTTCATTAGTGAGCCGAGTTGTGTGCCGAAAGCCCTGAACGTATACGTGGCGTGGTATCAACACGCGATGGGTGCCGTCATCAGGGAGGAAAAGAAGTTGTTGCTCGATCGTAAGGGTGCAGCCCCTCCTAGTAATCCATCCATCCCTTTGAAGCAACGAACCATCGTTCGTCCTCCTTTAAGAGAGGTTGCTGCGGTCGTGGTCCCGAGTGATAGTCCTGAGCTACCGATACCCCGTGCTCCCACGAAAGATGTGACTGTAGCGTCTCCCGAGTCTGGCATGGGTTTAGACATCGGGACTTATCGTCCCAAGGTGCCCACCAAGCGTAAGCTTGTGTTAGCGGCGACCGGTGCTCGCTCGCAGAAGAAGAAAAAGAAGTCGATTCTTTCTGCAGACGTTGTACTCGGTCAGGAGCCTCATGCTCCTTATAGCGAGGGCCTGAGTGAATATGGGACCAACGACGGTCTGTTCATGGCGCCAGACGATACTGATCTGGAGGCTGCCATTGCAGCTTCCGAGCGACTCGCTAGCCACAAAGCAGGACTGATCATCCTCACACAATCAAGTAAGCTTCAATCGTATCTTTTTGCTGTAATGTTTTTATTATCATGTTTTGACTGACACTCCTTCTTAACAGGCATTTCCACTGAAGAGGCTCTCGCGGCTTCCCTCAAGACTTTTGAGGAGGAAGAGAGGTTTCGTGCTTCGTTGGGCCTTGGTATATTTCGGCTCACCGTGTCTTCATTCCCCTTTCTTATGGGTAATCTGACCCCTTTTTCATCTTATCACAGGGACTACCTCGACTCAGGTCATCCCCAGTACAGTGCCAATCCCGCAGGGTGATGCGGAGATGCTTCTAGGGCCATCTATCGAATTCCCGGCCTCCTCAGCATTGCCAAAAGAGGCTTTACTTAAGCAACCGATAACGGACACCTCAACGGCTCCAGAGGTAACTCCTGGCGTGGACGATGACGTCTCCTTGATGGAGGTTCTAAGAAGATCGTCTCTCACAGCCCAGGCGGAAAGGAAGCGCAGGAGGCATGCGGCAAGAGAACATAACGCTGCCTTGGCCGTAGGTGCAGGCTCGAGCGCTGCTACTCCTATCCCTACTTCTTCAGAGGGTGCTCCTGTTACCCTGTCTACCGCTCATAGACAGGCGGCACGTGCGACTCGGAAAGCAATTGAAAGGCCGACCCAAGGTAACATACCACTGAGTCCTTTTGTCAAAGTTTTAATCTTCAGATTCTCATATATCTTATCCTGCATGGCTGAGTCTTGATGAGGAAGTGGTAGGTGAAATGGCGGCAAACACTGAACCTGAAGTGGCCACTCTTTCTCAAGAGTCTGGAACTGCCCCGATTGCCACTCTTTCCCCTTGCGGTTCCTTTCCGTTGCCGGGCGCTGCGAGTATCACGACGGCTCTCGTGGAGTCGGGGGATGAAGCTACGGGCGGCGAAACCATTCCGATGGAGGAGGGTGAAGCATTCGCTGCACCCAGCGACGCCCTTGTCGCGGTTTCGACCAGCGACTCACCAAGTAGATTTCGGGTCATCGCTTTCCTTTTTCATTCTGCAACCCCTTTCAATCTTTTCTGACAGTATTTCTCTCGTTTCTAATGCAGGTGTGGCGAGCGTTGAGGTTGTGCCACCCGAGGAAGCACCACCAGTTGCCGCTTTGACGGTTGCCGATCCTTTGCCTTCTCTCGTGTCCTCCCAAATGCTGGAAGGTACGGATTTGTGACTTATCGGTTTCGTTGTAGGCTATATAGTTTATGTACTGACATTGCATTATTACACCCTTGCAAGAGTCCTTTTTTATCATCTGTATCAGGTGTTGCACCCACATTTCTCCTTCCAGTCGGAGATTGCTTCATCTAGTGGCATTGGTGAGTACAGTCTCTAGCTAGTATCTTCTCTTTTCTTTTATGGGCAGCCAAGTCGTTGCTAATTCTTCTTTGTTTTGACTGGAGCACTACAGATTGAAGGAGGGGATGAAAGAATAGTTCGCCATCGGTACTGCCGGCCTTGCCACCTGCCGCAGCCGGTATAGTCATCACTCATGTGATTTATTTTGCGAGTTAGCTTTTAACCATAATTCATTTTGCAACGGTCGCACTGGTCCCTATCCCCTTTGAATCTTGTATATTAATGCCAGCAGGACCATTTTCTAGACGTCCATCTTCTAAGGGCGCTGCGACCAGTTTTCGTATGTTGAGTGAATCCATTGAAGAACTTGACGCGGAGGCCCCTACCCTCACTGAAAATTTTGCTGCCGAGATTAATCCCATGCTGGCGACGCTCGTGAACTTCCATAGCGAGGGCGTCGTTGAGTCTTGGGTTAATCACTATAGGAAAATTGAGGCCTGCCTACATGAGCTTGAGCTCGGACGTCCTGCTCCCGAGGTCCTGGCTGTGAACTCCCAACGGGCTGCGTGGGTCGAGAAGAGCACTCCCTATTTCCGCCATCTTGAACAAGAAGTGGCCTTAAAGCATAAGGAGCGCGAAGAGACTTCAAGCGAATCTTCCCGGCTGCACGCTCAGGTTGACGCAAATGCTGTACAGCTGAAAACTATTTTTGAGGGCCTTCTACGATGTATTTCCGACGGGCTAACACTGAGGCAGAAGCTCGACCTCATCGAGTGAGACGCGCAAAGTCATGAGGCAGCTCAGCGGGTCATTGATGAGCAACTTTCATCTTATCTGCAGCAACGGGTTCAGGTTGAAGTGGAGTTGGCCGCGACAGCTGACCGTGAAAAGGGGCTGAGGGGAGTGCGCGAGCAACTGATTGGTTTATTGAAAACTTCTCCCTCTCAATAGTTGTTTTTTGTACCAATTAACATTTGTAATCTTTTTGAATGACATGTATCCATTTTTTATTCTTTCATATGATGTATCTTGTACCCAATTGAACTTATGAATAAAAGATACATTTTTTCGTGCTATCTTGTGTTATCTCTTGCTTTCTTCTCTTTTCTTTGTTACCGGCATGTTAATTTAGTAAGCGTAGCCTGTAGATGATAGAGAGCATTCCATCTTGGACTCTTCGAGAGGTAGTGATGGCTTAGGAAGCAGGTTCAGATCTGCTGCCTAAGCCTTTTCAACTTTATGAGCCGTGAGGGTCTCATAAAGACTTTTCTCCCTACGAGTCGAAAGGATCTTGTAGGTGTATTTTCTCCTTAGGAATCGTGAGGATTCCTAAGTGTGTTTTCTCTTGGGAGTCGTAAGGATCTCACAATAGAGTTTTCTTCCTTACGAGTCGAGAGGACCCATAAATGATTGATGGGGTTGACATTATCCGCATTTCATGGAGTCAGGGGTTGCTCTCGGCGTTTCCCACGGGGTCAATATTGACTTTAGCCGTGTTCCACGGAACCAGGATTCACTCTGGCTGTTTCACACGGGGTCAGAATTGACTTTAGCCGTGTTCCACTAGACCAGGATTTGCACTGGACGCTTCCCACGGGGTCAAGATTGACATTAGCCGTGTTCCACAGGGCCAGGATCCGCTCTGGACGCTTCCTACGGGATCAGGATTGACATTAGCCGTGTTCCACTAGACCAAGATTTGCTCTGGATGCTTCCCACGGGGTCAGAATTGACATTAGCCGTGTTCCACTAGACCAGGATTTGCTCTAGATGCTTCCCACAGGGTCAGGATTGACATTAGACTTGTTCCACAGGACCAGGATTTGCTCTGGACGCTTCCCATGGGGTCAGGATTGACATTAGCCGTGTTCCACAGGACCAGGATCCGCTCTGGATGCTTCCCACGGGGTCAGGATTGACATTAGCCGTGTTCCACAGGACCAGGATCTGCTCTGGACGCTTCCCACGGGGTCAGGATTGATATTATCCGTGTTCCACTAGACCAGGATTTGCTCTGGATGCTTCCCACAGGGTCAGGATTGACATTAGCCGTGTTCCACAGGACCAAGATTTACTCTGGACGCTTCCCACGGGGTCAGGATTGACATTAGCCGTGTTCCACAGGACCAGGATCCGCTCTGGATGCTTCCCACGGGATCAGTATTGACATTATCCATGTTCCACAGGACCAGGATCCACTCTGGATGCTTCCCATGGGGTCAGGATTGACATTAGCCGTGTTCCACTAGATCAGGATTTGATCTGGATGCTTGCCACGGGGTCGGGATTGACATTAGCCGTGTTCCACATGACCAGGATTTGCTCTGGACGCTTCCCACGGGGTCAGGATTGACATTAGATGTGTTCCACTAGACCAGGATTTGCTCTGGACGCTTCCCACGGGGTCCGGATTGACATTAGCCGTGTTCCACAGGACCAGGATCCGCTCTGAACGCTTCCCACGGAGTCAGGATTGACATTAGCCGTGTTCCACTAGACTAGGATGGGTTGACTTTATCCGCATTTCACGGAGTCGGGGGTTAACTCTCGGTTGTCTGTGCACCGCTGAGTCATGGAACTAGGAACTTTGCCGCGGCCCCAATTTGCTGATGTTGCGTTTGTTGTAATGAGACGAATGTTGAGATAATCTCCAGGCTGTCTGTGAACCGTTGAGATTTGGCTTCTTTTTCTGGTGGAGCCTGGTGGGAAGGTATGGTTCCCTTTTTTTTTGTGCCCCTGGATTGTATATAGGGATCAATGTGATCTCACCTGTAGGGCAGAAGTTTCATTTATATATTTTTCTTTCCGCGATGCTCTATCATTTCAGCTTTTATATCGCGAAAGTCGCGATTGCCCAATCATTTCGGCTATTTTTCGCGGTGCCCAATCATTTCGGCTATTTGTTTTATTTACTCGCTACTTCTTATTGCGAGTTGCCCAACCATTTCGGCTATTTCGTATGCATATATTTTACTTACTGATTTTGTTGCAAGTTGCCCCATCATTTCGGCTATTTCATATGCATTTGTGGATTGCTGGCTTTTCGCTGCGAGTTTGGGATTTGATACCGATTTAGGCATCAGCATCGCTACAACTGGGTTATTTCCAGGAGCAAATCATCATTTTCCTCTGTCGATGTCGGACAAAGGTGGCTTAGCGAACAGGGTTAGGATCCTGTCGACTAAGGCTTTTAACTTCATGAGCCGTAAGGGCCTCATGAAGGTATTTCTCCTTACGAGTCGTGAGGATCCCGTAAGTGCGTTTTCTCCTTAGGGATCGTGAGGATTCTTAAGTGTGTGGTCTCTTATAAGTCGTAAGGATCTTACAAGAGTGTTTTATCCTTATAAGTCGAGAGGACTTACAAGGGCTGTCCATTGTGTGAACATATCCCTAGTCGCGGGTGGGACTTTATTAAGGAAATGTTTATTCGTGCCCATGGATTGTATACAAGGGTCAGTATTGAACCACTTGTAGGGCAGAATCAGGGTGTATGACTGCTTAAGAACGGGTTCAGATCCTTATAGCTTAAGGCTTTTGAATCTTATGAGCCGTGAGGGTCTCTTAAGAGGGTTCTCCTTACGAGTCGTGAGGATCTCGCAAGTGTAATTTCTCCTTAGGAATCGTGGGGATTTCTAAGTGTGTTTCTCCCTTGTGAGTCGTAAGGATCTCATGCAAGTATTTTCTCCTTACAGGGTCGAGAGGACCTTGCAAGTGTCTTTTAACGAAATTACGCCCTTTTGGGTTTTCACAAAACTCGCCGGTAGTCCTGCTGTTTTTACTCACGAAGCCCTTTCAGGTTTTCATCCGTGCCCATTTTACTTATGGACATACCGTTTTTTTTTGTCAGCCTTGGGATGCTGCGATCCGTAGTAGTTTATCGATGTTTTGATCAGTACCCAGTTTTAGGACATAATAGTCCATTGTTAGTTTAAGGACGTTTCGGTCCGTTGTTAGTTTAAGGACGTTTCGGTCCGTTAGCTGGCTACTACTTATAGAGTTTGGGCTTAGGAAGATAGCGAGCGGACATAGGCATCGTCATCTATCATTGACCTAGGCCATGACTCGTCAGGCATAGTATTTTTTTAGGAAGCGATCGTTTATTAGCCTGAAAGGTATTTCGCCATGCATGTCCATGAGTAGATAGGCTCCATCCTGGTAAACTTTGTCTATGATGTACGGGCCATCATAGTTCGGCTCGAATTTCCCCCGCTTGTCATGATTAGGGATCATAGGTCTTTTGACCACTAGCATGAGTTCGCCTTGGCGGAATGTTCTCGGCCTAGTCAACCTCTCGTATGAGTGCGTCATTTTCGCTTTGTAAGCCTCCAGGTTTTGTTGTGCCATGAGCCGGGTTTCATCAAAGGCGTCAAGCTCCTCAAGCCGAAGGTGAGCATTCTCTTCGTCCGTTAGCTCGTAATGAACTACCACTCGTAAGGAGGGTAACTCTTTCTCGAGGGGGAGTACCGCTTCTGTGCCGAATACCAATGCATACGGCGTTGTGTTCGTGGCTATTTTGAACGTAGTTCGATACACCCAGAGAGCTTCATGCAGTCTCTCGTGCCAGTCCTTCTTATTTCGAGACACCGTCATTTTCACGATCTTCGTCAAGGTCTTGTTGAAAGCCTCAGCTAGACCGTTAGCTCGGGGATTATAAACCGAAGAGTATCTCCAGTCTATGTTATGCTGTTGTGCGAAGCGGCTGATCTTGTGGCTTCTATAGGCTGGCCCGTTATCGGAGATAATCCGTCGCGGAGTGCCGAACCAATAAATGACGTGTGTCTTGAAGAAATGGAAGATATTCTCCGTCTTCACTTCTCTTAGTGGTACTGCTTCTGCCCACTTGGAGAAGTAATCGGTTGTTGTCAGTATGAACCGATGTCCTCTGGACGATGCTAGTTCGATGGGGCCGATTATGTCAGTTCCCCATATTTCGAATGGCCAGCTAGCCACCGTAGGATGTAGTGGATTTGGATGCTGGTTGATAAAATCCCCGTGAATTTGGCACGAGTGGCACTGCTTTGCGTATTCTAGGCAGTCTTGGATCATCGTGGGCTAATAGTAGCCCATCCTTTTGATCTTTAGTTTCATTTTAGGTCCAGCTTGGTGAGAACCACAGAGTCCGTCGTGAGTTTCTTGGACGACTCTCTTTGCTTCTTCAGGTCCCAGATATCTTAGCCACAGGGAGTCGAACGATCTCTTATACAGAGTATCATTGACAAAGGCGAAGGATAGAGCTCGTTTCATGAGCTGATATCTTGAGGACGCTTCTTCAGGTGTTCGACAGGATTTGAAGTAGTCTATAAAGACTTCTCTCCAATCCATAGCATTTTCCCGGTCTTTTACTTGTAGGGTTGCTTGCTCTGTCGTTCCCTTTTCTTCGGACGACTCAGGAGATATTTTTGCCGGCGCAAAAACCCGACGGTTTTACACAACGATCCTCACGTCATCGAGATTCTCGCCGGCCAGTTCTTTAGCGAGCTTGGCTAATGCATCCGCCTTGCTATTTTCCGCGTGCGGTATGTTTTCCAGGGCATAGGCAGGGATTTGAGTCAGCAATTGTTGTACCCTTTCGCCGTACTTTACCAACTCCGGTTTGCACGTCTGATAGTCACCATTTACTTGACTAACGACCAGTTGGGAGTCTCCGTATATGAGGAGGTTTTCAATTCCCATGTCGACGGCGATCTCAAGACCTGCTATTAAAGCTTCATATTCGGCTTCATTATTCGTCCTCGGCTCTGTTAAGGAGAAGGCAAAGTGCATTATCCCTCCTTGTGGAGTCACGAAGATGAGGCCTACCCCGGATTTGATTATGGGGGTGCAGTGTTTTTGCTTTTTCATGGAAGATGCCCCATCAAAATAGAGTTCCTATCGGGTGTCATTCTCTCTTCTCTCCCCGTCGATCGTGTCAAACGCATACTCATCTGGAAATTTGCAGTTCAAGGGAGAGTCGGCAGGTATAGGATGCTCAGCGAGGAAATCGGCGATGGCCTGGACTTTCACTGCCTTGAGGGGTCAGTATGTTATCGAGAACTCCATCAAAAGTAGGGCCCATTTAGCGAGCCGTCCTGTTAGTATGGCCTTTGACATCAAATATTTTAGAGGATCCGCCTTTGATATGAGATGGACCTCATGTGCCAACGCATAGTACCTAAGCTTCGTTATCGCGAAGATCAACGCCAGGCAGTGTTTTTCAATGGGAGAGTAATTTTTTTCTTCCCCCAGAAGAACTCGACTCAAATAGTAAAAGGCCATTTCCTTCCTTTCGTCGTTTTCTTGTACCCATAATGCGCCCAGAGAACCCTTAAGGGCGGTTGTATACAGAATGCGAGGCTTTCCTTTGACTAGAGCGGTTAGCACCGGCGGATTCTGTAGGTATTGCTTGATTTCGTCCAGCGCGCTTTGGCATTTGCGATCCCAAACGAACGGGGTTCCCTTCTTCATCAGGTGACTGTAGGGGCGGCACTTCCCAGAGAGGTTAGCTATGAACCGCCGGATATACGCGAGCTTCCCTTGGAGAGACCGCAGTTGCTTGAGAGTCCTTGGTGGAGGCATTTCCATAATCGCTTTGATCTTCGACGGGTTTATCTCGATGCCCCGGTATCGTATAGTGAATCCCAGGAACTTGCCTGAGGAAACTCCGAATGCGCATTTGAGAGGGTTCATCTTCAAGTTGTATTTCCGAAAGCGCTGAAATACGATCTTCAGATGTTCTAAATGTTCATCATATAATTTGCTTTTCACTACAAGGTCGTCAATATAGCATTCGGCAATTTCATGTATGAGGTCATCGAAAATCTTCGTCATGGCCCTCTGATAGGTGGCACCGGCGTTCTTTAGACCGAAAGGCATCACCTTGTAGCAGAATATGCCCAAAGGGGTTCAGAAAGCGGTATGCTTCTGGTCTTCGAGATACATTTTTATCTGATTGTATCCTGATGAGCCGTCCATGAAGGAGAAAACTTCGTGAGTGAACGTATTATTTATCATCAGCTCGGTGACCAGTACTGGAAAGTCGTCCTTCGGGTAAGCTTTTTTGAGATCCCGAAAGTCCGCACATATGCGCACCGTCCCATTTTTCTTCATCACTGGGATGATGTTGGCGATCCATTCAGGATACTGAACCTCTTGGATAAAGCCGGAGTCGATTAGCTTCTTGACCTTGGCATTGATGCTCATCTTAAGCTCGAGCCGCATTCTTCTCGGTGCTTGTTTGATCGGCTTGACGTCCGGAGATATCGCCAACTTATGGAAGACAATTTTCGGATCTAATCCGGGCATCTCGGAATAGTTCCATGCAAAACGGTATTTATACTGCATGAGCACGTCTTTTAGCATAGCCACCCTTTCTTTAGACAACAACTCACTGACGAACGTTGGCCGTGGCTCACTTGTCGTCCCCAAGTCAATTTTCTTGAGGTTATCTGCAGTAGTATGTATCCCATCTTCCAGCTCTTTTGGCGCCGGTGGAAACTTTGAGATCACCTCATCATCATCATTTTCGAAGCACCACGGGAGGTCATCCATATTCTCGAGTTCTTCTTCTGACAACGTTATCACATGACAGGTATGAGATCGCTTCCAAGACCGACGTTGATCCGTCTCTGCTTTCGTGGCTTTCGGTTCATGCTTCTGCGGCGGGGTTACCCTCCAGCTGCTGGATAGAGCGAACCTGCCTTACTGATACTGGTCTTCTACCCAGTCTTTGAATGTGAAGCAGTTTTTGAGGGGATGTCCTATTGCCTGGTGATAGGAGCAATAGTCTGGGTGAGAAACCTCGCCTACTTGATCGGGGTGCTTGGACTCTAGAAGTGTCATCATCTGATGTTTTATGACAAAATCAAATATCTTCTGTGTCTTTTCTTAGGGAAAAGAGTATGCTCGACCCATCTTCTTTATAAGAGACGGATCCCGGCTGCTCGATTCTCGCTCACGCGGCTTCTCAGACCCGCTACGCTGCTGTCGAACGTTTTTTCCGTTCTTTGGTTTATTTTTGCCACTGCGCCGAGTCTTTTGTATGACGGGTTGACGATGAAGAGCATTTTCATTTTCCGCAGCCTGCTAAAGGAGGCGCTGCGTCCTGGCTTTCTCGCAGATTGCCATTTCGCGGCTATGATCATCCCTGGCCTTTTGACCCGCTTCTCTTATTAGCTTGTCCATCTGTTCTTCGAATGACGGACTTGGAACTTTCACGGCGGGACCTCGTTTTGGTTCAGGGTTAGCATCTTCCCATAGAGCATCTCCTTCTTCATCGAAGTCATGTAAGACGCAGCAGCCATGGAATCGCTCCCGTTTCTTGGATCGGATATATCCAAGCCCGATCGCTTCCATTCTCTCGTTGGGCAATTTTCACTGAGTTCCGGAGACGTTCCAGATCCTGTTGTAGAACTGAGCTTGTCGAGCGGTCTACTTAAGGGGTACACCTTGGCACCTCAATATCCTTTTTAAGCCTCCTGTGTAGTATCTGGGCAGACGGATGGGCTGGAGCCTGTCAAGTGCAGAATCGGCACCGTGCCAAATTTCATTCTCCACTTTGGTTTCCGTTGACCGATAAAAGAGGATCTCTTTTTCATCTCTTCGCCTGGGAGGGACGTAGAATGTTTACAGTTCTTCCACACTGTAGGTATTAAGTGCGTCGAGTTCTTTGTAATGCTCTTGCGAAACCATAGCAATTTACAAGCATTGATCTTCGTCAGCAAAGGCTTGTTTCGATGGCCGAGCAGAGAATACGGCATTGACCTCATCTTCCGAGTCGCTGCCGAAGATCAACATAGGGGTGGACGGTCTCGGCTTGTTGCATTGGGGCGGTCCTAAATAGACTATCTCTTCTTCCTCCTCGGTATCACTCCCGAAGACCGGAATGGTAGTGACAGCTTTTTGCTTGCTCTCCGATTTGCGACATCTTTCTGTGTCTTCGAAATCTGGCAGGAAGTACTTAGCATCTTCGTACTTGCGAACTTCATTCACGGAGAATGGGTTTAACTCCCCTGTCACGGTATACTCGAGACCATCCTTGAAATACTTCATACACTGATATTGTTTAGAATGGATGATGTTATACTCGTGTAACCAAGGCCTGCCAAGCAGAGCATTGTAGCATGTCTTAGCGTCAATGACATGAAATTTAATGTCCATGACAAGCAGCCCAAAGCGTAACGTTAGTATCACAGACCCGAGCGTCCTTGATGACTGGGAGTCAAAACTGGAGATAGTGATCTTATCCCGAGCGAGGTGTTGAACGCTCATGCAGATTTCCTTCAACACTCTTACATTAAGGAGGTTAACGGAGGACCCATTGTCAACCAGGATTTTGCCTATCTTGATATCATGACAATATCCGGAGACATAAAGGGGGCGGTTATCCTCGCACGTCCCGAGAAGGAGATCGTCATCGCCGAAGGTAATATCGGCTGCGTGCACTTCTTCCAGCTCGTCCTTCATCTTTTCTTTGGCGAGGAAAGCTTGGAACTGCTCGGGCTCTTGTAGTGCCTTGATCAAAGAATCTCTCACCTTTTTGCATAGCAGGAGGGTGTCGAGAATACTGAGCTGTGAGGGTATCTTCCTCAGGTGTGCCAGAACGTTGTAATCCACCTTGTTTTTCTTGGGCGGATCCTTGGCTGTCAGCTTTTCGACGGCTTGGTCATCGAGGGTGATATCCTCAGGGACCTTTTCTTTTCCCTTATCCTTTTTGGTCGACCCCCTGTTTACGGGTCCGAGATTCTTTTCAGGTAATGTGCGATTGCGCAGCTGAATGTTCTCACAGATCTTCGGTTCTTCCTCCTTTCCTGAGGTGGATTCTTTGAAGAGAGGGCCAAGAGTCATTTCTTCTTCAGAATCACTCCCGAAGGTGAGAACTTACGATCCCCTGCTATCAACCATGTGACAGTTGCCGGCAGCTCTTCCTCGTTCGTTTGTCGCATTTTTCTGCTGTCGACGAGCTTCACGCTTCATCCTCTTGAAGTGCTGCCTGTGAGCGACATAGCTTTGCCACCAATTTTTAAAGGCATTGCATTCCTCAGTAGGGTGTGCAATCTTCTGATGATATAAGCACAAGTTAGGATGTACGTCCGCTTCAACAAAATGTATACCGCCAGGAGAATTTCCTCTGAACGAAGGCAGCTTCATTCCCATCGATATGGCTTTGGCGAACCTTTTCTTCGTTTTAAGCCTGCTCTTGTCTATCGCGGGCATGTCTCGGCCTAGTTGGGGTGCTTCAACCCTTTCATTCAGTCGCCGGTGTTTGGCCTTTTCAAATATGGCCATTTCATGCTCTCGATCATCCTTGCTTTTTAGAATAGCTTCATTCAGGAATGCATCAATCATCTCATCTGATAGTCCTAGAAGCTCCGTTTCGGGATCTGCCCCCAGTTTCTCTGCATCAGGAGCTTCTTCATCATTTATCGACGAATGAGAGATCACATGGCAGCTTGCCACATAATCCTCAGGTTCATCCGACGAGTCTTCTCCATTGTCATCATCTCCATCCTCAAGGATGTGGCTGAGAAATTCTTGAAGTGTGACTGGGGTCCGCGCCTTCTGGTTATATTCTTCCAGCGCGTCAATATGCTTTTCCAGGTCCATGCGCTTGTCACCACGCTTCACGGTCTTTTTGGTCTTTTTCTTCTTCTTCGAAGACCTTGACGGCTGGGTGTGGGCGCTTTGACTATCACCACCAATTTTTGGAGTTGGGCGCAGCTTCAGCTTCCCTCGATGATTTCGGGTTCCAGCAGACTTTTCCATTTGACCACCGGGTATGTTTAGAGATCCTTCAGCATTCTTTTCGTTTTGGTTGAAAGAACGACCTCCCATGGAGCTTCTTCGACAAAAGAGCATGATGCCCCCGGTGTGTCTCCCCTTTTAAGAGCGTACGGTTGAGGCGGGCTTACTTTCCAATTCTCGGACAGTGCGAATTTGCCCTGTTGGTATTGGTCTTCAATCCAGCCTTTAAAGACGAAGCAATTTTCAATTGGATGGCCTATCGCTTGGTGATAGGGGCAATAATTGGAATTATTAGTCTCACCGGGTTGCAATGGGCATTTTGGATTCGGCAAATTAATAAGCCTGTTGCGCACCGCCAGCTCGAACAATCTCCTTGTTTTATCCCGGGGAAACGAATAAGGGCGCTTCATTTTCTCATTAAAGAATCGCCATTTCTCGTCTAGGCGATCAGTTAGTTTTGGGCCACTGGGCTGCTGTTGAGCATTGGCGACGAAGGTCGCTTTCCCTTTCTCTTTTTCAATCCGTGGCTCCAGCTTCGAAGAGAAAGGCCTGTGGCCCATCTGGTCCATTTGGGCCAGCTTGTCAATCAAGACCTGGAAAGAAGTCGGCTTGAAAAACATCATAAATTGGGAAATGGTTGCTTGAGGGTTGAAAGTACCCACGAGCATGCCTACCGCAGGCGCTTCTTCAATGCGCTGCTTGCATTTCAGCCATAGATTCCGCCACCGTATTGCATACTGAACCCATGTTTCTCCAGGCTTCACCCTGGCATTGATCAATGTCGTGATTGGGGTACGTTCGCTAGCACTCGAGAAACGCTGGGTGAATAGCAACTCCATCTCTGCAATTGTCTTGACAGAGTCATTTGGGAGTTCGGAATACCACTCAAATGCTGTCTCCGACAAGCTACCAACGAATTGGCGAAGCAGTAGCTTATCGTCACCTCCAGTGTTGCCGCACAAGGCCCTGAACTGAGCGACGTGCTGATGCGGATTTCCCATCCCCTTGTATATGTGGAATTTAGGGATCGTGTATCCCGGCGGGTACTTTATTTGGTCATACCAACCCGGATAGGGACGTCCAGTTTTAACAATTTGCCCAGCCGCTTCATTCGCCTGGTGAACTCGTATCTGCTGAGCGATGTAATCATCCAGGGCAGCTTTGGAGATTGTCTCCTCCTTGGCTGTTGACAGAGCCGGCAGAGGATTTGATGTTTCTCCTCTATCATCTTCGAAGATAATCGGAGGATCTTCAGCTGGAGGATCCGGCTGTAACATCATCCCGACCATGTCTTGGAATAAGAGCGCCATTCTTTTTATGTTGGCAGCTTGTTCCGCTGCCTCTTTGTTCTTCTTTTCGAAGATTCTGCGAAGGAATTCAGCATCAGTTTCTTGTTCTTGACGTTGCTCTGATGACGTTTCCAGGCTTTCTTTTGGCCCTGTGAGTACGGCCATCTGCGTCAACATTTCCTGGAGCTTCTGTTGTTGCTCTTGGGCCTTTGTTATAGATCGCGTAAGCGGTCGATGAACTGTGGAGATACGACTATCCTTTTTTCCGAATGCCATATAGACGGTATGCACCACCGCGCCCCCAGACTTAGGGCGTTTAGATTCAGTGTTCTTGCAATTTGTCGCAGACACCAGGATTTTCTCCAGCTTTCTCCTCTTGTGAGCGGTCGAGGTTGAGGGGGCCGTTGCAGTGGGCACCCAAGTAGCTGTCACCTTCTGTGGCTTGACAGGGTAGTTCTCTTCTTGCCGAACCTTCACCTTTTTTTGTCGGCGGGGATAATCTTGATCAATCATGGAGTCCTGAACCTGTCGCCAAACTTTATAAATTTTAGAGGACAGCCGCTGAGGGGGCTGCTCCAGCTTCGTCTTTAGGGCTTTCTCCATAGGTGGAGGAGATCTTTTCAGCACAGCAGTTGGCAAATTCCTGCACACCTTATTAAGTAGTTCAAACCTGTTCCCAGTTGGAACAGCAGCATCGACTTCCACCATTGGAGCTTACGGAGTCAATCCGGAAGGGGAGTTATCCCCAGCTTTCCTCACTTGGCGCCAGTGGCGAGGTCGAGCATGTCGTGTGGCCGGGATCACCTTCGCTGTTGGATCAGCTTTTCCATGCCCCCTGTTCTAATGAGAGTCTGCTGTTGGCGCCAGCCTGTCAAAGACAGATGCTCGCTGGGAGGGAATGCCCATTCTTGAAAAGGCCGATTATCGTGCAAGGAAAACGTCCTTGGTTACTTTACCCGGAGTGGGAGCTGAAACGGCCAGTCTTGTGAAGACCGACCCCTTAGCCGGAAAATCCGCCTTGGTGACTTTAGGAGTAGGAATGGCTATCCGCTTCGGGATAACGCCTTCTGGTATTGCGGGCTTCTTCATAGGCCCGTTGGAGCTTTGGCCCAGTCTGTTGAAAACTGAGGCAGTGGAGTTGGGCGACCCGTTGAGAGGGGCCGCAGTAGTTATAAGCCGATCAAAGACCGACTTCTTTGAAGCCTCCTGCAACGGCATTGAGGCATTGAAGTTCATGGGTGGGAGTATGGTCCCGAAGAATATCCCAGTGGTGGCCTGGGTCACTTGTTCCACCGGCAACTTGAATAGGGAGGCCGCTTGGGGCCCGTAAGTTACTCCTCCAGATGAGGCGGAACGGGAGTTGCAGTTGCAGCTGGAGCAGTTAGAGGCCATTGATGTTCTTTTTTCTGCACGGGAGCAAAACCAAATCTTAGTACCTCGAACACAAGGGCAACCATATCAAACCGCGATTCGTTCGCGAACACGACACACGAAGTGTGGAGTGGAAAGAGGAAAAAGTCCCACCGGGCGTGCCAGAATCTGTTCTCCGCCGAAAATGGGGACGAGACCGCGTAGGTTCGTCTTGCCTAAATTTCGAGGGCAGATGCTATTTGGTGCTACCCGTCCACCTCTCCGAAGATGCCAAGTTGATTTATGACACCGTGTATCGGAGGTTTAGACGGATGCGGCCGATGTAGCAGACTTCGTCAGATTCCACCTCGTTGAGGGGTTTTTGATTGTGGAGACGCTCTTCCATGCAGGTGCAAGCCCATGCAGTTAATTACGCTACCGCGTCACGGTAACCACTTTCTCCTTCTCCAGATGGTCACTTCGTGTCGTGGGTGTTTGTTTTGTTTTTGGTTGCCCATGGATTGTATACGAAGACTAATTTATGTTGTCGCCCGTAGGGCGTGGATTATTCCAAATCCGTATCTTCTTAGATTTGGATTTGGGGTTGGGTTTAAAGATGCGTTAGTCTCATTTGAGACTATGATCAACTTAAACGTTTGTTAAGGATACGTTAGTCTAATTTTAGACTAAGATCTACTTAACGGGATCGTTTTGATCCAACAAAAGAGCATTTGGGCTCTATTGTTTAGTTTAGAGACATTGCGGTCGATAATTAGTTTAAGAACATTACGGTCTAAGGTTAAGGACATCATAGTCCATGGGTTTAAGGACCCCACAGTCCAAGGTTAAGAACATCATAGTCCATGGGCTTAAGGACCCCACAGTCCAAGGTTAGGGACATCATAGTCCATGGGTTTAAGGACCCCACAGTCCAGTTTAAAGACGTCATAGTCTATGGAATGTATGGTTGTTGGGACCCGTCACCTATCTGAAGACGTTGAAGGATTACAACGATAAATATCAGAGGAGTAAAGAGATGTACCCTTGAACCAATTTTGGTTGGGAGATCTGTAGTCCAATTTGGGACTAAGATCTGTTAAAAGATTTATGAGCACATGGGCTCAATTAATCTGAATGAGGGGTTTATGACCATTTTGGCTCGGCCCACTCAGTTAAAAATGTTAAACATTTGACAATGCTAAGCATTGATTTGAGCTTCTGACAATTTTTGTCTTTTATTGAATGCTGAGCATTCATCATAACTCTGAGCTTTATTTTAAAGAACAGTTTATTTTCTATCAGCGCACACATAAGAAACACGTGGCGCGCTTGGCGCTTTGCGCCAGTCAAAGAGCGCAGAGCGTTTCTGCTGGGTAGCGCACATGTGAGGAGCACATGGTGCGCTTGGCGCTTTCGGCCAGTCCATGAGCGCATTGCGCTAATTTGTGAGCGCAAAGCGCTCTTTGTTCAGTGGCGCACACGTGAGGAGCACGTGGTGCGCCTGGCGCTGAGCGCCAATCCATGAGCGCAAAGCACTAATTTATGAGCGCAAAGCGCTAGCTGTTAAGTGGCGCACACGTGAGGAGCACATGGTGCGCTTGGCGCTATGTGCCAGTCCAAGAGCGCAGAGCGCTATTTTATGAGCACAAAGCGCTAACTGATCAACTTTATGATTCGAGAAATAAATTCTCGTTTATAAGAGACTTTGTCTCAAGGTTCTAAGAACAAAAGTTCTTACTTTATAGGAGATACTTTAATCTCTTATATTTGATGAAAGGCTTTGCCTTTATGAATCTGTGATCCTAAGAGAATTGTCTTATTCTTTCCCCCTTTATTTTATAATGAGATATTCATGATCTCTTTGTCTAAAAGACCTTAGTCTTATAGATCTATGATCTGTGAGAAGAATTATGTTCTTCTTTTTTATTTTATGATGTGATCTTTTGATCTCTTTGTAAAAGACCATGGTCTTGTAGATCTATGATCTTAGAAAAAGAAGTAAATTCTTCTTTTATACGAGACGATTTCGTCTTTCTGTTTTTTTTACCTTGAAGGAAATCTTCTTATTCTGAGAGCTTGGCTCTTCTTTCTGAGATCTCTCCAAGTTTTTATGGGGGGGTTTCTCTGTATGCTTCTGTCTCCTTGAGACTTGAAGTCTTGAGGCTTTATATAGGGTGAGCTGATTTGTTCAATCAGTTAAGGAGATCTTTTCTCTAATTTATTTGGGGATTCCCCACCATTGGATCTTTGATCCAAAGGCTTCTGATTTACAGAAAGCAATCTTCTTGTTTTTAACAAGATTGGGAAATCTTTCCATACAGAATTTATTATGTATTTTGGTGATTTTTAATCACCTTTGGATCTACAAGACCATGGTGCCATAATTCAACTTGCCATTTTCGGAGAGGTGGACGGATAAATCTAAATAGCATCTGCCCCCAAAATTCAGGCCAGACGTCCCAACGTCCCGATCGGGGTTTCCGGCGGTAAACAGCAGGGATTTGGGAGTGAGGAGGGGTGATTTGAGGGTGGTATTTATAGGAAAAATTAGGGTTTTAGGGTAGTGAAAGGGTATATTAAAAATTTGTATTAAAATGGATTAAATGGGGGTATTTTAATTCTCTGGTTAATTGCAGAGAATTTAAACAGTGCAGGGGGAGTGGGGTAGGCCAAAGGATGCAGGGGTTAAAAAAAATTGGGTTTAGGCCGAGTTGACCCAGCGGCGTCGGCCGAGTCAAGCGGTTCACCGGCCCGAGTCAGGCGAGTCGAGGCTCGTGTCTTCGCCACGTGTCCCTGACGCTTGGCCTAGCCTCGTGGACACATTTGTTTATTCTGTAACTTACCCTATTATATGTAGTGCACATGTAGACTCTTGGGATTCTAAAAGATTAAAAGAATTTAATTAAAAAATGTGTAGTTGATGTGATTTGAAGTTTGGTGCTTTAGTTCAACAGTGCAAGGTCTTACCAATGAGCTACAAGCTCCTTCTTACTGTTCAAAAGCAAATCAAACTTATAACTTGTTCTCGGGCTTAAGTACCCCTTTCTATATTTTTGAAAAATAATTGTACAGAAAGTTTATGGTTGTTACAGTAAGTGTGCGGAACCATATATAGCAGTGTGGATAATCGAATTAGCTTTCTAACGGTGTTGGTCTCGTTGCATTCCAGTGTCGTTTGATATTTATGACATCTTTTAAACCGTCGTTGTGTTATGCGGTTTCATGCAGAAATAAAATGTATATCTCAACATTAGACAGTGTATATCTCACTGCGTACAGTGGATATCATTGATCCGTCTGATGCGTTGCAAACATAACTGATAAATCTAAATATTATCTAACTGTAAAGTCGCCTAATTATGCTTCCAACAGGGAGTAAAATTTGGTACGAAACGGACTCCTAGTTCAGAAATTGGATTTCCAGCGGTAAACACTTAAAATGGAATAACTATAACTCGTAAATATGATGCCCGATTAACTCGAAACCAATTTTTCTGTACGAGTAATTAAATACCTTGCCTACTCCTTTTATATCGTTTTGCTTAATTAGGCATGTGTGATGTTATATGATTTTTCTAGTCCAACCGACATCGGTTGCTTATATGTTTTTAGCAGTGCATTTACTATATCCCCATCATGTGCATGATTGTCATACTCTTGTAAATAGTGTTCATTTGCATCAATAGCCTAGTAACCGTGTTACATTACCAAGTGATAATATTAGTGATTGGATTTGGAAAGTACGTCAGTATAAAAGCGTGAATGAATAAGTGATGTGACACGTACCTGTACACAATCAGCGGAACCAATTAGTTATTGTATTGTCGACGCCTATGGGACATATGTAAGTATAACTATAACTGGAATGGGATGGTTATGGAAGCACTTACATTAGTGTCATAGGTAAGACGTCGAACACTGTCCATTTATCTTGGATACCAGTAGAGACATGCTTGATGGACACCCTGTCTCCAGTTCTCGCGTAGACTTATCATGGAGCAACTAGTATTTGGATTCCTGGTCGGTGTTTGATGTAGACCGTGGGGGTGGGATAGTTTGAGTGTGAGTTCGATCAACGGAATATCAAGAGTCCCACTGCCAGCATATATAGCGATTTCGGGAGTCGTATGGATGGTATTACTGATTATTAGCGAGCGTGATTCGGGCCCGTGTTTCCTTACTCCTGGGGCCTACCCTTGGATTGGGGATACTCCTACGGTGGTTGACGCTCACACTTGGACCGACGATAGGTTTAGCGACTTGAATATTGAGACTTAGAGACTGATAGCTTTAGTGACATGAACATTTCATTGATCGCTGATCTGATACACTTGCTTTATCGTTACCTGTACCGGTTATTTCATTCTCTCGTCATTGTTCTATATTTGCTGCTTCATGTTTTTCATCATTGCACATTATATATGTATATATTGCTATTGTGTCGCTCTGACGATCTGAGTATGCATGCTCAGAGTGAGAAGTGGACTTAGCTCGGATCAGGACCTTTCTTATCTTGAGAATACTACGGACATCTAGATCAGCGACGTCAGCGCTATCTTTTCCTTGATCTCTACCTGGCTAGTTTTATATCTATTTTGGTAGAATTAGTGACTGCATTTCTCATTACCTGTGCTATGTTACTGATTACCACGTAATGCTAGAAGCCGAAGTGTGACTACGGCAGGATATTTTCTTGACCTAGGAGCATGGCTGGCGTTGTCACCCCTCGTATTCCGTATTTTAAGAAGCGGGACGTGACAACTTTAGATTATGTACCGGAGCAGGAGGGGAGGGGGCTTGCTAGTGTTTTGTATTGTATCTATTGGAATTTTTACATGTGTGTGAATAAGATGCGAGTGATTTGATTCAATTTTTTGGAAATTCAAATTATATCCATTGTGCACGATTAATTTATCTATCAATTTTGCTATTCATTGTGGAGATTACAATCCACACTTGGTATATGATGTGGGATCATACATGATTAATACAAACATGAATGTTCTTTATTTATTTATTTTGTGTGTGTGCGTGTGAGAGAGAGAGAGAGAAGCAGGACATGAAAATTACACACATTAAACTCTCATTTGCATAAAATATTCAAATAACATACATAGAACAAACTATCCATAACTTACAATTACCTTATATAATTAATATCTACAAATATTTCCCGTTGGTTTAGATCTGGTCAAAATGAAATAAATCAAGTTACAAATTAAAACTCATATATAGCTGTTTAATTTTGGTAAGTCACAAGTAAATTTATTAGGCATCATATAGATGGCCTCTACATGGGGAAGGAGGAGAAGTGCAAGCGAAATCATCATGTATCTGTGCTCCACTGAACGGGGAAAACAACTCCATTTGATGAACGAATCGACGATCATGGATCACTGGATTGCTTGATCTTGCCGGAGGTGAGCCGCTACAGTAACCGTTAGGTGAGCATTCAACAACAATGGAATGTTCTCTTTGTTGCTCACTCTGCATCAACAAACAAGAAATTTATGTGTGGTCACGGGTAATTAACAATCTTGGGTACAAATTTTCACGAGACAGAGGACAAAACATGTAGAATACATTGAAAAAAATCCGCAATCTTGCATTCAAATCTAGAGAACTAACCTTTCTAGATATTATATCCAATATTTCATTGCACTCTCGACTATTTGATTGACAACCGATTACATGGTACAACAAAAAAGCTTTATTAATATTCAAAAGTATGAGAAGATATAATACGCTAAAATTACAGTAAAAGCATAAAATAGGTCATGACAATGTTATTTTCCGAGAATTTCCAAAAATGTCTCAATTAATCAATAGCGACCATTTTTTTTATAATCGTCACCATTGATCTTGATCTCCATTATCTAATGGATGTACGCCAATTTTCATTGGTTTATGATGCTTTTTGCTATTGTTTTGAATTGTTTGCAAAATTAATTATTTTTCGACCATTCAACATTTAACATTCTTAGATCAAAAAACAAAAAATACCCAAAGCACATAAAAATTGGTATATCCATGCATCAGGCCATGATGAACAATATGAACTGTGTAAATTTTCCCGAAAAACAATTGTTGTTGATTTATTAAGTCGTTTTCAAGAAATTTTTTTCTGAAAAACATACCTAATAAACAAGGGAAAGAAATTTAAAGGATAAAAATTCAAGACAATGAGCATAATTTATTCATTCCTGCGTTCATATCTAAATCATTGACATATCATGATATATGCTCTGCAAAGTCCATTATTCTTTATTAACATTGACAACAACCACATGTAAAGTATCATCTCTCTGGTGATTCAATGGTATTCTTTTTCCTTTCCTTTTTTTTTGGTTAGAATTGTAAAATTATATTTTTTATCTTCATGATCTCACCCATAAAATTTTGATGCAGTCAATACATTTAATTTTCATAGAGCATGAAAATTAAAATAGTAAATAAACATAGATTAACAAAGGAAACATATGCTTTTAGAAAAGTATAAACCGAAGAACTGAACTTTCATTTAGGTTTGTTTAGCTTGGTTTTGCATTCAAAACTATGCTGTCAAAAATCAACAAAAAGGTTCAACCTTAATAAATGAGCAAAGTTAAAGCATCACTTATAAAGTGGGATGTAAATTACTTAGCTTAAGTTCATGCTTAAATATCATTACATTTCTTACTACAAAATTGGAACCATTCAATTCGGTATCAGTACTCTTATCATATCATAGTTAATAAAAAAATAAAAAAATAAACCAAATTCATTTTTTGGTTTATATGAGTTTTATGCTTTATATATTTTTTTCTTTAGAGTGAACCTAGCCGTACAAACATAGAAATACCACCGATTAAAATTTATTTTGAGTGTCCAATGCATCAAGATAAAAGATATCTAAATAGAAATTTTTTGGCGTTCAACATTTGAGGCCTAAATAGTGTGTGCGCGCACATACACACAGAGAATAATTTTTCCGTGTCCTTCGGTCCCATTGAATATTTAAACGAACTAGAATCAAACAAGAACTCCACCAACGTCGTGTTTTTCAAAGAGATTAGAACCTGTGTTTGGAAGCGATAGGATAGAGAAACTGAGGAGGAACGGCTCTCCTCGGTTTCGGGCATATCGGAAACTCCTCCTCCTCCGCCTCCATCCACCTCCCGCCTTTTCCGCCTTCCGGCGACATCTTTCCCGCCTTGTCCTGCAGCTCCATTGCCACATTTTGCATCTTGTCCCTCTTTCTCTCTCTAGCAAATCAACACAATTAGCACTGGTTAAGTCTAATCGGTTTAATTAATGAATGATTAAAGGCAAAATTTGTACTTGGGCAGCAGTTGATGTAGGCACCATGCAAACACGTGGCTTCAGAGAGAACAAATTTTGGAGAGACAAACTAGGAGATCGAAACGGAAGAAACTTGGTTGATTTTTGCCTTCAATTTTGGCTCTGAATTTTTATATGCATTTGATTTGGAATATGCCAATAAAAGGAAATGGATGTTTTCCAAATTTTCGCATCTTTAAGAAATATAATTAAGGAGGTATAATTAAGTGTATGTTGCCAAAAACACCCACAATTTTGGAAGGTTTCAATAAGTTACGATCTCGTTAAAGGAATTTACTTTCTAACGATTTTCATTTGATTAATTATAACTTGCCTTTTTGTTCCATTGTAAGTTTACAATCGATCGATGGAAACTATCTTCATTGATTATTAGAGTAATTATTTGTGGGTTTGTAGAAAATACCAATATCAGCAGCAATGGAAGAAAAATTCAATCTAAACGTAACTGAAATCAAAATTGCCATCAAATAACCTTTGACATACAATTTTACCTCTACATGTAATGCACATAAGGAAATTATATTTAAGCGTACGCGAAACTATTGATAAAGCCAGCTTGGGCAATTTGACAATCTGATTGCAGCCAATAAAACATTTCTTGATAGAATTTTCGAATTCTTGAACTATAAAAATTTTCCATAGGAAAAATATCAACCATGCATAATTTCAACCTCCCATGAAAACAAGTCATATGCGCTGCAGCCGCCCCAACACCAATAAGCGTATCCTTTCTCCGAAAACACATCTTGTACCTGGAAGCAACACATTTTGATATGATGCAATCCGTAAAGCCTTTTCTTCTCCTTCTCCATATTATGAACTGTAATGCACAACTAGATGCATGACATCTTATTAGCATTTAACAAAAATCCAATTCATAATCATTAATGTAATTCATTTTTCACAGTAGAAGATGAAATGTAATGATTGCAAAACAAGTTCTGCTTGTTCCTCAAATAAGAACATCAAGCTACAAATTGATAATTTCCTAAACCAAACAGCGTGCATACAAAAAGGCACCAACTCAATAATTGTATACATGGATGTCTCCTTGTAATTGACAGTACCATCACCCAGCATTTCTCTTGCTAATCATTTGAATCCACATATATCCTGCTCCACAAATTAGCAAAGAGTACGTAAAATTTTAGAGAAATTTAAAGTGCAACAATGTTTTTCGATAAAACAAATAAGACAACCATAATATTCTTAAATATGATAGCAAAGGATATCACAAGGTATAAGTATGACAGAATAACAATTATTACATTATTACAAACTCGAACCATGTTGTAACACAGAATCAAATAACCCTCAAAATGAAGTAAGAACATTATATATAAAGGCTAATGTCTGTCTACTTTACATTCATTTAAACAATATATAGGGATTAAATTCAATAAATCCAATCTAAACAGTATACACAGTTTCATTTGAATATATTTAACATACACCGTACAGAATGATCTTGTTGGCATTGGGCCTAGTCGGGCCGGCCCAATGGAATGGGCGGGTATAAGAGTCGGCCACAAGGTTCGAGGTTTCGGCCGAAACCACCGATACATGGTAGTTTTGTATCGGTTTCGATAGAGACCGATACGAAACCAACCATACAATATCATTTCGGCTGAAACCTTTAAAAACTTATTTTTTTTATACTATTTTTACTGTCATTGTGATCATTATAGGCTTTTGTTGTTAGAAAACCGTAAAAAAGTGAACCCAAATCCTATATTATTACTTATCTTAGAACACTTTTCAATATATTTTGCAACATGGCTCGACTTTTAAACATTAAGATCATTGTCTTGTATTATAGAACCATAAATTTAAGTATTTAATAAATCTACATTTATCTATGTTATATTACCGTTGAAACCGAAACCCGAATCGAGATTAGTGAAACTAGCCGAAACCGAGCAAAACCGAGCAAATTATGAAAGACCGAAATCAAAAACGAGTTCTTGAACCTTGTTCGGCCGACCCGACCCGTTATGGAAAGCCGAGTCCAAGTTGAACTCGGGCTCCATGATAGGATCGGCCTGGGAAGTAGTCAAACCCTACTAAGGATTTGGGCCCGATACAATTTCAACCGTCCGTTTGCCCCTCTACCTATATATACATTAGGTAGAGACTAGGGTTTACAACTAATGGAACCAATGGACGTACACATACATTGATAGAGGGATCCATGTGAGTACGCAACCTATGGAGATTAGGTTTCCAAGGTTTTTGATTGTCTTCCTCAAAATCTCTAACAGCCGCGGTGGGTTAGGGGAATTTTCGAGTAGCATCGTGATTGATCCTCGCACGGCTATCCGAAAAAGAAGACAACCCATGGAGAACGGATCAGCGGTCCAACGGTTATTCAGGTGATCTACTACCCTGCGAAGATATGCAGATCTTAATGCTTGTAGAACACTAATCGTATTATTTGCTTCCGCTGTTTATATGAAATCCTCTTGCGGATCAGATCTGAATGAGTTGATCGGTGATCTAGAAATCACTCCATCATTATCTTATATTGGTATCAGATCCATTAGGACTGTCTGGTCCCTTCTATCAAAGTTTTAATTATATTTAGGTTAAATTCTAATCATAAAAATTGTATTTTTATTAGATCTGTTTATTATGAAAACTTTTAAGCTTTTCAGATCTAGAAAATTATATTTTTGATCTATAGAAAGCGCATGATAAAAACACGACAACACCGTCATAGGGCCAGGGAGAAGCAGAAAGAAAAAGAGAGAGCAAATAAGATAGAGAACTACATCCCTTTCTCATTCTACATAGCAAACAGAGTGAGCAAATTTCTTCTTGTGAAGATGAATTTAGAACCGGAAACCTTCGAGGTGGATCATTTTTGGCAAAGAAGATCGAATTGCAAGCTTGATCCAGAGGATTCGAGCCTAGCTAGAGTCTACTACAATCGCTTTTCTTGTTGATCGATCTCATGAAACTGATTTAGGGATTAAAACTTATATTTTTAATTTGGGAAAACATAATTTTTGGCGACAAAAATTAATTTTTGTATCTATTGATGGCGCCGTGATGAATTAGCATCGGCGGCGGCCACCATCTTTGCGATTGTGTCGTCGCAAAAAGGCGATAGGAACGATGATCGCAACATCCTAATCCTAATTTTTGATTTTTAAAATTATTTAGATTTTGCAAATTTTGTGCAAAAATTAAGAGACTTTTTTCTAAAGAATTTTAAATTTTCAAAAAAAAATTCTGAAAAGATGAGAAAAGATTTTGGAAAAGGTTTCTAAAATTTTATAGATTTTGATAAGATTTAATAAAATACTGATTTAGATCAGTAGTTTCTCAGT
Organism: Agapanthus africanus; assembly: GCA_030015575.1. NCBI lineage: Eukaryota > Viridiplantae > Streptophyta > Magnoliopsida > Asparagales > Amaryllidaceae > Agapanthus > Agapanthus africanus. The sequence continues at coordinate 449,921,729 of JASDDO010000010.1, read as the reverse complement.
GGGTGATGGCCTTCACACCGACACGAAATATCGCGTTATTAGGGGTCTGATTTTATCCACCCTTAGACCCGATATGTGATACTCTTAGACGAATAGACCGGACTGTATGGAGATTGTCACGGACAGATTCAGTAGGAGTACGGATGGGTTTGCTCATCGGCCTTCTTTTCGCTCAATACCTGGGTAACCATTACGTACATCTAGTGCCACTGACGTGCTTATGGTTAAACTTACTATCAGCGTATTGACGAATGTTTAAAGTTCCACACAGAGGGTTTTTCCGGTTCAGGCGATATGATGTAGATGACGTATGTTGGTATATACACGTGTTCGATTAAATATGTATGCATGCTACATGGACTTTAATCAGACGATTGATAATACTAGCGGCTTAGGATTAATCGGATTATTAAATCAAGTTTTGATTTAATAATTTATATATATATATATATATATATATATGTATTCTAGTGTTATTGTTCACTATTCATTTTCTCTCTTGGCTATTCGTATTTTTATATGAATATGCGTATATGTATTTCGTTACGTATACCGGTTGTATTCCGTATTTATACGGAATATCCTCTAGAAGATGGACACCTCATTATATAATTTTCTTTTTAGAAAATCATTTGCAAATGAGATGGGGGGTGAGGTGGCATGAGCATGGTTGGAGGTATGTAGAGAGAAATGTGCTTTATTTGTTTATTGTAAAAATGTTGTGAGATTTTTATTGCATAGTTGTAAAATGATGAAGCCATTCCACTCTATTTTCTTTTTTGATTCACTCTCTCATATTTAGAACACTAGCTCATTCTTTGCTCATGACTAGTTCTTCACCTCATCCTCCTTCTTCTTTACTTGCTCACTTGAACTTTGGAAATGAGAGAAAAAGATAGTGGAAAATTCTTACATCCCCACTTTCCATTCCTAACGAGTTTGGAGCGTCGGTTGCTTCACTAGGCGAAAATGGAGCTTGGATCGTTTCCTTTAGATGGATCATTTTCGGCGAAGGAGAACTGGCTTGCAAGCACAATCCGGAGCACTTGAAGAAAGCTTGAGGATATGAGTATTGCTAATATAGTAGATTAACATGGCTCATTAGGTTTTTGTTTGCAAGTTCTAGCTCTTTAGTTCAATTCATGGTTTCGGAACTTTAGCAAACTAGGAAAATTTTGAATTTCATGTTGCCATCTTCTAAAATTAGTTTGCTAGTGTGCCTAAGTTCCCAGCAGTGGTATCAGAGCCATACTAAAAGCTAGACTTGGCTGCACTAATTTAGAGTTTCGATCGACGGAATTTTCTGAATCATATTTTCAAAATACTTGCTTGTTGTTTGATTTTTCAAAGTTGTTCAAAAAAATTTTGAGGTTGCATTAAAATTATGTGCAGGCAAAATTAGAGTTAGGAAAAAAATTTGGGCACCAAAGTCCAAAATTCGACCGCTAATCCGCCTCCAAATGGGCCATTTGGTCATTGAACCGCAGTCTAATTTTGGCTATAGTGCCGCAAAGTTTTTCTGGGGCTCTAACACATGGAAATATGATTTTTGGAATATTTGGTTTTGGTCCAGATTTGTTTGTGTACTGGATTGTAGTTAGGGCCAATGCGGAAAGTTTTAATCAATCGATATTTTAAATTTGTGTTTTTCTGAGCATTTGTTTCTGTGACCGTGAATTTTATAGCACGGTATAATCCGACTGGTTGCTATATACACAATAAGACGGGTTTACGAACATAATATTCGTGTAACAACTCCAATTCTTGTGTACATAAAATTGATTTAAAATTAATGTATACTTGGGGTATTTACATTTCCTGTGAGTACTATAACTATTTAATTTACTTTTGAACAGCAAGAAGGAGCTTATAGCTCATTGATAAGACCCTGCACTGCTGAACCAAAGCACCAGAGTTTAACTCCCATCAGCCACATTATTTTTTAATTAGTTTACTTTTAATCTTTTTAGAAGCCCAACAGTCTACACGTGCATAACTCGTAAAAACCAAAAATCACATATAAAACAAACGAGCCCAAAAGGTAGACCAAACGACAAGGTACACGTGGCGATGACCCCAGCCCTAACTCGGCCGCCGCCGCCCGTCCGACTCGGGACAAACTCCGATTTTCTTCACTTTCCAGAGACTTTTGGCCTACCCCACTCCCCCTGCACTGTTTAAAACCTCTGAAATTAAACAGAGAATTAAAACACTCTTTTAAATATTTTAAATGCAAAATTAATACAATTTTCTCACACCCTTTCATCTACCCTAAATCCTAGATTTTCCTATAAATACTACACCTAAAATCACCCCTCCTCACTTCCAAATCTCTGTCCAAACTCTCAAAAAAAATCCCTAGACTTTTTGTGTGCAAGTGGAGTTAGCAAAGGGCAAAGCTCCGACGAACTTCTGACGACGATACGAGAAGATTTCGGCGATGAAACGACGCACCGGCACCTTCTACTTCTTTCTTTTCCTCTCATTTCCACTACAATCCAGTAAGTCCCTTCTTCCCCTTCTCTTTACTATTCTAAAAATTTAGAATTTTAAAACCCGACGGAAGTGGAGTTAATCCGACTTCCGATTCGGTTTTTCCTTAAAAACCATATTTTTTCTTAAAAACAATAATACCAAACTCTCACATCATGACCATTAAACATTAACAAAATATATTGACAAGTTTCATATCAAAAGAATTTATATTTCAATTTTTATAGCACTTTTACAGAAAAATACCATATAGTTTAGTTTCGACATAAAACATCATTACCCCTTGCTATACATTTAAATAGTTCACGAGGTAATGACCTATCTCCTCACAACACTCATATGTAACATAGCACGATAATTTTTGGAAATATAGTTTTGGGAAAATACGATTTTACACAAAACTAGCTCAAACTTATAAAAACCTTTTTCTACAAGATGTATTTTTAACAAATCTTTGCAATGTGCCGCTACAACTCATTTGGGGAACCCGTTCGGGATGGTGCGGATTATCGCTCATCCTCGGACTTAGTAGTACGAGATGCAAACCTTCGCAAGGAGCATACGGTCTCGAAAGATTTAAAAATACAATTTTCTTTAGAAAATGTGATTTCTATTATAAATAAAACTTATATTTTTAATAAATAAATATATATGTAATTAATATCAGAATATCTATTTTTAATATTTTTAATATTTCACATTTCCAAAATTCAAGAAAAACATTCCATTTACAAGAAAATATCAAACAATTCCAATATTACAAATAAATACCATATATTACGAAATTAGGTTTTATTCACTAGAAATGTCACAATGATAAAATATACATCAATGAAAACTCTAAAGACGATAAAAAAATACTTGAGGTGTATTTTGAAAATTATACAAAATTATTTTTTACATAAAACCCCCTCAAGTTATACTAAATTATAATAAGGACCCTAGTAAGCATAGGCTTAAGCGGGACCAGTCTCTTAAGCCTCAGAGAGCCGGAGATATGGGTGCTTACCTATTTAAGGTAGACAACTTAACAAACGGTATTATCAACACGGTAATCGTCTTTGAAAAAGACACAAATCCTGTCGTCCATGTGCAGCGGTTACCGATAACACTAAAACTAATTCAGGATTTCAATTTCTTTTCTAATTGTCTGACTCAGACTAAGTCTCAATATATATAATCAATCTGATTTGAATGAGATTCAAGTATATATAACAATTCAATATGAATCCATATATTCAATCTGTTCAATCTATCAATCTATACGACTTGACTGAACCGAACCATGGATATACGTCTATCTATATGATTCTCCAGTTACATCCATTTACCGATATCATGGTTTCCGCAAGTCATTCATCTATACAATTCAATTACAAGACAACACGATACAAACAATACAATTAAGACATCGCGGGGTTTATAAGGGGTAGATTGGTACGGAAGGTGTTAGAAGTGGCACGAGACTGCAACCATTAAGACACCTAACCTGAATTCAATTGCCGTTGTACCGTGGCTGAACGGTTCCTTGTACTTTCCGTCCACTTTAGTCTCTGGTCTACTGAGACTCCTCTCGTATACACCGGCCTCTTCTGTACCAAGCTACAAACAACAACGTTAACACTAAATATAACATTATAACAATATACTCTTCTTTCTTTCTATTCCATTCTTTTTTATTTATGAGACTTACCGAGCGATTTGTTCGCTGACGACATTCTCTTTCTTTTTCTTTGAATGTCGTCAGGTGATTCACTGGAGATCAAGCCCACCAGCGAGGATTTGGACCAGTTAGCTTACGACCCAGAGCTTTAGATTCTTGTACACATTTACATTCTGTATTTTCCATTTCTGTTATGCCACTGTTTAAGCATTGCTTTCCATTCTATGCATTTACTTTTCAGATGCATTGTACAAAAGAATGTTAATAAATAAAGTTGTTCAATATATATCTGTTGTCTTTGTTTCTTGTACATTTTATTTATATTGCTTATATACGCTCAGCGTGTTTACTTCATAATAAATACGTAGCGGTCAGTCGCGTCCCCTTCGCCGTACACCGCGAAGCGGGGCGTGACAGGTTTTGTTGGTGGCTCATGCGTTCAGTTCTGCATGGACAACCTAAGCAATATAACACAAGAACCAGCAACTGAAAACATTCTTTACAATTCACATTCCTTGAATCTTATCATTTCATATACTTTGAATCTGTGCTAATATAAATTTTTCTTTCAAGATTATGAATTCCCCAAACAACATCAGCACCAACTTCAACAACACTCCACCTCCCCTACCGATTACACCTGCCGTAGCTGCTCCGATCAACGAGCAAACGGTTCTGCTTGAGGTAATCCGCAGCCTTCTAGAAAGACAGTGGCAGCAGACTGCTATCCTGATGAACCGACCAGAGGCAGAAGCACCTGGGGTGAAGCAATTCAGAGCTTTGCACCCCCAAACAATTCGCAGGAAAAGAAATCCCTTTAGAAGCGGAGGAATGGGCTCATAGCATCGAAAATGATCTGGCAGCAGCACAAGTGCTAGAAATAGCTTGGGTTCGTGTTGCGAAATTACAGCTCACGGACAATGCACGAGTTTGGTGGAAGGCGAAAGAAAGCTGTCTTGATCAACCCATCGAATGGAAGACTTTCCGCGACATGTTCGACACAAAGTACTTCCCTGAGACTGCCAGGTTCGACATGGAATAGCAGTTCATTCACTTACAACAGGATTCGATGTGGACCAAATCAGTGAATGAATACGATGCTGAGTTCACCATGCTCAGTCAGTAAGATATGTCTCAATAATTCAATTTTTTTCAATCATATACTACACAGCTAACACAATACTTTAACAGATTTGCGGCACACCAGATACTGACGGATGAGATCAGAGCTCGTCGATTCCAACAAGGGTTAGACTTGGAGATCCAGGCTGCATTAGCCACAGGAGATTTCCCGACTCATGAATCGGCTCTGAAAGCTACCCGCGGTTATAAGGCAGTGGTAAAGATGAGAGGCAGATCTCAATCTGTTGGAGTTAAGCGCCCTGCCATCCAGATGGCATGAGGAGCCTCATCAAGGCCATCATTTGTGCCAAGGAGACCAGGAGTACCGAACAACAGGCCCAGCCCAGCCTTTTATACCTACTGCAAGAGAACTGGGCATCTGATAAAGACTGCCGGCGAGCCAACCGTCTTTGCTTAATCTGCGGCTTAGCTACTCATGATATTGGGTCTTGTCCCAGAAGACACAACCCAATTGCTGCACCAAGGCCGCGATCAATTATCAGCAGAAACCAGCCCTTCAGGCACCTGCTCTAAGACTAGCTCTCTCTACTCCACCACCTAGAGGACCACCGACTACACCTTCTCCTCGCCAGTTCCATCAAGCTCAATGGAACGTTCCGAGGAATGCTCCTCCGGCCAGGAGAAATGTACCACGGCGACAGACTTTCACGATGACCGTGGAAGAAGCTGAGGCCACTGGCCAAGTCATCACTGATAACCCTTTCTTCTCAAGCTTTTCTTTCAGTCTTAACACCTACCTACATATTTTTCTTATACCTAAAACATATCCCACATACCTTAGGTACAATCTTAGTAGCCTCACTTCCTACACTAGCACTCTTCGATACTGGAGCATCTCATTGCTTTATGTCGCAACGGTTCGTTCGAACTCATACGATTCCAGTCACACTGCTTGTATCCAGTTGGAATGTCGGTTCAGGGAACGGCGTTCTGAAGGCAACAATGGGATACAGCTTGTGTCCAGTAGTCGTCTGCAGCAGAGAATTCTATGCTGACTTCAAGGTGTTGGCCATACCGAACTTCGATGTGGTTTTAGGTATGGATTGGCTCGGAACATTTTATGCTACCATTGACTGTCGTCAAAGGAGGGTAGTATTCGAGATTCCAGACCATCCGGTTTTCTATTTCAAACGTGGAGACAGTATCCTGGAGCCATGTACTTATAAGGCGAAACCAAAGAAGACAGTGATTGCAGCAATTCAAGCAGAGGAAGGATCAAAACCAGAAGTGGTTCGAAAGTTCGACGATGTGTTTCCTGACGTTATATCAGGTTTACCTCCCGATCGAGCTCTTGAATTCAGCATTGATTTAGTACCAGGAGCACAACCGGTGATCAAAGCACCTTATCGATTAAGTCCGGAAGGTTTGAAAGAGGTCCGAACTCAGTTGGACGAATTATTGGCGAAAAGATGGATTCGTCCCAGCACTTCAAGTTGGGGATCTCCAGTACTGCTTGTGAAAAAGAAAGAAGGTTCATACAGAATGTGCATTGATTATAGAGCCTTGAACGAAGTAACGATAAAGAACAAGTACCCACTACCTTGCATCGACGATTTATTCGATCAGCTAAGTGGATCTTGTGTTTCCTCTAAAAGTTAGATCTTCGCTCAGGTTATCATCAGGTGAAATTCAAGGAATCTGATATCCACAAAACGGCTTTCAGAACTTTTTATAGACAATACGAATTTCTCGTGATGCCATTTAGATTGACCAATGCACCAGCAATATTCATGAACCTGATGACTCAAGTTTTCCAGGAGTACTTAGATAGGTTCGTTGTCATCTTCATAGACGACATCTTGGTGTATTCTAAAAGTCGGAAAAAACACGCCGAACACCTACGAATTGTTCTGGAAACTGTACGACAACATCAACTCTACGCCAAGTACAGCATGTGCGAGTTTTGGCTAGATCAAGTTGGTTTTCTTGGACATATTGTATCAGGCGAAGGAATCTCTGTGGATCCAGCGAAAGTTTCAGCAGTAAGCGAATGGCCGACACCAAAGTCAGTGAAGGACATTCGGAGTTTCTTGGGTCTAGTTGGATATTACAGAAGGTTCATTGAAGGCTTTTCGAAGATAACACCCCTGACCAAGCTCACACGTAAAGATGAAGACTTTGTGTGGTCAGAAGCATGCGAACAGGTTTTCGTAGAACTCAAGTCAAGGTTGACATCAACGCCCATTCTCGTTATACCAGACCAATCTGGATGTTTCGAAGTGCATTGTGATGTATCCGGTAAGGGATTAGGATGTGTTCTACATCAGCACGGTAAGGTTGTGGCTTATGTTTCAAGACAACTGAAGATTCATGAGCGCAATTATCCGACACATGATTTGGAGTTGGCAGCCATTATGTTTGCTCTTAAAATTTGGCGCCATTATCTTCTTGGTGAACGAGTGAACATATACACAGATCACAAGAGTCTGAAATATGTGTTTACTCAGAAAGAGCTTAATATGCGGCAGAGACGATGGTTAGAACTCATGGCGGACTTTGACATCAACCTGCAATATCACCCGGGGAAGGTGAATGTGGTACCTGATGCCCTTAGTCGCCAACCATTAGCAACGAATCTCACCGCTCAGTGGAAACTTCAACAGGAATTGCATCAGATGGAGATTGAAGTAGTCATACCAGTTAACGCTTCAAGTCTGATGAATTTACAAGTTCAATCTACCATTGTCAATCAGATTAAAGCGGCTCAAGTAAGTGATGCTAAGTTGCAAAAGATCAGAGAACAAATAGAGAATGAACTCAGAATAGACTTCATCATCCATGAAGACGGATCTTTAAGATACGGCAGCAGATTATGTGTACCAAAAGGTTCTGTTCGGGAAGAGTTAATGAAAGGAGCTCACAGTTCTCCCTACTCAGTACAACCTGGAGGTACAAAAATGTACAAAGATCTGCGTCAAAAATTACTGGTGCATGGAATGAAGCGTGAAGTAGCCAGAAGCGTCGCTAAATGCTTGGTGTGTCAGCAAGTAAAGCCTGAAAATCACAGGACTGCTGGATTACTTCAACCGTTATCTATCCCAGAACAGAAGTAACAACGCATCATAATGGATTTTGTGACTGCACTTTCTCGCAGCACAAAGGGTAACGATACGGTATGGGTTATTGTGGATCGACTCACAAAATCAGCTCATTTCATCCCATTTCGAGTTGGCCAATCAACTGAAATATTAGCAAAGAAGTACATGAAGGTAAGCATCTAAGATTTAAACTTTTCAAATATGTACTATCTCTGATACCCATGAACTCATACAGAAAATTGTGAAACTTCATGGTACTGGTCTGTATTGTCTCCGATCGTGACACCAGGTTCCGATCACAATTTTGGCAGAGTCTGCAAGCGAGCTTGGGAACAAGTCTGAGCTTCAGCACGGCTTATCATCCACAAACAGATGGTCAGTCTGAGCGAACTATTCAGATCTTGGAAGATATGGTCAGAGCGTGTATGTTAGACTTCGGAGGATCGTGGGAAGATCACCTACATTTTATGGAGTTTTCATACAACAACTACGAAGCAAGCATTGGAATGGCACATTTTGCAGCTCTTTATGGAAGAAAGTGTCGATCGCCATTAAGTTGGGATGATATCGGAGATAGGAAACTTCTTGGACCTGAAATGATAGTAGCAACTGTTGATGTGGTTCGTACTATCAAAGAAAAGATGCGCATAGCCCAAGATCGACAGAAGCACTGGATTGATGAAAAGCGACGTCACTTGGAGTTCCAGCCGGGAGATCACGTATTCTTAAATATATCTCCAAACCGCGGGGTGATTCAATTTGGAAGACGGGATAAGCTAAGTCCAAGATATATTGGACCGTTCGACATACTCGAACGAGTCGGTGAAGTGGCTTATCGCTTAGCACTTCCACCTTCATTGAAAAGAGTGCATAACGTATTCCGCATATCCCAACTCAGAAAGTATGCGAGTGACCCCAGCCATATTCTCGATCATTCCGAGCTCACTGTACAGGCCGACTTATCTTGTGAGCAACAACCTCTGGAGATCCTGGACAGGAAAGTGAAGTCACTTCGGAACAAGGAAGTCAACTTGGTTCGAGTGATGTGGAGAAAAGACACTCCAGGAGAATCGACATGGGAAAAGAAAAATGAGATGCGTGCAAGATATCCTCACCTATTTGTAAACTAGTTCTTAAAATAAATTGTAAATTTCGAGGACGAAATTTTTGTAAGGAGGGTAGACTGTAACAAGTCCAATTCTTGTGTATATAAAATTGATTTAAAGTTAATGTATACTTAGGGTATTTACATTTCCTGTGAGTACTGTAAGTATTTAATTTACTTTTGAACAACAAGAAGGAGCTTGTAGCTCATTGGTAAGACCTTGCACTACTAAACCAAAGCACCAGAGTTCAAATCCCATCAGCAACATTATTTTTTAATTAGTTTTCTTTTAATCTTTTTAGAAACCTAAGAGTCTACACGTGCATAACTCGTAAAAACCAAAAGTCACATATAAAATAAACGAGCCCAGGAGGTAGACCAAACGACAAGGTACACGTGGCGACGACCCCAGCCCTAACTCGGCCGGCGGTGCCGGTCCGGCTCGGGACAAACTCCGATTTTCTTCACTTCCCAGAGACTTTTGGCTTACCCCACTCCCCCTGTACTGTTTAAAACCTCTGAAATTAAACAGAGAAATAAAACTCTCTTTTAAATTTTTTAAATGCAAAATTAATACAATTTTCTCACACCCTTTCATCTATCCTAAACCTTAGATTTTCCTATAAATATCACACGTAAAATCACCCCTCCTCACTTCCAAATCTCTGTCCAAACTCTCAAGAAAAAATCCCTAGAATTTTTTTGTGCAAGTGGAGTTAGCAAAGGGCGAATTCCGACGACTTCCGACTACGATCCGAGGAGATTCCGGCAACGAAACGATGCACCGGCACCTTCTACCTCTTCCTTTTCCTCTCCTCTCCACTACAATCCAGTAAGTCCCTTCTTCTCCTTCTCTTTACTATCCTAAAAATTTAGAATTTTAAAACCCGACGGAAATGGAGTTAATCCGACTTCCGATTCGGTTTTTCCTTAAAAACCATATTTTTTCTTAAAAACAATAATACCAAACTCTTACATCATGATCATTAAATATTAACAAAACATATTGACAAGTTTTATATCAAAACAATTTATATTTCAATTTTTATAGCACTTTTACAGAAAAATACCATATAGTTTAGTTTCGACATAAAACATCATTACCACTTTGCTATACCTTTAGATAATTCACGAGGTAATGACATGCCTCCTCACAACACTCATATATAACATAGCATGATGATCTTTGGAAACATAGTTTTGGGAAAATACGATTTTACACAAAACTACATCAAACTTATAAAAACTTTTTTTTACAAGATATGTATTTTTAACAAATCTTTGCAATGTGCCGCTACAACCCATTTGGAGAACCCGTTCGGGATAGTGCGGATTATTGCTTATTCTCGGGCTTAGTAGTGCGAGATGCAGACCTCCATAAGGAGCATACGGTCTCGAAAGATTTAAAAATACAATTTTCTTTAGAAAATATGATTTCTATTATAAATAAAACTTATATTTTTAATAAATAAATATATATATAATTAATATCAGAATATCTATTTTTAATATTTCACATTTCCAAAATTCAAGAAAAACATTCCATTTACAAGAAAATACCAAACAATTCCAATATTACAAATAAATACCATATATTACGAAATTAGGTTTTATTCACCAGAAATGTCACAATGATAAAATATATATCAATGAAAACTCTAAAAACGATAATAAAATACTTGAGATGTATTTTGAAAATTATACAAAATTATTTTTACATAAAACCACCTCAAGTTATATTAAATTATAATGACCCTAGTAAGCATAGGTTTAAGCGGGACCAGTCTTTTAAGCCTCAGGGAGCCGGAGATATGGGTGCTTGCCTATTTAAGGTAGACAACTTAATAAACGTGTTATCAACACGGTAATCGTCTTTGAAAAAGACAAATCCTGCTGTCCATGTGCAGCGGTTACCGATGACACTAAAACTAATTCAGGATTTCAATTTCTTTCTAATTGTTTGACTCAGACTGAGTCTCAATATATATAATCAATCTGACTTGAATGAGATTGAAGTATATATAACAATTCAATATAAATCCATACATTCAATCTGTTCAATCTATCAATCTATACAACTTGACTGAATCGAACCATGGATATACATCCATCTATATGATTCTCCAGTTACATCCATTTACTGATATCATGGTTTCCGCAAGTCATCCATCTATACAATTCAATTACAAGACAATACAATACAAACAATACAATTAAGACATCGCGGTGTTTATAAGGGGTAGATTGGTACGGAAGGTGTTAGAAGTGGCACGAGACTGCAACCATTAAGACACCTAACCTGAATTCAATTGTCATTGTACCATAGCTGAACGGTTCCTTATACTTTCTGTCCACTTTAGTCTCTGGTGTACTGAGACTCCTCTCGTATACACTGGCCTCTTCTGTACCAAGTTACAAACAACAACGTTAACACTAAATATAACATTATAACAATATACTCTCCTTTCTGTCTATTCCATTCTTATCTATTTACGGGACTTACTGAGCGATTTGTTTGCTGACGACATTCTCTTTCTTCTTCTCTGAATGTCGTCAGGTGATTCACTAGAGATCGAGCCCACCAGCGAAGATTTGGACCAGTTAGATTACGACCCAGAGCTTTAGATTCTTGTACACATTTACATTCTGTATTTTCCATTTCTGTTATGCCACTGATTAGGCATTGCTTTCCATTCCATGTATTTACTTTTCAGATGTATTGTACAAAAGAATGTTAATAAATAAAGTTGATGTTCAATATATATATATTGTCTTTGTTTCTTGTGCATTTTATTTATATTGCTTAGATACACTCAGCGTGTTTACTTCAGAGTAATTATGTAGCGGCTAGTCGCGTCCCCTTCGCCGTACACCGGGAAGTGACAATTTGCATTGATGTTCTGTGTTGCTCTTTGATTATGGTTATGTTGGATTTGTCGCGATGGATAGCCCGGTGTACGTAGTATTAAATGGAGTTCTCTATGATGTAATGTATATTCATATTGCTTGGCGAGTGTCCGACATGTGGACTGCCGCCATCGCGGCTTGTATTATTCTTTGGGGCACGTGCAGGTTGCGGACGTAGTCACCGTTGTATATTCGGTTTTTCATTACATGCACTAGGATTATCTCGCGGCGGAGTGCCCGAGTAGTCAGGTCCTAGAGGGCAACGGGCCTTCATCTCAAGGCGTTGAAACCGAGGTGGTATACTTTAGAATTGGCGGGCTATTCGCCACTCGTAGGGGTATAGGATTGATCCGCGGAGAGGTGCCTAAGTCACCGGATTTCGAAAGTGCTGGGTGGCCCACTCACTTCGTTGATTGGGGTTTGCCCCGCTTCTGGGATTGGCGGGTGGCTTGCCGCACTCGTAGGGGTTTAGGGTCAGATATTACGAGCTATCCATACGACTGGGAAAATTGCATTTCATATTTGGCTCCATTGAAATATACTTTTCCTAGTTTATCCGCATTTCCATATTGTGTTTGCTTCCACTGTGATTCTGCTGTGATGCTTCTGTGATGTTACTTGATATCATATGTGAGACGAATGTTCATATATTATATATATATATATATATATATATATAGTAGACGCTATATATGTTTTGCATCCGTGCTAGTCTTCTTCCCACCCTGCCATAAGTTAAGTAACCTTACGGTGAAAATCCCGGACCCTGTGACGATTGCGGATGGTATATATGTGCATGTCTATTTTCATTTTTTCTGGCATGATATGATTAATTGATGTGACTGCATTAATTCTAATTAATGCAAGGAAAACAAACCTAAATGATGATGCGGGAACCAATTTTGTTTTTAAAACTGACATTACAGGCATATTCTTTTGCTTTGCATCGCGGTATTCGGTCATGAATATCCTGCATCTCATTCGACGAGGCAAGAGCCTAGATCCCTTCACAGGGAGTGACCACTTGGATCAAAAGTTTGCGTCGCTGTAATAACTTCACTATAGTTGATTCTTTTGTTTTGCATCGTGGTATTCGGTTAGGAATATCCAGCACCTCATTTGATGAGGAAAGAGCCTAAATCTCTTCACAGGGAGTCACCTCTTTGGCAAAAGTTTGCGCCGCTATATATTTGTAAAACCACTCGGTCCTTTCAACGATATCAAGTTCATTACGTTAAAAAAATTTCGCCAAAAACCAGTTGTATCCTTCTGTCATTTCCTACGAGTAGTGCTCAGTATTCGTGCTGCGTATGTCGGCATTGTCAAGGCGTAGTGTGCGGTAGCTAAGTATTGCTTATTTGTAGTATTAGATGTGATTGGTTATGACAGTCGTACGATCATGTTGGTATTGTCAAGGACTCGTACGGGTGGGTTTAATGCAATCAAGATAATGACGAGTTGAACTTGACTAGGACCCTTTGATATATTGGCAATGTCAAGATCGCTTGGATTCTAGGGGTAAAAACCATATCGGCAGTTTCAAATATAAAGGAAACCTGTCACGCATGCACATATCTTCTAGAGAGTGATGAACTGAGTGGCTTCTATCAAGTTATCGCACGATAAGTTGGATCCCGATTTACACTGATGAGTAGGTTACTCGAAAGATTTTCAGATGATCCCGACTAATTCTCCTTTTAGGATTTAAAGGCGAATTCGAGAAAACGGTGAGAGCCATCATGATTAGATAAAGTGACTAACCAATCTAATTTAGATTAGAGTGCACGCTGAGTGTTTCTTTTCTCTCTCTCTGGCAGCGACTATGACTTGACCTTAAACTAAAATTCATGAACCAAATTAACCGAATTTTCTTACACACTTTGGCTTTGGATTGTCATGATTCACGATAAAGTCGCATATATCCCTGCCACTCTTACTTCCCCTTTGCATTTCTTCAGAACACTTCGTATCACTGCGAAGATCCATATTTTTTGGATATACCATCGTATAGTTACATACAAACTCGAAGAAACTTGTTTCGGTTCGATGATGGATTCCGATTCTGGAGAAATTGAATAGGATTATTCGGTTGTCTTTTCTCTTTAACTTCTCGAAGCTTGCGAGGGATCCTAGTATTAGGAAAGTACACCTATTACGCTTACTGGATAGTATTCTTCCAAATCATAGTCAGGTGCCGAAAGTTGGGAAAGGAAGAAAACCAATTAGCCTAAATATGGTGTACAGAAGGTAAAATGTAAAGACGTAAAGGGATTGAAATGAGGGCAAGAAAAATTACGACAACTGTCATGAATTTGGAAAGTGGAAGAGGTATTACTAGGAATACCCGGCCACCCCCTTAAAACATTTTCATATTTCGGTTTTACTGTGCAGTGTTAATTGAAAGTTATTTTTCCAATTAGATTCTGACTTCAGCATATGTTTTATCATACTTTATTCTTACATCTGTATGGCGTTACAGATACTGAGTGGGAGTAGAATATTGGGAATTAGGTGACTAGATTCACAATATCAGAATTCTTTGTAATTGGTGATATTTGAGAAAATCATCTGAGTTTTGTCAACGGCAAATATTTGGTTTTGAATATCCGTTGTTATGTACCAATTTCAATCTGATATATCTGTACGTTTATTTTATAAAGTTAGATATAACGTTTTGAAATTATGTTTATGACATTTACTTATAACAGTTGATGGTCAGGTAAGCTGCATTCAATAAAGGTGTAATTCTTCTTAAGCATAACGCAGTTTTTCAACCTATGACGCACAGGATTTGAGTTATTAAACTCAGAGAAATTATACAAAGTATTGTATGTTGTCCGATTTCCATTAGGACAAAGGGGTGGTACTCATACTATATTCTGTTTACTTATGACTTATCTGGTTTTAGACACGCATTTCGTTGAAATACAATGTCTAAATTTTGAGAAGTTATAGATATAAGAATAAAGCTGAGAACCATTCATTGCAAGTATCAGGATTCTTCGAGACGATCGAAGATGTAGATACTTATGCTAGGTATTCCGTCGTAAATAATATATTTGAAAACTTACTTCTTTCTGGTTACTCATCCGTGAGTGCGCTCCTTGATAAGTAATACTGCATGGCCTTCTTCCATTTAGTCGATATGTACTGAAAACCGCTGCATAATTTTTGAATCTGGTTCAAATTAAATTAGTGCATTTGATTCTATATTGGATATAGAATAGATTCATATCTTAACGATGTTAAAATATATGGAGTAGTCCGGTTTATACTTAAAACCAGAATCCGGATAAACTCAAGGCACGTTTCAGTAATGGCAGTTTGTGGGTTATTCCAGATTTTGACGAGGGTTAACATTCTACCATTTGGAGGATCAATAGTTATATCGTTCTTGACTCGCCACCCATTTTAGTAAAATGAATTTTTTTCAGAAAATATTAGTGAGAGTATGGTAGAACTGGAACTGATTCCAGAACCACAAACGGTTACTGAAAATTTAGAACCTAAAAATTCAATTGGATTCGACAATCCATTAGCAACTCCGCATATTTGGTGGGTAACCTCAGCCACTCGAGAGATACTTCGGTCTCCTTAAAGACGGTGACAGGGAAGTTTTGATGAACCAAGCTTGCCACTACTGTTGTCCTAAACTATAAGACCTGGCAGGTGGATGACTATAACGTCGTTTTAAATTAGCTTTAGAAATGCTCGTGTATATGACTCTGGCAGAAGGTTGTTGTAGTCAGTAGGAGCAACGGAAGCGTGGTGGGCAGGTAACTTATGTCTATTTACAGACTAAAGCAAGTATAACAGAGATAGATCATCTATTTTTGATATGACAGTCATAGAGTTTAACTTCATCAGAACAACAGATGGACCTGCTAAGAAGGTAGTAGAAGTGATGTACTGGTATTTGGATGACGTATTCCTGATAGTAAGTGATATTCCTATACCACGATCGGTTATACTGTGGTTGTCACAAGGTGTTTCTCCACATAGGATCTGGACAAAATATCACAAATTCTGGTGACTAAATCTATGGTTTTAGATCTATATTTGGGAAGTGTCCCAATTCGGGTACTTTGACACTATTCTAAAGTGTTTTAAAATGGACGACTCCTGGCGTGGTGGTGTACCCTCGGGTGATGGAGTCTCCCTCTCTAAAGAGATGTCTTTTAGAC
Organism: Agapanthus africanus; assembly: GCA_030015575.1. Lineage (NCBI taxonomy): Eukaryota > Viridiplantae > Streptophyta > Magnoliopsida > Asparagales > Amaryllidaceae > Agapanthus > Agapanthus africanus. The sequence continues at coordinate 449,905,196 of JASDDO010000010.1, read as the reverse complement.
TCGTAAGGAGAGGGATTTGCATGAATGACATATCACTTGCTTAGGCAATTGAGTCAATCATGAGATGTCAAGTACCACAACAGATATTGCTTTTGCACTAGCTGTAATAAGCATATATTAATCCAATCCTGGAGAAACATTAGGAAGCAGCTATGAACATAAGATGATGTTCTTGGTATATGGTAACGACAGCCTCCTTCAGAAGGCGGTTATCATTTCAGACTTCTAAGGTGACCTGGATGACAGAGTGACTGTCAGAGTTAAAGTTTACCCTCTTCTGAGGTGCAGTATGTTGGACAGGTGGTCTAAACGGATACTAAGGAAGGCATGGCGAAAGGTACTGATTAAATTCAGTGGAAGATACGGTCTAAGAAATTTGTTAGATTTGGAGTTCATTTATGAACTTGGTCCCATCAGCTATCCAGACAAATTCTAAGGCAAGTATCGCTCATTTTGGGAGAGTCGTTCTCCGCGAAGTTGAGATATTGAGAGATAAAGATAGAAATATTGGAGCGGATCCACTCACTGAGGCTATTTCTCAAACGCGATGGTTTCGCAAACAAGCTTTGCGAGACTGTCTGGTAGAGAAGTTGGGTGTTTGGTATCATACAGGCTGAGTATGCGACAACGCAGTAATTAGCCTTAAGTGCAAGTAGGAGACTGTTGGCTATAGTGCCCTCAAGGCAATTATTGTAATCGCATGCAGGAGATTATGATGATTGAAGGAGGACGTATACGAGTAGAACAGTTTTACTCAAGATGATAGTGTGCTATCTGGTTTGTCTCTATCATCATGTGTATGTATTATATGGTATTACAGATCACTATTATATGTTGATAGAGCCCATAGAATACTTGCTTGACTACCAGCATTACGATAACGATCACATACATGGAAGTTGGGTGGTACATAAGCACGTCCTTAAATGTCCCTAATCGAGAGAGTATCGAGACTGGACATCAATACTCCGGAGTAGACTGGTGTATACTTTTCGAGACCCCGACAAGAGACGGTGACCAGTCTCACAAGCCATTGGTGTCAGTTAGTCACCTAAGATAGTATACAGATGCTCCTTGGGTTAAGAATTACACTAGACGGACTCGCCGGGAACATGCTAGATGGTATTATACCTATTATCGGATAGCAGTTCTCAGGTGACATAAAGCACATGTTAGTCTGTCGACCTGAGATCGTCATTTGTCTCGTATGAGTTCCCACTATACTTTGATTACTACCCTACCACGGCTCAAAGGAGTCCTCTAAATAGGTTTTAGTTGGATACAGTCCTGAGCCACGTGGAGACAGTGAGCGAATCGTCGGGAAGTCGTCTCTACCGGTATTGGGGGTAGATGTCGCGCTGTGCACGGGTGGCCATCACCAGAAATCCTTAGCCAATGTGGACGAGATTTACTGATTTGGATCAATAGTTTCTCAGTGGGTGATGGGCTTCACATCGACGCGAAATATTGTGTTATTAGGGGTCTGACTTTATCCACCCCCTAAACCTGATATGCGATACTCTTAGACGAACAGACCAAACTGTACGGAGATTGTCACGGACAGGCTCAGTAGGGGTACAGATGAGTTTGCTCGTCGGCTTTCCTTTTGCTCATACCTGGATAGCCGTTACGTACACTAGTGCCGCTGACATATTTGTAGTTAAACCCACTGCCAGCGTATTGACGAGTCTTTAGAGTCCCCATATAGAGGGTTTTCCCGATTCAGGCGATATGATGTAGATGACGTATGTTGGTACATACGGGTGTCCGATTAAATATGTGTACAAACTACACGGACTTAATCGGACGGTTGATAATACTAGCAGCTTAGGATTAAACCGGATTTGATTTAATAATATATATATATATGTATATGTATTCTAGTATTATTGTTCACTATTCATTTTCTCTCTTGACTATTCATATTTTTATACGAATACGCGTATATGTATTTCGATACGTATACCGGGATGTATTCCATATTTATACAGAATATCCTCTAAAAGATGGACACCTCATTATATGATTTTCTTTTTAGAAAATCATTTGCAAATGAGGTGGAGGGTGAGGTGGCATGAGCATGGTTGGAGGTATGTAGAGAGGAATGGGCTTTATATGTTTATTGTAAAAATGTTGTGAGATTATTATTGCATGGTTGTAAAATGATGAAGCCATTCCACTCTATTTTCTGTTTTGATTCACTCTCATACTTAGAACACTAGCTCATTCTTTGCTCATGGCTAGTTCTTTACCTCCTCCTCCTCCTTCAGTTGTCACTTAAGCTTTGGAAATGAGAGAAAAGGATGGTGGAAAATTCCTACATCCCCACTCTCCATTCCTAGTGAACTTGGAGCGTCGATTGCTTCGCTAGACGAAGCTGGAGCTTGGATCGTTTCCCTCAGGTGGATCATCTTCGGCGAAGGAGGACCGGCTTGCAAGCGCGATCCGGAGCACTTGAAGAAAGCTTGAGGATGTGAGTATTGCTAACATAGTCGATTAGCATGGCTCACTAGGTTTTTGTTTGCAAGCTCTAGCATTTTAGTTCAATTCATGGTTTCGGAACTTTAGCAAAATAGAAAATTTTTGAAATCCATATTGCCATCTTCTAAAATTAGTTTGCTCGTGTGCCTAAGTTCCCAGTAAGGAAGTAAGATGGCAATAATTAATAGAACAAATCACAAAGTGTTCTGACTATGGATGTATGAACAACTTCGCTCGTCATTGGATTGAGTTGATGCAGTTGGTCGCTATGAGCAAGTAAGTTTATGGAAGCGATTCGTGTCGGATACATGAGTTTAGTTCTACATTTAGATGCAGATGGTTGTCCATTAAATAACTTTCTTATCAGTTAAAATAGTTTTGTTATGGATTTATGATAGTTGGTCAGTTTCATGAAACATTTTTGTCTCTTATATGATTTATGATTTTACGGGTTGACATTTCTATAGATGTCTGTGACATTATAGATTGGGTCAAAAATAATTGGTCGTATTCACCGTTTGGATTGACTTGACCACATATGTCGACTTGATCGGCATTTAGGCCGAACGTCGACTTATCTACCTGTAGTCATTGCTTATGTGGCTTTGCTACATAAGGTAAAATCATTAATATATTCGTTGTAATAATTTATTCCAACAAACGCATACCAAATAAATATGAAGGCACATGTTAATATTACTTATTTCTAATCTCGCAAATGATTACTCGACACATGGCCGCTATAGTCGCACGAAACTGAACCGTCGATTTGAATCGCCTGCTACATCAGTAGACTGATGAGTTTATGCACACTAGGATGTGCGTGTTTGATTAATTAGTTTGAAAACTGAACACTAGCCACGAGTATCCAAAACTGTGCGAGAAGATGGAATTGTCGAAAGGCTAATAATCCCATGCATCACGACAAAACGGTGTTGCAGGTTGATAAATAAGGATACTTTAAATAAGGTGAGCAACATTATGGCGCAAGTCGATCTTCCTATATCGTTTTGGGAAGATGCTCTATAGAAATCTGCTTATGTTTCTCAACCATGTATCTTCACAATTTAGTAATTACCAGCACTTATTAGTTATGGACGAGCGAGAGACCAAGAGGGCCGCTTGCACCCATATTACATACTACCTTAATACATTTACTACTTCGTATCCGTATGAGAAGTTGAGTCCTTGAGGTAACTCGAAGGGACATTTATTAGTAGGCTAGTACGTTCGAACGATGGCTGCAATGGATCGTGCAAAGCTGAGTTCCTCAAAAGGAACCACCGCAAAAGGCGAAAACAGGTCAGGATTTAAGTTCTTACGAGGTATACAGACTTCTTAGTCCACCAGCGCAGGATGATTATATTTTCTTCCAACGGCTGGGAACAGTGGGAGCCCTATTAGTCAACTGACACGGGAGAAATGGTTTTCTCTAGCGATTGAAGACTTATAAGAACCTTTCTATTCCATAGTGTAGAAGAAATTAGTTTTCTCCAGCAGTTAGGGACAGTAGGTGTTTTTGTCTGTCAACGCAAGTGAAGTCGATTTTTCTCCAGCAGTTAAGGACAATCGTGGCGAGATTCTTGATGACAGCTTTGAACCAATCACATAAACTCGAAATCTCGTAATGCTTGTGGAATTGTATTTCATATATATTTTAATATCAAAGAGGAAGTATTCATGAAGGCATCGTATGTATTACGGAACCCAAGTTAAGTAACGACGCTACTTAAGGGCCTAAGCTAAGATAGTGAATAATAATGATGGATAGATGAAAGCGTCAGTGTAGATAATCAAGTTTGGGACTTGATCGACTTTCCTGTCATACGCAAGACTTTGTTGAAAATTAGATTTTCCGGAGTCACGCGAAAGAAGAATGTTGTCGAAAGATGCAAGACATATTTTATGGTGAAAGGATCTATCCAAGGATGGACTGACTAGGAATATACATTCTTGCTTGAGACAGTGAATGCGTCTATTCATCTTTCTTAATAAACCGTTACATTTGAAGATCTTGAACCGGTCTAAGTGGACTTAGAATGTATTTCTTATAAGAGACTTGGATAAGGAGATCTATAAGATTTGCCTGCGGTTTTTTCGAAACCAATTTATGACTTGACGCAGTTATCAAAGTGGTTGAATATTCGATATTATCTATCTGTATATATAATTATGGATTAGCGACATTAAATGTGACAATTGTAAATTCTGACATCTTATTATATGAACGATGTTGAAATATCTAAAAGCGACTTGAGACATAATACCACTTTAGGAATGTTCTCCACTGTCATGTGAGAGGGCACGAGAGATGTTAGATCGTGTTTGGAAATCCAGTTTTCCAGCGAACAGCTCAAGAATATTCGATGTTTGTCTTGGTAGACTAACGTTAATGTGTCTAAGAACAGTTTGACCCACACAATCACTCTCTGGTTCATGTCTCAGTAGTTAATAGTTATATTTATAGCCTTGATCTTTCCTCCAATGATTCTTGCTGAATAAAGACAAATATTGTTGGTTTCATTTTGCATGGTCGGTTGTCTTGTATGTTTAGTATATACTTGACACAACACGTCATTTATCATTGGACTTGATATCCGTTCTATACTTGTCTGGTTAGGATGAAGTGAAGGGATCTTGCGGTATGTGGGATGACCTACAAATCCTTATGCTATATAAGATCAAATGTCCATTCGTAATAGTTCTTGAATGCCAAATGAATTGGCAATCAAGAAAGGCAAGCGTCGTTTAGGACATGCTTTCTTACTCCATGGCATGACCATTTTGTTGAGCAATGAAGGGAGGACTGTATAGCCAAATTTCGCCATGGGGCTAGAAATATGTGGCTTCTTTAGAAGCGGTCGAGGCTGCTATACCTGAGGAGATCCAATAGCAATGTGTGCATGATTTTGCAGCGAGAGAAGGTTTTCTCTCTATTGCGACAGAAGGTCGGCGATAGCATATACAGATTATCCCATATATTATGGAAGGATTATCGCACATGGAAATCTATTATCATTTCATCGAGATAGAAGATCGAGCAAGACCGGCTCTCTAAGATTCGGGTGATTTAGGATCAACTGACTAAGAGAGTGGCCGGGTATCGCTCTATTTGAAACGTGAGAGCGTAAAGGCAACGTTTATAGTGACAGTACACTATATTAGCTTAAACTTGATATTTATCTTTTAAACACTAGTTTATGGATTGTGGGTTACTTACATTGCACGATTGATTATTGATATTTATATATTGATGATCGATTATTTTCGTTTTGGATAGAGTGTTGTATTTTGTTGCTTGATTCTTGAACATGGCGTAAGAAGAGTAGATATGTGGTTATATATTTACTTGCATTCGTTTTATTAAAGGATGCGACAACAGGTAGGATCGGCTCTCTCGCATGAGCGATCCCCTCAACGCATGGAGACATGCAAGGTACGAACGTTTGCACTTTCCGGTGCTGGCTAGGCTGGCGACCGCACACTGATTCAGCGCTGGGATGTACGCGACAGTGGGAGCATTCAAACGACCCTTATCTAGAGATAATGATGAACCGAAGACTCGGCGAGTCGTTAACGTAATGAAAATGCCCCACATTCCATTATATAGATATATGTTGTGAAGCAAGCTAGATTACAGATCTCACAAAGTCGGGATGGGACTCGATCTTGTGATGTGGATCCAGGCACATTTGGAACGTGGCTACTAAGTACGTCACGGAGCGACGAGACTTGGAATATGTATGATACTAATTTGATTATGCTTTCATGAAAAAGAAGTAGACCAATATGTGTTTTCCATATGACGCGTGCTAGCGACTAGAGGAGACTTAGAGATCGATCCCATCTCCCTGACGGTGTGAGCCCTCACTCCTCGGCATTCTGTGGAATGACCTGATCGACCGTACCTTTAGTGACTTTGACTGTCAAGAAGGAAAAGCCGTGAGCGTCCGCTGCTTTGACTGCTATCATAATAGTACGATGATTACGGTATGGTAAAGAGTCGATGGTGTCAGAAAAGTGGATGAGTGGTGGACCCAACTTAACGAGTCGAGAGGATGATCAATCGGGCATGTCTCCTTGATTGCGCTACGTGCACAACTCTTACATGAGCCTATGAAGCGGCATTAGAGTGTCGTGAATCAAAGGATTGCTTAGGTGTTTGAATACGCTCCTTAAGGGATTGGAGGTATTTAAACTGACATGACTTGCTGATTAGATCCGGGATGCACGATATCTAAGTTTTGAATAATATTGTTTGTTTATAGGGAGATCCTTGTGTCGGTCTTAACAAATCTGGCTGCAGGGCTACCCGTTTGCAGATTTCGATGGTCGCATGGCGGCGCTAGCATTGTATGGAAAGGATTGACGCGGAAAGAACTAATGGAGCTGAGCAGATATGACGGCACCCACTCGATTGTATGAGTGGAAGTATGTTGGCATTGAGCCTAGTCGAGCCGACCCAATGGCCCGTCCAATCAAGTGAGCGGGTCTAGGGGTCAGCTCACCCGACCTGTTATGAAAAGCCGAGTGCAGGTCGGACTCGAGCTCCATGATAAGGTCAACCTGGGAGGTGGTCAAACCCTATTAAGAGTTTATGCCCGATGCAATCTCAACCGTACGCTTACCCCTCTACCTATATACACATTAGGTATATGCTAGGGTTTGCAACTAATGGAACCAATGGATGTACACATACATTGATAGAGAGGGATCCATGAGAGTATGCAACCTATGAAGATTAGGGTTCCAAGGTTCTTGATTGTCTTATTCAAAGTCTCTAACAGCCGCGGTGGATTAAAGGGCTTTCCGAGTAACACCGTGATTGCTCTGCACGGCGATCCGAAGAAGAAGAAGACCAATGGAGAACGGAGCAGCGGTCCAACGGTTATTCAGGTGCTCTACTGCCCTGCGAAGGTATGCAGATCTTAGTGCTTGTAGAACATTAATCGTATTATTTGCTTATGCTATTTATATGAGATCCTCTTGCGGATTGGATATGCATGAGTTGATCGGCGAGAATCGCTCCACCATTCTCCTATAGGTCAATTAGCCTAGACCCAAGAATCATCAAGCCAAGAAATAGAAAATTGCATCATAAATGAAGCAAGAAGCATTTCAAAGTCAAAATCTGCAAGAACTACTAAATTCATAAAATGTAGGCTTATCAATTGAAACAAACATTAGATTGGAATTGGACTGGTAACGTACTAAGAAATCCAAGAACGAGTAAGTTTATATTTGGTTTGTATTCCACCCCAACTTTCATCAAAAGCAGCCCATACACTGAACTAAGTTAAATTCTCATATCAATCTATCATCATTCCTTTATGAAGAACACGAATTTGGTTTTGATTGATGCAAGAGTATATGACCGAGACCTAGTGAAAGCAAGAGTCGATTCGGCAGGAGCGGTTTTGGAAAAATTGCGAGAAGATTTTGCAGAAGATTCAGGATTAAATTGAAGATTCGGTTGAGATTTCGAATCGACAAAAGATTTGTTGTAATTTAAATCGAGATTTGATTCAATTTAAATTATTATTTATTTAGATTAGATTTAATTATATCTTTTTATATTTTTTGTTAAGATTTATTTCTTTAGGCTTAAAATTTTTAATCTCCTATTTAAAGGGACGATAACTATTGTATTAAGGGAGTTGAATTGAATATTGAATAAAGGTTGCTTGTTAGCAAAGGAAAAACTGCAGCTTTTGTGTTGAAGGAGACGGTATCATATCTCGTTCTTGGTTGTTTTAGAGTTTTGGCTTGTGATTTCTTTTTGAGAGGAAGTAGATCGTGCTGAGCATCGAGGCTCAGTAGATTGATCATCATCATTGATGGTCTAGACTCTAGACACAAGATTCATTTTCCTATACAAATGATATAAATTTGACCACAAGCCTACCATTTCGGGGAAAAAGGATTTTTTTCAGCATTCTAATCGTTTTTAAAGCTTATCGCAAACTACAGACAGCCTATATCTTTAGCTTCATATACACTTTGAAAGAATAATATGTATTTTACCGAAGGATATAGCTTTCGCTTCATGCCCATCTGTGTACTTATCTAATAATCTCAGTATAGTTTGTTTGTCCTGGATAAGGATGTGTTATCGTAAATAATATAGTGGATTTGTTGTACCATCAGGTTTCTTTCCTGGCATTGAGTAGACTAATGCATTAGATAAAGGTGAAATGTCTTCTTTGCACATTTACAGTTGATATTGTTAACATTGTACCTGTATTAGTGATAGTGCTCCTCGCTTTCATGATGATTAAATTTCTTGATGAATGCCAACCATTGTTTATAGTAACAAGCTCCCAAATTGATTCACAATTTCCGTCGTCTGAAAAATTCTTCAAACAAGGTCGTGTCCCTTGTTATTTCCACTATATTTGCATAAAAAATCTCCGAGTTCTTTTAGGCCAATTTTGAAATTGTGTCAGATTGTTAGGAATCAGAAAGATGCTCGGAGATAAGTAGAACTTAAATGAGAATGTTGGGATGGGTGAATAGAAAACTCTAAAGGCATGTTAGTCAATTGAGACTTTTCGATAAAAATTGAACATTTGAAACTAGAACATTGGCATAGAGTTTTTATAGAAATAGGACTTTTTTTATAGGATTCAAGAACTATAAGAACTAAATTAGAACTAAAAATTGAAACTATATTAGATTATTTTATTTTTATTGGTGCGGTCCAAATTATATATAATTAGAAAATATTTAATTGTTTCTAAACGGTTTATAAGATCAAAATTTATTTTACTGTTTTAATTATAGAAAATGAGATTTCTGTATAATGATAAAATATAATTAAACCTATATTTCTTTTAGTTTGGTCAAATTAAGATTACATACATGTTTAAATGAGTTTTATATTTTCTGATTGATTTTGGAGGTCTTTAAATTTAATGAATTTAAAAGAGATCGAGAAGATTTGTATTGCATCAATTGGATTTAGTCGATAAAAAATGACAAAAAAGATTTGAAAGCTTACGGAAAGAAAATGGAGGGGAGGGGAAGGAGGTAGGGAGAGAGAGAGGAAAGGGAAAGGAAATGAAGACTAGGATTTGGTGGTTCTAATTTTTTATTTTTGTTCCATCCAAATAGAGGGGATAATTTTTAAGGATGGAACATTCATTTTGTATATATAAAAGAATTCTAGATGGAACATTTTTTCTTTTAGTTCCAGTTTCATTCATGACTAACACAACTTTAAGTTCCAGTTCTAATTGAGTATCAGTTAATTAATATATTGCCCCGGTATGTTTCAGTTCCAACTCTTTATTCCAATTGACTAACCCCCCAATAGATTGGAAAAGAAATTAAGTATGTAAAATGAAAGTAGATTCTAAAAAGATTATACACGAGAGAACAAATTGAGATAGTTTTTGCATGTGCAGCAAAGGCCGATATATGTGCATTACGATAATAAATAGAACGGCCCGGCTAGAGGTACAATTAACAAAGGAAATGCCGATTGTCAACTGAATCAAGTAGATGGTCCTTAATCTAAAGTACTCTTAGAAGTAAAAATGAGAATCCAAATGCTCACACCCAATTATTCTAGTCCACTTTTTTAATATTAATTATAATATATATGATTGCCATATTGGATTTGTAAAAATAGAACGGTATGAGTGAAATAAATATGAGGGGGGTTAGCGAAAAAAATATGAAAAGATAATTTAAAAAGAATTTATGTTCATATTCATTATCTATAGTCTTATCTAGTCCCTTGTCTCATATTACTAATAGCCATGGTCTTAAAATAAAGAGAATAGAAAATAAAAGGATAGAGTTTTCAATGAGTTTATGTTCATTTTCATAATTTATAGTGAATTTTTTTTCCTTAGCTATAATCTGTTGTCTACTATTATTTATCTAAAGCACTACTAATGCTTACCCTTTTTCTCATCAACCTATCACTATTATCACTCTTCATTTACTTGAGAAAAAAAATCTATCTAAAGTACTCTAAAAAGTAATGACTAAACCATTTTGTGGTAGCCCCCTTGATATGTTAGCTCCTTTTTTGTTTATTTGCTCTCTAATATTATACAAAGCTATTTGTTGCTAAAAGAATATTTAAAATAAAATTTAATGTCCGGACAAAAAATTGAATAAGCAAATGTTTATTGGATGGTAATATCTTCGATATGTTCACATTTTACAGAGTATTGCTAGCTTTTTCTTTCCACAATTCCATAACAGAACTTCATGGGGAAAAATATATTCATGTACGCGACCATAGAAGTCTGGGATAAAAGATATTTGGTGACATAGACGAGTTTTCTACTATTTGCGGGTAAGGCCTCTCAACCATAAATATATAGATATTACCTGGAATAGCTTGAAGTGATTTGCAGCACCATTTGTATTTTCTCATCATCTGCAGATGTAGGATAAAGAGGGAGCATCCCATGTAATCCTCTCAACATGCTTTTTCTTTATATTTGCATAAGCCTTGGGCAAAGAAGAATCCATAACGGTTAGTTCATTCAGGAAAAAATTAAAAAAGTTAAACAAAGATGTGGTCTCAAAGCGTCACCTATCTTGCATGGCCCGCACACAATGAAATGCTTTGCTTTTTTAGGACATTGTTCGATATGATAGAGACAGTCTTTTGTTGCTGATACTTGTATTATTGAAAACTAGTGAGCTCAATTTACCTTCTCTTCTTTCTAATTCCTTTACAGCAATAAAATTAGCAGGAAAAATTTGTTTCATTAATTACAATTAATGATTATATCAATTTTTGCTTGTACCTCAATATCTTGCACGCACTAGCCTGTGATGACTTTTCTACCCTTATCTCCAAGTATGACTAAAATAACTATCACGTACACCGTGAGCACATATATGCCTGAATGTCTATTGTACCCTTTAAAATAATTAAATTGGACAAACTAAGAAAATATGTAAATTTATTTAAATAGGTACACCGTAAATTTAAGGGTCGGTATAGGCGCATACCAGTCTCAGCACACCCTTTTGGTTCATGCTTCATAGGTACATGATTTCCTCATTCATCTTCCAGTTAAGCAGCTCAATTGATTCTGCAATAGCGAGTAATATATTCACTGTGAATGTTAGTTGCAGAAAAAAATCAATTTTGCACAAGAAAACCCCCATATACGCTCCAGCCGTTAGAAATGTTAGCTTCCATAGGATCTGTGTAAACGAAAGCTTGATTTTTGGTCTAAACCTCGATCCAGCCTAAAGAGAGACTGTTTACATGTCCAGTCTGGAACTTCAGCCTTCCCCCTAAATTTATTCCCACATTTTGGAACAGATTGAAACAAACTGAAACAAATGTTAGAATGATAAATTGTAGTGTTGAGAAAGCAGGCTTAACTTGTTTGAGCCTGTCACTGGTCTGTATAAAAAAACATAAAAACACCACTCCCAGAACCAAACTTTCTGTACCCAGAAAATTTAACCATTTTCATTCTATAATGGTACAGGAACGCTCTAATATGCATGATATGCATGGCATCTTCTTATAAGCATCTTGAACCATATAAATCATAGCCGTACACATATTTCAATTTCTGTCTTAAATATTTATTATGATAAGATGCAAAGTTATTTTGCAAGTTAATTAAAACGAAAGGACAAACATCAAAATAGTAAAACTAAATAATACATAACAAAAACATATCTCATAACAGGTTCTTGAACCAAATCGTTCATTTCACTATTTACAAAACCTAGCATAAGCAAAATCAACAGACAAAGTTTGGTACTTGCTGAACTAATGACAACTACAAATGCCAAGATTTAACAAAGCAATGGAAGCTAAAGAAAATCTTTATAGCGATTCTGCAGCTGCAAATTATCAGGAGAAGAGCAGCAAAGATAGTAAGAGAAAATTAAACTACTGAAAGGGTTACGTGACAATGAACTAAAGGCATACATATAACAAACTGGTAATAAATATAGCATATTATTCCAAATGCACTAGGCCCTTGAAATCGCAGCCAGGAGGTTTTTAAGTTGTAGAACATATGCATTTAATAGTTTTGGAAAGTCAATTCGTACAAGCAGGATTCACGGAATGACTAGGAAATACACCAATAAGCAAGTAGCTAGGTAGTCCATGAAATTATTAGGAATGTATAGCACCGTTGTGAAGAGAATGCCAACATCATAATATGAGTCATACCACTTACTTCCACTTTATCATCTAAAATTTGATTGTAATCAGACTACCAAATGCCAACTACACCATAGTATAACGTAAAAGCATAAGCAAAAGGATAAACAGCGATAAGGGTTAGGGGATAAGACCTATAGGCCCAATAAATATATAGGCATTCGCTATTGTATAAAAGAAAACCTTTCTATAAAACCAAGTTCATAACCATCATAAAAGTACAAATAATTTTAAACTAATGAAGCGTGCTGCACAATAACAACACCCAGCATTTTGATGAATAAAGATTAGAGTTTCTTCAATGTTGATATACATCCCAATCAAACTCAGGCTGTGAGAAAATCTCATAATCGGTTGGCCCGTCAACATAGCTATCCACAGTTTGCATACCTTCCAATATAGAAGGTTGAATCACATCAACCTTAGATGGAAGCACTTTATAAAAGAACAACAACCCAAGAGTAAATATAGCCTGCAGTTTTGTTGAGTCTCCCCTTGCAGAGAAGAAGAGCAACATTGCAAGAAGGAACAAGACCACGCAAAAGTGCATTATGCACAAAACCCTATCCATCAATTTGCCATCATTTCCAGTTGGGAAACCTCGAACTCTGTACACAAACAAGAAGTTGTACTTATCCACTACATAACGATATCCAAAGTAAACGGCACCAACAGGGACCACCAATGGTGCAAACAATGAATAAATCATGGTAAGAGCAAATATTGTGAGGTTAAAGGCATAGTATTGCGCAAAATCAAATGTTTGCTTTGGGGAATGGAAGCTCCTGTTTATTGGGTAAACTGAAAGATTGTGACCTTCAATATCATTCAACCCCGAACTATCTTCTCTCTCGGTCATGAGAGGTGCCCTAAGATTATTACTTGATTCATTGGTAGTCTCTGGAATGTACTCCTCGTTTTGCTCAGGAACCAATTGTAGCATGTCATTTTTGTGAAACTTCTTCAGGGTTTTCTTTATCCACGGTATCGGAGCCAATAGATCAAATGATATCCCTAAAAAGGTACTTGTTATTAGAAATGCAAGTGAAGAAAGGCATGATCTCGAAAGGAACGATGTGCTCATGTACTGCTCAATCCTTTTGCAATCTTCGCCATCCAAATAACATCTCCCCATCCCCAATATAGCACTTTCCAATGAAGACTCTACTATAGCACGCAATAGAATAAGATTCACGAGAAAGAAGCAGACCAATTTTAGTAGTGCTGCCCTTTGCTCTCCTGATACAGTGAGATGCCGCTCGAATTTGGAAAGGTAAGAGAGAGCAGAGGGGATGATTATATACATGCTCACAAATAAAAGAACATTGGGCAAGAACTGAACAGTTAACGATGCAAACCAGCCCGAGCCCTCGAGCCAATTTAGCCACGACTGCGCACTATCCATTGCTTCTGCATTAATGATCCTAGCGGCACTCTTCATAGCGCTTATTAAAGCTAGCGGCGAGCTACAAAAGAGGAGCATAAGGAGAAGGCAAGTATTAACTGCCCCTCGACGAAATCTTAGTGAAAGCTTGCTCAACCCCAAATGGCTCCAATAGATATCCGAAGCCAGCAGGGCCCGCTCCACCAGCCACCGGCTTCTCTCAAGCTGAAGCTCCATCAGAGGGAAGAACCGCCCAATTGGCTTCTTCTTCCTCTCCATCCTAAAATCCTTCACCGCCTTATTCGTGGTATAAACATCCTTAAATATCACAAAAGCAATCCCAGCCCCCAGTGCTCGACCTTCCTTATAATCCATCAGCTTAGTCTCCAACACCAACTTCATATTTTGCAACTTCCTCAAACTCTCTTCATCGGTAAACCCCAATTTCGCGGCAACTCTCGCCCATAAATCTCTCAACCTCCTCCTCCACTTACAATATAAATTCCCACTGCTACTACTATCATCATCATTATGGCTAGCATTAAGTGCCCTAGCATCTAGTCTAGCTTCTAACCAAGAAATCTCGTTTTGAACCTTACCCCATTTCGCAGCGAGATCCTCCAACGAGCAGAGATCGAACGGGACGATCACTCTAAACACCTTCCCAGGATATCTATGCTGAAAATACTCCTCCAACAGTGTTTTCTCCGCCGCCAGAGTTTTCGGGATCTCCTGCACCATAATAGTAAATATCGCAATGGAATTTGAAGACGAAGAGCTCAGACTCGAATCGGGATCGACCCCAACGCTCCCATCTTGAAACCTCGTAATCCTCAGCTTCTCCTCCATCTTCGTAATCCCGAAGTGCGCTAAACCCACCACCCCCACCATCAGAACGAAGTGAAGCCACAACAAAGGCGAGCCCTTTTCCATATGCGTGATCGTGGTCCTCGCGAACAAGTCTTGGATCGTCGCCGAGCCTGCGTAGAGATTGAGGGGGAGGGCGAAGGCGAGGGCGACGAGGGAGAGCGAGCCGAGGACGAAGAAGCTGGAGCGCTCGATGTGGAGGAACTGGGCGGCATCGGCGCCGCAGTGGAGGGCGATCTGGGCGTGGTATACGGCGAGGAGCTTGGCGGCGAGGGCAGCGGGGCCCATGCGGTGGTCGCTGCGGAGCTTCACTAGGAGGAAGAGGAGGAGGCAGGAGGCGGCGCCGATGGCGGAGATGTTCAGGAGGTACTGGATGTTTCCGCCGTACCACGCCGTCGATGGATCGAGCGGCGGAGTTGGCGGCGGACCGCCGGCGAACATGGCGGCGAAATCCATGGAAAGGGCTTAGATTGAAGAAGGGGGTTTGATCATTGGGGAGAAAAAGGAAGGAAAAAAACCCTAATTTGATTTTTTGAAACCCTAATCCTAGTGGATTGGGGAAAAGCCTAAAAAGGGAAGAATCGAGGAAAGTAGGGATTTTATGTTGTCGATAGTTTCCAAGGAGGAAGGAACAGGCTGCAAAGCGCAAACTGTTGTGCTGGAAAAAGTCGTTAGGAAAAAGACGGCTTCCATTATTTATTAGGGCTTTTTTTTCAGGGTTATTCCGTATAAACAATGCTGAAGTTTGAAGTAATATAAAAAAAAAACCTTGTAATTCTACTGTTAGCCAAAAAATCCCTGAGGTTGACAACCGTTGTCCCGCAGACCTCTGCCGTTAAATTTTGCATGAAATGACTGAAATCCCATGTAGGGTGTTTTTCGTCACCCCATTGAGATGGGAATACGCGCGCGCTTGTCAGGCGTACTATAGATTCCCCCTGTTTAGGGTAGGTGAGGATTTATTAATTGTGAGGATCCGAATCTTCGGCAGCCGTGAACTAAGCTGCCGTTAATTACCCCTCACCTTTGGAGCGAAAGAACCTTCGATTGACAGGTCAAACAGGTCATGCGAACTCAATGTGCAGTGTTGTGTTTTGAAGGGGTCTTGGATATATCGGGAGCCCCGCGGAGTTTTACGGGGGTCCTGCTACCCGGATAGCGGGCTGGGGATTAAGGAGGCTACCAGCCCCTTACGGGATGCGGAGCAGCGTTCCGTCAGAAATTTTTTCTAACGGAGAAAGTGTTGTGGAGTGTAGGAAAAAGTAGGGTGAGAAGCGTCTTAAAGACGCTAGAGAGCTGGGCGCTTGGGCCCTCGCGCCTCCCATGTCCGGCACGTGGACGCTGGACGCTTGGGCGCCGACGAAAAGAAGGGGCTTTTAGCCCCGGAAATAGGAGTTAAACTCCGAAAGAGGATCTTTTATTTATGGAGTTAAACTTCAACGGATCTTGAATGGAGTTAAACTCTTAGAAATCTTTGGAAATGATCAAAGGGGACCCATTTTATCTTCCCTTTAGCTCTGAATCTTCTTTTGAACCTTGGATCTTTCCCAAAGTGGGATTTTCGGAGATGGGTCTTTTTTTTTTCCTTCTCTTTGTTGGCTAGATCTTGGAGGAGGGGAGTGAGATTTAAGATCTCCCTTTTTTGAGATCTGATGGAAGATCTGAGTTTCCCTTCAAGGGTTTAATGATGAAAAACTATTTATTTTTTGAAAAGGAAGAGTTAAACTCTTGATTTAATTCAAAAGGGGAAGAAAGTTTAGAACCTTGAGGAAGGAGAAGGAGACACAGAAACCCTGGATTTTTTTAGGGGAATGAAATTCTATCCTTTCATTTCATTATCATGTTGCATTTTATAGGCTTATAAACTTACATATACCCTCTTGGGTTTTAGAAAATGGCATTTTGCTTATCACATGCCTCATGTGCTCATTTATTTTACACATGGGCCATGAGCTTTACAAGAAACCAACCAGCCTAAGTTTGGTATACAAAATGTAAGATGAAGAGACATCATAAGGAATTGCGGATGAAGGGAAAGAAGATCGCAACTACTGTCATAAGTCTGGGCAATGGAAGGGACATTACTGGGAATACCTGGCCACCTTCATGAAGCATTAAGATGCCTCATCCTTCAGTGTGTTAGTAATTGAAAACCGTTTCTTAATTAACTCTGCATCTTGGGTATGCGATATCGGATTAGAATCCCACATCTGTAAATGGTTACATATACTGAGAAGGAGAAGAGTATTGGGAAAATGGTGTTTTGATCTTCAGCGTCGGAAATTGGAGCAAATGTTGCTATTGAGGAAAATCGTCTGATTTTGCCTATCGACAAACTTTTGGTTTTTGAATAACTATTATCGTGCACCAACTTTGCTTTTAAAGATGAATATTTGTTTTCTTTATTTGATAAAGAAAGATATTCGAATTTTGAAAAATTATGTTATTAACATTTACCTGCATCAAATGTTGATCAGGTAAGATGTATAGGATAACGATATAGATATTCTAAATCAAAATACAACACTCAATTTATAACACACAAAATAAGAGTTAGTGAACTCTTAGAACTTATACATGCTGATGTATGTGGTCCAATATCTATACGTATAAGGGGTGGGTACTCATACTTCATTCTGTTTACCTATGAGTACTCTAATTTTGGACGCGCATTCTTGTTGAAATGCAAAGTTCGAAGCTATTGGGAAGTTCATAAAGTATTAGAATGAAATAGAGAATCAGAGACATCAGAAGCATTAATATTCTTCGATGTGATCGAGGAGGTTAATATTTAAGCTCGATATTTCGTGGTTGTCTTTTTCATTTTGGGGGTATGCACTGAAAACAACTGCGTCCTTATTGAATTAAGTTCTGTCTATTAGTTATATGTATGCCCTAGAGGCCATTACTGTACATATGATGTATATTGTAATGGATGCTTGGACATATATAGGGAGGACTTTCTTGCTCGACATGATAGTATGCTATCTGGTTGGACTTTATCTTAACATGTACTCTGATTGTCTCTATGTTACATGTTGATAAAGCCCTTAGGATATGCACTCGACTACTGGGACTACGATGAGATCATACTAGTGGGGCCACGGTAGTCGATGAGTACATCCTATAACAGTTCCTAGTTGAGGGTGTATCGAGACAGGGCATCGAAACACCAGAGTAGACTAGCGTATAAGCATCTTGACCCATATGATGGGCGATGGATGATCCCATATCCATCGGTGTTTGACATCAAGGATGGTATACGGGTACTCAGTGGAGACTGGGTACACTGGACGGAGTCGCCGAGAACTCCCAGATGGTATTATACACCACGTCAGATGGCAGTTCTCTGGTGACACTGGTACAGGATAGTCTGTAGACCCGAGATTGTCACAAAGTCTTATGTGATTCCCACTGTGCTTTAATTTCCATCATACCACGTCCAAGAGGGCGTGCAAAAAGGTGGTTTTTGGGTACAGTCCCGAATCACATGGAGGCAATGAGCGATAGGAGGGGATTCGTCTCTCCCGGTATAGGGAGTTGATGTTGCGCTGTGTTCGATTGGCTATAACTGGAAATCCCTGGCCAGGGTTGCTGAGATTTACTGGTAAGTGTTATCAGTAGTTTCTCGAACTGTTATAGACCTCGTATCGACAAGACTTATCAAGCTACTGGGGTTTGACGTTTACCACCCCTAGACGAGATATGCGACATATCAGACAAAGAGACCGGACTGTACGGGAGTGTTACTGATTGGATTCATGGGAGAAAGTACAGGCTTGCTTGTTGATCTTCTGATCGCTCAATACCTGGGTGGCTGTTACGTTTAGCTGACCGCTTGCAGCTTGTGGGTGTTTGATATGATCATCACTTACTGCAGGCGTATTGACGATTCTTTAGAGTCCTACACAGAGAGTTCTTGACTCAGGCAAAACGGAGTAGGAGTACATATATTATATGTGCGGGACCGAGAACAATACGTGTATATGATACCGTATTAGATTCTCGCGATATGAGATATCGGCCAGATATATGTGATATAGCCGGGTCATCGGATCAAGTGTTGATTCGATGAACTGATATAGATTATATTAGTCTGTTATTTGTGAAATAGCCGGATTATCGGATCAAGTGTTGATTCGATAATTTAATGTATAATTATATATTTGATATATTAAATTACATTAACTGATATAAGCTCACTAAAAGATTCTTTTTCTTACTCGGGTAATGCATTGATATATATGCGATATATGTTAATTGTATTATTTTATTTTGTTACAATAAATATTGTATATGTGATATATAATATTGTAACATGTTAGGATTATTAATGCAACATATTTAGTGGAGATTAAACATGGTTAGGGTTTGATTTGGGTTAATCTTTTTTAGAACCTTCTAGAAGGTTTTGTTTTGTTTTGTGCAAAGATATTTGTGTTGATATTTTGCATAGATATTTGTTTAACCCAACCAAACCTTTTAACCTTGGTTAAATCTCTAAAAGGGTTACATATACCATGGTTGCATTTCTAACCTCACACTTGAGTTATTCATTATTCATCACAAATGGTTTTGGTTATTCCTCTTCTTCTTTCTTGAAGAAAAGCTTTCTAGCTTTTTCTTTGGTGATGATTATGAGTGAGATTATAATAATAAATGAGAGCTAAAATCCTACTTCATCATCCTAAACTATCCTAACAATTTAGATTAGGGTGTTCACTTCATTAGTGAATGAGAGCTTGTGTTAAAGAAACTTTAAGATAGATCATCTTTGTTATCGAAGATCGGAAGCAAGCTTGCATCTTTCTCTTCGTGGAGCCTCTCTAGAGTCCGGATACTCGATGATCGCAGCGAAAGGACCTTAACACGGAGCTTTAGAAGTGAAGGACCGGACTACAAAGGTTGTAATCCCAAACTCTTAGAAGTAAAGTTGTTTACTTGCTTTGTTTCGCCTAATCTCTAGTTTAAAGATCTTGGTTAGGGTTGTTCGGTAAGTCTAAATTTTAAATCGGGCATGGTTGATGCCTTATAGACCCTTGTGAGAGTGCCTAGTAACCCTACAGCGGTATCAGAGCCAAGCTAGAGCTTTAGGCGAAGTCTGGGCGAAATTTAAAGTCTGATCGAACCCCGAAACCCCGGTTTTTACCCTTCTCTGGAAATTTTGTAAAAATATGATTTTTTCTTGATTAAAAATACTCAAAAAAATCAGCAGGGAATTCTAAGGATAACCCTGAAATACGAGCCCCCAAGGCTCTCAAAGTGCCGCGGAACCGCGGCAAGAACATGCTTGTCGCGGCGGTTCCGCGGCCATATGTGGGAATTGGGGACACATGTCTGGTGGATATATCCGTAGGTATTTGTAGCTGCTTCTGGGTATTTTTAATCCCACTCAAGTGTTGAGTGTTCTGGGGATTTTTATGTATTCGTTGATTCGATCGGAAAGTTTAACTTCGTTCTGTTTTCCGGATATTTTAGAAACTGTTAAAAAATTCGAACGGATATCAATAACTCACTTTTTCCCCTGCCGGAAAAATTTCCAAGTGTTGGATTTTTCCGTAGTTTAAAAATGTTCTAAGTCGTGCAAGTAACGCGGTGGACCCTCTAGAAGAATACAAACTTTAACTCGATTATGTGACCGTCTGAACCGCCTCTAAACCTTAGAGTTTGTGGCAGTACGGCGTTGCCACATGTGAGACGTTGGCTTGACCCTTCTACAGCTGGACCATTGGTACTGTGGCATGTGATGGATGTTTTTAAACTGATTTCAAGTGTTGAGAACTTTTTGGGAAATCTTGGGTGTTTGTTTATTCGATCGGAAAGTTTAACATTGTCTATTTATCTGGAATGTGATACAATATTTGGAAACCACAAGTAGTTATGAGATAACTAATTTGAATGTTATAAATCTAGCACTTTAGTCTCAGATGATCGGTTGCCACGGGATTTTGATGCAATCAAAAGTCCGTTGCAATCACGTAGCGTACGCGGATACTCGCCGGGTAAACTTAATAGATAGCCACGCCCATAGCCCCGACCAAGTGACTGTAGGAGAACCCCGTCGCCAAAAGCATCCGTTCGGGTGCTCGCGGCAGCGGTGTTCCGCCTTAGTGCACTTCATCGACGGCATCTGGGGGTGCGGCCGTCTACTAAAGTTTGCGACGAGCATTCGATCAGGTTGTCGGGAATCTTGTTGAATTGCCCGACTAGATATTGAAAAGTGTTTTCGATAATGAGACTAAAATGCGCGGTTTATAATTGTTAGGCATGCGATGTCTAAGGAATTCATTTGGTTAGGCATGCGATGTCTAAGGAGGTTGCGGATTCCAACCGTTGTAGTTTTACACTTTCTTTTCTATGACCGTAAGTGTAGTATGTAGTTGTATCGCCTGTTTTCGTTGCTATACATCAACGACAATCAGTGTATGCATACTTACTTACGTTGATGATATGAGATATTATGTGTTTCTGTGATATGTTATATTGGATCGTCGCGTTTTGAATAGCCGGGGTTTTATGTAAGATGAGAGTTATTTCTTTTTCATTCATGTAAAATTCATTTGTATGTAATATTCTTTTATTGGGGCACTTCCGGGGTGAGGATGATGTCACCATTGTATATTATTTACTTTTCCGCATTAGGTAGACCCAAGGCGGGGAGCACAAGCAACCGGGTTCTAGGGTCCAGTGGGAGACTATCTCGAGGAGTCGAGACCGGGTCTCTTAACCCTAGAATTGGCAGTGTTCCTTGCCGCTCTCGTAGGGGTCTAGGGATGTGGGTTTGGCTATTCATCGCGACCGTGGAATCCGCGTTTTATACAGGCTCGTATTAAAACACGGACGTCCTAGTATATCCAATATTTCATATGTGTTCTTCTGCTGCAATGTTCTGTGATGAGATCATATTACTGCCTGAGACGAATGTTTATATTATATATATGAGATATATGTTGTATTGCAGATTTCGTTTCAAAAGTGATGCTTGTGAAGCATAACAAAATGGGACTTCATTAATGAGATTAATGAAACTAAAAGAAAGCTAAAGATGTTGTAGAAACTTGTTTAAAAACTGGTAGCTCTAGTTCTTGCTTTGCATAGTGGTGTTCCTTGTAGAACATCCAGCACCTTATTCGATAAGGAAAGAGCCGAGATCCCTTCAACGGGAGTGACCTCTTTAGCGAAACTAGCAGATACTACAAACTCGGTTTGTCTTTTGATTGTTTCTATAGTTTTTGCTTGGTATTTATGAAATATCCTTCACCTTATTCAATGAGGAAAGAGCCGACGATCCCTTCACCGGGAGTGACCTCTTTAGCAAAACCAGAAAAGCCTAAAAAACACTCCATTTAAAATCACTCGATTCTACAACGATATCAAGTTCATTACGCAAAATGTTTTCTTAAAAACCTGTCATAGCCCTCCGTCATTTCAGATAAGTACTAGTTAGTATTCGTGCTACGTTTGTTGACTATGTTAAGGCGTAGTGTGTGGTAGCTGATTAGTGCTTATCTGTATAAGCATATGATGCGATTGGATTAGGGTAGTCGTGCGACTTTGTTGACTATGTTAAGGGTCGTGCGGGTGGGTTTAATTCAATCGGGAAATGACGGGTTGAACTTGACTAGCACTTATGATTTGTTGACTATGTTAAGGTCATATAGATGCTAGGGGTAAAATATTATCGGGAATTTCAAGTGTTGAAATTTGCAATGAGATTGCATACCTCTTATGAGATAGTTGGATCCTGATACCCGCTGCGAGTAAGAGTTACTTCTGAGAGAGTTTTACACATTACAAATAGCCAATCAAGTAGGTGTCTAGAAAGATGTTAACGGGGTTACGCCCCTGGGAAAACGAGGTTTATTTTAATTAGGTCCGTGCGAAAGCACAGGGAACCTCCCTCAAAGTACCGGCACTGGCCTGGCTGAAAGATTGGCGAAGTTGTAGGGTATAATTAATCCCGACTAGTCTTTCCTTTTAGGGTTTGAAGGAAGATTTGACTAAAACAGTGGGAGCCATCCTGATTAGATAAATTGATAACCAATCTAATCTTGTAAAAGCGCACGCTGAGTGTTTTCTTCTCTCTCTCTCCTGGTTGCGACTATGTCACGCCTTAATCAAGATAATAATACGGATGTATTGACCGAACCCGCTTGTTATACTGCGCTAGGGAACGTTGGTCCCGCTCCAACTTATAATTGTTATAAGACAGAGCAGGAAATATGGGATTACCAGAATTCCCGTGCCACCCAAACGAAGAAAGTGCATGTTGATGCATCTTCTTCGGGTGAGTTCATTACACAGAGCTGTTTCTCAGTATCCTTTACGTCCTGGGTATGAGATACCGGATCAGGATCCCGCAAATTTAATTAGTTACATGGGCTACAGATAGGTAGAGAACTGAGAATGGGTGATAAATTTCATGAGATAGAAATGGTGCAAGTGTTGCAGCCAAGTCTGTTGGTAGTTATCACCCTGTATTATCAGAATACATTGATTCTGAACGAATGTTATTAGATACCGAACCTGATATACAACATCATATCATTCTCTTTATAAGTAAAGAAAGGATATAGTTTTGTATTGTTGGATAATGTTTTTGAACATTTCATATATCAAGAGTTGATAGGTTCAGGCACGTTATCTAAAAGCATAGATGTTCTAAATCAAACTACAGTTCTTAATGTACAGAACACACACAAGAGGAAGAGTTCAGAAATGAACAAATCCTTCTTGAGGTATTATAGACTAGGTCATATCAATGTGACCCGACTAGCTGAAGTTACATATAGATGCATATTTAAATTAGTTTGAATTTATATCTTGTGAAACTTGCCGGTCATGTCACAGAGATAAGATGACCACAGCTCCGTTTATTGGAAACAGAGAAAGAGTTAGTGAACTTTTGTGATTGATACATGCTGATGTATGAAAGGCCCCTGTCTATATATGCCATGACTGGTTCTTTGTACTTCATTACATTCACTGATGATCTCTCAAGATTCAGACATATGTTCCTGTTGAAACACAAGTCCGAAACTTTTGAGATAATCACAGAATATAAGTTAGAAGTAGAGAACCAAAAACGGGTATAAGTATTATGTCCTTTGATGTGATCAAGGAGGAGAATACTTGAGCACGGAATTCCTGGACTATTCTAAAGGAGAATGAGATTTTCTCTCAGCATTACTCCTTCGAATACACCACAGCACGTCGGTGTATCGGGACGGAGCAATCACATTCTATTTGATATGGTGCGCTCTATGATGAGTACTACTGAGTTTCCTATTTCCTTTTGGGAGTTATGCACTTGTGAAGCTACATACCTATTGAATAGGGTTCCAATCAAATCAGTTGCTTACCACTTCATATGTGATATGGAATGGGAAGAGCCCATATCTTAAGTAAGTTAAGATTTGGGGTTGTCCGGCCTATGTCTAAAAGCAAAATCCGGACAAGCTCGAGGCAAAGTCAGTTCTGTGGAAGTTTGTTGGATATCCCAAGCATTCGCAAGGGAATATCTTCTACCAAACCGAGGAACAAAAGATGTTTTGTTTCTCAGTATGCCACCTTTGTGAAAGGGAATTTATTGTGAAGAAATTATTGGTCATAAGGTAGAACTAGAAAGAGTTCCAGCTATACAAACTGCAGCTGATGATTTGGTAGAACCAAAGGATTCAATAGATTCTGACGAATCTCAGCTTCTTCGCCGATCTAGTAGGGTTCCTCACCCACCTGAGAGATACTTCGGTTTCTCTATGACAGTGGGAGTGAGGATTGCATCATGAGATGATGACCCAACTAGTTTCGAGCTGGCCATCAGGAGTGGAACTCTGTAAGAATGGCTAGATGCTTAGCAATCTGAGATGGAATCCTTATACACCAACAAAGTATGGACTTTGGTTGCTTTATCTGAAGGGTTAAATCCCCATCAGGAGCAAGTATATCTTGAGAAGATTACTAGGTGTACATGGAAAGGTTGAGACTTTCAAAGCTATGCTTAAGTCCATCCAGATCCTACTTGCCACGGCTACATACCATGAGTACGATATCTGGTGGTTGGGTGTCATGACTGCTTTTCTAAATGATGATTTGGAAGAGAGCGTCTATAAGTACATAGCCAGAGGGCTTCGTAGACAGTGGGAGCAGCGGGAACGTGAGCAAGATGTTTTATGTGATAAATCAGGCATCGCGGAGTTGGAACGTCTGTTTTGATGAGGTAGTCAAAGAGTTTGACTTTATCAAAATGGTAGATGAACCTTGTATATACAAAAAGGTAGTAGGGAGTATGGTGGTGATCCTCGTAGAGTACATGGATGACATACTCTTGATAGGGAAGGAGTTTCCTATGCTACCCTCGGTCAATCTCCGCTTATCACAAGGATTCTCCATATAGGATCAAAGTGATACCACCTAAAATCCTGGGTTTTGGATCTATGAGATAGATCTAATTGGATGTTAGGATACTCACTAGTTGTAGTGAGATGGTATTAATCGATCCTGGGGAGAATCACTGGAAAGGTTCCAGGGTGATAAGGACGACTGAATGTCAGTCGTAGGCATTATCTTTACCCTCAGTAGAGGGACGGTATGTTGGAAGAGTTCCAAGCTAGATACCGTGACTTACTAGACGATTAAAGGCAAGATACATCGTTACCAAGGATGCTACCAAAGAGGCAGTCTGGATATAGAAAATAGTTCATGAGATGAACTTAGTTCCTGCCATTGTATGACCATGGAGTTATGGCTTTAGACAAGGAACCCCCGTCCCATCAGAAATCCAGATATAATTCTTAGGCAGTATCACCTGATCATGGAGATGGTTGATCTTCAGGGAGATCAAGGTTAGGAGAGTAGACACAGAGGACAACAGCGCGGATCTACTCACAAAGGCCTAATTCCCAGAAGAGACTTTTATGGGATGGTTGAGTATGAGATACTTCAACCACAGCTGATTGTTGGGTATGCGATACCACAACAGATGGCCCTAGTGCAAGTGGGAGATTGTTAGTTATATGTATACCCTAGAGCCATTACTGTACATATGATGTATATTGTAATGGATGCTTGGACATATATAGGGAGGACTTTCTTGCTCGACATGATAATATGCTATCTGGTTGCACTTTATCTTAACATGTACTCTGATTGTCTCTATGTTACATGTTGATAAAGCCCTTAGGATATGTACTCGACTACTGGGACTATGATGAGATCATACTAGTGTGGCCACGGTAGTCGATGAGTACATCCTATAACAGTTCCTAGTCGAGGGTGTATCGAGACAGGGCATTGATACACCAGAGTAGACTAGTGTATACGCATCTTGACCCATATGATGGGCGATGGATGATCCCATATCCATCGGTGTTTGACATCAAGGATGGTATACGGGTGCTCAGTGGAGACTGGGTACACTGGACGGAGTCGCCGAGAACTCCCAGATGGTATTATACACCACGTCAGATGGCAGTTCTCTGGTGACACTGGTACAGGTTAGTCTGTAGACCCGAGATCGTCATAGAGTCTTGTGTGATTCCCACTGTGCTTTGATTTCCATCATACCACGTCCAAGAGGGCATGCAAAAAGGTGGTTTTTGGGTACAGTCCCGAATCACATGGAGGCAATGAGCGATAGGAGGGGATTCGTCTCTCCCGGTATAGGGAGTTGATGTTGCGCTGTGTTCGATTGGCTATAACTGGAAATCCCTGGCCAGGGTTGCTGAGATTTACTGGTAAGTGTTATCAGTAGTTTCTCGAACTGTTATAGATCTTATATCGACACGACTTATCAAGCTACTGGGGTCTGACGTTTACCACCCCTAGGCGAGATATGCGACATATCAGACGAAGAGACCGGACTGTACGGGAGTGTTACTGATTGGATTCACGGGAGAAAGTACAGGCTTGCTTGTTGATCTTCTGATCGCTCAATACCTGGGTGGCTGTTACGTTTAGCTGACCGCTTGTAGCTTGTGGGTGTTTGATATGATCATCACCTACTGCCGGCGTATTGACGATTCTTTAGAGTCCTACACAGAGGTTTCTTGACTCAGGCAAAACGGAGTAGGAGCACATATATGATATGTGCGGGACCGAGAACAATACGTGTATGTGATACCATATTAGATTCTCGTGATATGAGATATCGGCCGGGTATATGTGATATAGCCGGGTCATCGGATCAAGTGTTGATTCGATGAACTGCTATAGATTATATTAGTCGGTTATTTGTGAAATAACCGGATTATCGGATCAAGTGTTGATTCGATAATTTAATGTATAATTATATATTTGATATATTAAATTACATTAACTGATATAAGCTTACTAAAAGATTCTTTTTCTCACTCGGTTAATACATTGATATATATGCGATATATGTTAATTGTATTATTTTATTTTGTTACAATAAATATTGTATATGTGATATATAATATTGTAACATATTAGGGTTATTAATGCAACATGTTTAGTGGAGATTAAACATGGTTAGGGTTTGATTTGGGTTAATCTTCTCTAGAACCTTCTAGAAGGTTTTGTTTTGTTTTGTGCAAAGATATTTGTGTTGATATTTTGCATAGATATTTGTTTAACCTAACCAAACCTTTTAACCTTGGTTAAATCTCTACAAGGGTTACATATACCATGGTTGCATTTCTAACCTCACACTTGAGTTATTCATTATTCGTCACAAATGGTTTTGGTTATTCTTCTTCTTCTTCCTTGAAGAAAAGCTTTCTAGCTTTTTCTTTGATGATGATTATGAGTGAGATTATGATAATAAATGAGAGCTAAAATCCTACTTCATCATCCTAATCTATTCTAGCCATTTAGATTAGGGTGTTCACTTCATTAGTGAGTGAGAACTTGTGTTAAAGAAACTTCAAGGTAGATCATCTTTGTTATCGAAGATCGGAAGCAAGCTTGCATCTTTCTCTTCGTGGAGCCTCTCTAGAGTCCGGATACTCGATGATCGCAGCGAAAGGACCTCAACAAGGAGCTTTAGAAGTGAAGGACCGGACTACAAAGGTTGTAATCCCAAACTCTTAGAAGTAAAGTTGTTTACTTGCTTTGTTTCGCCTAATCTCTAGTTTAAAGATCTTGGTTAGGGTTGTTCGGCACGTCTAAATTTTAAATCGGGCATGGTTGATGCCTTATAGACCCTTGTAAGAGTGCCTAGTAATCCTGCACTGTCTAAAACAACGCCTACGATTTTATATGTGATACAGAATGATAGGAGACAATGTATTAAGTTTGTTAAGATATGGTGTTGTCCGGCTTAAGTCAGAAGAAGAATCTGGACAAACTCAACGCACGTTTTAATAACGGTCAGTTTGTGGGTTATCCCAAGCATTTGTAATGGTTTAACTTCTAGCATGTTCAAGATCAAAAGTTGTTTTGTTCTTAATTCGCCACTTTTTTAGAAAAGAAATTTCTTACAAAAGAAATTAATGGGAGTATAGTAGAACCGGAAGAATTCCAGAACCAGAAACGGTTACTGAAAAATTTAGTAGAACCTGAGAATTCAATTGTCCCCGACAAAGCTTAGCCACTCCGCAGATCTAGTAGACGACCTCAGCCACCCGAGAGATACTACGGTTTCCTCATAGATGGTGACAGGGAGGTTTGCATCATGTGATAATGATCCTACTAGTTATCAGCAGGCCATAAGGAGTAGTGACTCCCGAATAATAGCTGGATGCCAAGATATCCGAGTCGAACTCCACGCACTCTAACAAAATATGAACCTTGTTGGATGCCCTTGAAGGGGTAAAACTTATTAGGAGTAAATAGATCTTCCAAAAGAAGATCGGTACAGATGGAATGGTAGTAACCTAATAAAGTTGGACTTGTAGAAAACGGTTTTCGTCAAATGCCGGGTCTGGATTGTAATGAAACCTCTTCTCCAAGGTCCATGTTGAAGTCCATTCAGATAACAATTAACATTACTGTTTTTCATGACTATGAGATCTGACAAGTGGACGTCTAATACGCTTTTCTAAATGGGGATTCAGAAGTGGGTCTTTATATGACTCTGTCAGAGGGCTTTGTAGTCAATCGGAGCAGTGGAAAGATGTAAAGGTTGTTTAAGTTTATTTATGGACTAAAGCAGGTATCGCGGAGACGGATCACCTTTTTTGATATGATGGTCAAAGTGTTTGACTTCATCAAAATTATAGATGAACTTAGAATTTGTAAGAAGGATATAGGAAGTATTGTCATATTCCTCATATTGTATCTGGATGATATCCTCATGATAGGAAGTGATGTTCCCATGCTGTGATTTGGTCAAACTATAAATGTCACATTTGCTTCTCCATATAGGATCTAGGTAATATATCAATCATTCTGGAAACTAGATCTATAGAGATAGATCTAGAAGGATTTTGGGATTGTCCAAATCCGGATACAATGACACCATTCTAAAGCAGTTTAGAATGGATGACTCCTAGTGCGGTAGTATACCCGCAAATCATGGGAGTCATCATCTCTAAAGAGGTGTCTTCAAGACTGATGAGGAGAGGGACTCACAATGATTAATATTCTACATGTTTCGAAAGTGGGGTAAATCATGCGATGTCAGGTATCAGACCAGATGTAGCTTATGCACTTGCTGCAGCGAGCAGATATTTGTCCAATCCTGGAAAATCAAAGGATAACAGTGAAGAACATATGAGGATGTTCTTCGTATACGGTAATGACAACCTTCAACTGGAGATGTTTACCGATTCTAGCTTTCAAGATGACATCGATGATAGAATGTCTGTCAGGGGTTATATCATACTCCACACTCCGGTACAGATGGTATTGTCTGCTCTTATCGAAACCGCACGGTTTTGTCCTTTGGAGTGAACCAGATTCTAGAAGGGGCCACTTCCCAGAAGGTCACCCATCCTACAATTTCCCTAACCCGAACACACTTAACTACGGAGTTCGTCAAACTCAGGAGTTCCGGTTCACCCAAAAGGACAAAACCGTGCAGTTTCGGCCAAGGCGGATATTACTATGGGGGTGACATTTACGGTGGCTCATGCAGGTCCCTCAGTAGTAGGTCTGTGGTTCGAGAACGAACTATTGTTCTTAGGTGGGGGAAATGTAATACCCCATAGCAGTGCGGTCTTCGGATATCATAGTGATATGCCTGTCCACACTCAGTATTGTCTGTTGCGGACACATGATGATCTGAGTGTGGAGTCGTTTCAGAACAATGTGATCTGGTCCCTTAAATACATTCCGAAAGAGGACCGAACTATATTATAAATGTAATGATACCACCCTCAATTACAAAGGCGTCTTTTGGATGAACTGGCACTCCGGAGTTTGAAGAACTCCATAGTTAAGCATGTTCAGGTTAGGGAAATCCTAGGATGGGTGACCTTCTGGGAAGTGGCTCTTTCTCGAGTCTGGTTCGCTCCAAAAGAAAAAACCGTACGCGGCTTCGGCCAGAGCGGAAATTACCATCTGTACTGGGGGCATGAGGCGTGACATATTATAAGTTAACCATGTTTAGAGAAGAAGTATATTGGAAAGGTTCCAAGCGGGGATACTGAGTCAACCACCCTCGTTTCTCATCTCTCTCGCCGCCGAAAATCATCGATCTCGAGTTGACCATCCTCGATCTATCTCCGATCTCCCCGTCGAAACCTCCGACGTTGCCCGTCCATTGTCGAATCAACTTCCTTCATCCACCGTTAGGTATCTTCATAAAATTTTCTGGATTTTTCTTTGTTCTCACTCAAGTTTAGATAAACATGTATCATGTTAATTTGATTAATAAACTATATGTTACGGTTGTGGAATGGGTGTATGACATTTATTATCATTTAGATGAACAATTTTCATGTTCTTATTTATTTTACCCTATGAGATCAGGTGTCGCTATGCAAATTTCCTGCACAAGGTTTAGGGAATTGTAGAGCGCACGCGCGCGCGCGTGTATATATATATATATATATATATAATATATATATATATATATATATATATATATATATATATATATATATATATGAAGGGTTACACTAGCGCCTCGGCCAACTTCCGTGGCAAAATGCGGAACAAAATTTTTATAGCGATAATAAACTTGGCGCTGGAATGGACCATAAACCGGATCTTTACCATAAACCTAGTTAGCACAAAAGAGTTCTATCTACTATGATAGAAAGTTATACCTCAAGCTTGAACTCCTTCTCTTCTTGTGGTGCTTCTCCTCGTTGTGAGCTCCTTGGAGTGGTTGTAGATGACTCCTCCTCACCGGCTTCTCCACGTCAAAGAAGATCCACCCGAAGGCCTCTACCTTGAGCTCTAACCTCAACAATGAAGTAACTAGGGTGCTTGGTGTGCTAGACTAAGAACCCTAGAGTGAGTAGAGAGGGATTTTAGTGGTTTGGTCTCAATAGCCCTTGGTTCTCAACACATGAGAGATGAGGGCTTGAGAGAGAGGATGAAGGAGAGAGAGCTATGAGAGAGAATCAATATGTGAATAATGAAGAGATAGCTCTCATATTAGGATAAAAGAATAATAATTTTAATTAGCAAAATTATGATGGTTCATTTGATTTGACTATTATCATGTCACCATTAATGCTAAACAAAATATCTTTTGCTTAACAAAAATATCAAAGTCAACAACGATCAACAAGTCAAATGGTCAAACTAAATAACCATGACACAATTACCTCTACTTAAAATTAGTAATCGATTTCCTTCATCTCATTATGCTTTTAATCAAGTCAATGGTCAAAACCCTAATGAGATGTTTCCTTCTTTGTCTCTGTCAACTATATACATATACCCGCATCCGTGTTCCGAAGAACACGAATACAATGAGACTGAACAACCCAAAATCAAATACTAGGATTTGGTTTAAACTAAAGCCCACTAGTATCAACTGCCCGAACACCAAACACGCACACGTACGTGTCAGTGTATATGCCCTAGGGGCCATTATTGTATCATACTAGATTGTATATTACTTAATGGAAGCTTGGGATATTCACAGTTGTATATACAGTCTTGCTAAAAATGGTAGTATGCTACTTGGTTTGTGTCTACTTTAATATGTGCATATGTTTCTTGTAACGTATCACTTATACATATTAGTAGAGCCCATAGGTTCTTTGCTTGATTACCAGCGTTGTGATGGCAGTCACACTAGTGGGGGCTGGATAGTCTATAAGCAACATCCTATACAGGTCCTTAGTCGTAGGATTATCGAGACAGGGTATCGATACTCCAGAGTAGACTAGTGTGTACGCTTCTCATCCCAGTTGGGGAGATGGTCTGTCCCATAGCCATCAGTACGTCGTACTGGAGATAGTATACAGGTGCTCGTTAGGTTACGAGTACACCGGACAGGACTCGCAGGGGAACTGTTAGATGGTATTATACCCATCGTCAGTTAACAGTTCCCAGATGACATGAGTACAGCATAGTCCGCAGACTTGACACTGCTACTTCGCCTCGAGTGTGTCCCACTGTTCTTAGATTGCTACCCTACCATGGTTCAAAGGAGTCGTGCAAACAGGTAGCAGTTGGGTGCAGTCCCGAGCACTTGGAGGCAGTAGTGGTTAGATAGGATTCGTCTCTCCCGGTATAGGGAGATGATATCACGCTGTGTCAGAAAGCCATTACGCAAAGTCCCTGGCCAAGGCAAGCGAGATATACTGGTAGGTTCCAGTAGCTTCTCAGGGTGTAATGGGCTTCGCTCCGACACGACTTATACCGCTATTAGGAGACTGACGCTTGCTGCCCCCTAGGCTCGATATGCGATAGTCTTAGACGAACAGACCGGACTGTATGGAGATTGTCACATCAGGCTCAGTGGGAGTTCGTATGAGTTTCCTCATCAGCCTTCTTATCGACATCTACCTGGGGACCGTTACGTACAGCTAGTGCCGCTTGCGGTCTGTGGTTAAACCCACTGCCAGCGTAGTGTCGAGTCTTTAGAGTCCCACACAGAGAGTTTCCCTGCTCCAGGCAAAACGATATAGAGGTCGTATGGTTTTACGACAAGGGTTCGGACGCGTACGTGTGTTTACGCACGTACGATTTTTCGGACAGTTTTTACTAGCCGGCTTTGGTTTAAGCCAGATTCTAGTATCGGGTTATTGGATTTATACAGTCTAAAGTTTTTCCGTGTTTTCACGGATTGGAGGGGCGTTCTCGTAATTTGTCGGGAAGCTTCTAGAAGCATGGTGACTTGGGGGGTAAGGTGGCATTGCATTAAATGAGATTAGTGACCCATTTGTGTGATTCATCCATGTCATTAATGTATCATAAATGCTTAATGACTCATGGAGATGAATCACGCATAGATATTTATGAAGCATGGTTGTTAATTCTATTATTTCATTTTTGGATAAATAAATAATGCTTCATATATATTATGATAGATTATTATCTCATTTCATTATCATCTTCACCTTCTCTCTCCTCAAGCTTTCTCATTCTTCAAACCCTAACCCTAACCTCTCATGAGTTGAGATCAAGGGTTAGCTAGACTAATACATCCATAACCTCACTCTATATCCCCTAGGTAGCTTAGATTAGCACTTTAAGCAACCTAGTTATCTCAAGTTTGAGATTAAGCCTGGCGTAGGAGCTTTCGGGTGGATCGTCTTTGATTCGAGAAGGCCGTTGAGGTGCCGATGTTCCAAGGAGTCTACGAGGAGTGGAGGACAGCGATGAAGACCCGAAAGACATGTAACATGAGGTATAACTTCGAATCCGAGCAGTTAAACCTCTAGTTGATAGTTAGTAATGGTTTAGATAACGATTCATGCGCTCAAGTCCATGTTACGAAGCTTTGATTATCGTTTTTCATATATTCCGCCTCCCCGCAAGTTCGTGGGGTGCGTGATATGGAATTACAGTGGTATCAGAGCCAACTAAACCATTACTAGCTTGTTAGCAACTAGTTAGAAGTTCGATCGACGGAAAACACGAAAACAAAACCCCGAAAATTCCAAGTTTCTGTTAATTTTAAAAGTGTCTGAAAAAAATATTTGACATACCTTAAATTTCACAGCAGGGAATTATAAGAATACTGGGAAAATACGAAGACTCAACTCGGTTAGATGGCCGCGGATCCGCGGCAATATGATGCCTTTGGCCGCGGATCCGCCGCCGAGTCAATTCCGAGTTGACTCGGATTTGCTCTGTAATTCATGATTTGTAGTGTTTTGTTTTCTAGTATGTTCTGTTTTTATCCAGGTTACTTCAGTGCAGGTTTGCTTTTGAGGGTAGACACGGAATATGGTAATCGATCGATATTCTAAGATATTTGCTAATTGGGTTTTTATCTGTAATGTTTAATGTGTTCGTAAACCTCCCCTAACTGCTAGTATGTCGGTTGGCAGGGGATTGCACATTTCTGTAATGTTTACTGTTTGTGTATATGAACCGTGTTGGACTGTTGTGATGATTAGCCGGGGTTTGAGATGTGTTTAATATTCATTCATTTAATGTAAATGTAATTTGATGTAATATTCTTTTGCGGGGCACATCCAGGTTGCGGTTGTAGCCACCGTTGTATTATTTCTTTTTACTGTTTTTGCTCCTAGGATAGACCCAAGGTGGGGTACACAAACTACCGGGTACGTCAAAGTGTTTAGTGGCCTACTTACGTTGTTGAGGGAGACCGCTTCACTTCGGGTACTTGGCGGGTAGTTTGCCGTACCCGTAGGGGTCTAGGGTGGGGTAATGGCTATTCATCACAACTGTGTAATCCGTCTTTTATTGCAGACTCAAAGCAAATGCGGATTGCTAGTAAATCCAATAAAGTTCATCTGTGATCTGGAATGCTTATTATTGCGTCTGACGAATGTACAATATCTATATATGATAGCTATTAGACGTCACTTATGTTTTACACCCGCGCTAGCCCAGCCCCCGCTCTGTCGTTAGTTAAGTAACCTAACGGGTGATGACGGGACCCAGTGGCGAATGCGGATGGCATAAGAGGACATGGTATTTTTCGTTGTTTTCTGCAATGATAAGATTAATGATGGGACGCATTATTATAATGCAAAGAAAATAAACCAAAGTTTAATCGTTGGAACAAATTTAAAAGAAACCACTCGGTTATTTTAAAAGATCATAATTTTTTAAATTGCGGAGTTTTAACCACTCCTTTTAAAAGTATCAGGTTCCTTCGATTATATCAAGTTCACTACGTTCACGGTTTTGCCAAAACCATTCGTAGCCCTCCGTCATTTCATTTGGGTATTCAGTAGTATTCAAGCTATGTATATTTGGCCCTTAGTCAAAACATAGTGTTTGGTAGCTGCTGGGGTATTCATTTGTTGCATAGATAGATGCGTTGGTTTGGGACAGTCGTATTACTTTTCTTGGCCCTTAGTCAAGAGTATATACGGGTGGGTTCAAATTAACCTGGATAATGACGGGTAGAACTTGACATGTGACTTATGACATATTTGGCCCTTAGTCAAAGTCATAAGAGCATGGGGCAAAAATCCATATCGGGAATTTCTAAAGAAACTGAAATTTGCAGAGAGATGCATACTATTTTGGAGTTTGATGAATGTTGGTAGGATTCCTTCAACATTATCATACGATGATATTTTAGATCCCGATCCTACTGTGAGTATATACTACTTATCAGGAGATTCATCACTTAACGATCAATGCTATAAACCAAGTAGGTGCCTAGAAAGGTGTTAGCGGGGTTACGCCCCCAGAGAAAAGAGGTTATTTAATTAAGGAACTTTGCGAAAGCATTGGAAAACCTCCCTCGAAGTATCGACACTGGCCTGGCTGAACGGTTAAGCAAGTATTGTACGGTGAGAATAGTCCTGGTTAATTCTTCTTTTATGGTTTGAGGAAGGATTCGAGAAACAGTGGGAGCCATCCAGTTTAGATAAATTAATAACCACTCTAAATTTGCAAGAGTATCATGCTAATAGTGTTTTCTTCTCTCTCTCTCTTAATTGCAGCGACCTTGTGACCACACATAGGTTACATCTAGATAACAAATTGACTGAATCTGACTTATATGACTGGCAAAGGTCTGTCCAGATGTCCATTGCCTATGACAAACTAGACCACCCTATTACTACTTCAGATCCCGCAGTCCCAGGTCCAGTTTCCACCGTCACGGATATGGATATCCGACAGACAAGGAAAAAGGATAAAGCGAAAGCCAAGTGCCTCGTGTTAGTTTCAGTTGATGGTGTATACCAGAAGCAGCACGAGAAGATGGACTCAGTTTTCATCTTTCTCCATAACAAAGATTTATATGGAGAGCAATCTCATATCGCAAGATATGAGACCTCGACCGAATTAATTCAAGTGAGGTTGGCCGTCGGGTCATTTATAGGGGACAACGTCCTTACAATGACTAGCTATATTGATAAGCTCCAGGACCTGGAGACCATGTTAGGAAACATGTCAGATACTGACTTGATTCTACAATCTTTACCTTCTACCCTGAAGGAAACCAGGGAAGTGGAAGGAAAGAGAAGGGCAAAAGTTTCAGGACTGGATATAGTAAAAGAGAGACGTTCCTATTGTTATGGGATTGGGCATAGGCAGAAAGATTGCAGGGCTTTTGAAGCCAGTAACCAGGATACGAAGCATGTTGTGGCTTCAGACTCAAGTGTGTTTGTTATTGAGAACTGTTTGTCAATTAACCCTACTTCCTGGGTATTATATACCGGAGCAGGATCTCATATCTGTAATTCATTACATGCTTTGAGAAACAGTAGAGTTATAAAGGTAGGTGATTGGTCTCTTAGAGTTGCAAACGGAATGACAGTGAACGCTGAATCCGTGGGAGAATATTGCCTAGGTTTGACAAGTGGGCATATATTGATTTTACGTAACTGTTTATATGTACCTAGTATGACTTGTAATATCATATCAGTGTCCTCACTTTCGAGAGAAGGATATGATTTTACATTCGTAAGCGATGTAGTTAACATCCACCTAAATCAAGTTCTGATTGGGTCCGGTACATTAGATAACGGTATATACGTATTAAGACAAGCTCAAGTTTTCAATGTCCAGAACACTCTTAAAAGAAAGTCTCCAGAGATAAATCAGGCTTTCTTATGGCATTGTAGACTAGGTCACATCAATGAGAGAAGGTTGACTAAATTACATAGAGAAGGATATTTGAATCCGTTCGAATATCAATCTTATGCTACTTGTGAATCTTGTCTCAAAGGAAATATGACAAAGATTCCATTCACTAGACACGGAATAAGAGCAAGCGAGCTCTGGGGACTCGTACACAGTGATGTGTGCGGTCCAATGTCCACACATGCGCGAGGTGGTTATTCCCACTTCATTACTTTTACGGATGATTTCTCTAGGTATGGATATGTCTTCTTAATGAAGCATAAATCCGAGGCCTTTGAGAAATTCCAAGAATATAAGAATGAAGTGGAAAAACAAACATGCAAGAGTATAAAGACACTGAGATCTGATCGAGGTGGTGAATACTTAAGTGCCGAGTTCCTGGGTTATTTAAAAGAGAATGGAATTCTCTCTCAGCTTACTCCTCCATACACACCACAACATAACGGTGTATCGGAAAGGAGGAATCGAACCCTATTGGATATGGTTCGTTCCATGACGAGTAACGCTGAGTTACCGCGATCATTCTAGGGATATGCACTAGAATCAGCTGCATATCTTTTGAACCAGGTTCCTACCAAGACTGTGCCTACCACACCATATCAGATGTGGAGTGGGAAGAAACCCTATCTTCAGTATCTAAAGATTTGGGGATGTCCGGCTTATGTTAAAAAGCAGCATGCGGACAAACTCGAGGCACGATCAGTACTATGTAAGTTTGTGGGATATCCAAAGAACTCCAGAGGATATCTATTCTATTACGCAGAGGAACAAAAGGTTTTTGTTTCTCGTAATACCTATTTTCTAGAATATCAGTTTTTAGAAAAGGAAACTAGTGGGAGCGAAATAGAACTGGAAGAAATTCCAGAAGCACAAACTACTACTGAAAGTTTGGTAGAACCAGAAGTTCAAAAAGAACAGGACATCCCGACGCCACTCCACAGAAGTAGTAGGCAATCTCATCCGCCCGAGAGATACTACGGTTTTCTCATAGACGGGGATAGAGAGGATTGCACTATTGATTATGATGAGCCTACTAGCTTCCAGCAAGCCATTCAGAGCGGTGACTCAGTAAAATGGCTGGATGCAATGCG
The DNA here is from genome assembly GCA_030015575.1 of Agapanthus africanus. Lineage (NCBI taxonomy): Eukaryota > Viridiplantae > Streptophyta > Magnoliopsida > Asparagales > Amaryllidaceae > Agapanthus > Agapanthus africanus. Next base: position 449,867,104 of record JASDDO010000010.1, on the reverse strand, counting down.
GACCGAAATGGAGTCTATGTACACTAACAAAGTATGGACTTTGGACTTTGCTCCAGATGGGGTAAAACCCGTAGGATGCAAATGGATCTTCAGAAAGAAGATTGGTGTAGATGGACAGGTTAAAACCTATAAGGCTAGACTTGTTGCAAAGGGTTTCCGTTAAAGACCTGGTTTGGACTATGACGAAACCTTTTCTCCAGTGGCTATGCTGTAATCCATTCGGGTCCTTCTTGCTATTGCTGCCTTCCATGATTATGAGATCTGGCAGATGGATGTAAAGACGGCTTTTCTAAATGGAAATTTGGAAGAGAGCGTCTATATGGATCAGCCAGAAGGATTCATTCAGAGTGGGAGCAGCGGTAAAGTATGCAAGCTGCTTAAGTCCATTTATGGACTAAAGCAGGCATCGCGGAGTTGGAACATCTGTTTTGATGATACTGTCAAGGAATTTGACTTTATCAAAAATCCAGATGAACCATGCATATACAGTAAGATTGTAGGGAGAGCTGTAGTATTCCTCGTCTTGTACGTGGATGACATTCTCCTAATAGGAAATGATATTCCTATGTTACAGTCAGTCAAAAGTTTTTTGTCACAGAAGTTCTCCATGAAAGACCTAGATGATGCCACCTACATTCTGGGGATCCAGATCTATCGTGATAGATCAAAGAGGATGTTGGGACTTTCGCAGTCCAGGTACATAGACACCATATTGAAAAGATTCAGTATGGAAGATTCTAAGCGCGGTAACCTACCGGCTTGTCACGGAATCACCCTCTCCAAAGATATGTCTCCTAAGACTGATTTGGAAAGGGATCACATGTCGATTATACCCTACACTTCAGCGGTAGGCTCTATAATGTATGCGATGTTATGTACCAGACCAGATGTAGCATACGCATTGAGCATAGTAAGCCGGTATCAAGCAAACCCAGGGGAGAATCACTGGATAGCAGTAAAGAACATTCTCAAGTACCTGAGGAGGACTAAGGAGATGTTCTTGGTGTATGGCAGAAAAGACCTCTAGATGGAGGCCTTTGCCGACTCCGGCTTCCAGAGTGACAAAGATGACTCCAAGTCCATGTCGGGTTATGTCTTTACCCTCAATGGAGGGGCGGTCTGTTGGAAGAGTTCCAAGCAGGAGACCGTTGCTGACTCAACAATGGAAGCGGAGTACATAGCTGCTTGCGATGCCGTAAAAGAAGCTGTCTGGATGAAGAAGTTCCTCACAGAACTTCAGGTGGTTCCTTCCAGTGTTGATCCAATACCTCTGTATTGTGACAACAACGGCGCTATAGCTTTAGCAAAGGAACCCAGGTCCTATCAGAAGTCCAGACACATCTTAAGGCGGTATCACCTGATCAGGGAGATCGTAGATCGCCGGGAGATCGAGGTGAAAAGAGTAGAGACGGAGAATAACATTGCTGATCTATTCACAAAGGCCTGTTTACCCCAATTAGAGCAAAGCTCTGTTCAAATTCTGAGGCGGGAGATGAAGCAACGCTTCATCTTCCCCCAATCAGAGCAAAACTCTACCTTGAAAATCTAAATTTTAATAAATGAAGTAACGCTTCAGATTCTTTGCGCTGCGCGCAACACGCCACGTGTCAGGCGCAGATGCATCAGCGCAGCGCCCAAGAAGGCGCGCCCAATCAGAGCAAAGCTCTATTTTAATCAAAATTAAAGGAAGCAACGCTTCAGTTGCGCAAGCACTGCGCTGCGCGACACGTGTCAGCGCAGGTGCGCTAGCGCAGTTGCGCTGCGCTTCACGCTGCACGACACGTGTCAGCGCAGGTGCGCTAGCGCAGTTGCGCTGCTTGACACGTGTCACGCGCTGGGGCGTTTGCGCAAAACAGAATTGAGATTTTAAAGAAATCTTTTCTGTTCTTATTAAAACAAGAAGATTTTCTTCTGTAAAACAGAGGCCTTTGGATCAAAGATCTAACGGTGGGGAAAATTCCCCAAATCACTCAGAGAAACATCTCTTTAACAAATTTAACTAATTTATGGGCACTATAAAAAGGACTCCAGACCTCAATTCAAAGGGATCAACATTTTTGAGAAAAATCAAACAGAGAGAACTCTGAAGAACTCCTCAAGAACAAAAAAGGTAAAGAAGCCTTTAGAAAAAAGAGAAAATTCTCTTATGAACAGATCATTGATCTAAAAATAAGATCAATGATCTTTAATAAAAAACAAAATAAAAACAGTGCTTTGCACTTTTATGAACCTTTGGTTCTTGAAGTAAAAAGAAAAACTTGTTTTTCTTTGATCTAAATTCGATCAAGGAAACAAACAGTGCTTTGCACTTTTTTGTGAACCATTGGTTCTGGAATCTAAAATATTCTCAAGTTAATAGTGCCTTGCACTTGCAAACTGCGCTGTTGCGCTCCTGGATTGGCGCAAGCCACCAGAGCGCGCCACGTGTTAGCAGCGCAGGTGCAGCGCTTTAGCACAGCGCACCGCGCTTGCGCAACACGTGTCAACACTACAAGCGCTTGCGCTCTCTGATTGGCGCAAAGCGCCTGATAAATGCAATATATTTCCTAAAGGGCCAGGCCCAAATCAAAAAGACCAAGCAGGCCTAATTAAATTGCAGTGCAATAAAAAGGGCAGAGCCCAAACAAAATAGATGCTCTGCATCACTTATAAATGGGCAGAGCCCAAACAAAACAAAAATAATGCAGTGCATTATTTAGAAAAGGGGCAAAGCCCTAGCACAGGCCTAATAAGCCAAAGACAAATAAAAATGTTGAACATTCAACTGGACTTAGCCCGGTCATGGCCATAAGTCCTTAAATTAAATTGACTGAGCAAGATTTCTCTCTTAAATCAATTTACATCCGGTTCGAGGGTACATCTCCAAACTCCTTTGGCAGTTCTCGTTGTAATCCTTCAACGACGTCAGAGAGGTGACGGGTCCCAATGACCACACATGAATATGGACTGCGGGGTCCTTAAACTCGTGGACCGAGATGTCCTTAAACTAATATTGGACCGAGACGTCCTTAAACTAATATTGGACCACCACGTCCCTAAACTGGCGATGGACCGAAATGTCCTTAAACTAATGACGGACCCCCACGTCCCTAAACTGGAATACGGACCACCACGTCCCTAAACTGGCAATGGACCCCCATGTCCCTAAACTGGAACACGGACCACTACGTCCCTAAACTGGAATAATAGAGCCTCCAAATGCTCTTTTGTCGGATCTAAACGATCCCGTTTAAGTTGATCTTAGCCCCAAACACGGCTAACGTATCCTTAAACATTCAAACAGACTATAAAACTCCAAATTGACTTTGGTTCAAGGGTACATCTCTGAACTCCTCTGACACCTATCGTTGTAATCCTTCAACGACGTCAGAGAGGTGATGAGTCCCGACAACCATATATTAAATGGATCACCACGTTAAGTTGATCTTAGTCTCAAATCAGACTAACGTATCCTTAATGAACGTTTAAGTTGATCTTAGCCTCACTACGGCTAACGCATCCTTAAACTAAAAACACCAAATCCAAATCTAAGTAAATGCAGATTTGGACTAATCCACGTCCTACGGGCGACGGCATTATTCAGTCTCCGTATACAATCCACGGGCAACCACAAACAAAACAAACACACACGACACGAAGTGAAATCCTGGAGAAGGAGAAAGTTGTTACCGCGATGCGGTAGCATAATTAACTGCAGGGGCTTGCGCCTGCAGGGAAGAGCGTCCCCACAATCAAAAACCCCTCAAGCGAGGGGGAATCTGACGAAGTCTGCTACATCGGCCGCATCCGTCTAAACCTCCGATACACGTTGCCATAAATCAACTTGGCATTTTCGGAGAGGTAGACGGATAAAACCATATAGCATCTGCCCCGAATCTCAGGCAAGACATCCTCACGTCTCGGCCGCCGTTCGGAGGGGAACAGATTCTGGCACGCCCGGTGGGACCTTTTCCTCTTTCCACTCCACACTTCGTGTGTCGTCTTCGCGAACCAATCACGGTTTGTTAAATGGTTGCCTTTGGATTTCAAGTTACTAAGATTTGGTCTTTTGTCTGGCGCAGAACTCAAGCATCAATGGCCTTTAACTGCACCAAATGCTCGAAGTGCCACTGCAACGGACGCTCCACCTCCCCTGGAGGTGTAGCATATGGGCCTCAAGCGGCCTCCTTCCTCACTCTGCCAGTAGACCAGATGACCCAGGCCACCACCGGCCTGTTTTTCGGGACCATGATCCCTCCTACAAGCTTCTCTATGCCAATACCTGCACTGGAAGTGAACAAGAAGTCGATCTTCGACCGGCTCACTGCTACGACGACCCCTGTCAACGGGTCGCCCACTACCAAACCAGCAGCCTCTGTCTTCGCGAGGCTGGATCAGAACTCTAAATTGACTGTCCCGAGGAAGGCAATAACTGCTGCTCCAGAAGTCGTCAAGACGGCTTCCCCTATCAAAGAGTCAGTCTTTTCAAGATTGACTGTTCCTGCTACTGCCCCTACTCGAGGGTCTGTCTTCGACAGGTTGAATATCATCCCTCAAAAGACAACCTCAGTCTTTAAAAGGCTAACACCAGCGACGCCTCCTTCAGACAGGGGGCAAAAAGAAGTTGTCTCTATCTTTGAGCCAGTCCCAACGGCTCGTCATGCTCGACGTCGCCACTGGCGCCGAATGAGGAAGGCTGGGGGCAACTCCCCCTCTGGGATAACTCTGCCATCTCCAACGGTGGGGATCGATGCTGCTGTTCCAACCGGGAACAGCTTTGAATTGCTGAATAGGTGCGCAGAAACTCTCCTGTTGCGGTGCTGAAGCGAACTCCTTCACCTGTGGAGAACACTCCAGAGAAGAAGCTAGAGTAGCCCCCTCACCGGCTGTCCTCTAAAATTTACAAAGTCTGGCGACAGGTCCAAGAGTCGGTGATTGATGAAAACTATCTCCGCCGACAGAAAAAGACGAAGGTTCGACATGAGGAAGACTACTCTGTCAAAATGAAAGAAGCGACGATTACTCGAGTGTCCACTACAACGACACCCTCAACGTCAATCACTCAAAAGAAAAGGAGGCCGCAAAAAGCCCCTGTGAACAAGGCGAAACGTAAAAGCGATGGACACAAACGCCCCAAGTCTGGGGGCATGGTGGTGCACACTGTTTATATAGCTTCTGGAAAGAAGGAAAGCCGTGCTTCGACGGGTCATCGACCACTCACCCGATCCGTGACCAAAGCCCAAGAGCAGCAGCAAAAGCATCAAGAGATGATGACTGCAATGGCCGCCCTTACCAAGCCAAAAGAAAGCTCAGAGGCATCATCGGAGCAGCGTCATGAACAAGAAACTGACGCTGATTACCTACGCAGAGTCCTCGAAAAGAAGGACAAAGAAGCTGCAGAGCAAGCGGCTAATATAAAACAAATGACGCTTCTCTTCCAAGATATGGTAGGGATGATGATTCAGCAGAACCCTCCTGCTGAAGATCCTCCGGTTGTCCTTAAAGACGATAGGGGAGAAACGTCGAATTCTCCTCCAGCTCTCTCAACGGCCAAGGATGAGGCAATCTCCAAAGCCGACCTGGACGAATATATAGCTCAGCAGATCCGGGTTCATTATGCGACTGAGGCAGCCGATCAGATCGTCCAAACAGGACGACCATATCCGGGCTGGTATGATCAGATACAGTACCCGCTGGGCTATACAATACCTAAGTTCCGCATATATAAAGGGATAAAGAATCCGCATCAGCATGTCGCTCAATTCAGGGCTTTATGCGGCAATACTGGAGGCGATGACAAATTGATGCTTCGCCAATTCGTCGGCAGCTTGTCAGAAACAGCGTTCGAATGGTATTCTGAACTCCCGAACGATTCTGTCAAGACGTTCGCTGAAATGGAGTTGCTATTCACTCAGCGATTCGCGAGCGCCAGCGAACGGGCCCCGATAACAGCATTGATTAATGCCAGGGTAAGGCCGGGCGAGACGTGGGTCCAGTACGCTATACGCTGGCGAAACTTGTGGTCGAAATGCGAACAACGCATTGAAGAAGCGCCTGCGGTGGGCATGTTCGTGGGTACCCTAGACCCTCATGCCACTATCTCACAGTTCATGATGTTCTTTAAGCCGACCACATTCCAGGCTTTGATCGACAAGCTGGCCCAGATGGATCAAATGGGTCACAGACTTTTTCCCCCAAAGCCAGAACCGCGGAACGACAAGGGTAAAGGGAAGACAACCTTCGTTGCGAATGCTCATCAACAACCCAGCACCCCAAAGCTAGCAGATCAATCGGGAGAGAGACGACGGTTCTATATTGAGAAAATGAGGCGCCCCTACTCATTCCCGCGGGATAAGACGAAGAAGCTGTTCGAGCTGGCTGTGCGCAACAGGCTTATCAACTTGCCGAATCCAAGGCAATCGCCACAACCCAACGAGGCGAATAACCCCAATTATTACCCTTATCATCAAACGGCAAGCCATCCGATTGAGGATTGCTTCGTCTTCAAGGGATGGATTGAAGATCAATACCTACAAGGCAAGTTTGCCCTATCTGAAAAGTGGAAGGTAAATCCACCTCAGCCGCACATTCCGAAGAAGACGAACACGATGGGGGCAGCTTGTTCTTTTGTCAAGGACGAAAACGATGGGGAAAACTCATCAGATGAATCCGAAGACTACGTAGCGACTTGTCATGTGATCTCTCATCCACTGGCGGATGATGAAGAGGCTCCTTGCGCCGAGAAACCAAGGGCGAACCCTGAGCCGGAAGTTCTACGGCCGGCAGACGAGTTGATCGATATCTTCCTAAATGAAATTCGTCTGAAAGCAAAAGCCAATCAAGAGCGTGAGATGGCCATACTGGAAAGAGCCAAGACACTCCCGTCAAATCGAAAGCCATCCACTGCAGATAAAAACAAATTCAAGACGAGGAAAAGGTTCGCCAAAGCCCTATCAGCAGGAATGAAGCTACCGCCCTCTGAAGAAAATACTTTCGGTGGAGTAGAGATGCATCCTAACTTCTGCTTATATCATCAGAAGATCATACATCCTACTGAAGACTGCGAATCCTTTAACTGTTGGTGGTAAGGGTATGTCACTCAAAAGCAACACTTCGACAGGACAAAATATGAAGCTCGTAGACGTCGAAAAAGTGCGATAGATGAGCGCAAAAGAGCCGCCGACGACTGTCATATAGCCGACTCCAAAGGATCGCAAATTATCACCTTTGGAAGCGACTCTGACGAAGAGGCTGCCCTCAACCCTCTCCTCAAGGAATTCATTTCAAAGATGAAAGAATTGAGAAGTTGTGAGGACGTTCAGCCATGCAATCGCACGCTACTCAAAAAAATCTCGGCTCCGCAAACAAAGGATCGAGTAAAAAGGATAAAGGGAAGGGAAAAACAGCCCTCGTAGCCAATGCTCAACAGCAATCGAGTGGCCCTAGACCGGTTGTTTGCCGAAACAACAAGCAGCAACCCCTCCAGGAAAAGTTGAAACGTCCTTACTCGTTTCCGCAAGATAAAACAAGGGGACTGTTCGAGCTGGCGTTGCGCAACCGATTCATAAATCTGCCGGAGCCAAAACGTCTGTCGCAACCAAATGACGTCAATGAGCCCAACCACTGTCCCTATCACCGAATACTGGGTCACCAGATCGAGGATTGCTACGTCTTCAAAAACTGGGTTGAAGATCAATACCAACAAGGCAAGTTCATCATCTCCGAAAACTGGAAGGTGAACCCGCTACAACCGCACGCTCTGAGAAAGACGGATATGCCAGGGGCATCATGCTTAGTCATAGAGAAAGCCTCATAGACCGAAAAGTCAATAAACTAGATATTCGCCTCAAATACGGCGATGACGGACCGAAACGTCCTTGAACTAATAATGGACCGCAATGTCCTAAAACTTGCAAGCGGACCGAAACGTCCTTAAAACTACTACCGCAGCATCCTTAGGCTGACGAGATAAAAAAAATATAATAAAAAAAAACGGTATGTCCATAAGCAAAAAGGGCACGGATGAAAACCCGAAAGGGCTCCGTGAGTAAAAACAGCAGGGCTACCGGCGAGTGTTCGTGAAAACCCGAAAGGGCGCGACCTCGTTAAAAAAAGAAAAAAAGAAAAAAAAGAGAAGGGTAAATAAAAATAAAAAGAATAAAAAAAAACGGTATGTCCATAAGCAAAATGGGCACGGATGAAAACCCGAAAGGGCTCTGTGAATAAAAACAGCAGGACTACCGGCGAGTGTTTGTGAAAACCTGAAAGGGCGCAACCTCGTTAAAGGACACTTACAGGGTCCTCTCGACCTTATAAGGAGAAACCACCCGCATAAGATCTTTACGACTCACAAGGGAGCAACACACTTAGGGATCCCCACGATTCCTAAGGAGAAAATACACTTGCGAGATCCTCATGACTCGTAAGGAGAACTCTCTTATGGGACCCTCACGGCTCATAAGATTTGAAAGTCTTAAGTTACAAAGGCCTAAACCTATGCTTAAGCAAACTCCACAACCTTCGATATTGCCCTACAAGTGGCTCAATACTGACCCTTGTATACAATCCACGGGCGCGAATAAACATTTCCCTAATCAAGTTTCGTCCACGATTGGGGATATGTACGCATGATGAACAACCCTTGTAGATCCTCTCGATTTACAAGGAGAAAACCCTATTGTAGGATCCTTACGACTTACAGAGGAATATACACTTAGGAATCCTCACGATTCCTAAGGAGAAAATGCACCTATAAGATCCTCACGACTTGTAGGAAGAAATACCTTTGTGAGACCCTTACGGCTCATGAAGTTAAAAGCCTTAGTCGACAGGACCTTAACCCTGTTCTCTAAGCCACCTTTGTTCAACATCGACAGAGGCAAATGATGATTCGCTCCTGGCAATATCCCAGTTGTAGCGGCGCTGATGCCAAAATCAGTTTACAGCAAAAAGCCAGTAGGCCGCGCATGCATGCAAAATAGCCGAAATGATGGGGCAACTTGCAATAAAAAGCAGCAAGTAAAAATGTATGCATGCAAAATAGCCGAAATGATTGGGCAACTCGCAATAAAAAGCAGCGAGTAAAAATAAAATAAACAGCCGAAATGATTGGGCACCGCGAAAAATAGCCGAAATGATAGGGCAATCGCGACCTTCGCAATATAAAAAACTGAAATGATAGAGCATCGCGGAAAAAGAAACAAAATGAAAAATGAAATTTATGCCCTACAGGTGATATTACATCAAACCCTGTATACGATCCAAGGACGTAAACAAAGAAGGGATCATACTCCTTTCCCAGGTTTCATCATAAGAAGAAGTCAAATCTCGACGGGTCGCAAATGACCTAGAGGTCATCTCAACACTCGTCTCGTAACAACGGATACAACTTCAAGCGAAGCGGAACAGCGGCAACTCCCATTTCCATGGCTCGGCGATATACAAATCACCTAGAGTCAAACCCTCATTCCATGAAATACGGATACAATAAAAAAAATTCCTGGCTACGTGGAACGCGGCTTATGTCAATCCTGACCCCGTGTGAAACATCCAGAGCAAAAATTCCTGGCTACGTGGAAAGCGGTTTATGTCAATCCTGACCCCGTGGAAAACGTCCAGAGCGGATCTTGGTCCTCACAGAGCACGGCAGTGAACCCGTGCGAAGCATCCAGAGCGGAACCTAGTCCTCGCCGAACACGGCAGTGAACCCGTGGGAAGCATTTAGAGCAAAAATTCCTGGCTACGTGGAACGCGGCTTATGTCAATCCTGACCCCGTGTGAAACATCCAGAGCAAAAATTCCTGGCTACGTGGAAAGCGGCTTATGTCAATCCTGACCCCGTGGAAAATGTCCAGAGCGGATCCTGGTCCTCACAGAGCACGGCAGTGAACCCGTGCGAAGCATCCAGAGCGGAACCTAGTCCTCGCCGAACACGGCAGTGAACCCGTGGGAAGTATCTAGAGCAAAAATTCCTGGCTACGTGGAACGCGGCTTATGTCAATCCTGACCCCGTGTGAAACATCTAGAGCATTCCTGGCTACGTGGAAAGCGGCTTATGTCAATCCTGACCCCGTGGAAAACGTCCAGAGCGGATCCTGGTCCTCGTAGAGCATGGCAGTGAACCCGTGCGAAGCATCCAGAGCGGAACCTAGTCCTCGCCGAACACGGCAGTGAACCCGTGGGAAGCATCTAGAGCAAAAATTCCTGGCTACGTGGAATGCGGCTTATGTCAATCCTGACCCCGTGTGAAACATCCAGAGCAAAAATTCCTGGCTACGTGGAACGCGGCTTATATCAATCCTGACCCCGTGAAAAACGTCCAGAGCGGATCCTGGTCCTCACAGAGCACGGCAGTGAACCCGTGCGAAGCATCCAGAGCAGAACCTAGTCCTCGCCGAACACGGCAGTGAACCCGTGGGAAGCATCTAGAGCAAAAATTCCTGGCTACGTGGAACGCGGCTTATGTCAATCCTGACCCCGTGTGAAACATCCAGAGCAAAAATTCCTGGCTACGTGGAACGCGGCTTATGTCAATCCTGACCCCATGGAAAACGTCCAGAGCGGATCCTGGTCCTCGCAGAGCACGGCAGTGATCCCGTGCGAAGCATCCAGAGCGGAACCTAGTCCTCGCCGAACACGGCAGTGAACCCGTGGGAAGCATCTAGAGCAAAAATTCCTGGCTACGTGGAACGCGGCTTATGTCAATCCTGACCCCGTGTGAAACATCCAGAGCAAAAATTCCTGGCTACGTGGAACGCAGCTTATGTCAATCCTGACCCCGTGTGAAACATCCAGAGCAAAAATTCCTGGCTACGTGGAAAGCGGCTTATGTCAATCCTGACCCCGTGGAAAACGTCCAGAGCGGATCCTGGTCCTCGCAGAGCACGGCAGTGAACCCGTGCGAAGCATCCAGAGCGGAACCTAGTCCTCGCCGAACACGGCAGTGAACCCGTAGGAAGCATCTAGAGCAAAAATTCTTGGCTACGTGGAATGCGGCTTATGTCAATCCTGACCCCGTGTGAAACATCCAGAGCAAAAATTCCTGGCTACGTGGAACGCGGCTTATGTCAATCCTGACCCCATGGAAAACGTCCAGAGCGGATCCTGGTCCTCGCAGAGCACGACAGTGAACCCGTGCGAAGCATCCAGAGCGGAACCTAGTCCTCGCCGAACACGACATTGAACCCGTGGGAAGTATCTAGAGCAAAAATTCCTGGCTACGTGGAAAGCGGCTTATGTCAATCCTGACCCCGTGTGAAACATCCAGAGCAAAAATTCCTGGCTACGTGGAAAGCGGCTTATGTCAATCCTGACCCCGTGGAAAACGTCCAGAGCGGATCCTGGTCCTCGCAGAGCACGGCAGTGAACCCGTGCGAAGCATCCAGGGCGGAACCTAGTCCTCGCCGAACACGGCATTGAACCCGTGGGAAGCATCTAGAGCAAAAATTCCTGGCTACATGGAAAGCGGCTTATGTCAATCCTGACCCCGTGTGAAACATCCAGAGCAAAATTCCTGGCTACGTGGAAAGCGGCTTATGTCAATCCTGACCCCGTGGAAAACGTCAGAGCGGATCCTGGTCCTCGCAGAGCACGGCAGTGAACCCGTGCGAAGCATCCAGGGCGAGCCTAGTCTCGCCGAACATGGCAGTGAACCCATGGGAAGCATCCAGAGCAAATCCTGACTCCGTGAAATGCGATAAGGACAACTTCACCCGTCACTTGCGGTCCTCACGACTCGCAAGGGAATAATTCTCTTGTAAGATCCTTACGACTTTCAAGAGAACACGCTTAGGAATCCTCATGATTCCTAAGGAGAAAACCCACCTACGAGATCCTCTCGATCCGTAGGGAGAAAAGTCTCTATGAGACCCTCATGGCTCATAGAGTTGAAAAGTCTTGGGCGGCAGATCTGAACCTGCGGCCTAAGCCATCGCTATATCGTGAAGAAATCAAGGTGCTTACTCTATTATCTGCTAATTGTGACAACATGCTGATAATAAGAGAAAGAAGAAAGCGACAGAAAGAGCATCCAATTTACATTTGATCAGGCGTTCGAGACACACTCATTCATGCATAAGCAAAAGATTCAGAACGAAAAAATAGAGACAAGCTGAGATAAAATTTTTCCATTAATATTGCCAAAAGTTCTTACAATCATAAAAGCAATAAATGAAAAATATTATTACAATGGAATAACCTCAGATCCAGGACACGGATTGAGGAATTCAAAAGTAAGGCCATCCAGAGTTCTTCTGGCCTTTCTGATTATTCTGGTGCGCAACCTCTCGCGCTCCTGTGTGTCAAGATCCTCGCAAGCCCTCCCAGCCTTCGATAAGCAGCGACTATCGTCGTCTGCTGGAAAATTTGATGTAGGATGTCGATGAGCCGTCCCGCCATTTCTTCGAGATCAGCCCCGTCAGGTACACTGAATGCACCTTGTCTTCGGCATCATCCAGCGCATTGAGCGGTAGGGCCTCGTGAAAACCCCGGAAGTGCTCTCCATATTGCTCCCAGGCATGACCTTCAAGAGAGCTGAACGACGAGGAAGCAGCCAACCACCGCTTGCGTTGAGGCGACCCCATGACCTCCGCACACTGGGCGTCCGTAAACTCCTGGTTTTGATGATGGCCCTGTGCGCGGATATCGTCGTAGGTGATAAACTCGTGCAAACTGTATAGACGCACCGCCATTATGCTTGGAGGAAATACCACAGGAAGATTAGCGATAAAAGAAAAATAATATACACAGAGAGTTAAACTCCTCGAGAGCAATGCTCTGCGAATAGGGGTGACTCCTATCAAATTCCATAATAATGGAAATTTTAAGAAGTCCCCCCAAGAACTCTGAGATCATTATTATTAAAAGATGATATAATCCTTTAAATACAAAACTCCATTTTTAATTTCATTATCCATACTCAAACTCTTAAGAGTTCATCTCATTTTTAGATCAAAGAGATCTATGTTTTGACAAAGATGCAAGGTTCTGTTCATTAGGGCCAAGAAACCCCGAAACAGATTCTTGAGAGCAAGGCTCTATTGGTGAAACCTCAGAAGGGTTTTCTTTAGATCAAAGATCTATAAGAGCAAAGCTCTATTAATTAAAATTGATTTAATTCAAGATTAATTATTACCTAAATAGTTCCTTTAAAGAAAATCTAAGAGTTCTTAAAAACAAGAGCAGGGCTCTGAGATTCTTGGAGACGATGATCATCTGTGAAGGACCAAAGGTCCTATTTATAGGCATCAAGTGCCCTTTCAGCTTCCAAAGTTGCCGCAACGGTTGGAATTCCGCCACCGTTGCGCTCACGTTTGGCGCCACGTAAGTGCAACGGTGGGGGGGCATTTGTTTACCCCAATTAGAGCAAAGCTTTGTTCAAATTCTGAGGCGGGAGATGAAGCAACGCTTCATCTTACCCCAATCAGAGCAAAGCTCTACCTTGAAAATCTAAATTTTAATAAATGAAGTAACGCTTCAGATTCTTTGTGCTGCGCGCAACACGCCACGTGTCAGGCGTAGATGCATCAGCGCAGCGCCCAAGAAAGCGCGCCCAATTAGAGCAAAGCTCTATTTTACCCAAAATTAAAGGAAGCAACGCTTCAGTTGCGCAAGCACTGCGCTGCGCGACACGTGTCAGCGCAGATGCGCTAGCGCAGTTGCTCTGCGCTTCAGGCTGCGCGACACGTGTCAGCTCAGTTGCGCTGCGCTGTGCGCTGCTTGACACGTGTCACGCACTGGGGCGTTTGCGCAAAACAGAATTGAAATTTTAAAGAAATCTTTCTGTTCTGTTAAAACAAGAAGATTTTCTTCTGTAAAACAGAGGCCTTTGATCAAAGATCCAACGGTGGGGAAAATTCCCCAAATCACTCAGAGAAAGATCTCTTTAACAAATTTAACTAATTTTTGGGCACTATAAAAATGACCCCAGACCTCAATTCAAAGGGATCAACATTTTTGAGAAAAATCAAACAGAGAGAACTCTGAAGAACTCTCAAGAACAAAAAGGTAAAAAGCCTTTAGAAAAAAGAGAAAATTCTCTATGAACAGATCATTGATCTAAAAACAAGATCAATGATCTTTAATAAAAAACAAAATAAAAACAGTGCTTTGCACTTTTATGAACCTTTGGTTCTTGAAGTAAAAAGAAAAACTTGTTTTCTTTGATCTAAATTCGATCAAGGAAACAAACAGTGCTTTGCACTTTTTTGTGAACCATTGGGTTCTGGAATCTAAAATATTCTCAAGTTAATAGTGCCTTGCACTTGCAAACTGCGCTGTTGCGCTCCTGGATTGGCGCAAGCCACCAGAGCGCGCCACGTGTCAGCAGCGCAGGTGCAGCGCTTTAGCACGCGCACTGCGCTTGCGCAACACGTGTCAACACTACAAGCGCTTGCGCTCTCTGATTAGCGCAAAGCGCCTGATAAATGCAATGCATTTCCTAAAGGGCCAGGCCCAAATCAAAAAGACCAAGCAGGCCTAATTAAATTGCAGTGCAATAAAAAGGGTAGAGCCCAAACAAAATATATGCTCTGCATCACTTATAATGGGTAGAGCCCAAACAAAACAAAATAATGCAGTGCATTATTTAAAAAATGGGCAAAGCCCTAGCACAGGCCTAATAAGCCAAAGACAAATAAAAATGTTAGAACATTCAACTGGACTTAGCCCGGTCATGGCCATAAGTCCTTAAATTAAATTGACTGAGCAAGATTGTTCTCTTAAATCAATTTACATCCGGTTCGAGGGTACATCTCCGAACTCCTCTGACAGTTCTCGTTGTAATCCTTCAACGACGTCAGAAAGGTGACGGGTCCCAACGACCACACATGAATATGGACTGCGGGGTCCTTAAACTCGTGGACCGAGACGTCCTTAAACTAATATTGGACCGAGACGTCCTTAAACTAATATTGGACCACCACGTCCCTAAATTGGCGATGGAACGAAATGTCCTTAAACTAATGATGGACCACCACGTCCCTAAACTGGAATACGGAGCACCACGTCCCTAAACTGGAATACGGACCACCATGTCCCTAAACTGGCAATGGACCCCCATGTCCCTAAACTGGAACCACGGACCACTACGTCCCTAAATTGGAACAATAGAGCCTCCAAATGCTCTTTTGTCGGATCTAAACGATCCCATTTAAGTTGATCTTAGCCCCAAACACGGCTAACGTATCCTTAAACATTCAAACGGACTATAAAACTCCAAATTGACTTTGGTTCAAGGGTACATCTTTGAACTCTTCTGACACTTATCGTTGTAATCCTTCAACGACGTCAGAGAGTTGATGAGTCCCGACAGCCATATATTAAATGGATCACCACGTTAAGTTGATCTTAGTCTCAAATCAGACTAAAGTATCCTTAACGAGCGTTTAAGTTGATCTTAGCTTCAATACGGCTAACGTATCCTTAAACTAAAAACACCAAACCCAAATCTAAGTAAATGCGGATTTGGACTAATCCACGTCCTACGGGCGACGGCATTATTCAGTCTCCATATACAATCCATGGGCAACCACAAACAAAATAAACACACACGACACGAAGTGAAATCCTGGAGAAGGAGAAGTTGTTACCGCGATGCGGTAGCGTAATTAACTGCAGGGGCTTGCGCCTGCAGGGAAGAGCGTCCCCACAATCAAAAACCCCTCAAGCGAGGGGGAATCTGACGAAGTCTGCTATATCGGCCGCATCCGTCTAAACCTCCGATACACGGTGCCATAAATCAACTTGGCATCTTCGGAGAGGTAGACGGATAAAACCATATAGCATCTGCCCCGAATCTCAGCAAGACGTCCTCACGTCTCGGCCGCCGTTCGGAGGGAACAAGGCCAATCCTCAGATGCAGTTCGAGAGTCTATTCGAGATGATAGGTTTACGATATGCCAGCTCATGGCCCTAGTGCAAGTGGGAGATTGTTAGTGTATATGCCCTAGGGGCCATTATTGTATCATACTAGATTGTATATTACTAAATGGAAGCTTGGGATATTCACAGTTGTATATACAGTCCTGCTAAATATGGTAGTATGCTACTTGGTTTGTGTCTACTTTAATATGTGCATATGTTTCTTGTAACGTATCACTTATACATATTAGTAGAGCCCATAGGTTCTTTGGTTGATTACCAGCGTTGTGATGGCAGTCACACTAGTGGGGGCTGGGTAGTCTATAAGCAACATCCTATACAGGTCCCTAGTTGTAGGATTATCAAGACAGGGTATCGATACTCCAGAGTAGACTAGTGTGTACGCTTCTCATCCAGTTGGGGAGATGGTCTGTCCATAGCCATCAGTACGTCATACTGGAAATAGTATACAGGTGCTCGTTAGGTTACGAGTACACCGGTTAGGACTCGCAAGGGAACTGTTAGATGGTATTATACCCGTCGTCAGTTAACAGTTCCCAAGTGACATGAGTACAGCATAGTCCGCAGACTTGACACTGCTACTTCGCCTCGAGTGTGTCCCACTGTTCTTAGATTGCTATCCTACCACGGCTCAAAGGAGTCGTGCAAACAGGTAGCAGTTGGGTGCAGTCCCGAGCACTTGGAGGCAGTAGTGGTTAGATAGGATTCGTCTCTGCCGGTATTGGGAGATGATATCGCGCTGTGTCAGAGAGCCATTACGCAAAGTCCCTGGCCAGGGCAAGCGAGATATACTGGTAGGTTCCAGTAGCTTCTCAGGGTGTAATGGGCTTCGCTCCGACACGAGTTATACCGCTATTAGGAGACTGACGCTTGCTGCCCCCTAGGCTCGATATGCGATAGTCTTAGACGAACAGACCGGACTGTATGGAGATTGTCACATCAGGCTCAGTAGGAGTTCGGATGAGTTTCCTCATCGGCCTTCTTATCGACATCTACCTGGGGACCGTTACGTACAGCTAGTGCCGCTTGCGGTCTGTGGTTAAACCCACTGCCAGCGTAGTGTCGAGTCTTTAGAGTCCCATACAGAGAGTTTCCCTGCTCCAGGCAAAACGATATAGAGGTCGTATGGTTTTACGACAAGGGTTCGGACGCGTACGTGTGTTTACGCACGTACGATTTTTCGGACAGTTTTTACTAGCCGGCTTTGGTTTAAGCCAGATTCTAGTATCGGGTTATTGGATTTATACAGTCTAAAGTTTTTCCGTGTTTTCACGGATTGGAGGGGCGTTCTCGTAATTTGTCGGGAAGCTTCTAGAAGCATGGTGACTTGGGGGGTAAGGTGGCATTGCATTAAATGAGATTAGTGATTCATTTTTTTGATTCATCCATATCATTAATGCATCATAAATGCTTAATGACTCATGGAGATGAATCACTCATAGATATTTATGAAGCATGGTTGTTAATTCTATTATTTCATTTTTGGATAAATAAATAATGCTTCATATATATTATGATAGATCATTATCTCATTTCATTATCATCTTCACCTTCTCTCTCCTCAAGCTCTCTCATTCTTCAAACCCTAACCCTAACCTCTCATGAGTTGAGATCAAGGGTTAGCTAGACTAATACATCCATAACCTCACTCTATATCCCCTAGGTAGCTTAGATTAGCACTTTAAGCAACCTAGTTATCTCAAGTTTGAGATTAAGCCTGGCGTAGGAGCTTTCGGGTGGATCGTCTTTGATTCGAGGAGGCCGTTTAGGTGCCGATGTTTCAAGGAGCCTACAAGGAGTGGAGGACAGCGATGAAGACCCGAAGGACATGTAACGTGAGGTATAACTTTGAATCTGAGTAGTTAAACCTCTAGTTGATAGTTAGCAATGGTTTAGATAACGATTCATGTGCTTAAGTCCGTGTTACGAAGCTTTGATTATCGTTTTTCATATATTCCGCCTCCCCGCAAGTTCGTGGGGTGCGTGACATGGACTTACAGTACGTGTATGTGAATGAACCCTGTCGTAAAACCATACGACGTCTACATCGTTTAGCCTAAAGGTGAACAACTCTCTGTGTGGGAATCTAAAGACTCGACAGTACTCTGGATGTGGGTTTAACCACAAGTACGTCAGCGGCACTAGCTATGCGTAACGGCTACCAGGTATCTGTCGATAAGAAGGCCGATGAGTAAAACCCATCCGAACTCCTACTGAGCCTATCTGTGACAATCACCGTACAGTCCGGTCTGTTCGTCTAAGAGTATCGTATATCGGGCCTAGGGGGTGGTAAACGTCAGACCCCTAATAGCGGTATAAGTCATGTCGGAGTGTAGCCCAGAATACCCTGAGAAACTACTAGAACATCTACCAGTAAATCTCACTTGCCCTGACCGGGGACTTTGTGTAAGGGCTTTCCTAAACACAGCGCGATATCAACCCCCGATACCGGGAGAGTCGAATCCTGTCTAATCGCTACTGTGTTCAAGTGATTCGAGACTGCACCTAACTACTATCTGTTTGCACCACTCAATAGAGTCGTGGTAGGGTAGCAATCAAAGAACAGTAGGAATACACTTGAGGCGAAGTAGCAGTGTCAAGTCAACGGACTAAGCTGTACTCATGTCACCTGGGAACTGCTAACTGACAACAGGTATAATACCAACCAACAGTTCCTGACGAGTCCTGTCCAGTGTACTCGTAACCTAACGAGCACCTGCATACTATCTCCAGTACGACGTACTGATGGCTGTGGGACAGACCATCTCCCCTGCTGGGATAAGAAGCGTATGCACCAGTCTACTCTGGAGTATCGATGCCCTGTCTCGATAATCCTACGACTAGGGGCCTGTATAAGGATGTGCTTATAGACTACCCAGCCCCCGCTAGTGTGATCGCCATCACAACGCCGGTAGTCAAGCAAAGATCCTAAAGGCTCCATCAATATGTATTAGCGATATGTTAAAGAAACATATACACATATTAAGATAGATACAAACCAAGTAGCATATTACAATATCAAGCAAGACTGTCGTCAATCCATGTATATATCCCAAGCTTCCAAAATGTAATATACAAACTAGTACTATACAATAATGGCCTCTAGGGCATACATATCCAACAATCTCCCACTTGCACTAAAGGCTAGTAATTGGTGTACCGCATACCCAACGTCTACACTAAGGCCAGCTGCTGGTGTACCGCATACCCAATAGCTCAAAAAGTCACTCGAACTATGTTTGAGAGAGGGCCTTTGTGAATGGATCCACCGTGTTGTCTTTAGTGTTCACTCTCCATACCTCGATCTGCTGGCGATCAATGATCTCCCTGATCAGGTGATACCGCCTTAAGATGTGTCTGGATTTCTGATAGGACCGTGGTTCCTTCGCTAAAGCTATAGCCCCATTGTTATCGCAATACAAAGGTATTGGGTCAACAATGGACGGAACCACCTGAAGTTCACTAATGAACTTCTTCATCCAGACCGCTTCTTTTGCGACATCGCTTGCAGCAATGTATTCAGCCTCCATCGTCGAGCCTGCGACGGTATCCTGTTTGGAACTCCTCCAATATACCGCCCCTCCGTTGAGGGTAAACACAAAACCCGAGACCGACTTGTTGTTGTCCTTGTCACTCTGGAAGCTTGAATCGGTAAAGGACTCGACCCTGAGGTCTCCATTACCGTAAATCAGGAACATCTCCTTAGTCCTTCTCAGGTACTTGAGAATGTTCTTCACTGCTGTCCAGTGGTTCTCACCTGGGTCTGACTGATACCGGCTTACCACGCTTAGTGCGTAAGCTACATCTGGTCTTGTACATAGCATCATATACATTATAGATCCCACCGCCGAAGCATAGGGTATAGTGCTCATGCGAACCCTCTCCTTGTCAGTCTTGGGAGACATCTTCTTAGAGAGGCTGATTCCGTGCAATACGGGTATATTACCGCGCTTGGAATCTTCCATACTAAATCTCTTTAGTACGGTCTCTATGTACCTGGACTGCGAAAGTCCCAGTAATCTCTTGGATCTATCTCTGTAGATCTTGATCCTCAGAATGTACGAGGCATCACCCAGGTCTTTCATGGAGAACCTTTGTGACAAGAATAGCTTGACCGATTGTAGCATAGGAATGTTATTTCCTATCAAAAGAATGTTGTCCACGTATAAGACTAGGAATACGACAGTTCGTCCTACAATCTTCTTATAAATACAAGGCTCATCCTCGTTTTTGATGAAGTCAAATTCCTTGATTGCTTCATCAAAACAGATGTTCCAGCTCCGCGATGCCTGCTTTAACCCAGAAATGGATTTAAGCAACTTGCACACCTTCCCACTGCTCCCACTGTCTACAAAACCTTTTAGCTGATCCATATAAACGCATTCTTCCAAACTGCCGTTTAGAAAAGCCGTTTTTACGTCCATCTGCCAGATTTCATAGTCATGTAAGGCAGCAATGGCAAGTAGGATCCGAATGGATTTGAGCATAGCCACTGGAGAAAAAGTTTCGTCATAGTCCACACCAAGTCTTTGACGAAAACCTTTTGCAACGAGTCTAGCCTTATAGGTTTCCACCTGCCCATCTACACCAAGTTTCTTTTTGTAGATCCATTTGCATCCAACGGGTTTTACCCCAAGTGGAGCAATATCCAAGGTCCACACTTTATTGGTATACATGGACTCCATTTCGGATCGCATAGCATCCAGCCACTTATCAGAGTCTCTACTGATAATGGCCTGCCTGAAATTGGTAGGATCATCTTCTTCCAAGATGCAATCCTCTCGATCCTCGTCTATGCGAAAACCGTAGTATCTCTCGGGCGGATGAGAAATCCTACCAGATCTGCGGAGTGGCTGAGCTTCGTCCGGGGTTATTGAATCCTGAGGTTCTGTCAAATCTTCAGTTTCAGTTTGTGGTCGCTGAATTTCTTCCAGTTCTACCGTGCTCCCACTAATTTCTTTTGCAAGAAATTCCGTTTCTAAGAAAACGGCATGTTGAGCAACAAACACCTTCTGTTCCTCGGTGCGGTAGAATAGATATCCATAGCCATTCTTTGGATATCCCACAAACTTACATAAAACTGACCGTGCCTATAGTTTATCTGGTTTATGCTTTTTAACATAAGCCGGACAACCCCATATCTTAAATCTTTTAAGATATGGCCTTTTTCCATTCCATATCTCGAACGATGTCTTAGGCACTGATTTGGACGGAACATCACTCAATAGATATGCCGCTGTTAAAAGCGCATGACCCCAAAATGAAAGAGGCAACTCGGCACTACTCATCATGGAGCGAACCATATCCAATAGGGTACGATTCCTCCGCTCCGATACACCATTGTGCTGTGGTGTATAAGGAGGAGTAAGCTGAAAGAGAATTCCATTCTCTTTTAAGTAATCTAGGAATTCCGTGCTTAAGTACTCCCCTTCCCTATCCGATCGGAGGATCTTGATACTTTTGCCAGTCTGGTTCTTTACTTCGTTTCTGAATTCTTTGAATTTCTCAAAAGCTTCAGATTTGTGTTTCATAAGATACACATATCCGAATCTAGAGAGATCGTCAGTGAATGTGATGAAGTACGAGAACCCACCCCTTAAATGTATAGACATCGGACTACACACATCACTGTGTATGAGTCCCAAGAGCTCTGTTGCTCTTTCTCTATGTTCAGTGAAAGGAGATTTGGTCATCTTTCCTTTGAGACAAGACTGACAAGTTTCATAAGATGAAAATTCGAACGTATTCAAGAGTCCATCTTTATGTAACATACTTAGTCTTTTCTCTCTGATATGACCAAGTCTACAATGCCACAAGTAGGATTCGTTCGTATCTGAACTCTTCCTCTTGCGTGTGTTTTGTACATTGAGAACTGTATTCTGATTTAGAACATAGATACCATTACACAGTGTACCTTCTGCAACCAGTACCTTATCAAGGTAAATGTTCATGATATTTCTATCAAGAACAAAGTTATATCCATCTTTATCAAGTAAAGAAACTGATATGATGTTGCAAACTATGGAAGGTACATAGTAGCAATTGTTCAAAATTATAGTATTGCCATTTGGCAACACTAGGTGATATTCACCGACGGCTGCAGCATTAACTCATGCTCCGTTCCCTACCCTGAGGGACATATCACTAGGTGCAAATTTCCTACTTTTTCTCAGTCCCTGCAATAAATTACAGATATGAGATCCTGATCCGGTATCTAGTACCCAGGAGGTAGGACTTACCGAAAAACAGTTCTCAATTACAAGAACACCTGAAGTAGATGCAATAGTATGCTTCTTCTTTAATGGGGTCTCCTTGGAATCCATATAATCCTCTTTCCCTTGCTCATACTTATGACTGTTGTCGTAAGTTAGAGCCGAACCGACGTTCCCCAGCCCCCAATAAGAATTCGGATCGGTCAAGCGATACATTTTATTATCTTGATTCGGGCATGAAATGGTTGCTACCTGGAAAGAGAAAAAAGAAACACTCAGCGTGCGCCCTTGCAAGATTAGATTGGTTATTAATTTATTTAACCAGGATGGCTCCCACTGTTTACTCAAATTCTTCTTCAAACCCTAAAAGAAGAACTAGTCAGGATTTAATCACACGTCACAATACTTGCTTAACCTTTCAGCCAGGCTAGTGTTGGTACTTTGAGGGAGGTTTTCCAACGCTTTCGCGAAGTTCCTTAATTACATAACCTCTTTTCCCTGGAGGCGTAGCCCCGCTAACACCGTTCTAGACACCTACTTGGTTTATAGCATTGATTGTTAAGTGTAATAATCTCCCGAGAGTAATCCAACTCATCAGTGGGATCGGGATCCAACTATCATTGTGTGATGACTTAGATAGAATCCAATCTAGTCACCACACTCCAGAAGGTATGCTGAATCTGCAAGTTTCCTGTATGTTTGAAACTCCTGGTGTGGTTTTTGCCCCTAACGGTTTATGACGTTGACTAGGTCAACAAACCATAAACTGCTAGTCAAGTTCTACCCGTTATTTTCTTGATTGCATTAAACCCACCCGTACGTGCCCTTGACTAGTGTCAACAAGGTCGCACGACTGTCCTAACCAATCGCATCTGCAATGCATAGAAAAATATCATTTAGCTATTGTTCACTACGCTTTGACTAGGTCAACAAACGTAGCATGAATACTAAATATTACTATTCTGAAATGACGAAGGGCTATGGTTGGGTTTTTGGCGAAAAACCCGTTAACGTAATGAACTTGATATCGTTGAAGGAACCTGAGTGGTTTTACAAATATATAGTGGAGAAAACTTTTGCTAAAGAAGGCACTCCCTGTGAAAGGATCTCGGCTCTTTCTTCATCGGATGAGGTACAGGATATTCCAAACTGAATACCACGATGCAAAGCAAAAATAATCGACTATAGTGAAGTTATTACGTTGACGCAAACTTTTACTTAAGTGGTCACTCCCGATGAAGAGATCTCGGCCCTTGCCTCGTTGAATGAGGTGCTGGATATTCATAACCGAATACTGCTGTGCAAAGCAAATGAGAACATCTGTAATGTCAGTTTTTCGAAATCTGTTCCAACAACGTCTTTTAGGTTTATTTTCTTGCATTAATCAAAATTAATGCGGTCCCATCAATTTAACCTATCATACCAGAACAGAACGAAAATATGATGTACGTATATGCCTTCCGCATTCGCCACTGGGCCCCGTCATCACCCGTTAGGTTACTTAACTAACGACAGAGCAGGGCTGGACTAGCGCGGGTGCAAAACATATACAATATCTACTAGTATATATATAAGTATATACAATATTCGTGTCAGGCATGATAATAATCAACATCACAAAATCTCAGCCAACAATACATAATGGTGGATAATCTTGGAGCCCCGGGTTTCATTTGAGCCGCAAATAAAACCCAACGTTCCCTGTTGTGTGGATAGCATGTGCAATGAAAACTTGGACCCCTACGAGCGCGGCAAGTTACCCGCCAATCCCAGAAATGAGGCAGCCCCCTTCAACAAAGTAAATGGGCCACCCAATACTTCACTGAATCCAGTAACTTGGGCGCCCCTCCGTGGGTCATCCTATACCCCTACGAGTGTGGCGAATAGCCCACCAATTCTAGAATGAAGTCCCCTCCGTCTCAACGCCATGAGATGCGGGCTTGTTGCCTTCTAGAACCTGGCTATCCATGCATTCCACCGTGGGGTAATCCTAGTACAGAAAAAGAAAATAATATGTACAAATGGTGACATCGACCTCAACCCGGTCGTGCCCCAAAATAATATACAACCCGGCAAAGACGGCAATCCACATGTCGGACGCTCGCCCCACAATATCAAATATACAAATGAATATTAACTGTACTACTAACATTTCACCACATGCTACCCATCACAACTATCTAACCACAATCACAGCACAAGCACAAAATATCAACGCGAATGTCACGTTCGCAAAACCCGTCTAAAAGAACATATAGCAATCAGACGAGTTTTACCGATCGAGTGACATTCACGGTCGCAGATAAAAGTGAATGTACTGTAAACTATTAAACAATGTCAAATTTAACAACTTTGAAACAGTTCAAATTGCCCCATACAGAAAACAACAGAGAATCAAATTTGGGCAAAAAGCAAACAACACCAGAAACCCAAACTCCTAGGGATAAGTGCCCAGAACAAAATTCAACCAATTCCACCATACTGGAACCGAGGAGGCCGGAAATTTGAGGGTTTTGGCCGGTCCAATCATGGTGAAAATGGCTCATTTTTGTTCTGGGTACATCTCATAGTATAAAGATCACACTGCAGTTGATTAAAAAATTTTTGAAGCTTTTTTAAAAACAACAGAAACTGCAGTTTGGGTTTGATGTTACGGACTTGTTTCGGTTTCGTTGTTTTAACATTGTTTAATCTTGTTAATCTAGGGTTTATGGGCTGGCTCTGATACCATGAAGGATTACACTAGCGCCCCGGCCAACTTCCGTGGCCAAATGTGGAACAAAATTTTTATAGCGATAATAAACTTGGCGCTAGAATAGACCCTAAACCGGATCTTTACCATAAACCTAGTTAGCACAAAAGAGTTCTATCTACTATGATAGAAAGTTATACCTCAAGCTTGAACTCCTTCTCTTCTTGTGGTGCTTCTCCTCGTTGTGAGCTCCTTGGAGTGGTTGTAGATGGCTCCTCCTCACCGGCTTTTCCACGTCAAAGAAGATCCACCCGAAGGCTTCTACCTTGAGCTCCAACCTCAACAATGAAGTAAATAGGGTGCTTGGTGTGCTAGACTAAGAACCCTAGAGTGAGTAGAAAAGGATTTTAGTGGTTTGGTCTCAATGGCCTTTGATTCTCAACACATGAGAGATGAGGGTTTGAGAGAGAGGATGAAGGAGAGAGAGCTATGAGAGAGAATCAATATGTGAATAATGAAGAGATAGCTCTCATATTAGGATAAAAGAATAATAATTTTAATTAGCAAAATTATGATGGTTCATTTGATTTGACCATTATCATGTCACCATTAATGCTAAGCAAAATATCTTTTGCTTAACAAAAATATCTAAGTCAACAATGGTCAACAAGTCAAATGGTCAAACTAAATAACCATGACACAATTACCTCTAATTAAAATTAGTAATCAATTTCCTTCATCTCATTATGGTTTTAATCAAGTCAATGGTTAAAACCCTAATGAGGTGTCTCCTTCTTTTGTTTCTGTCAACTATATACATATACCCGCATCTGTATTCCGAAGAACACGAATACAATAAGACTGAACCGACCTAAAATCAAATACTAGGATCTGGTTTAAACCAAAGCCTACTAGTATCAACTGCCTGAACACCAAACACGCACAAGTACGCGTATGTGAACGAACCATGTCGTAAAACCATACGACCTCTACATCGTTTCGCCCAAAGGTGAACAACCCTCTGTGTGGGACTCTAAAGACTCGACAGTACTCTGGCAGTGGGTTTAACCACAAGCACGTCAGCGGCAGTAGTTGTGCGTAACGGTTACCCAGGTATCTGTCGATAAGAAGGCCGATGAGTAAAACCCATCCGAACTCCTACTGAGCCTATCTGTGACAATCTCCGTACAGTCCGGTCTGTTCGTCTAAGAGCATCGCATATTGGGCTTAGGGGGTGGTAATTGTCAGACCCTTAATAGCGTTATAAGTCGTGTCAGAGTGTAGCCCAGAACACCCTGAGAAACTACTGGAACACCTACCAGTAAATCTCACTTGCCCTGGCCAGGGACTTTGTGTAATGGCTCTTCTAGACACAGCGCGATATCAACCCCCAATACCGGGAGAGTCGAATCCTGTCTAACCGCTACTGTCTTCAAGTGCTTCGGGACTGCACCCAACTACTACCTGTTTGCACCACTCAATAGAGCCGTGGTAGGGTAGCAATCAAAGAACAGTGGGAACACACTTGAGGCGAAGAAGCAGTGTCAAGTCAACGGAGTAAGCTGTATTCATGTCACTTGGGAACTGCTAACTGACGATAGATATAATACCAACCAACAGTTCCCGACGAGTCTTGTCCAGTATACTCGTAACCTAACGTGCACCTGCATACTATCTCCAGTACGACGTACTGATGGCTGTGGGACAGACCATCTCCCCTGCTGGGATGAGAAGCGTATGCACCAGTCTACTCTGGAGTATCGATGCCCTGTTTCGATAATCCTACGACTAGGGACCTGTATAATGATGTGCTTATAGACTACCCAGCTCCCACTAGTGTGATCGCCATCACAACGCCGGTAGTCAAGCAAAGATCCTAAGGGCTCCATCAATATGTATTAGCGATATGTTAAAAAAAACATATACACATATTAAGATAAATACAAACCAAGTAGCATACACAATATCAAGCAAGACTGTCGTCAATCCATGTATATATCCCAAGCTTCCAAAATATAATATACAAACTAGTACTATACAATAATGGCCTATAGGGCATACATATCCAACAATATATATATATATATATATATATATATATATATATATATAAGGTTAATGGAAGAAAGAGGCCATAGGAGGGAATTTCCTCCTATGGCGTCGAAAAAATACACTCTGCCTCATTTTTTCCGACGATCGACACCCACCATCTTCATCGTTGGCATATAAGATGTGGGTACACCAAATTTCATGTGATTCTACAACTTTTCACCGTTGATTTAGTGGGTTCAAAATTAACGGTTTACCGACAATAAAACTTTTTACATTGCTAAATCAACGGTGAAAAAGTTATAGAATCACATGAAATTTGGTGTACCCACATCTAAGATGATAACGATGAAGTTGGTGGGTGCCGATCGGCGGAAAAAATGAGAGAGAGTGTTTTTTCGACGCCATTGGAGGAAATTCCCTCCTATGGCATCTTTCCTCCATTGGAGAAAATATGAGAATAATGGAGGAAAGCTGCCATAGGAGGGAATTTCCTCCTATGCCGTCTAAAAAACATACCCTCCATCGTATTTTCCGACGATCGGAATGCATCATCTTCATTGTTATCATCTAAGATATAGGTACACAAAATTTTATGTGATTCTACAAATTTTTCACCGTTGAATTAGTGGGTTCAAAATTAACGGTTTACCAATAATAGAACATTTTGCATTGCTAAATCCACGGTGAAAAAGTTTTAGAATCACATGAAATTGGTGTACCCACATCTTAGATGATAACAATGAAGCTGATGCATTCCGGTCATCAGAAAACACGATGGAGAGTGTGTTTTTTCGACGCCATGGGAGGAAATTCCCTCCTATGGCTTCTTTCCTCCAGTATTCTCTCTCTCTCTCTCTCTCTCTCTATATATATATATATATATATATATATATATATGCGCTAATCACAAACATACAGTCAATACAAAATAAAAATTAAACCTAAACAAATGAAGATCGATGCAAGAGAAGAGAGAGAAGGGACTTACCTAGTCGACGAGAAAGACAAAATACAATGGCGATCGACGACAGTGAGGTTAGAACGCAAGAAAGTGACGGAAATTCATTTCAGTATTTTGTCGAACACCTCCGGGCGTAAATTTGGAATATCGACAGATTGAAGATTCAGAGGCATATAAATGACCATCGTTCTCACCCGGACTTGGGCCTGGGTTTGGAGCCTCGGTTCTCGGATCGGTCGTGTCCTACGGATAAGTTGAATGTCAGTGCGGTTGAGGATAAGGTATCGTCAATGTTGTTGTTGCTGTTTCCCCAATCATAACAAAGCTCTGTTTAAATTTTGAAATTTGAAATGAAGCGGCGCTTCATAAAAGCACTCGCGCTAAATGCGCCAGCGCTAAGAGTCAAAGACTCTGATACAGCGCTCACGTGCAAAGCACGAGAGCGCTCGCGCTGGCAGCGCCAGCGCTAAGAGTCAAAGACTCTGATGCAGCGCTCACGTGCAAAGCACGAGAGCGCTAGTGCTCGCAGCGCCAGTGCTCGCAGCGCCAGCGCTAAGAGTCAATGACTCTGATGCAGCACTCACGTGCAAAGCACGAGAGTGCTAGCGCTAAATGCGCTAGCACCCAGAGTCAAAGACTTTGATGCAGCGCTCACGTGCAAAGCACGAGAGCGCTACGCTGGAACAAAATGTTCCCCACCTTTGGATCAAAGATCCAACAAAGATGACTAAAAATTATCAAACTATCTCTGAAAATTAGAGCACCGTTGGATCAAAGATCCAATGGTGATTAAAGATCACCAAGATACAGAATAAGTTCTGTATGGGAAAAGATTTCCCAATTTTGTTAAAAACAAGAAGATTGCCTTCTATTAAACAGAAGCCCTAGGATCAAAGATCCAACGGCGGGAAACATTCCCAAATCAATTAGAGAAAATATCTCTTCAACCGATTCAACAAATCAGCCTTTACTATATAAAGGACCCAAGATTTCAAGTCTCACAGAGGAGGAACCCCCATAAACTTTGAGAAATTTCAAAGAGAAGATCAAGCTCTCGGAAGAAGAAGAATTTCTTCAAGATAAATAAAAAAGAGAGATCAATTCATCTCATAAAAAGACGAAGAACCTAGTTCTTCTTCAAGATCATAGATCTATAAGACAGATGTCTTTCACAAAAAGAGATCATAGCATCTCATCATAAAAAGAGAAGGAGAAAAGAACTTAATTTTCCTTGGATCACAGATCCACAAAGACAAAGTCTTTCATAAAAACAGAAGAGATTGTAAAATCTCCTATTAAAATAAGAACTTTGTTCTTAAACCCACGAGACAAAGTCTCTTATAAACGAGAATTTAATTCTCAGAGCGAAGAAATGATCAAAGTTGCCTAAAAAGAGTCTTAGCGCTCTAAATTAAAAAGAAGCGCTCAGCGCTCCAAGACTGGCGCTCAGCGCCAAGCACACCATGTGCTCCTCACGTGTGCGCTCTTTCACAAGGAGCGTCTTGCACTCATTTACTGGCGCTCAGCTCCAAGCGCACCACGTGCTCCTCACGTGTGCGCTATCTCACAGGAAGCGCCTTAGCGCTCTAAATCTGGCGCTCAGCGCCAAGCGCACCACGTGCTCCTCACGTGTGCGCTCTTTCACAGGAAGCGCCTTAGCGCTCTAAATCTGGCGCTCAGCGCCAAGCGCACCACGTGCTCCTCACATGGGCGCTGAGGGAACATAAACTGTTCTTTAAATAAAACCCCAGAGCCATGATGAGTACTCAACACTCAATAAAAGACAAAAAAGGTTGTCAGAACCTAAACCAATACTCAGTATTGTTAAATGTTTAACATTTTAACTGAGTGGGCCGAGCCCAAGTTGGCTATAGACCCTTAATTTAGATTAATTGAGCCCATATACTCATAAATCTTTTTAACAGATCTTAGTCCCAAACTTGACTACAGATCTCCCAACCAATATTGGTTCAAGGGCACATCTATTCGTACCTCTGATATATGTCGTTGTAATTCTTCAACGTCTTCAGAGAGGCGGAGGGTCCCAATAACCAATAACTTTTGGTGTATCTCCAAATGGTTGAATCAAAACTACACAGACTATGATGTCTTTAAACTGGACTATGATGTCCTTAAACTTTACGGACTATGGGGTCCTTAAACTCATGGACTATGATGTCCTTAAACTTTATGGACTGTGAGGTCCTTAAACTCATAGACTATGATGTCTTTAAACTTTACAGACTATGATGTCTTTAAACTCCATGGACTATGATGTCCTTAAACTTATGGACCACAATGTCCCTAAACTAAAACAATAGAGTCCAAATGCTCTTTTGTTGGATCTAAATGATGCTGTTAAGTAGATCTTAGTCTAAAATTAGACTAACGTATCCTTAACAAACGTTTAAATTGATCATAGTCTCAAATGAGATTAATGATCCTTAAACCCAACCCAAACCCAAATCTAAGAAAATACGGATTTGGACTAATCCACGCTCTACTGGCGACAACATAAATTAGTCTCCGTATACAATCTACGGGCAACCAAAAATAAAACAAACACACACGACATGAAGTGACCATCTGGAGAAGGAGAAAGTGGTTACCGCGATGCGGTAGCGTAATTAACTGCAGGGGCTTGCGCCTGCAGGGAAGAGCGTCCCCACAATCAAAAACCCCTCAAATGAGGGGGAATCTGACGAAGTCTGCTACATCGGCCGCATCCGTCTAAACCTCCGATACACGGTGTCATAAATCAACTTGGCATTTTCGGAGAGGTGGACGGATAAAACCAAATAGCATCTACCCCAAAAATTCAGGCCAGACGTCCCAACGTCCCGATCGCGTCTTTCGGCGGAGAATAGATTCTGGCACGCCCGGTAGGACCTTTTCCTCTTTCCACTCCACACTTCGTGTGTCGTGTTTCACGAACGAATCGCGGTTTGCTATGGTTGCCCCTGGATTCGAGGTACTAAGAATTGGTGTCTTGCTCTGTGCAGAAAACAGAAGATCAATGGTTTTCAACTGCACAAACTGCAACAACGGTAACAACTCCCACTCCGTCCTTGCTGGAGGAGTGACCTATGGGCCTCAAGCGGCCTCCCTTTTTATGATGCTAGTGGAATAGGTGATGCAAGCCACCACTGGGCTGTTCTTTGGGACTATGCTCCCACCAATGAGCTCTAACGCCCCACTGCCGTCGTAAGAAGCTCTGAAGAAGTCGGTCTTTGATCGGTTTACGACTACTGCGGCCCCTCTCAACGGGTCGCCCAAATCCAACGCCTCAGTCTTTGACAGACTGGGCCAAAACTCCAATGGGCCCGTGAAGAAGCCCAAGAGACCTAAGGGGGTTATCCCGAAACGGATAGCCATCCCTGCTCCAGTGAACGAAGTCATCAGAGAGGCTTCTCCTGCTAAGGGATCAGTCTTCGCTAGACTGTCCGCTCCAACTCCCACTTCAGGCAAAATCACCAAGGCTGCTTCCCCTGCTCGGAAGTCCGCCCTCGACAGGTTGGCCATCCCCCCCTCAACGGATGTTAGTTTTCAATAGGCTGGCACCAACGGTAACCCTTCACCAGGACAGGGGGCATGAGGGAACTACCCCCATAGCTGAATCAATACCATCCACTCGACATGCTCGACGTCGCCACTGGCGCTGAGTGAGGAAAGCTGGGGCAGCTCTCCCTCGGGACTAACTCCACCAGCTCCGATGATGGAAATTGATGCTGCTGTTCCAACTGGGAACATCTTTGAACCACTCAGGAGGGTCCGCAAGAACTCTCCGACTGTCGTGCTAGAAAGATCTCCTCCACATATGGAAAATGTTACAAAGGTAGAGCCAGAACAACCCTCTCAGCGGTTGTCCTCCAAAATTCGCGGGGTCTGGCGACAGGTCCAAAACTCTATGATCAACCAAGACCACTCCCGCCGATCGAAGAAGATGAAAGTTCGGCAAGAGAAGGACCACCCTGTCGAACCACAGAAGGTGTTGTCTACTTGGGTGCCCGCTGCAACTGCCCCCTCAACTTCGATCGCCCACAAAAGGAGAAGGACGGAGAAAATCCCTGTATTTACGACGAATCTCAAGGGCACTGAACCTAAATGCCCCAAGTCTGGGGGCATGGTAGTGCATACTGTTTATATGGCTTCCGCAAAAGAGGAAAGTCGTGCTTCTACAGGTCACCGACCGCTCACCCGATCAGTAACAAAGGCTCAGGAGCAACAACAGCAAAAACTCCAGAAGATGGTAACACAGATGGCCACACTCTCTGGGCCAAAAGAAAGCCCGGAGACGTCGTCAGAGCAGCGTCAAGAACAGGAAACCGATATTGAGTTCCTCCGCAGAATCCTCGAGAAGAGAGACAGAGAGGCCGCGGAACAAGCAGCCAATATAAAACGAATGGCGCTTTTATTCCAAGATATGGTCGGGATGATGATACAGCTGGATCCTTCAGCTGAAGACCCCCCGATTATCCTTGAAGACGACATAGGGGAGACATCAAATCCTCTTCCGGCTCTATCAACGGCCAAAGAGGAGATGATCTCCAAAGCCGCCCTAGATGACTATATAGCTCAACATATACGAGCTCATTAGGCGAGCGAAGCGGCCGGCCAAATTGTTAAAACTGGACGACCCTATCCGGGTTGGTACGGCCAAATAAAGTACCCGCCGGGGTATATGATCCCTAAATTCCATGTATATAAGGGGACGGGGAATCCACACCAGCATGTTGCTCAATTCAGGGCACTGTGCGGCAACACCGGAGGTGACGAAAAGCTACTGCTTCGCCAATTCATTGGCAGCTTGTCGGAGACAGTATTTGAGTGGTATTCCGAGCTCCCAAATGACTCTGTCAAGACATTTGCAGAAATGGAGCTACTGTTTACACAGAGATTCACAAGCGCTAGCGAGCGCACCCCGATCACCGCACTAATTAACGCCAGGGTGAAGCCGGAAGAAACATGGGTTCAGTACGCGATACGGTGGCGGAACCTATGGTCGAAGTGCGAACAACGCATAGAGGAAGCTCTTGCAGTGGGCATGTTTGTAGGAACTCTCGATCCGCAGACGACCATATCTCAATTCATGATGTTCTTCAAGCCAACTACTTTTCAGGCCTTGATTGACAAGCTGGCCTAAATGGATCAAATGGGCCACATGCCTTCCTCTTCGAAGTCGGAGTCACGGAGTGAAAAAGGGGAAAGGGAAAGCGACCTTCATCGCCAATGCTCAGCAACAGCCGAGTGATCCAAAACCAGCCAATCGCCAAAACGATAGACAACGATTCTTTGACGAAAAGTTAAAGCGTCCCTACTCGTTTCCTCGGGATAAAACAAGAAGACTGTTCGACCTAGCGGTGCATAACAGGCTCATCAATCTGCCAGATCTGAGACATCCGTTATAGCCCGGCGACGTCAACAATCCAAATTATTGTCCCTACCTTCGAGCAGTAGGCCATCTAATAGAAGATTGTTTCGTCTTCAAAGGCTGGATTGAGGACCAATACCAACAGGGTAAATTCGCACTGTCTGAGAATTGGAAAGTAAGCCCGCCCCAGCCACACACTCCTAAAAAGGTGGACACGCCGGGGGCATCGTGCTCTTTTGTAAAAGAAGCTTCATGGGAAGTAGTTCTTTCAGCAAAAACTAAAAGAATGCTGAAAGATCTCCAAGCATGTCCGGCGATTAAGTGGAAGAGCCCGTTGGAGCCCGACATTATTGAGGGAATGCTGAAACTACACCCAACATCGGGAGTTAGTAGCAATGGGTAAAACGCCCAGGCCTAGCCGTCAAAGTCTTCAAAGAAGAAGAAGAAGACCAAAAAGCCCGTGAAGCCTGATGACAAGCGCACGGACTTACAAAAACATATTGATGCGTTGGAGGAATACAACCAAAAGGCGTGAACCCCAGTCACACTCTAAGAATTTCTCAACAATATCCTTGAGAGTAGAGATAACGACAATAACAACTGGGATAACTTGTCAGAAGAATCTGAGGATCATGTGGCAAGTTGCCACATGATCTCTCATTCGGCGTTAACTAACGAAGAAGCTCACTCGGCGTTAGAAGATAGCATAAAGGAGCTGGGGGCAGGGTCTAAGCCAAAGCCTTTAGAACCGTCTGACAAAATGATCGACCTGCTGCTGAACGAAGCCCGTCAAAAGAGCAAGGATGATCAAGAACACGAAATGGCTATATTCGAAAAGACCAGGAGTGAGCGTCAATTTAAAAGAAGTCATAGGTCACGGAACACTCCAACCAGATCAAAGCATGCCCACGGCAGACAGAACCAGGTTTAAAATGGGGAAATGATTCGCTAAAGCCATGTCGTTGGGGATGAAGCTGCCACCTCTCAAAGAAGACACTTCAGAAAATACATTCCCCGACGAACTAGATGCACATCCGAATTACTCCTTATATCATCGGAGGACCACGCACCCTACTGAAGAGTGCAATGCCTTTAAAAGCTGGTGGCAGGGATACGTTGCCCATCGACAGCATTTCAAACGGATGAAGCACAAAACGCGTCGAGAGCAGAAGAGCACGGCAGATGAGCGCAAAAGAACTGCCGACAACTGTCACATGGTTGATTCCGGGGGATCGCAAGTTCTTACCTTCGGGAGCGATTCTGATAAAGAAATAGCCCTCGGCTCTCTCTTCAAGGAATCCATCTCCGAAACAAAAGAGATAATGACCTGCGAGAATATTCAGTTGCGTAATCGCACGCTACCCGAAAGAATCTCGGACCCACAAACAAGGGGTCGAGTAAAAAAGATAAAGGGAAGGAAAAAGTCCCTGAAGATATCGCCCTCGATGATCAAGTCGTCAAAGAGCTGACAGCTAAGGACCCGCCAAAGAAAAATAAGGCGGATTACAACGTTCTGGCACACCTGAGGAGGATACCTTCGCAACCGAGCATTCTCGATGCCCTTCTGCTATCTAAAGAGGCGAGAGATTCTTTGATCAAGGCACTATAAGATCCCGAGCAGTTCCAAGCTTTCCTTGCCAAAGAAAAGATGAAGGACGAGTTGGAAGAAGTGCACACGGCTGATATCACTTTCGGCGATGAAGATCTCCTCCTCGGAATGTGCGAGCACAATCGTCCCCTCTATGTCTCCGGGTATTGCCATGACATCAAGATAGGGAAGATCCTAATTGACAACGGGTCCTCTGTCAACCTCCTAAATGTAAGGGTGTTAAAAGAAATCTGCATGAGCGTACAGCACCTTGCTCGGGATAAAATCACCATCTCCGGTTTCTATTCCCAGTCATCACGGACGCTCGGGTCTGTGACACTGACATTACGCTTTGGGCTACTCGTCACTGACATCAAGTTTCACGTCATTGACGCCAAGACTTGCTACAACGCTTTGCTCGGTAGGCCTTGGTTACACGAGTACAACATCATCCTTTCAACGCAATATCAGTGTATGAAATATTTCAAAGATGGTCTCGAGTATACCATGACAGGGGAGCTGAACCCATTCTCCGTGAATGAAGTCCGAAAGTATGAAGATGCAAAGTATTTCTTACCAGACTTCGAAGACACGGAAAGATGTTATAAGCCGGAGAATAAGCAAAAAGCTATCACCACTATTCCGGTCTTTGGGAGCGATACCGAGGAGGAAGAAGAGATAGTCTATTTGGGACCGCCCCAATACACCAAGCCAGGACCATCCACCCCTATTCTGGTTTTTGGCAGTGATTCTGAAGACGAAGTCAATGCAGTGTTCTCGGTCCGACCATCAATGCAAGCCTTCACTGGAGATGATCAGAGTTTGCAAATCGCCATGGTTCCGCGATAGCACTACAGAGAACTTGATGCGCTTGAAACATATAGCGTGCAAGATCTGTAGACATTCTACGTCCCTTCCAGGCGAAAAGATGAAAATGCGATCATCTTTTATCGATCCACGAAAATAAAGTGGAGAAAGAAATATGGCATGGTGCCGATTCTACGCTTGACAGGCTCCAGCCCATCCGTCTGCCCAGATATTACACTGAAGGATTAAAAAGGCTGTTGAGTTGCCAAGGCATATCTTTCAAACAGACTGCTTGACAAGCTCAGTTCTACAATAGGATCTGGAACGTCCCTGGAACTCAGCGAAAGTTACCCAATGGGAGAATGGAAACAATCGGGCTTGGATATGTTCAATCCAAGAAACGGGAGCGATTCCATGGCTGCTGCGTCATACATGACTTTGATGAAGAAGGAGATGCTATGTTAGAAGATGCTAATCTTGAACCAAAATGAGGTCCCGCCATGAAAGTGCCAAGTCCATCGTTCGAAGAACAGATGAACAACCTAATAAGGGAAGCGGGTCAAATGGTCCGGGATGACCATAGCCGCGAAATGGTCATTTATGAGAAAGCCAGGACGCAGCGCCTCTTTCAGCAGGCTACGGAGAATGATGATGCCCTTCGTCGCCAGCCCGTCATACGGAAGACTCGACGTGGAGGCAAAAACAAACTGAAGAACGGAAAAAACGTTCGACAACAGCAAAGCGGGTCTAAGAAGCCACGCGATCAAGAATTGGGCAGCCGGGATACGTCTCTTATAAAGAAGATGGGTCGAGCATATTCTTTTCCCCAAGACAAGACAAGGAAGATATTCGGTCTTGTCATAAAACATCAAATGATTACGCTCCAGGGGTCCAAACACCCCGATCAAGAAAACGAGGTTCATCACCCAGATTATTACTCCTATCACTGAGCGATAGGACATCCTCTCGAAGATTGCTTCACATTCAAAGACTGGGTAGAAGACCAGTATCAGCAAGGCAGGTTCGCTTTATCCAGTAGTTGGAGGGTAACCCCGCCACAGAAGCATGAACCGAAAGCCACATATGTAGCGAGAGTAGAGCCGGATCAACATCGGTCTTGGAAACGATCTCGTACTTGTCACATATTCAGTTGATAAAACTGCACATTTGTATTACATTTTCCTACCATTTTCATATTAAAAAAGGACTTTATTATAATATATTATGCATATGAGGGTTTATGTGTAAAAATACTATTTTCCATGTGTTAATATATTATAATTAGCAATTGGTAGGAAAATGTATGCAAATAAATTCATTGACCTAATCCTAGTAGAACTAAGTCTACTAAATATTATTTGAGATTGTTGTGTAGAAATTTTCCAAGTGTGCAGAATTTTTCAAAGACTAGAATCAAGGAGATTAATTTGTTGAAGAAGACTTGCTTAATTAAGAATCAAAACTTAGAGACCAAGTCTGGCAGCAACTACGAGAAGATTTCCATGATACAAAGGTTCCTTGGATTGCCAAATGTCATAAGAAAAGAGCACCTAAATTTTGATGAAGAGATGAGATTAAACGGCCGCAGATCCGCAGCCTTACCCCCCCTTGGGCCGCGGATCCGCAGCAATATTATGGAGATAGGTGCTGAAATTTTGTGAGATGAATCTTTGATATATTTTACCAAGTTTTCAAGCAAAAGATTGTGGCTTTGCACTATAAAAAGGCACCGAGAGCCTCTTGGAAAAATCATCAAGCCGAAGAGATCACGAAGTCCAAGACGGCTCACGCATCCAGGCTGATCATCAACTGTTCGTCTACCTCCTTGGAAGAGATCGAGAAGCAAACTAGTCTTTGTAATCATTTTCTAAGGAATCAAAGTGTAGATTGTTCAAGTTGATTAATAAAGGTAGTTGTTTTATTTAATTCTTTTGCATTTTACATTATGTTTTCCCTCTCTATCTTTTCATCTTCTTTTCCCAACATGCGCGAGTAATTCTCCGCTTATTAGGGTTCGTAAGATTAGGGTAGGCTAATGGATGATGAACATCCCTAAACCCTTTTTAAGTCCTATAAAGTTTATGAACTTTATCAAAAGAATTATTAACATCCTAATCGGGCGCGCTAACAATTCTTTGCTAGTTCCGACCGCGATTAGCAATTAGATTAATGATTGTTTTGGTAAAGGCTAGATATGAACGGAGTTCCGTGTCGAGATAAGGGTTAAGAGTGGGATTCCTTTTCCCTCCAGAAACCCTAATCTACACGCATCACCATCGTTCTAGTTATAAATCTATTAAAAGATAAAAAGGGTAACTTTTAATTAATCGTCCATAACTACTAAATCCTAACGAACCCTACAAGCCCTCTTATTATATTAACTGCATCCCTAAAATAATCTAGATCTATATTTTTGCATTCTTACTTAACGTAGATCTAGAAACCATTCTATAAAATTCTTTATCCCTCCTCTCTTTCTCAACACATCTAAAATAAGAGTAAAAGATTCAACGTTTCCCTGAGGACGACCCGTACTCATCTCGGTCTAGCTACACGCGACACCGTTATTGATTGCGGTTAACTACAAACACACTTTTTCGTATCAATCAAATGGCGCCGTTGCCGGGGATACGTGCGTAATTTTTTATTCTTGCTATTTGTGTTGAATTCTCAGACGATTCATATCATTATTAAAACAAAACTGCAAATTGCATATTTAACGATTTGTGTGTGAATTTTGCGAGGGAATCTGGAGTCACGGACTTGAGGGAGATCTAGGGTTTCACACTTCTCTGGTATCTTTCTTAACTCCTTCTCTCTCCCCTCAAATCCAATAAAATCTATTTTCTGCAGGATTGTTTGCAAAATTGCGCCGCTCAAAAATCTTTTTTGCAAAAGTTTTGTGATTGGTTTTGTTTTGCATATTTTAATACGGACTTTAAGGGGCAAAGACCAAATCAAGATTAGGTGGGGATTTCATCACCCTTCCTAAGCCCCACAAATCACAAACTGAGCATATAGATCAACCCTTCATTAATTTAAAAAATATCTAGACCAGACTCTAAGGACTGTCGCGCTCAATAAGGACAGAGGAAGGTCGTGGGTAATCTATCGTTTATCCGTATTACTTTTGTAGTGCCTAGGCAAGTGTGAATAAGGCTAGTGGTTTTTAATTAGGCCCACGACGTGGTTCTTTCCCACTTACCTGGCACTTACCTGGCTACAAGGGTAGTACAGAGGCGGTAGAGGATTTATCCTGCGGCTTGTCCTTTGGAAGTCTAGGAGCGGTCTAGAGACTGGACCTAGGTGACCTTAGTTCTAGGGTTGCTTGTGCATTTTAGGGTGATTTGTCTTGAGTCCCACTTTTTCAAAACAAACCAATTTTAAATCACACACACGCTGCCACTTGCACTAAACCCGCATAGTGCATGCTCGGCTAGACACGGGATCCTAGTGCCCGTCTTGTCCGCGTTCCTGCTATCGACGCCGAAGTCGGTACTTCTTCATCTTCTTTTCCCCCACCACACACCACGACCGAGATGGACGACACTCTATCAGATTATAACACCACACTGCCACCGCCCGTAGGTGCGCAGAATCCACCGCGCATCTCTCTCCAAGAGAGATGCTATCCTATCCGTGGTCCCCTTCCTACTTGTCTATCTCTTCCACCACCTAACGGGGATAATTTCGAAATTAAACCCCACTACATCAATCTGCTGCCCAAATTTCACGGGCTTGAATCGGAAGACGCGTACGTTTTCATCACCAAATTCGAAAACGTATGAGCAATGATGGGTACTTCACAATTAACTTTAGATGCTATGCGCTTACGTCTTCTCCCATTCTCACTGTGCGACTTGGCAGAAAAATGGCTTTATAATACTGCCGCACACTCTATCACTAATTGGGATGAATTCGTAATAGCATTTCTTAAGAAGTTTTACCCAAACCATAAGACTGCCCGTGTTAGGAGCGAGATCAACCAGTTCACCCAGCTTCCCAATGAACCATTTTGGAAGTGCTTTGAACGTTTCAAAGATCTGCTTGTCCAATGTCCTCATCATGGAATCAGTAGATGGGATTTATACCGAATTATATATGAGGGCATTAATCCAGCGACAAAGCAGATGCTTGAAACAATGTGTCAATGCAATTTCATGTCTAAAGATGACGGTGAAGCTTGGAAGTATCTGGAAGACCTCGCTGAACACACTTTGCAGTGGGAAAGCGTAAGACCACCTTCATCTAGGAGAGGTGTTCACCAGCTCGATGTTTCTATCGCAGTAAAAGCCGAAATGGCAGCGATACAGAAGAAACTCGACGCTATTGAAAACAAATTTTCATCATTCTCCCTAAATCAGGTCATGCTTCCTAAGACTGTCTGTGGTTGCTGTTCGGATCCTTCACACTTAACGGAAGAATGTCCTATTAATGCATCGTTTCAAGCTAATGCTGCTTTTCAGCAGCGACCTAGAAACGACCCTTATTCTTCCACGTACAATCAAGGATGGAGGAATCATCCTAACTTTGTTTGGAATCAAAACCAACAAAGCAATTATCAAAGACCTCCTCCACAGTAACCACAACCACAGAATCAGCCCCCCTTTCAGTCACAGAATTTCCAAAATCCGGCCAACATTTCTACACCACAAGTGGCTGGTACTGACAACTCACTTGCACAAACCTTGGATATGTTCATGAAACAATCCATGCAAAATTCGGCTGAGATGAGGTCTTCTATTGATACCCTAACGAAAAACTCCGCCTCCCATGGTGAGAGTATTAAATCATTAGAAAACCAAATCGCACAGTTAAACGCCGCAATGAGTGCGAGAGAGAAAGGGAAACTCCCATCTCAACCCATACCTAATCTTGGCCACTCACAAAGTTATAATGTGAGTGCTGTTACCATGTTGAGATCGGGAAAAGTGCTGAATAACCGAGTGGGTGAGCAATGTGATGATAGTGACACCAATGATACCCCAGCTTCTTCTTCTTCCCCTAATTCGTCTAGTCTCCCACCTTCACCCGAGCCTATTCTCCATTTTCCCCAAGGCTCGAACCCTTCGCCCATTTCGCCAGATCTATCTAAGTCGATTCCCACTCCAGTTTTGGGATCGAATCCGTCCCCACAATCCTCTCCAATGTTGGACCAAACCCTTATTGATAAAGCACCTTATCCAAACAGGTTAAGGGGTAACAGACCAAGTCCACAAATGGAGAAGATTGTGGAAATTTTTAAGCAAGTTAACATAAACATTCCTCTCCTAGATGCTATTCAACAAGTTCCGTCATATGCGAAAATCCTAAAGGACTTGTGCACTAGGAAGAGAAAAGTTCAAGTACCTAAAAAAGTTTTCCTTGCGAGTAATGTGAGCACAGCTTTTACACAACAACTACCCAAGAAACGAAAGGACCCCGGAAGTCCTACAATTTCAATTTCTATTGGGGGTAAAAATATCAATCGTGCTCTACTCGATCTAGGTGCTAGTGTTAACTTGCTTCCGTATTCTGTTTATGAGCAATTAGGGATCGGAGAGTTAAAGCCTGCGCATTGCACTCTTCAGATGGCCGATCGATCTATCACCCAACCTCGGGGCGAACTAGAGGATGTGTTAATTAAAGTCGGGGAATTCATATTTCTCGTGGACTTTATTGTTTTAGATACACAACCTGTGGCAAACCCACACAATCAAATCCCGGTGATACTCGGTCGACCCTTTTTGGCCACTTCCAACACAGTAATCAATTGTAGAAACGGCTCTATGACCCTATCCTTTGGAAAGAAGTCAATTGAACTTAACATTTACAAGTTGGGAAGTGAACCCTCCGAACCCTATGCTCATGTGTGTTCTGTCGAATTAATGGATGTCGACAGCAGCGAATTTGATCAACCTCATGATACTGACTCTTTTCATATGTTGTTGCTTGATACGGACTCTTCCACCGAGTTGTCCGGGTCAACATCTAACACTGATGAGGAACTTTTTATAGAGTCTGACGATCACCCCATTTTTTCTGATGACATTATTCTTCGGGGTATCGATGAAAGCTTTGAGGAAATTTTCGCTGATGAACTCGCATTTTTACAAGACACGGGTGTTGAGATGAATCAACTCCAAGACAAAGAAATTGGACCTCCACCCCTTCTTTTGGACAATCATGATAATGCGAGTAATCCATCATTACTCTCACTGTGTCGTCTCTCCAAATTGAGACGCAATCCTTTTCCATTACACCTCTTATCACCTCCCTACTTCTTCACGTCGAAAGGTGACATGTTCTTCCACCAACCTTGGTGCTTCATCAATAAAATTTTTGAATGGTTGGTGTTGACCTTCGGTCTTTGCAAAGCTTGGCATTAACCAATAACCTTGACCCCCTCGTATGATTTTAAAAGATTAAAATTGTTTAACTCAAGTTTGGGGGGGTGGTATATTTTGGCTCTTGAAAGAAAATGATTTTTACAAATTGTGAGC
Source organism: Agapanthus africanus (assembly GCA_030015575.1). Classification (NCBI taxonomy): domain Eukaryota; kingdom Viridiplantae; phylum Streptophyta; class Magnoliopsida; order Asparagales; family Amaryllidaceae; genus Agapanthus; species Agapanthus africanus. The sequence goes on along the minus strand of JASDDO010000010.1, from coordinate 449,825,081 downwards.
CTAAAATAGGTTTGGGGGAGGATTTTCACTTCCATATATTCTTGCCCCTATTAATAATTTCCTCCCAAGTCTACAGGTTTTTGAGCTTACAGGATGACATCAGTGAGGACACTGCTGTAAACAGGTTTGGGGGAGGTTTGTGTTTATTTACACATCAATTTGCATCATATTTTGCATAAGCACAATATTTTCAAAAATTTCAAAAATTTTCTTTTATAATAAAAGAATAGAAAGTGAAAAATTACATCCAAAAGATAGGAATAGTTTAAGAAAACCAAGAAAATTAGAAGTTTTCTTAAACGAACTAGTAATAAGTAGTTATGAGCCGTTGTCCCAAGGGTTAGTAAGATGAAGGAAGTCACTAATCTGAGAATAAAAATAAGTCTGAAAAATAGTTTCTATTCTGGAAGCCAAACATTTGAATGTTGATACCCTACTATACGCACTTACACACGTCTTGAAACTCGGGATAGTAGAGGATATCTTGAAATGCTCTTGTCTAAAAGCCTAAGTATGAAGGAAATAAAAAAAAATGAAGAAAATATAAAAATGGTGAAAAGAAAAAAATGAACACTGGTTTTGTATCGCTAAGGCAGCAATAAAAAAATATAGCGAGGGTGCCTCTTCACCTAGTGCCCTAAGGCCAACTGGTCTGGGAGTCACTGCTAAGCCTTAGGTAGTGTAAGACGAGGAAAATATTATCACCGAATCAGCAAGCACATGAGTAATCGGTCGGTTAGTACCTCAAGAAGTATTAACGGTCGCATGAAAATGTGTGAGCAAATCTTAATATTCATCAAATTAAAAAGTACTAAGGTAGATGGACAAGAGTATGATAGCTTGAATTAAATTCTCCGAGTGTAGGGATGTTCTTTACACACACGTGGGGTTATATGATCGATGTTTGGATGAAAGGTAGGAATGAAGAATAAAGACGATGTTTTATTGAGGGATGATGTGATTTCTAACATTTTTTCATGACTATTAAGATAGGGCTCATGACAACTGAAAAGCTAATATAGTTGGAAACTCTTATTTTCAAAGTATTTCTTTTATGGTTCTTATCTTTATATGTAAATTTCACCATCTCTCTTTTATTATAGGATTTTGTGGGTGTAATCCGCTGAAAACCCTCAGGAGACAACACTCCTCCTACTAGGGACACCTAGAGGTTTAACGGCTTGTTGCACGTGCTCAGTGCAATCGTGTCTGCCTACGAAAGTGTGCTTAGTTTTCTCCTTTCTTTTTCTCCTCTTGAATAAACTAGTTTGCTCGGGACGATCAAAGATAAGTTTGGGGGTATTTGTTCAGTTGATAAAACTGTACATTTGTATTACATTTTTCCTACCATTTTCATATTAAAAAAGGACTTTATTATAATATATTATGCATATGAGGGTTTATGTGTAAAAATACTATTTTCCATGTGTTAATATATTATAATTAGCAATTGGTAGGAAAATGTATGCAAATAAATTCATTGACCTAATCCTAGTAGAACTAAGTCTACTAAATATTATTTGAGATTGTTGTGTAGGAATTTTCCAAGTGTGCAGAATTTTTCAAAGACTAGAATCAAGGAGATCAATTTGTTGAAGAAGACTTGCCTAATTAAGAATCAAAACTTAGAGACCAAGTCTGGCAGCAACTACGAGAAGATTTCCATGATACAAAGGTTCCTAGGATTGCCAAATGTCATAAGAAAAGAGCACCTAAATTTTGATGAAGAGATGAGATTAAACGGCCGCGGATCCGCGGCCTTACCCCCTTGGGCCGCGGATCCGCGGCAATATTATGGAGATAGGTGCTGAAATTTTGTGAGATGAATCTTTGATTATTTTACCAAGTTTTCAAGCAAAAGATTGTGGCTTTGCACTATAAAATGGCACCGAGAGCCTCTTGAAAAAATCATCAAGCCGAAGAGATCACGAAGTCCAAAACGGCTCACGCATCCAGGCTGATCATCAACTGTTCGTCTACCTTCTTGGAAGAGATCGAGAAGCAAACTAGTCTTTGTAATCATTTTCTAAGGAATCAAAGTGTAGATTGTTCAAGTTGATTAATAAAGGTAGTTGTTTTATTTAATTCTTTTGCATTTTACATTATGTTTTCCCTCTCTATCTTTTCATCTTCTTTTCCCAACATGCGCGAGTAATTCTCCGCTTGTTAGGGTTCGTAGGATTAGGGTAGGCTAATGGATGATGAACATCCCTAAACCCTTTTTAAGTCCTATAAAGTTTATGAACTTTATCAAAAGAATTATTAACATCCTAATCGGGCGCGCTAACAATTCTTTGCTAGTTCCGACCTCGATTAGTGATTAGATTAATGATTGTTTTGGTAAAGGCTAGATATGAACGGAGTTCCGTGTCGAGATAAGGGTTAAGAGTGGGATTCCTTTTCCCTCCAGAAACCCTAATCTACACGCATCACCGTCGTTCTAGTTATAAATCTATTAAAAGATAAAAAGGGTAACTTTTAATTAATCGTCCATAACTACTAAATCCTAACGAACCCTACAAGCCCTCTTATTATATTAACTGCATCCCTAAAATAATCTAGATCTATATTTTTGCATTCTTGCTTAACGTAGATCTAGAAACCATTCTATAAAATTCTTTATCCCTTCTCTCTTTCTCAACACATCTAAAGTTAGAGTAAAAGATTCAACGTTTCCCTGAGGACGACCCGTACTTATCTCGGTCTAGCTACACGCGACACCGTTATTGATTGCGGTTAACTACAAACACACTTTTTCGTATCAATCATCACATGATAATGATGTCGGAAGAAGGAAAGCACGATAATGTGGATGACCTCTCCTGGTGCTTCGAAAATGAGGGTGAAGATGAGTTGATTTCAGAATTTCCACCGGCGCCAAAAGAGTTGGAAGATGGAATATATACTACTGCGGACAACCTAAGGAAAATCGACTTGGGGACGACAAACGACCTAAGGCCTACGTTTGTCAGCGAGCTGCTGTCCGAAGAACAGGTAGCTATGCTCAAAGACATGCTCATGCAGTATAAAGACTGCTTCGCATGGAACTACTCCGAGATGCCGGGACTAAATCTAGAAATAGCCGTGTACAAATTGGCGATATCTCCGGACGTCAAGCCGATCAAACAAGCGCCGAGAAGAATACGGCTTGAACTTGAAATGAGCATCAACGCCAAAGTTAAGAAGCTGATCGACTCCGGCTTTATCCAAGAAGTTCAGTACCCTGACTGGATCGCCAATATCGTCCCAGTGATGAAGAAGAATGGGACGGTGCGCATCTGCATGGACTTCCAGGACCTCAACAAAGCTTGTCCGAAAGATGACTTCCCTGTACCGGTTACTGAGTTGATGATAGACAATACATCCACTCACGAAGTTTTCTCCTTCATGGGCGGCTCATCAGGGTACAATCAAATAAAGATGCATCCCGAAGACCAGAAGCATACTGCTTTTCGGACTCCTCTGGGCTTATTCTGCTACAAAGTAATGCCTTTCGGCCTGAAGAACGCCGGCGCTACCTATCAAAGGGCCATGACGAAGATTTTCGATGACCTCATACATGAAATCGTCGAATGCTATATTGACGACCTCGTGGTAAAAAACAAATCACACGAGGAGCATTGGGAGCATCCGAAGGTAGTATTCCAACTTTTTCGGAAATACAACCTAAAGATGAACCCTCTCAAATGCGCATTCGGAGTTTCCTCGGGCAAATTTCTAGGGTTCATCATATGACATCGAGGCATCGAAATAGATCCATCGAAGATCAAGGCGATTATGGAAATACCTTCACCAAGAACTCTCAAGCAACTGCGGTCTCTCCAAGGAAAGCTTGCATATATCCGATGGTTCATAGCCAACCTCTCTGGCAAATGTCACCCCTACAGTCATCTAATGAAGAAGGGGACCCCTTTCGTCTGGGATCGTAAATACCAGAGCGCACTAGACGAAATCAAGCAATACCTGCAGAATCCTCCGGTGCTGACTGCTCCTGTCAAGGGGAAGCCTTTCATCCTGTATACAATAACCCTCGAAGGGCACAGGAGAACGACCAAGGGAAAGAGAGATCCCTATACTATTTGAGTCGAGTTCTCCTGGGGGCAGAAAACTACTACTCCCCAATCGAAAAACACTGCCTGACATTAATCTTTATGATAACGAAGCCCAGACACTATGCTTTGGCGCATGAGGTCCATCTCATATCAAAGGTAGATCCTCTCAAGTATTTGACGTCAAGATCCATACTAATAGAACGACTCACTAAATGGGCCCTCCTCTTGATGGAGTTCTCGATAATTTATCGACCCCTCAAAGCAGTGAAAGGCCAGGCCATCGCCGACTTCCTCGCCGAGCATCCGATACCTGCCGATTCACCCCTAAATTGCGAATTGCCAGACGAGCATGCGTTTGACACAATCGATGGGAAGAAAGGAGAGAGTGACACCCGATGGGAACTCTACTTCGATGGGGCATCTTCCATGAAGAAGCGAGAGCACAACACCCCCATAATCAAAGCTGGGATAGGCCTCATCTTCGTGACTCCACAAGGAGGGATAATGCGCTTTGCCTTTTTCTTGACAGAGCTGAGGATAAACAATGAAGACGTATATGAAGCTTTGATAGCAGGTCTTGAGATCGCCGTCGACATGGGAATTGAAAACCTCCTTATATATGGAGACTCCTAGCTAGTCGTTAGTCAAATAAATGGTGACTATCAAACGTGCAAACTAGAGTTGGTAAAGTACGGTGAGAGAGTGCAATAATTGCTGACTCAAAATCCCGCTTATGCCCTGGAAAGAATACCGCGAGCGGAAAATAGTAAGGCGGACGCATTAGCCAAACTCGCTAAGGAATTGGCTGACGAAAATCTCGATGACTTAAGGATCGTTGTGCAAAGCCGTCGGGTTCTTGCATCAGCGGAAATATCTCCGGAGTCGTCTGAAGAAAAGGAAGTGACCAAGAAAACGACCCTACAAATAAAAAACCAGGAAAAGGCTAGGGATTGGAGAGAATTCTTTATAGATTACTTCAAATCCTGTCGGGCACCTGAAGATGCATCCTCAAGGCATCAGCTCATGAAAAGAGCTCTGTCTTTCGCCTTCGTCAATGATACGCTGTATAAGAGGTCGTTTGACTCTCTGTAGCTAAGATGCTTAGGACCGGAAGAAGCAAAGAAAGTCGTCCAAGAAACCCACGATGGACTCTGCGGTTCTCATCAAGCCGGGCCAAAGATGAAGCTGAAGATCAAAAGGATGGGCTACTATTGGCACACGATGATCCAAGACTGCCTCGAATACGCGAAGCAGTACCACTAGTGCTAGATTCACGGAGACTTCATCCACCAGCATCCAAATCCGCTACACCCAACGGTGGCTAGCTGGCCGTTCGAAATGTGGGGAACTGACATAATCGGGCCCATCGAACCAACATCATCTAGAGGACATCGGTTCATATTGGCGACAACCGATTATTTCTCTAAGTGGGCAGAAGCAGTACCGCTTAGAGAAGTGAAGACAGAGAACATTCTCCATTTCTTCAAGACACACATCATTTATCGGTTCGGCACTCTGCGATGGATTATCTCCGATAACGGGCCGGCCTACAGAAGTCACAAAATCAGCCGCTTCGCACAATAACATAATATAGACTGGAGATACTCTTCGGTCTATAATCCCCGAGCTAATGGTCTAGCTGAGGTTTTCAACAAGACCTTGATGAAGATCATAAAGAAGACGGTGTCTCGAAATAAGAAGGACTGGCACGAGAGACTGCATGAAGCCCTCTGGGCGTATCGGACCACGTTCAAAACGGCCACGAATACAATGCCGTATGCATTGGTATTCGGCTCTGAAATAGTACTTCTCTTGGAGATAGAGCTACCTTCTCTATGAGTGGTGGTCCATTATGAGCTAACAGACGAAGAGAATGCTCATCTTCGGCTTGAGGAGCTCGATGCCCTTGATGAAACTCGTCTTATAGCGCAGCAAAACATGGAGGCTTACAAAGTAAAGGTGACGCGCTCATACGTGAGATTGACTAGGCCGAGAACATTTCGCTAAGGCGAACTCATGCTAGTGGTTAAGAGACCTATGATCCCCAATCGTGCCAAACGGGGAAAATTCGAGCCAAATTATGAGGGCCCGTAAATCATAGACAAGGTTTACCAAGGTGGGGCTTACTTGCTTATGAATATGCATAGCGAAAGACCCTTCAGGCCAATAAACGGCTGGTTCTTGAAAAAATACCACGCCTGACGAGTCACGGTCTAGGTCAACGATAGATGACGACGCCTATGTTCGCTCGCTATCTTCCCAAGCCTAAACTCTATAAGTAATATCCGACGATGCCTCGAAAACGTGCGGCGGACCGTAATGTCCTTAAACTAACAACGGACCGTAATGTCCTTAAACTAATAATGGACCGAAATGTCCTAAAACTAACTATTGACCGAAACGTCTTTAAACTACTGCAAACCCGCAGCATCCTTGGTCTGACGCGTTAAAAAAAAGGGTACGTCCACAAGCAAAATGGGCACGGATGAAAACTCGAAAGGGCTCTGTGAGTAAAAACAGCAGGGCTACCGGCGGGTTTATGAAAACCCGAAAGGGCGCAATCTCGTTAAAAGACACCTGTAAGGTCATCTCGACCTTATAAGGAGAAAACTACCTGTGAGATCCTTACGACTCACAAAGGAGCAACACACTTAGGGATCCCCACGACTCCTAAGGAGAAATTACACTTATCCTCACGACTCGTAAGGAGAACCCTCTTATGAGATCCTCATGGCTCATAAGATTCAAAAGCCTTAAGTTACAGGGATCTGAATCTGTTCTTAAGCCATCACCTTTCCCAGATTGCCCTACAAGCGGTTTAATACCGACCCTTGTATACAATCCACGGGCGCAAATAATCATTTCCTTTCCGAGTCCCATCAACGACAAGGAATGCCCTCATTTGATAAACAAACACTTGTAGGTCCTCTCGATTTACAAGAAGAAAACACTCTTGCAAGATCCTTATGACTTATAAGAGAATATACACTTAGGAATTCTCACGATTCTTAAGAAGAAACGACACCCACGAGATCCTCACGACTCGTAGGGAGAAACACCTTTATGAGACCCTTACGGCTCATGAAGTCAAAAGCCTTAGTCGACAGGATCTTAACCCTATTTGCTAAGCCACCTTTGTTCGAACCGACAAAGGCAGATGATGATTCGCTCCTGGCAATATCCCAGTTGTAGCGATGCTGATGCCTAAATCGGTATCAAATTCCCAGTACTTTCATGGCAAATGATGATTCGCTCCTGGCAACATTCCAGTCACAGCGATACTGATGCAAGATTGGTATCCGACCATGAGTTCCATACTCGAAAAAAATGCATATGAAATAGCCGAAATGTTTGGGCAACTCGCAATAAAAAGCAGCGAGTAAAGAAAAAGAAAAATAGCCGAAATGATTGGGCACCGCGAAAAATAACCGAAATGATTGGGTAATCGCAACTTTCGCAATATAAAAAGCTGAAATGATAGAGCATCGCAGAAAGAAATAAAAAAAATGAAATGAAACCTTTTGCCCTGCAGGTAAGTCCATACTGACCCCTGTATACAATCCATGGGCATAAACGAAAAGGTAACCACATATCCCAACAAACTCTATCAAAAGGAGAGTCAGGTCTTTGCGGCAATATCTGCATCCCAGAAGACCCACAACGGCATTCCTCCTCATTCCAGCAGGATACGGACGCGACGTCCACCAAACGGAGCCATGGCAAAGTCCCTAGTTCCAGATTTCAACGGCGACATCTACAGCTTAGAGATCATCAACGGCGTTCCTTCTCATTCCAGCAGGATACGGACGCGACGTCCACCAAACGGAGCCATGGCAAAGTCCCTAGTTCCAGATTTCAACGGCGACATCTATAGCCTAGAGATCATCAATGACGTTCCTTCTCATTCCAACAGGATACAGACGCAACATTACCAATCGGAGCCACGACAAAGTCCCTAGTTCCAAGACTCTATGGTGCACAGACAACCTAGTGTCAACCCCTGACCTCCCTGTCCTTAAGCAACGCTTTGACACGGATACATGTCAACTCCTGACCTCCCTGTTATAAAGCAACGCTTCGACATGGATACATGTCAACTCCTGACCTCCTTGTTGTCAAGTAATGCTTCGACTCAGATACATATCAACTCCTGACCTCCATGTCGTCAAGCAACGCTTTGACTCGGATACATGTCAACCTATGACCTCCATGTCGTAAAGCAATGCTTCGACATAGATACATGTCAACTCCTGACCTCCATGTCGTCAAGCAACGCTTCGACTCGGATACATGTCAACCTATGACCTCCATGTCGTAAAGCAATGCTTCGACATAGATACATGTCAACTCCTGACCTCCCTGTCGTCAAGCAACGCTTCGACTCGGATACATGTCAACCTCTGACCTCCATGTCGTAAAGCAATGCTTCGATATGGATACATGTCAACTCTTGACCTCCCCGTCATCAAGCAACGCTTCAACTCGGATACATGTAAACTCCTGACCTCCCTGTCGTCAAGAAATAATTCGACTCGGATACATGTCAACCTCTGACCTCCATGTCATAAAGCAATGCTTCGACACGGATACATGTCAACTCCTGACCTCCCTGTTATCAAGCAACGCTTCAACTCGGATACATGTCAACCTCTGATCTCCATGTCGTAAAGCAATGCTTCGACACGGATACATGTCAACTCCTAACCTCCCCGTCATCAAGCAACGCTTCGACTCGGATACATGTCAAATCCTGACCTTCCCGTCGTCAAGCAACGCTTCGACTCGGATACATGTCAACTCCTGACCTCCCTGTCGTAAAGCAACGCTTCGACACGGATACATGTCAACCCCTGACCTCCCTGTCGTAAAGCAACGCTTCGACTCGGATACATGTCAACTCCTGACCTCCCTGTCATAAAGCAATGCTTCGACTCGGATACATGTCAACTCCTGACCTCCCTGTCATAAAGCAACGCTTCGACACGGATACATGTCAACTCCTAACCTCCTTGTCGTAAAGCAACACTTCGACACGGATACATGTCAACTCCTGACCTCCCTGTCGTAAAGCAATGCTTCGACTCGGATACATGTCAACTCCTGACCTCCTTGTCGCACCTCCTTGTCGTAAAGCAACGCTTCGACACAGATACATGTCAACGCCTGAACTCCCTGTCGTAAAGCAATGCTTCGACTCAGATACATGTCAACCTCTGACCTCCCTGTCGTAAAGCAACGCTTCGACACGAATACATGTCAACCTCTGACCTCCCTGTCGTAAAGTAACGCTAAAACACGGATACATGTCAACCCATGACCTCTCTGTCGTAAAGCAATGCTTCGACACGGACACATGTTAACCCCTGATCTCCCTATCGTAAAGCAATGCTTCAACTCGGGAACAAGTCAACTCATCAACCAGTTACGAGTCCTTTCGACTTGTAAGGGAGAAAATTCTCTTGCGAGATCCTTACGACTCTCAAAAGAAAGCACACTTAGGAATCCTCACGATTCCTAAGGAGAAAATGCACCTGCGAGATCCTTACGACTCGAAGGGAGAAAATTCTTTATGAGACCCTCACAGTTCATAAAGTTGGAAAGTCTTAAGCAGCGGATCTGAACCTGTTTCCTAAGCCATCACTACCATACAAAGTGTTCAAGATGAACTGTTATTTATCGTCTACAAGTTACACTTACTGGAGTAACATGACAATAACACAGCAAAGAAAGGAAGGCGATAATATAAAAAAATGTATTTTTTATTCATGAATTCAATTGAGTACAAGATGAGTCATATAAAAGAATAAAAATGAATGAATACATGTTATTCAAAGATTACAAATGTTTAATTGATATAAAGACAGCTACTGAGAAGGAGGCGTTTTCAATAAATCAGCCAGTTGCTCGCGCACTCCCCTCAACTCCTTCTTATAGTTGGCCTCTGCGGCCAGTTGAGCTTCGACTCGAGCCCATTGCTGCAAGAAGGATGAAACCTTCTCATCGATTTCCTGTTGGGCAGCTTCGCGACTTTGCGTAACCCGCTCAATGAAGTCGAGCTTCTGCCTCAATGCCAGCCCGTCCGAAATGCATCGCTGCAGATTGTCAAAGACGGCTCTCAGTTGCGCGACATTCATTTCAACTTGGGCATGCAGCCGGACGGATTCACCTGAAGCCTCCTCGCGTTCCTTCCGCCTCAAGGTCGCTTCTTGTTCAAAATGGCGAAGGAAAAGAACGCTCTGCTCAACTCATGCAGCCCGCTGGGCGTTCAAAGCCAACACTTCCGGAGCAGGACGCCTGAGTTCAATCTCATGCAGGCAGGCCTCAATCTTCCTGTAGTGGTTAACCCAAGACTCAATGACGCTTTCGTTATTGTCATGACCCGAAGGTACGGAACGTGACCGGCACTTAAATTACGAAACGTCTAAAGGCATAATGTAATCTAAGCAATCCGAAGCCCAGAAATCTAAACCATTTAAAAGAAGAAGTGTAGGAAAACAAGTTTAAAATCAACATCAAATTTTCTCAAAAATTTCGGCAGCGTCTCCTTTGTAAAACTGGCCCTAAACGGGTACAAACAAGAATAATATATACAAGCAATAATAAAAGGCATCCCCAAGCGGGAGCTAGCTCTTCGCCAATTGTCAGTCATAACCATGCAAGCAAAATAATATACAACGCCGAAGGGTAAGGAACAAAGCTCAGAAGAAAACCATCAATACCATCAGAAAACCATAATAATACAAGTGCGACTCTAAGATCGAAAGAAAAACAACCGGTCTTCTAAATCTACTAAATAATGTAAGTCTGGTTGATGGAGCTTACTAGATACAACTGAAATAATATAAAAGTACAACGGCGGTCATGATACAAGTGATCCAACCTACCAAGCAATCAACCTGAATGAAATAGTGTGCCAGCAAGCTTCCAAGGAAACCTGTACATCTAAACCTGTAAGAAAAGTTTGGCACAACAGGGGTGAGTTGCCAACTCGTGAGTAGAAGACATCTGCGAGTAGAAATCGCATGCACGACGATCTCCTAGGTTATAATAATATACATATGTAACACTAGACATCTATTAGTGACAGGGTAATAATCTATGCATAAGTGCAATACTCAGTGTATCATGTCAGTATCACTAAACAGTAATATGTCACATATCTGATGTATGAATGCATCATGAATGAGAAAATCAACCATGAAATCTGAATAATCTGATATAAGAAAAACATCAATGAGCCTTGTATAATAAAACTGAAACCTCATCAGTGAAATCGACAGAAATCCGTGTCAAGCATCGACACAAAATAGGTATATCTCAAAATCTCATATCTCTGTATCTCAAATCTCAATATCTCTGTATCTCAATCTCAATATCTCTGTATCTCAAATCTCAATATCTCTGTATCTCGGGCTCCGGCAGTCCGGATCAGCCCATATCATCCAATCTCACGACCACGGTCGGTATCCTCCGGATATCCGACGTGTAAAAAATAACAACAATAACCGGTCAGTAGTGCTCCCCTGCCGGGCTCAACGCCATCATCTGCGATCTTCTTGCCCTAGGGTACCACACCGGGTCCACCATGTACCCGCAGACGGTGCATCCCCCTCCTCAAATCGGGTATATGATACTGCTTAAGAACCGAGAAAACTCATGGTGGACGGCACACACATCACATCATGAGAAAACCACAGTTTTTCTTTGAAAATAATAATAAGTTATGAGATTGTTGCGGTTTTCCCCAAAATCCAGAAATCTCACAGAAAATCCAAATCCCAAAATCCTGAGTAAATAAATAATAAGTATCGACATAAGCCTCACAAAACTGTATGACAGTATGAATATATAAATGCATGAAGTGTCTGAGTAAGCAATGCAATATCTAAACTAGCACATGAAGCAAGCGTAATAAAATATGTTTAAACTACTAATTAGCAGCTATACTAAATGAAGTAGCTTTTCCTAAAGTGTGCGTGACATGGCAATTACCGATGATGATGTGTATGGGCCGGCAAATAAGTCTACGTGGAACATGCGCATCATCGGTAATGGTGCTGGTGTCCTAACAGATGGAATCATAACAGTTAAGAAACATATGTATAAGCATGCAGTATAATGAGAATAACATGAATATAACAGAGAAGGAGTAATAACCGCAATACCGAAGAATATACATTTGTACCATACGAGTCATACCGTTTTGGTGTTTGAAATAGCACGAATCGTGCTTTATAGAAAAATAGGGCTACGGTGTTTTTGAGAAAAGATACATTCTTTGAAAATCCGTAGTATCCCCCAGTTGTCTTTTTGAAAATGCTCACGATTCGTTGGTTTTGAAAATAGGTATGACTCGAGCCTAAACTAGCATCTACCTAAACCACTAATAGACTAACTAAGGAATTGGTCAAAAGGGTAAGAAAAGTCCACCTAAAGTCCGAGTCGATACCTCTAGGAGTCGGTGATCCAGCCTCAATAGCGTCACGTACATAGTACGACTTACTTGAGTCAAGAGTGCGGATCAATCATCATATCTATATCTCATACGGTAAAATCCATCATACGGCATCCCAAATTCGTGGTACGGGTCAACTATCATATATACATCATCATTCATATGGTATCATCAACAAACAATATCATGATCTGGCTACTGATCTACAGTCTCATACATTCCAATGTCATCCTACATTTTATCGTATATATACATATATATTTTCTCATCGCCCAACGATCCGCTATAAAATCATAACATATCTCGTATCATAACTCGATCATATATCAAATATCGCACGGCATCATGCCCAGCCATATCGACTCATCCCCAAGTATCATATAACATTCTCATGTCACGTGTATATGCTGTGTGTGTGTGTGTAGAAACCTACACACATTCATACACACACACACACACACACATACTCCAAGTCAAGTGTATGTGTGTGCGTGTGTATGTGTGTGTGTTAACCTATACTCTAGGGTCTCGCGACTAAGAACTAGACTAAAACACTATCATCCCACTTACACAATTTCTGATCCGTGGTCTCTTAAAACCTTTCTTGCTCAGTATTCCTATCTCACAATAACATATCTATATATAACTATCTCAATACCACGTTATATCCTACGAAGTTGTGGGGGTGCTATACGCCATCCACCCGACTTCCCCCGTAAATATACATCTACTCACCTGGTCCTTGCTTGCCAAAATCGATGCCGCCATCCTCTTCTTCATCGTCCGATGTCTACGCGAGAGATACCTATATGCCAACATATATAATATCGTAAACCGAAATCGCGGATAAAACCCCAAACGGCACACGAAACGCGCATAGGATAAAACCTATGACCCGCTCATGCAAAAGAACCAAGTAACCCTCGACATCGGCGTACAAACGCCAATTGATCAAGATAAAACCAAAACCTACAAATCTTGGTTTCAAAACTCACTAATTATATATGAAATAAGATTTAAATCATCAAAACCTTAAAATAATTCAAATCGATTTATTTCCGAAGACCTAGAAAGCATCAAATAACAGTTTTAGTTCGAAACTTGATATTTAAACAAATCTAGTGGCCACAATATTTACTAAATATCATAACTAGGTCATATAAACCATTTCTATAATTTAATCTCATCAATTTGTATTAATCCATAAAATTTAGTTTGCAATTTTATCTAATTTTAACAATTCCAAGTAATAATGCACAAAACAACAACTAAACTAAGTTTTGCATGATCTATAGTGTTAAACTACCATTTATAATGTTAATGATGTGATGAAAACCCTATCTAGATTTTAATCCCACATTTTGAATTAATTTCTAAAACCTAGTTTACAAATTATGCAATTTGGACAAAATTAGTTGTAACAATTTACAAAACAATAACTAAACTAGGTTTTGCATATTTTAAGATGTTAAACTATACATTGCATATTTAATGATGAATTCAAAACCTAACTTGATTTAAAAACCCATTCTTGAAATTTTTTATTTAGCAATTAGAACCATAATTAAACACTGGAATTCGCTAAATTAAAGTAATTAACCTACAATTAACACTAGAGTTAGAATTATACCTCAATAAACATGAGATCAAACATGCAACTTGATCTCTAAAATGCTAATTTTTCTCCAAGATCCAAGCTTGTTTGGCCAAATAATATTGGATGAAGGTTAAAGGATGATTTTGTGCTAATTTGTATTGATTTTTGATGATTTTTTTGAAGAGTTTTGAGTGGAAATTGAGTGGAGAAATTTGTGGGCAGCCAAGGGAAGTTTTGGCCATGTAAGGGGAAGTGGAGAGAGAGAGAGAAATGAGTGTAGAAACATGTAGACACTTCCCTCATTTATTACACCTTTTTAGTCTTTTCACTAATTATTTTATTTTAGTTATTTTCTTAATTCTATAACCCTAGAATTCTCTAGAAATTTGAAGACAAAACAAGAAGAGAAGTGCATGATACAAAATAAATTCTAATATGTCATGGTTCACATTTGTCAAATTTACCCATTCCAATTTGCAATTTACACTAATTTAATGTATATTTAAAAGCTTATAATAATATTTGAAATAATTAATTTAGGAAAAATATTTAATTAAACTATCAATTTATAAGTCACTAAATAATATTAATTACTAGCAATTACATAGTTAAAATAGGCGTATTTAAGTCTATTTTGAAAAATAATTTGAGTTTTACAGAAAATACGGTTTATTTTACCGATTATCAGAAAATTCACCTAAAGGATTTTATTTATCTATCTATCTATTTATTTAATTTTTAAAATGTTACAATCTTCCCCCCTTAAAAAAATTCGGTCCCCGAATTTAAATCAAAACTCCCTCAAATACTAGAACATTTCAGCAAAGCACTCAAATCGTCGGGGCTCCGAAATCATTAATACTTAAAACACACTTTAGCGCAATGCATGCGCATGAAAAACAAGTACATACTCAAAAGTAAGACTCCGTCAAGTGTCACACAATTATCGGAGTTATGGTGAAAATACAATGTCAAAGTCCAATATGAAAACCAACATGATATACATCAAAACTATAACTTGTATATAGTGCGCATCGTAGTAAAATGATTCAAACATCCGAAAAGAAATACATGTGAATCCCTTTTCAAATCGCCGTGCGATGCGCGTATCACGGCACAAGTAGCGGACGCTCATTTAAGGAAAATTGTTACACATATATACATATCTTTTAACATACACGTCCCGCCATTTTTGAAAATAATCTAGAACGGTTTCCCTTGTAAAATGGTTCGTGTCATCTCGGAGACATAGGAAAAATATTGAGACTATAGCTCATTTTTGGAAATCCCTTCGGTAACTATCAATGCATGCAAAACACCTAGGTACTATTCTCAGAACAGTCCTGCTCGGTTACTACACCAAAATAAATATCATAAAAACATATTGCTCAAAATGAAACCAATCTCAAATACATTATACAAAGTACCACGTGCGTCCGGTGCGTACGAAAATCGAAATCAAATACAGAAGCCACGAATACGCACAGAAACAAAACTGAGTGCAACGGGTGTGCACCAAAAATATCTTGTTAAGTGCAACGGACGTGCACGACAACAATATCAGGTGCATCTAATATGCACAAATCCCGATTTAGTGCATCTGGTGTGCACAAAACGCATCAAGCGCGCCAAGTGTGCGCAAGAATCTCAATCAAGTGCACATGGTGCACAAAAACATAAATCGAATATCAAAATTGAAATCAGCAGTGTACGACATACACCGAATCAAAATCAAGTATACCGCGATAGATAAACTTACAACCACATGCATCAGTGTGCACAAAACCAAATAAAAGTATGAAAAGTGCATGAAATCTATACCGAAAGCATAAGTCCAAAATCATGTGCAACCTATATACACGAAATCAAATCAGTCTCTCATAATATATAAAATCAAATCAAGTGCAATGGGTATGCACAAAACGAACATCAATATAACTGATATATGGAACACTAATCGAGTGCAATGAATGTGCACGTAGGAAATACCAATCATAAAATGAAATCCTCAAAATACCAAAATCCAAACAACGGAAATGTGAAATTCAAATCACCAAATCGCAAATCGTAACACCGACGTCGATGTGCTCCTTCTCGAATGTCGAAAGGTATCGGTGCACCCAAAGCTAGCAGAGCAAGATATCTCCTTGCATCCTATTCATGGTCTGGCGCCTGGTGTTCTTTGGCTCTCGTCTCTTCGTAGCTGTATGAACGGCGCTACAAGCGGCTATACTCATATCTAGAGTCTCCCAAGTAAAGTATCCCATCACGTGATATTTGGACTACGTTAAACTTTTCGATCGATTCATCAAAGTCCCATAATTCCCCGAGAGCTCAACACTCAAGTACAGTTTAAAAATATCCAGTACATGCCACAACACCTGTGGACCAGCCATGGAAGGGCAAACCCAAGCCTCACTAATGGCACCGCGGAACTGCCGCAAATCCTAAGGTTTAAAGGCGTTCCCATGGTCATTATGTCGAGTTAGGGTTTCATTCTTCTAGAGGGTTCATAGAATTACCTGCATGTTCTTCCGAATACCTTAAACTTGGGAAAATGGGTTTCTGACATTCGTTCGAACCTTTTAACTTCGCTTAGACCATATGTGAATACCCTTCGTCCACACGCTAAACAATGCCTCAATCCCCAGGAATAGACGCTACATTAACAGTCATCACATTCTAGCCGGTCTCTAGCAGTGGCCCGATCTTCTGGTGCAGATATCAAACGCTTGCGTCCACAAGAAAACATAGTAAACGATATATCTAAATGCTCATGCTGACCGCAACTTTAGCCGCAGCTTTCTCTGCCCGTGCGATCGTGGTAACAGAAACCACCATCCGACATCGAGGAAGATAGATCAAAGGAACGAATAGAATACGGTGCAAAGAAATGTACATCCTAAGGCTTCTTAAGCAGAGTAGCGTATCGCAACTATGCCGCGGAATATATACACGGTACGTCACTCTACTTTAGTCACCTACTCCATCAACCAGGAGTCATCCTACACTAGAAGGTAAAACCTAACACTCTGATACCAAATTTGTCATGACCCAAAGGTACGGAACGTGACCGACACTTAAATTACGAAATGTCTAAAGGCGTAACGTAATCTAAGCAAGCCGAAGCCCAAAAATCTAAACCATTTAAAAGAAGAAGTGTAGGAAAATAAGTTTAAAAGCAATATCAAATTTTCTCAAAAATTTCGACAGAGTCTTCTTTGTAAAACTGGCCCCAAACGGGTACAAACAAGAATAATATATACAAGAAATAATAAAAGGCATCCCCAAGAGGGAGCTAGCTCTTCGCCAATTGGCAGTCATAACCACGCAAGCAAAATAATATACAACGCCGAAGGGCGAGGAACAAAACTCAGAAGAAAACCATCAAAACCACCAGAAAACCATAATAATACAAGCGCGACTCTAAGGTTGAAAGAAAAACAACTGGTCTTCTAAATCTACCAAATAATACAAGTCTGGTTGATGGAGCTTATTAGATACAACTGAAATAATATAAAAGTACAACGACGGTCATGATACAAGTGATCCAACCTACAAAGCAATCACCTTGAATGAAATAGTGTGCCAGCAAGCCGCCAAGGAAACCTGTACATCTAAACCTGTAAGAAAAGTTTGGCACAATGGGGGTGAGTTGCCAACTCGTGAGTAGAAGATATCTGCGAGTAGCAATCGCATGCACGACGATCTCCTAGGTCATAATAATATACATATGTAACACTAGACATCTAGTAGTGACAGGATAATAATCTATGCATAAGTGCAATACTCAGTGCATCATGTCAGCATCACTAAACAGTAATATGTCACATATCTGATGTATGAATGCATCATGAATGAGAAAATCAACCATGAAATCTGAATAATCTGATATAAGAAAAACATCAATGAGTCTTGTATAATAAAACTGAAACCTCATCAGTGAAATCGACAGAAATCCGTGTCAAGCATCGACACAAAATAAGTATATCTCAAAATCTCATATCTCTGTATCTCAAATCTCAATATCTCTGTATCTCGGGCTCCGGCAGTCCGGATCGGCCCATATTATCCAATCTCACGACCACGGTCGGTATCCTCCGGATATTCGCCGCGTCAAAAATAACAATAATAACCGGTCGGTAGTGCTTCCCTGCCGGGCTCAACGCCATCATTTGCGATCTTCTTGCCTCGGGGTACCGCACCGGGTCCACCATGTACCCGTAGACGGTGCATCCCCCTTCTCGAATCGGGTATATGATACTGCTCAAGAACCGAGAAAACTCATGGTGGACGGCACACACATCACATTATGAGAAAACTGCAGTTTTTCTTTGAAAATAATAATAAGTTATGAGATTGTTGCGGTTTTCCCCAAAATCCAGAAATCTCATAAAAAATCCAAATCCCAAAATCCTAAATAAATAAATAATAAGTACCGGCATAAGCCCCACAAAACTGTATGACAGTATGGATATATAAATGCATAAAGTGTCTGAGTAAGCAATGCAATATCTAAACTAGCACATGAAGCAAGCGTACTAAAATATGTTTAAACTACTAATTAGCAGCTATACTAAATGAAGTAGCTTTTCCTAAAGTGTGCATGACATGGCAATTACCGATGATGATGTGTGTGAGCCGACAAATAAGTGTACGTGGAATATGCGCATCATCGGTAATGGTGCTGGTGTCCTAACAGATGGAATCATAACAGTTAAGGAACATATGTATAAACATGCAGTATAATGAGAATAACATGAATATAACAAAGAAGGAGTAATAACCGCAATACCGAAGAATATACATTTGTACCATACGAGTCGTACCGTTTTGGTGTTTGAAATAGCACGAATCGTGGTTTTTAGAAAAATAGGGCTACGGTGTTTTTGAGAAAAGATACATCCTTTGAAAATCCGTAGTATCCCCAAGTTGTTTTTTTGAAAATGCTTACGATTCGTTGGTTTTGAAAATAGGTATGACTCGAGCCTAAACTAGCATCTACCTAAACCACTAATAGACTAATTAAGGAACCGGTCGAAAGGGTAAGAAAAGTCCACCTAAAGCCCGAGTCGATACCTCTAGGAGTCGGCGATCCAGCCTCAATAGTGTCACGTACATAGTACGACTTCCTCGAGTCAAGAGTGTGGATCAATCATCATATCTATACCTCGTACGGTAAAATCCATCGTACGGCATCCCAAATTCGGGGTACGGGTCAACTATCATATATATATATATCATCATTCATATGGTATCATCAACAAACAATATCATGATCTGGTTACTGATCTACAGTCTCATACATTCCAATGTCATCCTACATTTTATCGTATATATACATATATATTTTCTCATCGCCCAACGATCCGCTATAAAATCATAACATATCTCGTATCATAACTCGATCATATATCAAATATCTCACGGCATCATGCCCAGCCATATTGACTCATCCCCAAGTATCATTTAACATCCTCTTGTCACGCGTGTGTGTATATATATATAGAAACCTACACACATTCATACACACACACACACATACCCCAAGTCAAGTGTATGTGTGTGCGTGTGTATGTGTGTGTGTCAACCTGTACTCTAGGGTCTCACGACTAAGAACTAGACTAAAGCACTATCATCCCACTTACACAATTTCCGATCCGTGGTCTCCTAAAACCTTTCTTGCTCAGTATTCGTATCTCGCAATAACATATCTATATATAACTATCTCAATACCACGTCATATCCTACGAAGTTGCGGGGGTGCTATATGTCATCCACCCGACTTCTCCCGTAGATATACATCTACTCACCTGGTCCTTGCTTGCCAAAGTCGATACCGCCATCCTCTTCTTCATCGTCCGATGTCCACGTGAGAGCTACCTATATGCTAACATATATAATATTGTAAACCGAAATCGCGGATAAAACCCCAAACGACACACGAAACGCGCATAGGATAAAACCTATGACCCGCTCATGCAAAAGAACCAAGTAACGCTCGAAATCGGTGTACAAACGCCAATTGATCGAGATAAAACCAAATCGTGGTTTCTAAACTCACTAATTATATATGAAATAAGGTTTTAATCATCAAAACCTTAAAATAATTCAAATCAATTTATTTTTGAAAACCTAGAAAGTATCAAATAACCGTTTTAGCTCGAAACTTGATATTTAAACAAATCTAGTGGCCACAATATTCACTAAATATCATAACTAGGTCATATAAACCATTTCTATAATTTAATCTCATCAATTTGTATTAATCCATAAAATTTAGTTTGCAATTTTATCCAATTTTAACAATTTCCAAGTAACAATGCACAAAACAACAACTAAACTAAGTTTTGCATGATCTAAGGTGTTAAACTACCATTTATAATATTAGTTATGTGATGAAAACCCTATCTAGATTTTAATCCCACATTTTAAATTAATTTCTACAAACCTAGTTTACAAATTATGCAATTTGGACAAAATTAGTTGTAACAATTTACAAAACAACAACTAAACTAGGTTTTGCATATTTTGAGATGTTAAACCATACATTGCATACTTAATGAAGAATTAAAAACCCTAACTTGATTTAAAAACCCTTTCTTGAAATTTTTTATTTAGCAATTAGAACCATAATTAAACACCGGAATTCACTATATTAAAGTAATTAACCTACAATTAACACTAAGCTTAGAATTATACCTCAATAAACATAAGATCAAACATGCAACTTGATCTCCAAAATGCTAATTTTGCTCCAAGATCCAAGCTTGTTTGGCCAAAGAATATTGGATGAAGGTTAAAGGATGATTTTGTGCTAATTTGTATTGATTTTTGATGATTTTTTTTGAAGAGTTTTGAGTGGAAATTGAGTGGAGAAATTTGTGGGCAGCCAAGTGGAGTTTCGGCCATGTGAGGGGAAGTGGAGAGAGAGAGAGAGAAATGAGTGTAGAAACATGTAGTCGCTTCCCCCATTTATTACACCTTTTTAGTCTTTTCACTAATTATTTTATTTTAGTTATTTTCTTAATTCTATAATCCTAGAATTCTCTAGAAATTTGAAGACAAAACAAGAAGAGAAGAGCATGCTACAAACTAAATTCTAATATGTCATGGTTCACATTTGTCAAATTAACCCATTCCAATTTGCAATTTACACTAATTTAATGTATATTTAAAAGCTTATAATAATATTTGAAATAATTAATTTAGGAAAATATTTAATTAAACCAACAATTTATAAGTCACTAAATAATATTAATTACTAGCAATTATATAGTTAAAATAGGCGTATTTAAGTCTATTTTGAAAAATAATTTGAGTTTTACGGAAAATACGGTTTATTTTACCGATTATCTGAAAATTCACCTAAAGGATTTTATTTATCTAATTATTTAGTTTGTAAAATGTTGCAGTTATGGAAGTCCACAAGCGTCACCAGTATTGGATTAACCTCAGTAGCAAAATCTGCAGCGAATATAGGGGCCTCCGCGTCAAGCTCCTCGATGTATTCGCTCAACATATGCAGACTGGTCACAGCGCCTTTGGAAGATAGACGTCTGGAAAAGGGTCCTGCAGGCATTAAGATTCGAGACTCGAAGGGAGCCGAAGTCGGTGTGATCGCTGCAAAATGAATCATAATCAGATGTCGGCTCAAGAGATAAAAAAAATGCATGAGTAATAGGGTCTACTATACCGGCTGTGACAGGCGGTAAAGCTGGGAGTGCCGGAGGCGCGACCGTTCTCTCGTCCTTTCCTTCAATTTGTAGTGATGCAATCAATTTGAAATTAACAACGGCAGGGTCGCCCACCAAAGAAAGGAAAGGAAATCGGCTAAAAAACTATACTCACCGGCAGCAGCAGGCAAAGTGACTTCCGATTGGAAGGAGAAATGTGGGGTCAGCACCTGATAAAGATGGTCAAAAAGGACCCCTGCAGGATTGTACCAATACGATGTCAGTAGCAAGAGTATATTACCTGCAATGAACCCGATAAGTCGCAAACATATACCTTCCAACACTCCAGACGACGTGGGAGAAGGCAACGGGACAACAGCTGTTACGGCGGCAACCCGAGACGCTTCAGATGGTGCAATCTCCGCATTTGCTGCACCTACACTCAAAACGAACAAAATGTCATCAGATGGGGATGAACGGGATCGAAAGATAAAAAGAAAACAGTGACCCTGGATCTACCTGATAAGTCGCCAACCGAAACCGTGGCGAGAGCGTCATTAGGCACATCAACTCCTTCGCTCTCCGCCATTGGAATAGTTTCTGCGCCCGTGGTTTCGTCCCCCGATTCGACAAGAGCCGTCGTGACACTCGTGATACCCGCTGATGGCAATGAACCACAAGGAGAAAGAGCGGTGATTGGGGCGGTCCCAGACTCCCGAGAGAGAGTAGCCGTTTCGGGCTCTGTGGTCGCCATCATCTCGCCTGCCGCCACAACGTCAGGACTTGGCCCTGCAAGATATAATATATAAGAATTTGAAGATCAAATTCCAAGAAAAGACTCGGCGTTATGTTACCTTGAGATGGCTTTTCAGCTTCTTCCCGAGCCGCACGCACCATTTGTCTATGGATGGTAGACAGGGCAGCTGGGGCGTCTTTGGAAGAAATAGTGACGGATGGAATGGCGCTTGAGCCTACACCTATAGCCAAAGCGGCATCACGTTCCTTAGCCGCGCGCTTTCTACGCTTCTTGTCGGCCTTAGCAGTGAGAAGTGACCTCCTCAAGACTTCCGTCAAGGAGACGTCATCGTCCGAACCAAGTTCTGCCTCTGGAGCCTCTACGGTGTCCGTCATCGGCTGTTTGAGCGAAGCTTCTTTCGGCAATACCGAGGGAGCTGGGACTTCGGCAGCCGGCCTTGGGAGCGTCGCCGTGTCACCATGTGGGATTGGCACCGCACTCGGGATAACCTGAGCCGAAGTAGTCCCTGTAATAAAAAAGGGGGGGTCAGACTATCCATAAAGAAAAAAGGAATGAAGACATAATGAGCCGAAAGATACCGAGGCCTAAAGAAGCGCGAAGCCTTTCTTCCTCTTCAAAAGTCCGAAGGGAAGCCGCCAGAGCCTCTTCAGCGGAGATGCTTGACAAAGAAGGATGTATTAATAAATGCATAATAAGAGAGAAGGAAAAAGCTCAAAACGACATGACTAGAGCATACCTGTCTCCGTAAGTGATAGCTACGCCGCCTCTGCGCGATCCTGTCGCTCGGAAGCCACAAGGGCGGCTTGAAGATCGGTATCATCCGCAGGCTTAAGAAATAGACCCTCGTTGGTCCCGTACTCACTCAAACCCTCGCTATAGGGAGCATGGGGCTCCTGGCCGAGTACGACGTCGAGAGAAAACATTAACTTCTTCTTCTTCTGCGAACGAGCCCCGATGGCCGACGATAGGAGCCTACGCTTCACAGGCATTTTAGGGCGACGAGTCCCGATCTCAGTACCCATGCCAGACTCAGGAGACGCCATAGTTACCGCTTCTACAGGCACGCGGGGTAGGGGCAGCTCAGGCATAGCACGTGGTACCACAGCCGCAGCAGCTTCCCTCAAGGGAGGATAGATGATGGTCCGTCGCTTCAAGGGAACGGTTGGATCACCAGCGGGGGCGGTGCCTTTGTGATCGAGCAACAATCGCTTTTCTTCCCTAATAACGGCGCCCATAGAATGTTGATACCATGCCACATATGCGTTCAAGATTCGCGGAACGCAACTCGACTCACTGATAAAGAAATTGGAGCCGGTGTTCAACCACATAAAATGGTGTAATGCGTTGCGAATACCTTCTTCTGTGGCGACTGGCTCAGTTTGGAAGGTCTCGAGCGGGACACCTTGATTATAACTTGATTGCTGGGCAAAACGGTGCAGGTTGTACCTCATAAACAACACCGAATCATTCTGCCTAAACACGAGAAAGCCCGGCCTGATGGAGTATAAATGAAGAATCTTCCGAGCTTTCAAGGTAGATGCCCCATCTTTAAAAGTATCATGCAGAGGCTGCACCATTTTTGCGGATTCTTTGCCGATGGTTAAAACCTTATCGACAAAGGTTATACCATCTCCAACCATACACGGACGAAGAAGCACATCCCTAGCCTCCCGAGGTGTCAGAGTTAAAACAGAAGCGTCAACTAAGCACATAATCCAAGGGAAGCTGTAATTATCATAGAAACGAGGTCGTTTATGGACACCAAAAGCGCCAAGTACGTGCAGCTCGATCCATGACATAAAATAATGCAGCGAGAAAGTGACGGGCTGTACCCCCAGCTGAGTGGTATCTGCTGCTAAGCTGAGACCATGGTACAGGTGTGCCAACCTGGCAATTCCGATGGCTACTTGCATTCCCGAAACCATACGATGTGCTGGGTAAAAGACTGATGGCCTCATATAACGAGGGTGCATTGGAAGCACAAACCAGTTCAGCCATAAGCCAATGAACCCCAACACGAACGTCTCTTCATCGACGTCCGGAGCAGCAAGCTCCGTGAAGGGAACAACAGGAGCAGCTGGAATAAAGAAATTTTTTAAATCCGCCTCCGCCGTCGGTTGGTTATCCAGACCAAAACCGAGCGGGTCATCAAGCTTAGCGAACAGCGCAGCTTGCTTCGATAAGGCTTCCAGATGAAGAAAGTGAGCGATGAAGTCTGCGTAGCTAACTCCATGCCCTCCGGACTCCAGAAATAGACTTTCGTATATATTCAACACCTTGATCAAGATCGAGAATTGGTGTTGAATGGCGTTCTCCGGGGTAAGACCCATTACCACTGATTGGGTGGCAAAGATATACTTGTCTGGAGGAAGCAACTCCTCATAGTGTTCTCCCCTAATGGGTAAGCCAGGGATCTCTGCAAACTCTTCCAAAGATACCGAGACTTCTCGATCCGACAGAAGGAAGGTGTGGGTCGGAATATTCCTTTGCTCCAGAAAAGCCTTGACCCACCATGCAGGAGGCGCGGAATATTGGAAGAAAGAAGCGTAAATTGCGGGATACAACCCGAGCTTCAGCATCTGCGACTTCTTGGCTAACAAGATGTAGCGGGCCCATTGCAAATACCCCGCTGGATGGCGAGGAGTTAGGCCTATCATGTACGGCTGTCCCCATGGGGGCGACTCTCCCTGACATATATGCCGCCCCAAGGTATCCAAAGCCGTCGGCGGCTGTACGAGTATTGCAGCCATAGAAGGCTGAAGGAGACCCTCTGAGGTCCAGTTGACCTCTTCCACGACATAGTTCACTGGAGGTACGTCAGCATAAGGGATCGCCGAAATAGGCTCCGAAGGTGCTGTGCAAGAGAAGCTCCGACGGCCCCTAATAATTTGACTGTACCATCTTCCCCATAAATGGAGATTCTTTTGTTCCGGGTCGTGATCTTTGGTCAACGCGAAGACTTCCCTGTCCACAGACGCTTCAGGAAATCTGCTTTCCGAACGGACGAACGGGAAAGAAATGTCGAAAGACATAGTACCTGCGCGAAAAAGAACAAAAAAAAATTAGCCGTCAAATGCTACAGTTTAAGTTCTGTCACTTGGTACTTTAAATTCGTACCGCACTGCAATGCAGTGGAAAGGGACCAAAGGGGACCCACACAATCTAGATGACAGTTCATCATTAATAAAACAGCCTCATCATTTGATGAGACAGTCATTAAATGAAGAAATCCTAAAAGAATTCTTATTTAATGAGGGCCCCTTAGGCCAAGGAGTAAATCTCCCTTGAGAGCAGTGCTCTGCAACAGATATGACATCTGTCATAATTAGTCATGAAGGGAATAAAAATTCCCCAAAGAAAAACTTCTGAAGAGCCATTGCTCTGTGAAGACGATGGAATCATCCATCAAAACCCTAAAAGCAAAGTTTTACTGAGTTAAAAATTCTGAGATCTTTAAGATCTGCAAGATGAACTCTAAGATTTCTTCTCTAATGGGTTAAGAAAACCTAAAAAAGATCTCTTAAGATCTATGATTTCAATAGAGCAAAGCTCTGTTAAGAAAACCCTAAAAGTTTCTTTAGATCTATGATCTGAAAAAGAGCAAAACTCTGTTAAATAGGTGAAAACCTAGATTATAAAATAATCTCTTCAAAGAATTGATCTTTACCTAGATTTTTGACAGAGCTATGACTCTAAGAGAGTTCTTAAAACAGAGAGCTTGGCTCTGAAAGAGAATTAATTCTCAGAAAAACAAATAAGAAGATGAACAGAGGTCATCTCAAGGGCCAAAGGCCCTATTTATAGGCACGAAGAGCCATTTCAACTTCTAAGTTGATTTAATGGCGCAGATACTGCCACCACTGCACTCACGTATAAGCCACGTGAGCGCAACAGGGGGGCATTTGTTTCCCCTAATCAGAGCAAAACTCTATTCAAATTTTGAAATTTGAAATGAAGCGGCGCTTCATAAAAGCGCTCGCGCTAAATGCGCCAGCTCTAAGAGTCAAAGACTCTGATACAGCGCTCACGTGCAAAGCACGAGAGTGCTAGCGCTAAGAGTCAAAGAATCCGATGCAACGCTCATGTGCAAAGCACGAGAGCGCTAGCGCTAGCAGTGCTCTCGCTAGCAGTGCCAGCGTTAAGAGTCAAAGACTCTGATGCAGCGCTCACGTGCAAAGCACGAGAGCGCTCGCGCTAGCAGCGCCAGCGCTAAGAGTCAATGACTCTGATGCAGCGCTCACGTGTAAAGCACGAGAGCGCTAGCGCTAAGTGCGCTAGCACCCAGAGTTAAAGACTCTGATGCAGTGCTCACGTGCAAAGCATGAGAGCGCTAGCGCTGGAATAAAATAGTCCCCACCTTTGGATCAAAAATCCAACAAAGATGACTAAAAATCATCAAACTATCTCTGAAAATTAGAGCACCGTTGGATCAAAGATCCAATGGTGATTAAAGATCACTAAGATATAGAATAAGTTCTGTATAGGAAAAGATTTCACAATCTTGTTAAAAACAAGAAGATTGCCTTCTGTAAAACAGAAGTCCTAGGATCAAAGATCCAACGGTGGGAAACATCCTCAAATCAATTAGAGAAAAGATCTCTTCAACTGATTCTATAAATCAGCCTCTACTATATAAAAGACCCAAGACTTCAAGTCTCACACAGGAGGAACCCCCCATAAACTTTGAGAAATTTCAAAAAGAAGATCAAGCTCTCGGAAGAAGAAGAATTTCTTCAAGGTAAATAAAAAAGAGAGATCAATGCATCTCATAAAAAGACGAAGAACCTAATTCTTCTTCAAGATCATAGATCTATAAGACAGATGTCTTTCACAAAAAGAGATCATAGCATCTCATCATAAAAAGGGGAGGAGAAAAGAACTTAATTTTCCATGGATCACAGATCCACAAAGACAAAGTCATTCATAAAAACAGAAGAGATTGTAAAATCTCCTATTAAAATAAGAACTTTGTTCTTAAACCTACGAGACAAAGTCTCTTATAAACGAGAATTTAATTCTCAGAGCGAAGAAATGATCAAAGTTGCCTAAAAAGAGCCTTAGCGCTCTAAATTAAAAAGAAGCACCTCAGCGCTTCAAGACTGGTGCTCAGCGCCAAGCGTACTATGCGCTCCTCACGTGTGCGCTCTTTCACAAGGAGCGCTCTGCACTCATTTACTGACGCTCAGCGCTAAGCGCACCACGTGCTCCTCACGTGTGCTCTATTTCACAGGAAGCGCCTTAGCGCTCTAAATCTGGCGCTCAGCGCCAAGCACACCACGTGTTCCTTATTACCCGTGGGGTTTTCGTCCTTGACACCTTCTTCTTTTGCCTTGAATGACCTACTTACTTTGCCCGGCGAATGGCGATGAAAATGAGGAAAGAAAGAGCTTCCTCACGTGTGCACTTTTTCACAGGAAGCGCCTTAGCGCTCTAAATCTGTCACTCAGCGCCAAGCGCACCACGTTCTCCTCACGTGTACGATGAAGGAACATAAACTGTTCTGTAAATAAAGCCCCAGAGCTATGATGAGTACTCAACACTCAATAAAAGACAAAAAGGATTGTCAGAACCTAAACCAATGCTCAGCATTGTTAAATGTTCAAAATTTTAACTAAGTGGGCCGAGCCCAAGTTGGCTATAGACCCCTAATTTAGATTAATTGAGCCCATATACTCATAAATCTTTTTAACAGATTTTAGTCCCAAACTTGACTACAGATCTCCCAACCAATATTGGTTTAAGGGTACATCTATTCGTACCTCTGATATATGTCGTTGTAATTCTTCAACGTCTTCAGAGAGGCGAAGGGTCCTAATAACCAATAACGCATCTCCAAACGATTGAATCAAAACCACACAGACTATGATGTCTTTAAACTGGACTATGACGTTCTTAAACTTTACGGACTATGGGGTCCTAAAACTCATGGACTATGATGTCCTTAAACTTTATGGACTGTGAGGTCCTTAAACTCATAGACAATGATGTCTGTAAACTTTACAGACCATGATGTTTTTAAACTCCATGGACTATGATGTCCTTAAACTTATGGACCGCAATGTCCCTAAACTAAAACAATAGAGTCTAAATGCTCTTTTGTTGGATCTAAATGATCCTGTTAAGTAGATTTTAGTCTAAAATTAGACTAACGTATACTTAACAAACGTTTAAGTTGATCTTATTCTCAAATGAGATTAACGATCCTTAAACCCAACCCAAACCCAAATCTAAGAAAATACGGATTTGGACTAATCCATGTCCTATGGGAGACAAAATAAATTAGTCTCCGTATACAATCCACGGGCAACCAAAAATAAAACAAACACACACGACACGAAGTGACCATCTGGAGAAGGAGAAAGTGGTTACCGCGATGTGGTAGCATAATTAACTGCAGGGGCTTGCGCCTGCAGGGAAGAGCGTCCCCACAATCAAAAACCCCTCAAACGAGGGGGAATCTGATGAAGTCTGCTACATCGGCCGCATCCATCTAAACCTCCGACACACGGTGCCATAAATCAACTTGGCATTTTCGGAGAGGTGGATGGATAAAACCAAATAGCATCTGCCCCCAAAATTCAGGCCAGACGTCCCAACGTCCCAGTCATGTCTTTCGGCGGAGAACAGTTGCGGCTGCGGCTGCTGCCGTTGTCATTTACGTTGATGACGGCAATGGGAGGTCGGGTGCTCAGCCAAGAGAGGGTGGACGGCCATGGAAGGATCTTGGTTGTCTTTGGTGAAAAAGAGAGTGTAATTTTGTATGTGTGTATGAATCTTTATGTATATGTAGAGAGAGAGAATGAGGTTTTATGTGTGTGTGTGTAAGAGGAGAAAGAGATAGAGAATTAAAGGAAATCAATGGGGGGGAAGAGGGGTCTTTCATTTTGAAAGGAGAGAAGATGAAAAGATGAAAGAGGAGAGGGGGTCAGTTACTGATGGATCTCTGGATCTCCTTCATATGTTACCTTCCGTTGATCTGCAGCGAGCGGTGAAGGATGAATGAGATTGAGTTTGCCTCCTGGAGCGTGAGGATCTCAATAGGCTTTATGTAGTTGAGGCCGAGCTACCTGCAAGGAAGTCCCGGGATGGTTGTGCCACTGAGGACCCTCCGACGATCAAGTTAGACAGGGTATTTTGGCAGAGTAACGGCCTATTAGGGTGAAAAATGGCTTACCTGAGTCGTCTGAGAGAGGGGTTTATATAGCGGCAGCCATGGGCAGGCGGGCGCGAGATTCACGCCGGTCGTTACGCCCCTGGTGTTATGCCCACGTGACAAGCGAGATTCCCTATTAATGATGAGATATGCTCGTTAATGGGGGAACGCGATGGCGTGGAATGCGGGATCATGGGCGGTGGATATCTCCCGTCTGGCGAGATTCACGGAGCCGTGGCAGAGGCGCCTGTGATCGGTGCTGTGGGTCGGTCAGTGAGACTGAGAAAGATAAGCTCGGCGGGAGGCTCGAGAACGAGCGGGAGGCCGAGGCATCTTGGATATGTGATAGCTCGGAGGCGAGCTAGGAGGGCTGAGGGAACTCAGCGCACGGGAGGCTCCGGGCGAAACGTTGGTTGTTTGTAGGGTGATCGTAGGAGTGGTCTGGAAGGCCACTGAGAGTCGGAAACATTCTCGTGTCGGAAGCCCGGGGTATGCCTCCTATGTACTGATCTTGATCCTATCTTGTAAGCTCTGGGACACGTCATCTGCCACGTGTCATGGTCTGGGGAATTACCGGTATCGAGCATCATCATTAGCCCCCCACTCCCGTCTCGACCCATTCATGGGTCGGGTCGAGAGTGGTCTGACCGGTCACCCGGGGTAAGCTCTTTGTTAGTTGTATGTATACCCTAGAGACCATTATTGTACATATGATGTATATTATAGTGGATGCTTGGACATATATAGAGAGGACTTTCTTGCTCGACATGATAGTATGCTATCTGGTTGCTCTTTATCTTAACATGTATACTTGTCTCTTGATACTGTCTTATGGTTACATGTTGGTAAAGCCCTTAGGATATTTACTTGACTACCAGGATTGTGATGCAGATCATACTAGTGGGGCCATGATAGTCCATAAGTTCATCCTTTAATGTTCCTAGTCATGGGTGTATCGAGACGGGGCATCGATATACCAGAGTAGACTAGCGTATACGTTTCTCGACCCATTTGATGGGCAATGGATGATCCCATATCCATTGGTGTTTGACATCAGAGATGGTATATGGGTGCTCAGTGGAGACCGGGTACACTGGATGGACTCGCCGAGAACTCCTAGATGGTATTATACCTATCGTCAGATAGCAGTTCTCTGGTGACACTGGTACAGGTTAGTCTGTAGACCCGAAATCGTCATAGAGTCTTGTGTGATTCCCACTGTGCTTTGATTTCCACCTTACCACGTTCAAGAGGACGCGCAAAACGGTGGTTTTTAGGTACAGTCCCGAGTC
Source organism: Agapanthus africanus (assembly GCA_030015575.1). NCBI lineage: Eukaryota > Viridiplantae > Streptophyta > Magnoliopsida > Asparagales > Amaryllidaceae > Agapanthus > Agapanthus africanus. The sequence goes on along the minus strand of JASDDO010000010.1, from coordinate 449,794,099 downwards.
ACAAGGAGGCAATGAGCGATAGGAGGGGTTTCATCTCTCCCGGTATTGGGGGTTGATGTTGCGCTGTGCTCGATTGGCCATAACAGGGAAGTCCCTGGTTAGGACTGATTTAGAGATTTACTGGTAAGTGTTATTAGTAGTTTCTCGACTCGTTATGAGCCTCATATCGGCATGACTTATCGGTTATTGGGGTTTGACGTTTACGACCCCTAGACTAGATATGCGACATATCAGACGAAGAGACCGGACTGTACGGTAGTGTTACTGTCAGGATTTTGCAGGAGTTAGAGCGGGGTTCCTTGTTGATCTTCTGATCGTTCAATACCCGGATAGCCGTTACGTCCAGCTAGTACCGCTGACGGCTTGTGGGTGCTTGATGTGATCATCACCTGCTGCCGGCGTATTGACGAGTCTTAGAGTCCCACAAAGGAGTTTTCTAGCCCAGGCGAAAATATGTGGTGCGCATATGAGATATGCGCGGGGACCCGATTAAATGCGCGTATGTGATACCGTATATTAATCGGGCGATTTACTATTGGTCAGGTCATATGAGATATGACCGGTTTGTTAAATCAAGTGTTGATTTAACATTGACTATATAGCTCACTTTGTTTAAACCCTTTTCTTATATGCATGCATGTAGGCATATATTTATGTTGATGCACATGTTGATGTGCATGCACACATACATGCATACACTTGTGTGTATCATGGTTATTGATACACAAGTGGTGGCAATGCAAGACTCAAATGGTAATAATTATCTTTATATTTATTTATTGAGTTAAAAAGAAATAGAATTAATTCATGATTGATATTTATTCTCATCCTACATTTAATCTTGCATTAACCATGAGATAATCTTCTATGGCTCTCATTGCCCAATGATAAATATCTAGATATTTATTAACCTATGGTTATAAGTGAGAATGACTTAATATATATTATTATTTCATTCTCATTTGATGATCTTATCTTTTATCTCTTTGAGCTCTTGTTCTTGCCATCATCTTCTTCCTCTTCGCTTTTGCTCTCTTGAGATTTCTTGTGAGAGAGAGAGTGATAAAGCTAGGGTTTTGAAGTGAGAAAACAAACCACATCATCATTCTACACTAGTCTAGCTAATTAGTTTAGAGTGTTAGCTTCATCTTCATCTTTTGATCAAGTGAAGCTAGGAGCTTGGACAAAGAGGACTCCGGCTGGATCATCGTGGACTTGGAGGATCACTAGCAAGCCCGTTGCAATTCTCAAGGAGCCAAGGAGTCAAGTAAAGAGAACTACAAAGGTTGTAATCTCTTAACTTATTGCTATATTACTTGTAGTATGTAATACTACTTCATGTTACCCTAGATTTTCTAGTTCGATTCCTAGGTTAGATTGTTTAGCACCCTCTAAAATTTTAAATTATGGCATGTGTGATGCTACCAAACTCTAGTAGTGGTGCTAAAGAATCCCTACACTCTTATTTGAAGATATCGTCGGTGTGCAATCCCTGGGCAGTTAGTCGTATTTTCTTGATGACGTCAGCGGATCAAGGAGGGATCCCGCATTAGAGAGGAAGCGCCGGTTCGTGCATACGTTCGCCGAAGTGCCAGCCCATGTGTCTGGCACTGGTTGGCTGACGTGATGGGCCGTAGGTGTTCCTGCGCCCGATGGGATGCGTGTGCTACAGGTGGAGCGCCAATGGCCGTCGAATGCGAAGTGTTGTTTTAGCGGGAGACGATTGGCGCCGTAGGATGCGTACGCCGGCTGCTATAAATAGAGGTGGGATCCTTTTCAGGGTCCATACCTCATCATAATTTCCTCGCCCCTTTGGTGTTAGCTCGGTGTTCTTTTCCTTAGGTCGGGATCCCTGTGTTTTCTCTTCCGAGGACTTCATCTTTTTGATCAGGTTAGATGTCTTCAACCGAGGAGTCTGTAGAAATAGTCCGGGAAGAGTCTAGGGGGTCTTCTGTAGATTCCTTTTCTTCTTCTTCCTCTTCTGCTTCTTTCTTTTTCTCGTCTGAGTCGGAGTCCCCCCGGGAAGTTAAGGTTAGTCATGCTTCCCGGGGTCGCGCGATGGAGGCAGTCCCTAGAGCGCAGGTTAGGGATGCTCTTGGCACGTCATCCATGCTGAGGCATGCGGATGAGCTTGCCACCATCCGGGCTTGTTTCCACATTCCTCCCAGCTACTCGCTTCGTCTGGCTAAGGAGGGGGAGAGGGCAGACCAGGTACGGGGCAAGGAGATTGTCTAGTACCTGGAAGCCTTTTGGGGGGATGCGCCTGCCTTTCTCCCCCGAGATGAGTGTGGCATTGAATTGTTTTGAGTTAGCCCCGGGCCAGTTAGTGCCGAACTCTTGGAGGATTCTCCATGGGTTCCTGGTCCGGTTAAAATTACGTCAGATCCCTTTCAGCCGGAGCCTTCTCATTTCTTCTCTCTGCTATAAAAACCACCCCGGCACTCACAAGGGCGAGCCGAGCTGGGTATACGTCTCTTTTAGAAAACAACGAGGAGGTGCTGCCGGGTCGAGGGTCGTCGCAGTACCTTCTTCTATTCACAAATGGAAGAAGAAGTTTTTGTTTGTCGGGCCGCCCGAGGGTGAGGACTAGCATGTGCCCATCCAGTAGCATAGGGCCAACTGCTCACGGGTGAGGCGGTCGAATGATCCCGATGCGGTGGCGGTGTCGGAGTGGGAGCCCCTCCCCCGCGCTGATGTGTTGCTGTCTGAGCAGGCCCTCAGTTGGGCCGGGCTCAGCCCCGCCCAGTTCGCGGGTAAGTTAGGAATTTTCAGGCGACCTGTTTAGATTTGTGTATTCCTCCACTTTTCCAGGCATTGCTAACTCCTTCTTTGTGTTTTCGTCTTATGCAGAACCCATGGATCTACGTAAATTTCGGGCAGCCCTGGTTGAGCAGAAGAAGGGGAAGAAAGTCGGAGTGGCCGGTCCTTCTCGTCCTTCGTCGGCTCCGGCTCCACCGGCGGCCGCCCCAGCCACGCGCTCGAGCATGCCCTGGGCCCCGGAGCCCATCCAAGCGCCGAGCCGAAAGCATGCTTGGGAGCAGGAGCCCCGGGTTCTTTAGGTGGGAGACGAGACGGGCTTTCCTATGTCTCTCCTCAAGAGGTACCATAGGACGGTGCCTCGTACCCCGGCTTCCCTGATCATGGTGGATGATGAGGAGCTTCGCTTCGAGGTGCCCTCAGGGCTTTCGGTCGCCGACAACCTGCTCTTGGAGATGGAAAGGACGTCCCGGGGTAAAATCCCTCGGGGAACCCTATGGGCCCAAATGGCGGCCATAGCCCAGGAGGCCATGCAGGTTAGCGTTCGCACCCTACTTGGGTTCTCATTCGGTAACTTTTGTTCGCAAGATTGGGTGCCCCCTTCTCTTTTTAACCCTCCTTTGTTTTCTTCAGGTCCTCCAGCACGTCGCCCTCGTCATTAATATGGAGGACGAGGAAATTTCCCGGACGATGCAGGTCGCGGGCGAGTTCTCCTCGCGGGAGGAAAGCTCAAGGATGGAGCTGCAAGCGGCGATAGAGAAGGTCGCCGCCCTCGAAGACCGGGTGGCGGCCGGGGATCGGGAGATCGCCAAGTGCCGAGAGGCCGCCCGAGTTGCCGAGGCTAAGATGGAAGAATCCAGGGTGCTTTTGCCACCCTGAAGAAGCTGGCGAACACCCTCCGGAGGGAGAACAAGGCGGCGAAGGAGGGAACGAGACGTGCTGATCTCCGAGCGTCGAAAGCAGTGGAGAGCTATAAGAAGTCGGACCAGTACTACACCGACCTCGCTGGATCCGCTGCCATGGCACAACGCCCTTAACTCCGTCAAGGCCCTGATGCCGGAGTTTCCTAACGGCGAGCTCCGGGGTGAGTACCCTCTCGAGGATGAGGCACAGAGGAATGCCCCTGGAAGCACTGTAGGGGGAGAGGCCCCTGGTGGGAGCGTTGGGGAGAAGTCGGTCGCCCCGGCCACTGGCGCCGAGGCTCCTGCGGTGGGCGCCGACCTTCAAGATGCCACCCCGGTTGTCGTGGTGGAAGCGGAGCTCATCGAGGCTCTTCCCGGCCCCGAGGCTTGAACCTCCCCGCCTCCTTATTTTCTTTATCCGCTGAAATTTTGTAAGCCCCCGGGCGATTTTGTAAGGCTGGGGAGCCCATAATACCTCTGTAAAGACCTCCAATTTTGGTGAATGAAATCTTTTTGCAGTGTTGTTTGCGTGCACATTTTCTCTTTGTTTGCGGTAGAAAAATTTTATTTGCGCGGTACTGCTTTCATGATGCGTTAGGTCGGAGATTGGTTTTTCATCTACCGACCGCACGTCGAGTTGAATTCAACCATTTGCCAAGTGCGCAAAGACCGGTGTAAGGTCGGTGTTTCCATGGCCCCGAAGTCGAGGTGGGGATCGCTTATTAAAAGACGTGTAGGAAGTTGAGCAGGGAAGCCGCTTGATGGCCTCTTGATGAGGGCTTTGATCCTTGGCGTCGTTGGGCAAGGAGTTGCCTGCTAAGTATGGACCGAGCAGGGAAGCTGCTCGGTGGCCTCTTGATGAGGGCTTTGATCTTTGGCGTCGTGGGTAAGAGATTGCCAGCCAAAGATAGACCGAGCATGGTAGCTGCTCGGTGGCCTCTTGATGAGGGCTTTGATCCTTGGTGTCGTGGGGTAAGAGATTACCAGCCAAGGATGGACCAAGAAGGGTAGCTGCCTGGTGGCCTCTTGATAAGGGCTTTGATCCTTGGCATCATGGGGTAAGAGATTACCAACTAAGGATGGACCGAGAAGCTTTGATCCTTGGCGTCGTGGGGTAAGAGATTACCAGCAAAGGATGGAACGAGCAGGGTAGCTGCTTGGTGGCCTCTTGATGAGGGCTTTCATCCTTGGCGTCGTGGGGTAAGAGATTACCAGCCAAGGATGGACCGAGCAGGGTAGTTGTCCGGTGGCCTCTTGATGAGGGCTTTGATCCTTGGCATCGTGGGGTAAGAGATTACCAGCCAAGGATGGACCGAGCGGGGTAGCTGCCTGGTGGCCTCTTGATGAGGGCTTTGATCCTTGGCGTCGTGGGGTAGGAGATTACCAGCCAAGGATAGACCGAGCGGGGTAGCTGCTCGGTGGCCTTTTGATGAAGGCTTTGATCCTTGGCGTTGTGGGGTAAGAGATTACCAGTCAAGGATGGACCGAGCAGGGTAGCTGCTCGGTGGCCTTTTGATGAGGGTTTTGATCCTTGGTGTCGTAGGGTAAGAGATTACCAACCAAGGATGGACCGAGCAGGGTAGCTTCCTGGTGGCCCCTCGATGAGGGCTTTGATCCTTAGCGTCGTGGTGTAAGAGATTACCAGCCAAGGATTGACCGAGCGGGGTAGCTTCCCGGTGGCCTCTTGATGAGGGCTTTGATCCTTGGCATCGTGAGGTAAGAGATTACCAGCCAAGGGTGGACTGAGTAGGGTAGCTGCTCGGTTTTACGAGGTTCGGTCTAACCTTCCCAGGTATGTGAACATCGGGAAGAGTGACCGTCGTGAGCGACACGTGTCAGGAACGCATGGGGGGAGGCGAAGCGTTTAGAAGAGCCACGTCGCTCCGACTTCGGTTCTCCGAGAAAGACGGGATATCCGCCGCGTGGCGGTACAGTATTGGAAGAAATGAGCGAATATTGGACTCTTGGGGGCGCTGCGGGGCTATAAAACAGAGAGGGTGTGTTGCTCATTCTTTTCTCCATCCCCAAAACATAAGAATGGACGAATTCCCTTTCTCCATCCCCGAGATCATCTCTTTCGAGGACATATACTTGTACGACCAGCTTGCTCCGAGGAGACGCTTCAGGCGGTGGTTCGGCGCATGGAGGACCATTTTGGCCGACTGCTTCCCCGGTGATCAGCCCTGCTTCAACTGCTGATGTACTCGATCTGGAGGGCGTCGCCGGGGCTGCACAACCTCTTGTCCGAGCAGCTGAAGGACGAGGCGGTTGGTAAGCTGAGATCGTCATGCCATTTCGGCCTGATTTCGAAGAGTCGGCGGGATCAATCGGTGGCACTCATCCTCGAGTGTTACCAATTGAGGCATCTCGCCGATGGGTGCACGCCCGTAGAGCTTTCTGGCCCGTCTGTGGCCACGAGGGTTCGCGGACAACATCAGAGGCAGAGGTCCGAGGCGGCAAGGTCTCGGCTGGCGGAAATTTCCTAGGAGTACCACGAGCAATGTTTCTTGCACCCCCTTCCCTCGCTGTTGTAAGAGTTTTTTTTGATGTAATGCTGAGGAGCCCACAATACCATTGAATAAATAAGATTTTCCTTTTTGCGATGCTCTATTGTTTCCTTCTTATTGTTAAACAAAAAGAACCCAAGAAAGATTTACATCACTTTTGTTAAAGAACCCAAGGAGTGGCCTGCTAAGGATGGACCGAGCAGGGTAGCTGCTCGGTGGCCTCTTGATGAGGGCTTTGATCCTTGGCGTCATGGGGTAAGAGGTTACTAGCTAAGGATGGACCGAGCAGGGTAGCTGCTTGGTGGATTTGTGAGGTTCAGTCTAACCTTCCTTGGTTTGTGAACATTAAGAAGAGTGACTGTCGTGGACGACACGTGTCAGGAACGCATGGGGGAGGTATAACGTTTTAGAGAGCCGCATCAGTTCTGCCACGTGGCGGCACGGTATTGGAGTAATTTTTGTGGATCCCTGGATTCGCGCCCGTAAGCGCGCGAATTTGGGTCTTTAAGGATTCCGTTTGAGGATAAAATAGAGAAGGAGACGGAAACTTCTTTAGCATCGCTTTTTGAGATTTAGCATCGCTTTTTGAGATGACTAGACACATGTATTCGATTGAAGAGATCATCACCTTCGACGACGTCTTCGTGTATGACCAGTTCCTGGCCGAGGATAGGTACCGGGGAGTGGTTTAGCACTTCGAGGGTCACGTCGGCCGGCTTCTCCCTCGGCGGTCGCCCCTCCTACAGTTGCTGATGTATGCAATTTGGAGGAGGTCCCCGGGGTTGCACAACCCTCTCTCCAAGGAGTTGCTGGATGAGACGCTCGACAAGGTGCGCTCGATCTTCCTGCTCGGCCTCATCTCGAAGGCCAGGCATGACCGATCCTTGGCCCTCATTTTAGAGTGCTTTAAGAAGAAGTACATCGTGAGCCAGGGTGTGGAGGGCGGAGCGCCGGGTGCTTCCATGGCGTCCCAGGTTCGCGTGCAGTATTGGCGGGAGCGGGCTGCAGAGGCTTGGGCCTGTTAGCGGAAATCTACTCTGAGTATCACCCGGAGTACTTCCTCGATCCCGTTCCCCCTCTGGTGTAAATTTTTCCTTTTTCTTTTTCTGTAAGGCTGAGGAGCCCATAATACCTTTTGAATAAATAAAATTCTCCGTTTTGCGATGCCCTATTGTTCCTTCTTATTATTTAAATAGAAAGAACTGTAGAAAGGTTTACATCGCTTTTCTGAAAGAAGAAATATACATTCGTAGATATTCTTTTTAGAGGTACAGCTTGAGCTTCTCAGCATTGTAAGGCCATAGAAATTTGCGACCATTCACGTCTTGTAAACGATAGGCTCCACCGGGCAGGACCTCGGAGACGAGGAAAGGACCGTCCCATTTTGGAGAAAACTTATGCAGCTTGCCTTGATCGACGAACTAGTTCCGCCTTAGGACTAAATCTCCAGTTTTGAAAAAGCGGCGCTTGACTCGCGCGTTGTAGTAGCGGGCTGTTTGCTGTTGGTAAGCGGCAGTTCTGATCTGAGCCCGGTCCCGTTTCTCTAACAGCACGTCCAGATTAGTCAGGAGGGCTAAGGTGTTCGCTTCGTCGTCGAAGTGCTCGACCCGGTAACTGGGGAGCCCGATCTCCGCTGGGACCATTGCCTTGGTACCGTAGCAGGGGCTGAAAGGGTCTCTCCGGTGGGGGTCTTCTTCGACGTGCGCAAGGCCCATAAGACCCGGGGTAGTTCTTCGACCCAACTGCCCTGTCGCCCTTCTAGGCGTATCCGAAGACCTCGGATGACATCCCGGTTGGCGACCTCGGCCTACCCGTTGCACTGGGGATGTGCGACCGTGGAAAACTTCATAAGGATATGGTATTCGCTACAGAATTCGTTAACTTTTTCGTTTTCAAAATTAGTCCCGTGGTCGGTGATGATACACCTCGGGATACCAAACCGGAGTATCACGTTGTTCTGCAGGAACTTGATAGTCGTGGTGGCGTCTGGCTTCCTAATGAGGACCGCCTTGATCCACTTCATGAAATAGTCTACTGCGATGAGGACGTACTTGTGTTTGCCCGTGCCGGTAGGGAACTGGCCTATCATGTCCATTCCCCACTAAGTAAACGTCCATAGGGAAGTTAGGGCTGTTAGCTCGGTAGCCGGAAGGCGAGGTATGCTGCCATGGAGTTGGCAGCTTTTGCACCTCCTGATGAGCTTCTGGGCGTCCTGATGAATTGTCGGCCAATAGTACCCATGGAGCAGTACCTTCTGGATTAAGGAACGGGCCCCTTGGTGCACGCCGCCGACCCTTTCGTGGATCTCACGGAGGACGTAGTCGGCCTCGTGGGGGTCGACGCACCGGAGCAAGGGCTGAGTGAAGGATTTCTTGTAGATGTTTCCATTGCTCCAGACGAAATGGCGAGCTCTGGCTCGGATACGGCGAGCCTCCCCCTGATCATCTGGGAGTGTACATCCCCTTAGGAATTCTATGAGGGGCTTCCTCCAATTCCGGTCTTCTTCGCGGGTTGTATACACTTGAAGTGGTGTCGCCCCGTCTTCCACGCTTGGCCGTGGTAAGACCTCGAAGAGGATGTTCCTCTTGTTGTTGGCTGTATAGGATGAAGCCAGCTTACTCAAGGCATCGGCCTGGGCGTTTAGCTGTCTGGGGATCTGCTCCACTTGGATCTCGTCGAAGTATTTTTGCAATCTTCTCACTTCGGCCAGATACTTCACCATCAAAGGCTCCTGTGCCTCGAATCGGCCGGTCACTTGGACAACGACTAGGGCGAAGTCGCTGCGGATCCGGATAGTTTTCAGCCCAACTCCGGAGGCTATCCGTAGCCCGGCCAGTAAGGCCTCGTATTCTGCTGCATTGTTTGAGGCTTTGAACCTGAGCTTTAGAGAATACTTTATCTTTGCCTCGTTAGGGCCCCGGATGATAGCGTCGGTGCCACAGCCTTCCTCGGTTGAGGACCCGTCGACGTAAAGGATCCAATCAGGGACGTAGTTGGGGTTCTTATCGACTGAGGGTTGAGCTCCGGGGGCCGGCGTGGATTCTGGCTCTTTGCTGGGGATGGTGCACTCGACGATGAAATCGACCAGGGCTTGTGCCTTGATAGCCTGCCTCGGGCGTTATTTTATGTTAAACCGGGACAACTCCCACCTCCATTTCTCCAAGCGGCCAGAGGACTCGGGGGAGGCGAGGATAGCCCCCAAATGCCGTTCGGTGAGAACATGGATGGTGTGTGCCTGGAAATAGTGCCATAGTTTCCTTGACACCACGATGAGTGCCAAGACGATCTTCTCAATAGCTGGGTACCTCGTTTCCGCGTCCTTGAAGACATGGCTCACATAGTATACCAGCTTCTGGACTCCTTCGACCTCTCGGACAAGCACCGAACCTGCAGCTTGGTCGGACACCGCTAGATATAGCGATAGCTCGTCCCCTTCAACTGGTCGGGTGAGTAGCGGGGGAGTCGCAAGGTGACTAATTAATTGCTCAAAGGCGGTCTGGCACTCCTTTGACCACTCAAACCTTGGTATCTTCCTTATAGCTTTGAAGAACAGGAGGCACTTTTCCCCAGACATTGACATGAAACGACTCAGAGCGGCTACCCGCCCTGTCAGCCGCATGATGTCTTGGGCGCGGCCATATTAAGGATGGTGCTGATTTTCTCCGGGTTAGCTTCAATTCCGCGGTGGGTGACCATGAAGCCGATGAACTTTCCACTGGTGACCCCGAATGCGCATTTGGTGGAGTTCAGTTTCATCTTGTATTTGCGGAGGACGTCAATGGCCTCGCCCAGATCCTTAGCGTGTTCGTCCGATGAGACTGATTTGACGAGCATGTCGTCGACGTAACCTTCCATGTTCCTGCCGATCTGCGGCTTGAACATGCGATTGACCAAGCGTTGGTACGTAGCTCCGGTGTTTTTAAGGCTGAAGGGCATCACCTTATAGCAGTATACCCCCCAGTCCGTTGTGAATGCGGTGAGATCCTCGTCCGCCGGATTCATACGGATCTGGTTGTAGCCGGAGAAAGCATCCATGAAGCTAAGTAGTTCGTGGCCTGCCGAACTGTTGACGATCTGGTCTATCCGAGGGAGGGGATAGTTGTCTTTCGGACAGGCTTTGTTAAGGCCAGTGAAGTCGACACACATGCGTCACTTCCCGCTAAACTTTCTAACCATGAATACATTCGCCAACCATTCTGAGTAAGGCACGTTCCGAATGAAGTTGGCGGCGAGGAGCCTGTCTACTTCGTCCTCGATTGCTTTTTGTTTGATCGGGGTGAAGCTTTGCTTTTTCTGCCTGACGGGCCAGGCCATAGGGTCTACCCCGAGCTTATGTGATATGATTTTGGGGTCAATACCCAGCATGTCGGCAGGCGCCTAGGCGAATACGTCCGAGTTATTCCTGAGAAAGTGGATCGGGTCATCTCGGCGATTCCCCGTCAAGAGTGACCCGATCTGGACGGTTCGCTCATTGTACCCTTCCTCAAGGGGGACCTCAGTCAGTGGTTCTACTGGGGTTCCCCGGACCTCTTTTTGCTTATCTCGAGTGTCTAGAGAACCCTTGATATCATCCTCGCATTCGAGGTCATTGTCTGGCCGCTCAGACGTAGATGTTGCGGTGAAGCAAACCTTTGCGGTTTGTTGGTCCCCGTAGGCCCGACCTATCCCGCCTTGGTCGAGCGGGAACTTCATCGCTAGGTGGTAGGTTGATATCTGGGCCCGGAGGGAGTTCAGTGTCGGGCGACCGAGGAGGACGTTGTAGGCCGATGGGATTCTCGCGATGATAAACTCCATAGGAATGGTGCGCGTATGACCCGTCTCCCCGATATTAAATTGGAGGGTGATTACCCCTTCCGCAGGGATGGAGTGGTTAGTGAACCCTGACAAGACGTGGGCAGTCGGCCTCAGGTTCGACTGGCTGAGTCCCATTCGCAGAAAGCAGTCATAAAAGAGAATGTCCGCCGAGCTTCCCGAGTCGACCAATATCCTCTGCACTTCATAGCGGTGGACCCGAGCTGTGATCACCAGGGGGTCATTGTGAGGCATGGATATGCCATGGAGGTCCTCGTCGGTAAAAATGATCGGCTCGGCTGATTTGGGCTTCTTCCTCGGGTGGCCGCCACTCCACTCGATCGGTGGGGGATGCCGTGTCTAGTCGGTCTTCACCGTACCCCCTGCTGATATGACCATGATTTGGCCGATTGTCAATTCGTCGGGAGGGGGATGGTGCTCTTGCTTACGGTCGGCTTGCCGCTTGTCTCGCAAATACATGCCAGGTGCCCCGAATGGATTAACTCCTCGATGCAGTCTCGGAGCTGCTTGCAGTTCTCAGTGGAGTGGCCCTGCGACCTATGGAAACTGTAGTAGGGGCTCCGGGTGCGCTTTGCCGCCCTATTCGAGATTGGAGGGAGTTTGAAGAACCTCTCGCCCTTAGCCTTCTCTAACAGTACCGTCTGGAAGACGTTGAGCGGGGTGTACTCCTGAAACTTCGGAGAGTAGGGCTTTGCCGCTCAATCTTCTTTTTCTCTTCACTGGCCCTTTTCTTCTGAGCATCTTGTTCTGTCCGGGGCAGGTTGGCATTCACCTCGAACTCAAGCTGGACCTCACGTTCGTTCCAGGCCTTCACCTCGGCCATGGTCTTAGGTTGCGCTAATGCAAAGGAGCGTAGCCACTCCTTATGCCTAAGACCCGATCTAAGGGCCGTAATGACCGTCTCATCCTGGTATTTTGGGACCTCGAGGAGGGCATTGTAGAAGCGGGTGACGTACTCTTTGAAGGATTCTTTGTCCCCGCTCTTTATGGTGAAGAGATGATCAACAGTCCGCTTCTGCCGTCTGTTCCCGACGAATGACCGAGGAACTGGGTGGCCAGCTCATCGAAGGTAGAGATTGAGCGTGGCACGAGTCCTCAGAACCAGTCTCATCCAGAGCGGATGAGAGTGACGAGGAAAGCGTGGCATTGTGCGGCGTCGGAACAGTCCTGGAAACTCATCCCGGCCGTGAATGTGTCCAAATGGTCTTTTGGGTCGGACTTCCCGTCGAAGAGGGAGACTTTCGAAGGCTTGTTCCGGGAGAAGACGTGGACGGTGAGTAGCTATTTGGTGAAGGGCTTTGTGAGCGAGTCGGCGACATATTTAGCCCTGTCGCTTGAAGGACGATTTTCCCGATGCATGCCTTCGATCTTTTTTTCGAGGGCGTCGAGTCGGCCGCGGTATCCCGATGATTTGGCATACTCTGATGTTTGGCCTCTGCTGCCGGAGACTTGTGCCTGGCCACGACCCCGGTTCCATTCGATGAGGTTCCTTAGGTCCCCCGGCGAGGTCGTCTTCGAGCCACCGTGGTGTGTCCCGTCCGCGCGACCCCGTCGAGGGAGGGGGCCAGTCATGCCTGGGTGCAGGCGAGCTGACCCACACCTCCTCGGGAGAGACAGGAGCGTGATGGCCTCGGGGCGAGGTGCTCTGGCGAAAGGCCTCAGTGTTGAGCTGTGCGGCGCCCAGCAGGTCATTGAATTGGTTGGCCCGGGGGATCTGCGGCAGCCGGAGACAGCGAGGCGGTGTTTGGTCATGCCGATGCGGGCATAGTCTTCTCTCCCTCTATAGGGGTCCCGGTCCCGAGGTGGGGGAGCGACGACCTGGGGAGCTTGCCCGGCCGTTTGGACACGGACGAGTGCATCCACGACGGACGTGAGCCAATCTATCCGAACAGATAGGGCGTGAATGGCATTCGGGGGAGAAGGGGATTCTCCCTCGTCTCCACTGTAGGGAAGGCGGCGGCTAGTGCTTGGATCGTCGCGGTGACCGCTCGCCATGAAGTCGAGATCGGAAGATGAACTTTCGTTCAGTGGAACTAACGTTCCCACAGACGGCGCCAACTGATGGATATTTGGATCTCCTTCAGATGTTACCTTCCGTTGATCTGCAGCGAGCGGTGAAGGATGGTTGAGATTGAGTTGGAGGTTGCCTCCTGGAGCGTGTGGATCTCAATGGGCTTTATGTGGTTGAGGCCGATCTACCTGCAAGGAAGTCTCGGGGTGGTTGTGCTACCGAGGACCCTCCGACGATCAAGTTAGACGGGGTATTTTGGCATAGTAACGGCCTAATGGGGTAAAAAAATGGCTTACCCGAGTCGTCTGAGAGAGGGGTTTATATAATGGCAGCTATGGGTAGGTGGGCGCGAGATTCACGCCGGCCGTTACGCTCCTGGCGTTATCCCTGCGTGACAGGTGAGATTCCCCATTAATGACGATATATGCTCGTTAATGGAGAAATGCGATGGCGTGGAACGCGGAATCATGGGCGGCAGATATTTTGCGTCTGGCGAGATTCACGGAGCCATGGTGGAGGCGCCTGTGATCGGTGCTGTGGGTCGATCGGTGAGACCGAGGAAGATAAGCTTGGCGGGAGGCCGAGGCATCTTGGATATGTGATAGCTCAGAGGCGAGCTAGGAGGGCTGAGAGAACTCAGCGCACGGGAGGCTCCGGGGTGAGCCAATGGTTGTTTGTAGGGTGATCGTAGGAGTGGTCTAGAAGGCCACTGAAATTCGGGAACATTCTCAGGTCGGAAGCCCGGGATATGCCTCCAACGTACCGATCTTGATCCTATCTTATAAGCTCTGGGACACGTTATCTGCCACGTGTCATGATCTGGGGAATTATCGGTATCGAGCATTATCAGTTACTGCATGGATGGGTGTGCGTTACATGAACACAGGAGGAGGAGAAAAAAAAGGAGGAAGAACAGAAAGAAAGAAAAGAAGTGAAGGATTGGGCTTATGGGCTGAGTTTAGTCACACTACCCGCGAAAACAATATGTATTAAACTACTGAAATCTTATAATATTATAACATGTAATATTTTAAAATGTTGATTAAATATAGGATACACATTGATACTAATACTGATATTACAAGGTAATACAATAAAAAAAATGACTCTAATAAATCAAAAACTAATGCTAAGAAAAACAACCACAGTACCATCAAACTCTTATACAAAAATACATAAATAATTTTAATGTAAGAAATCTATCATGTAAAAAATATAAACGGGTCTGGGCTATTGGGTTGTGTTTGGGTTTTTATTTGAAATAAAATAAAAAAAATAAAAGATTTAGAGATGAGGAAATAAATAGCTAAGTGATTAATTAATAAAAACGGCTCAAAGAAAATAATAGGAAAAATAGATGGAGGAATTAAATAAAATAATTATACTTAATAGAAAATGGAAAATATGGAAAATACCAAAAAATAAATATTGTATTTTATTAATACGAAGGTATAGGGATTTTGGGGTCGTTACACGAACTCGCAGAAATTTATTTCAGTTCGAGAATAGATTCCGGTTCTGAAGAATTTGAATAGGATTATTCTGTTGTCTCTACCCTTTACCTTCTCTCAGGTTCCAAGAACTCCTTATATTAAGAGAGAACACATATTATACTTATTGAATAGTCTTCTTCCAAACCTTAGGTAGATGCTAAAAGGTAGGGAAGGAAGAAAACCAATTAGCCAAAGTACAGTGTGCAGAAGGTAAGAAGTAGAGACATATAAAAGGATTGATGTGAGAGGAATAGAAATTGCAACTTGTGTCATGGATCTGGTATTGGAAGAGGCATTACTAAGAATATTTGGCCACCCTCTCGGAACATTCATATGTTTCAGTTTTCCCGTGCAGCAGTTATTGAAAACTGCTTTCTTAATTACATTCTGATTCTAGGGTATGTATGTACCGGTTTAGATTCTCATATCTGTATAGCGTTACAGATGATGAGTGAGAGTATAATATTGGAAATTGGATGATTAGATCCTCAATATCAAAGTTCATTATAATTGTTGATGTTCGAGAAAATCACCTGGGTTTGCCTATTGACGATTTGTTGGTTTTGAATATCCATTGTTATGCATCAATTTCAAACCGATTTATCTGTACGTTTATTTTATAAAATGAGATATAACTTTTTGAAATTATGTTCATAATATTTACCTTTAATAGTTGATAATTAGGTAAGGTGCATTCAATAACGGTGTAATTCTTCTTAACTAAAATACAGTTTTCAACTTACGACACACAGAGTTTGAGTTAGTAAACTCAGGGGACTTATACAAAATATTGTATGTTGTCTAGTGTCCAGTAGGACAAGGAGTTGGTACTCGTACTATATTCTATTTACTTATAATTTCTTTTGTTCTGGGCACGCATTTATGCAAGGTTCAAAAGTTAGAGAAATTTATAGGTATAAGAATAAAGTAGAGAACAACACGTTGGAAGTATCAGGCTTCTTCGAGGTAATCGAAAATATCGATATTTATGCTAAGTAATCCACTATAGTAATGTTAAGAGTATTGTTTCTCAGACAGGCTACTCATCCGTGGTGTGCTCCTTGATAAATAATGCCGTAAGGCTCTCTCCCATTAACTGGTTGTGCACTGGAAACAGCTGCATACTATTTGAATATGGTTCTATCTAAATTAGTGCCTTAGTTTCTATATGGATATATATGTTGGATATATATGTCCTAGAGGCCTTCATTGTATAGGATGCTAGGGATATGTATGTACAGGACAATCTTTCTCGATATGATAGTACACTATTTGGTTTGTCTTTATCTTAACATGTGATATATCTTACTTTGTACTTCATTTATTGTGTACATGTTGATAAAGCCCGTAGGATATTTGCCTAACTACCAGTGTTGTGATGGCAGTCATACTTGTGGGAGCTGGGTGGTCAATAGGCACATCCTTAAATGTTCCTGGTCGTAGGAGTATTGAGACTGGACATCGATACTCTAGAATAGACTAGTGTATACATATCTAGACCCTGATAAGAGGCGATGGATTGGTCTCCCAGCCATTGGTGATGCGCACCTAAGATTGTATATAGATGCTCACTAGGTGTGAGTTCACCGGACAGGACTCGCCGAGGACTGATTAAATGGTATTATACCTAGCGTCAGATAGCAGTTCTCTGGTGACATGTGTGCAGATAGTTTGTCGACCTGAAGTCGTCATTTGTTTCATGTGAGTATCCACTGTGCTTTGATTACTACCTTACCACGGCTCAAAGGAGTCGTGCAAATAGGTTTTGGTTGGGTACAGTCCCAAGCCACATGGAGCAGTGAGCGATTGTTGGGGATTCGTCTCTCCCGGTATAGAGAGTCGATATCGAACAGTGATCGGTTGGTCATTACCATAAGTCCTTGGCCAGGGCTGATTAAGAATTACTGGTGGACGGACTAGTAGATTCTTGGATGGTCTTGAGCCACACTGACATGACTTGTACGGTTATTAGGGGTCTGACGTTTTTCCACCCCTTAGACCTTACATGCGATACTCTCAGACGAACAGACCCGACTGCATGGATATTGTCACGGATAGGCTCAGTAGGGGTTTCAGACAAGTTCGCTCGTCGGCTTCCTTTTCGACATGTACCTGGGTTGCCGTCACGTACAGCTAGTGCCACTGACAGACTTGTGGTTAAACCCACCGCCAGCGTACCGTCAAGTCTTTAGAGTCCCACACAGAGGTTTTCCCTGGATCAGGCGAGACGCTGTAGAGGCCGTATGGTCTTACGGCAGGGTTTCGATCGCATACATGTATTGGCTACACGAATGATGTTCGGACAGATAATACTAGTAGGCTTTGGTTTAAGCCGGATCCTAGTATCATACTATTGGATTATACTTGTCTCTGTGTATCCGTATTTTTCGGAATACGGATACGAGTATGTATATACGGTGAGGGCATTCTTATAATTTTACAAGAATGGGCTTCTTGAAAGAGACACCTCATTATAGATTTATCCTTTTTTGATAAAGGATTAATGAGGTGGAAATTATGAGATATTTGAGGAATGGGTTGCAAGCATGGCTTTGTATATTGTTTATTCATTTGGGTTTCCTATTCAAGCATGGTTGCATTTCTTGTGAGTTTTTTATTCCATGCTTGAATTATTGGAAATTGACTTAGTCATTCTCACACCCATTTCTCAACATGATTCTCACATTATCATTCTCTCTCCTAGGTTTTCCTCTCCTCCTCCCTCAAGCTCATCCCATCACATGAGTTGTGAATCAATGAGCATTGAGACAAATTAATCCAATATATCTTCTCTACTTTTACTTAGTAGTCTTCCTTAGCAAGTTGGAACACTAAATTACCTCTTTTGAGGTTGGAGCTTGACCATAGGCTCTCGGGTGGATCTTTCTTCGGTACAAAGGAGACCGGCAACCGTGTTCATTTGAAGCTTTGGAGGAGCCAAAGAAAGGAGATCACAAAGAATCACTTGAAGACCAGAAGGACTTGACACGAGGGTATAACCCCTTAACCGAGTAGTTAACACCCTCTTGTTATTTATTTATTGCTAGTTAAGGTTTAATCAAGATCCTAAAGTGGATAAAGTCTATGTTGCAATGCCAAACATAATCTTTTGATGTGAGAAAAATCGTTTTTGATGTATTCCGCCTCCCCGCGAATACGTGGGGTGTGCTACATAGACTTACACCGGCATCAGAACCTAATTAAACCCTAGTTAACAGATTAAACGAAGTATAAAACTATGAAACTGAAATAACTCCGAAACTCCGAAACATGAATCCAAGTTTCTGTCGATTTTTGCAGAGCCTCAAAATTTTTTTAAGCAATTGCAGAGTGCTCCTTTATTTGTGAAATGAACACAAAACAAAAACAAGGCAATTCCACTTGAAACTGGCCGTCCACAACCCCAAAATTTCCGAGCTCACCGATTCAAAAGTGTGGGATTACGTCGAATTTTGTTCTGTGTTCTTGTCTCTTGGATTTAGTATTTCAGGTGTTATTTGATTTTGCCAATTTTGACTGCACTGTTAACTTTTTACTGGGGCAATCTCGGAGTGTCTCGAAGTCGTAGTTTTAGTGTCGTTTAAGTTTCAGTTATTATCTGTAATGATATATGTATTTCGATACGTCCGATAATCATTATACATCGATTAGTGGGGGTTGCACATATCTGTGATGTTGGTTTGTGTATATGAACTTTATTGGATCGTCGATAATGAATAGCCAGGGGATGTGAGATGAGTGTTTTTCTTTTCTTTCATTCAATGTAATTTGTAAAAGTGATGTAATATTATTTTGCGGGGCACATCCGGGTTGAGGTTGTAGCCACCGCTGTACTATTTTCTTTTACTGTTTTTGCTCCTAGGATAGACCCAAGGTGGGGTGCACAAACTACCGGGTTCTTTGAAGTGCCGTGGCCTACTCACTTTGTTGATGGAGGTTGCTTCACTTCGAGAATTTGGCGGGTAGTTTGCCGCACCCGTAGGGGTCTAGGGTGGGGTTTTGGCTATTCATCACGATCGTGGAATCCGTCTTTCGTTATGGGCCTAAACAAAGCGCGGAATTCCTAGTATATCCAATATGTTCATCTGTGATCTGGAATGCCTATTACTGCGTGAGACGAATGTATATATCTATATATGATATTTAGTAGGCTTTGCTTATGTTTTGCACCCGCGCTAGTCCAGCCCCCGCTCTGTCATTAGTTAAGTAACCTAACGTGTGATGACGGGGCCCCGTGGCGAAGGCGGATGGAATAGGTGTACGTTGTATTTTCGTTTCTTTCTGCAATGGTAGGATTAATTGATGGGACAACATTAATTCATTAATGCAAAGAAAACAATCCTAAGCTAAATCGTTGGAACAATTTCAAAACCACTCGGTTTTCTTCAAAAAGCAAGTTTTAAATGCGGAGCCTAAACCACTCTTTTTAAAAAGCTATCATGGTTCCTTCAGTTATATCAAGTTCATTACGTTAACGGTTTCGCCAAAAACCAGCCGTAGCCCTCCGTCGTTTCAAATAAACAACACATCATATTCATGCTATATTTGTTGGCCTACGTCAAGGCATAGTAAATGGTAGCAATGTGTTGCTTATTTGTTGCATAGATAGATACATTAGTTTAGGACAGTCGTACAGCCTTGTTGGCCTTCGTCAAGGGCGAGTACGGATGGGTCTAAATTAATTAGGACAACGACGGGTAGAACTTGACTTGCATCTTATGATTTGTTGGCCTTCGTCAAGGTCATAAGAGCTTGGGGTAAAAATCACATCGGGAGTTTCAAACATAAATGAAACTTGTAGATTTAGCATACCTTATGGAGTGTGGTGACTAGAGTGGCTTTCATCTAGGTCATCATACAATGATAGTTGGATCCCGATCCCACTGATAAGTAGGATTACTCTCGGGAAAATTTCTCACTTAACAATCAATGCTATAAACCAAGTAGGTGTCTAGAACGGTGTTAGTGGGGCTACACTTCCAGGAAAAAGAGGTTATATAATTAAGGAATTTCGCGAAAGCGTTGGAAAACCTCCCTCGAAGTACCGACACTAGCCTGGCTGAACGGTTAAGCAAGTATTATGATGTGCGATTAATCCTGACTAATTCTTCTTTTAAGGGTTTGAAGAAGAATTTGAGGAAACAGTGGGAGCCATCATGTTTAGATAAACTAATAACCAATTTAAACTTGCAAGAGCATATGCTGAGTGTATCTTTTCTCTCTCTCTCTCTCTGGCAGCTATCATGACGGGACTAAAACTATTACTTGAAAAAAATACACTGACTGGGCCAAACTATTGAAGGGTTATGCTAGTGCCCCGACCAGCTTCCGTGGCCAAATGCGGAACAAAATTTTTACTACGATTAGAAACTTGGCGCTAGAATAACAAAAAATCCGGATCTTAACCATAACACTAATTAGCATGTAAGGGTTCTATCTACTATGATAGAAAGTTATACCTAAAGTTCTATGTCCTTCTTGTCTTCCCGCTGTCCTCCTTCGCCTCGCGAGCTCCTTGGGGTGGAAATGGATATCACCTCCTCGTCGACTTCTCGAAGTAGTAGAAGATCCACCCGAGAGTTCCAACCTTGAGCTAAACCTCTAAGTTGAGGTAACTAGATCACTTGGTGTGCTAAACAAAGTAACCTAGAATGAGTAGAGTGTGACTTAGAGTAGCTAAGTCTCATTAACCCTTGATTATCAACACATGATACACTAGGGTTTGAGAGGAAGAAGGAGAGAGCAAGCTTGAAGAAAGAGAAAGTATTTTTGTGATAATAATAATTAAAAAATAGAATGGCTAACTTTTATATGACCACAAGCATGGCATGGAAAATATCTCATCAAAATATCTAGGTCAAAAAGATCTCATCAAAATATCTAAGGTCAAAATGTCAATCCAAGTCAAATGGTCAACTCAAGTAGCCATGCTATAAAATTATCATTTATTAAAAATAACGAAGTCTTTTCTCCACCTCATATTTGTTTTGACCAAGTCAATGGTCAAAACCCTAATGAGGCGTCTCCTTCTATATCCCCTCTCATCTGTATATACATACCCGCATCCGTGTTCCGAAAAACATGAATAATATGAGACGAAACTAATCCAATAATCAAATACTAGGATCCGACATAAACCAAAGTCCACTAGTATTATCCGCTTGAACATCACACGCGCACAAGTACATGTATGTGATCGAACCCTGTCATAAAACCATATGACCTCTACATCGTTTCGCCCGAAGCTGGAAGACCCT
Organism: Agapanthus africanus; assembly: GCA_030015575.1. Classification (NCBI taxonomy): domain Eukaryota; kingdom Viridiplantae; phylum Streptophyta; class Magnoliopsida; order Asparagales; family Amaryllidaceae; genus Agapanthus; species Agapanthus africanus. The sequence goes on along the minus strand of JASDDO010000010.1, from coordinate 449,773,360 downwards.
CTGTGTGGGACTCTAAAGACTCGACAGTACTCTGGCAGTGGGTTTAACCACAAGCACGTCAGCGGGACTAGCTGTACGTAACGGCTACCCAGGTTTCTGTCGATAAAAAGGTCGACAAGGAAACTCATCCGTACCCCTACTGAACCTGTCTGTGGCAATCTCCGTACAGTCCAGTCTGTTCGTCTAAGAGTATCGCATATCAGGCCTAGGGGGATGGTAAACGTCAGACCCCTAATAGCGGTATAAGTTGTGTCGGAGTGTAGCTCAGAACACCCTGAGAAACTACTGGAATACCTACCAGTAAATCTCACTTGCTCTGGCCAGAGACTTTGTGTAACGGCTCTCTAAACACAGCGCGATATCAACCCCGAATACCGGAAGAGATGAATCCTATCTAACCGCCACTGACTCCAAGTGCTTCGGGACTGCACCCAACTACTACCTGTTTGCATGACTCGATAGAGCCGTGGTAGGGTAGCAATCTAAGAACAGTGGGAACACACTTGAGGTGAAGTAGCAGTATCAAGTAAACGGACTAAACTGTACTCATGTCACCTGGGAACTGCTACCTGACGATAGGTATAGTACCAATCAGCAGTACCCTACGAGTCCATCTAGTGTAACTCATAACCCAATGAGCACCTGCATACTATCTCCAGTACGACGTACTGATGTCTGTGTGACAGACCATCTCCCATGCTAGGATAAGAAGCGTATACACTAGTCTACTCTGGAGTATCGATGCCATGTCTCGATAATCCTATGACTAGGGACCTGTATAAGGTAGTGCTTTTAGACTACCCAGCCTCCACTAGTGTGACTGCCATCACAATGCTGGTAGTCAAGAAAAGATCCTAAGGGCTCTATCAATATGTATTAGCGATATGTTAAAAGAAACATATACACATATTAAGATAGATACAAACTAAGTAGCATACTACTATATCGAGCAAGACTGTCATAAATCCATGTATATATCCCAAGCTTCCAAAATGTAATATACAAACTAGTACTATACAATAATGGCCTCTAAGGCATACATATCCAACAATCTCCCACTTGCACTAAAGGCCAGTAATTGGTGTACCGCATACCCAATGTCTGTACTAAGGCCAGCTGCTGGCGTACCGCATACCTAATAGCTCAAAAAGTCGCTCGAACTGTGCTTGAGGGAAGGCCTTTGTAAATGGATCTGCCGTGCTTTCTTTAGTGTCCACTTTCTGTACCTCGATCTCCTGGCGATCAATGATCTCCCTGATCAGGTGATACTGCCTTAAGATGTGTCTAGATTTTTGATGGGACCGTGGTTCCTTTGCTAAAGCAATAGCCCCATTGTTATCGCAATACAAAGGTATTGGATCAACAATGGATGGAACCACCTGAAGTTCAGTAATGAACTTCTTCATCCAGACCGCTTCTTTTGTGGCATCACTGGCAGCAATGTATTCAGCCTCCATCGTCGGGTCTGCGACGGTGTTCTGTTTGGAACTCCTCCAACACACCGTCCCTTCGTTGAGGGTAAACACAAAACCCGAGACAGACTTGCTGTCGTCCTTATCACTCTTAAAGCTTGAATCGGTAAAGGACTCGACCCTGAGGTCTCCATTACAGTAAACCAGGAACATCTCTTTAGTCCTTCTCAGGTACTTAAGAATGTTCTTCACTGCTGTCCAGTGGTTCTCACCTGGGTTTGACTGATACCGGCTCACCACGCTTAGCGCATAAGCTACATCTGGTCTTGTACATAGCATCACATACATTATAGATCCTACCGCCGAAGCGTAGGGTATAGTGCTCATGCGAACCCTCTCCTCGTCAGCCTTGGGAGACATCTTCTTGGAGAGGGTGATTCCGTGCAAGGCGGGTATATTACCGTGCTTGGAATCTTCTATACTAAATCTCTTTAGTACGGTCTCTATGTACCTAGACTGCGAAAGTCCCAGTAATCTCTTAGATCTATCTCTGTAGATCTTGATCCCCAGAATGCAAGAGGCATCACCCAGGTCCTTTATGGAGAACCGTTGTAACAAGAATAGCTTGACCGATTGTAGCATAGGAATGTCGTTTCCTACCAAAAGAATGTCGTCCATGTACAAGACTAGGAATACGACAGTTCGTCCTACAATCTTCTTATAAATATAAGGCTCATTCTCGTTCTTGATGAAGTCAAATTCCTTGACTGTTTCATCAAAACAGATGTTCCAGCTCCGCGATGCCTGCTTTAATCTATAAATGGATTTAAGCAATTTGCACACCTTCCCGCTGCTCCCACTGTCTACAAAGCCTTCTGGCTGATCCATATAAACGCACTCTTCCGAAAAGCCGTTTTTACGTCCATCTGCCAGATCTCATAGTCATGGAAGGCAGCAATAGCAAATAGGATCCGAATGGATTTGAGCATAGCCACTGGAGAAAAGGTTTCGTCATAGTCCACAGCTGGTCTTTGACAAAAACCTTTTGCAACGAGTCTAGCCTTATAAGTTTCCACCTGCCCATCTACACCAAGTTTCCTTTTGTAGATCCATTTGCATCTAACCGGTTTAACCCAGGTGGAGCAATATCCAAGGTCCACACTTTATTGGTATACATGGACTCCATTTCGGATCGCATAGCATCCAGCCACTTATCAGAGTCCTTACTGATAATGGCCTGCCTGAAACTGGTAGGGTCATCTTCTTCCAAGATGCAATCCTCTCGATCCCTGTCTATGAGAAAACCGTAGTATCTCTCGGGCGGATGAGAAATCCTACCAGATCTGCGGAGTGGCTGAGGTTCGTCTGGGACTATTGAATTTTTTGGTTCTATTAAATCCTTAGTTTGAGTTTGTGGTTCTGATATTTCATCCAGTTCTACCGTGCTCCCACTTATTTCTTTTGCAAGAAATTTCCATTTCAAAAAGGTGGCGCGACGAGCAACGAACACCTTCTGTTTTTCAGTGTGGTAGAACAGATATCCTAAAGAATTTCTAGGATATCCTACAAACTTGCACAAAACTGATCGTGCATGAAGCTTGTCCGGATTTTGTACCTTTATATAGGCCGGACAACCCCATTTCAAAATATGGTCTTTTACCATTCCATATTTCATATGGAGTCTTAGGCACAGATTTAGACGGAACCCGATTCAACAAGTACGCTACTGTTTCAAGCGCAAGTCCCCAGAATGAAAAAGGTAACTCGGCATTACTCATCGTGGAGCGAACCATGTCCAGTAGTGTACGGTTCCTCCGCTCCGATACACCGTTGTGCTGTGGTGTATACGGAGGAGTAAGCTGAGAGAGAATGCCATTCTCTTTTAAAAAGTCCCTGAATTCAGTGCACAAGTACTCCCCTCCTCTATCAGATCGGAGGATCTTGATACTTTTGCCAGTCTGGTTCTCTACTTCATTTCTGAATTCTTTGAATTTCTCAAAATCTCCAGATTTGTGTTTCATTAGATATACATATCCGAACCTAGAGAAATCGTCAGTGAATGTGATGAAGTAGGAGAACCCACCCCGTGCATGTATAGACATTAGACCACATACATCGCTGTGTATGAGTCCCAAGAGCTCTCCTGCTCTTTCTCCGTGTCCGGTGGACGGGGATTTGGTCATCTTTCCTTTGAGACAAGACTGACAAGTTTCATAAGATGAAAATTCGAACGTATTCAAAAGTCCATCTTTATGTAACTTACTTAGTCTTTTCTCTCTGATATGACCAAGTCTAAAATGCCACAAGTAGGATTCGTTTGTATCTGAACTCTTCCTCTTGCGTGTGTTTTGTACATTGAGAACTGTATTCTGATTTAGAACATAAATACCATTACACGGTGTACCTTATGCAAACAGTACCTTATCAAGGTAAATGTTCATGATATTTCTATCAAGAACAAAGTTATATCCATCTTTATCCAGTAAAGAAACTAATATTATGTTGCAAACCATGGAAGGTACATAGTAGAAAATTTTCAAAATCATAGTATTGCCATTTGGAAACACTAGGTGATTTTCACCGACGGCTGCAGTATCAACTTGTGCTCCGTTCCCTACTCTGAGGGACATATCACCAGGTCCAACTATCCTACTTTTTCTCAGTCCTTGCAATAAATTACAGATATGAGATCCTGATCCGGTATCTAGTACCCAGGAGGTAGGACTGACCGAAAAGCAGTTTTCAATTACAAGAACACCTGAAGCAGATGTATTAGTATGCTTCTTCTTCATTGGGGTCTCCTTGGAATCCAGACTATTTTCTTTCCTCTGCTCATACTTAGAATCGCCATCATAAGTTAGAGCCAAACCGACGTTCCCCATCCCCGAATAAGAATTCAGATCGGTCAAGTGATACATTTTATTATCTTGATTGGGGCGTGAAATGGTTGCTATCTGGAGAGAGAAAAAAGAAACACTCAGCATGCGCTCTTACAAGATTAGATTGGTTATTAATTTATCTAACAAGGATGTTGCCCACTATTTCCTCGAATTATTCTTCAAACCTTAAAAGAACTAGTCAGGATTAATCGCACGTTACAATACTTGCTTAACCTTTCAGCCAGGCTAGTGTTGGTACTTTGAGGGAGGTTTTCCAACGCTTTCGCGAAGTTCCTTAATTATGTAACCTCTTTTCCCTGGAGGCGTAGCCCCGCTAACACCGTTCTAGACACCTACTTGGTTTATAGCATTGATTGTTAAGTGAAATAATCTCCCGAGAGTAATCCAACTCATCAGTGGGATCGAGATCCATCTGTCATTGTATGATGATGTTCATATCATAAAACTGCATTTTAATACCCTCATTCGTTGTCTATTTTTGTTTATATCGGTACTATTAACCAGTGTCTGATCAGAATTACAGATTATAGGTATTCGTGATAAAAGACTGGAAACACACTCAAAATCACGGATATAATATTTGGGAGCTGACACTGCAGACGGAACAGAAAAACGACCAATATCCGAAGAGCTCTTTTGCAAATAAATCATGTGTATACATTTATGGTCCAACACAGTACAAGTGTACACAACTCTTTGGCATGGACCATGGTGGGGCTACCATGGCATGATGGCTAGAGCAAGTGGGCACATATGGTGTGATGTGCATTGATGGTGCAATAAATGCTTAAAGTGTTGATGTGAAATGTTGCACTAAGTTTCCCTCCAAATCTCTGCATACAAACCAGATTATTTTAGACCAAACAAACAACAACAGAGTGATATGGGGGAACACATATACCTACCATGCAAACCCAAGCCCCTATGCTCAGAAAGTGGTCGGCCAAACCCGTCCTAAAACCGGTGTGCTCGGCCCCCTTTCTCCAAATGCCCCCAGTTTTCTGTGGGCCCTTCCTTGCTGCCATGTAGGCTTATTTTTATTGTTTGTTTCTTCCTTTTTTGGGCCTATAAATAACAGATCAGTGGCAAGGGGAGGGCTCTCTCTCATATGCACATATTCATAGTTTTGTTTTGCTTTCTTTTATTTAGTCTTGAGGGTGAGTGAACTTCAATTGGTTTCTTCTTCTTCTTCTTCCCTTTTGAAGCTCTCTTTGGAGAGCTTCATTAAGAAGGTTGAATAAGATACCAAAATCTTGTATCTCATTTCTTCAAGTGTTAATATATACTGTTGTTTCTTTTGTTCTTGCTTCTTTTCTTTACTTGCTTTATTATCATGCTTAACTAATTATTTGGTTGTGGTAATGGTGAGGAAGTGAGATGAAAGGCTTTGTCTCCTCCACCTCTTATTTTCATATGCTTAATTTATGATTCTAACTTAAATATTGCTTATGTATTGATGTGATATGGTATTTTGAAATATGGTTACTTTGTAACCTTCTCATATACCATATTCATTCCCTTTCCCCATTTCGATGTTTAAGTTAAAATCAATTTAGTGTTAAGTTTGCTAAGTTTGGATATGGTATGTTGTGATAAAGTGCTTGACAAACTCTTTGTTTCATATACTATATACCATTACAAACTCTTAGCAAACTTAACACTAAAACCATTTGCTCCCACTAACGACTTTGTGTTTTTGTTGTTGCGGTATGCTTGCTAACCCTTGTATTTAGTGTTGATACCCCAAGCTCGGACATATAAACGGTAAGTGATCAAAACGGACTCATTTCATGCTTTGCGGAGAATATCGGACTTGACGACTTGTGCCTCACAACCGCTTTGACAAGTCGTGCTTCATGCCGGGATCGATGTAAGGAACGGACAACTCATGATCAAGGGAGTGTAGAGGGAATCATCACGATTTAATCTTCCAAGACAAAACCGCAACCATTCTTTCTTACTTGTTTTCCTTCTTTATTTGTTTTCCGTATTTTCGTATTCTTTTTATATTTTTGTGACAAAACCAACCATTCATTATTTTGTTGAACTTTAAATCACGATACCTAATACACAACTCTCTGCGGATCGACCCGTGCTTGCCGGCTCTCTACAACGCGCCGTGCACTTGAGGTTATAAATTTTAAAACGAGAACGATCTCACGTGCGCATTCCATTTCCTTCATTTCATATCTGTTTCCCTAACATACGCGTTTGCACGCGCGGGTGAATTCCCAACAAGTTTTTGGCGTCGTTGCCGGGGATTTGTAGTCATTAGGTATTGTTATTTTTGGTTCCTACTAACTCATTAACTTTTAACTCATTTTTTTTTCAAAACTAACCAAAACACAAAACTAACAATTTGTTCTCTGTTCTGAAAACCTGAAACCACCCCGAAATTCAACTTAAAAATCAAGTTATACCATTGGAATACTAATATAGCCTAGAGATCCCACCAAAATTTCTTTCACTTAACTCTTATAAAAAACCGGTGACATCAGGGGTTTTTCCGAGCTCGCCGGCCTTCTTGTGGGGGTTTTGGTTTTTTCTTTTTTGGTGATCTCCAGTTCTGTATTGGTATTCTGTTGGTCTTGTTTGATTTTTATAATTTTGAGTGTGCAGGTATTGGGGCATGTATATCGCTTTATGACACTAATATCGTATTTTCCGATATTTCAGGTTTTTCGCAGAATTACGACCAGCGATCGTGCGGAGCGAGATTCAAATTCTATTTCAAGACGTTACTGGAGAATAGTGCCAAAGATCTGGGTAGTTTGACCCGCGCAAGCAAACATTCAAAGACTCGGATCACTTTCAAAGGGGTTTTCTTAAACCAATACACTTCGGTACGTATTTTCTAACGCCTTCGCTCAAATCCGATGCATTCCACTATTCTATTTTCTGCAGGATTCTTTGCACAAATTTGCCGCCAATTAAACAGAGAACTAACCTGTAATTTTTGCAGCGCTAATACTTAAATGAAAAAGAATTGATTTATTTGCTTGATTTCGTAAATTCTTTTAGTAATTGCGCATTGCAACTTAATACGGATTTTAAGGGCAAAAAGACCAAATAAGATACGGTAAAGCATTTCATCACCTTTTTCTGTAGCCCATGTTCCCCTTCGAAAGATGCGACGAAGACGCGGCGAACTTCTTGCCTAAAATTCGGGGCAGATACTAATTGGTGCTATCCGTCCACCTCTCCGAAGATGCCAAGTTGATTTATGGCACCATGCATCGAAGGTTTAAACGGATGCGGTCGATGTAGCAGACTTCGTCAGATTCTCCCTCGTTTGAGGGGTTTTTGATTGTGGGGACGCTCTTCTCTGCAGGTACAAGCCCCTGCAGTTAATTACGCTACCGCATCGCGGTAACAACTTTCTCCTTCTCCATATGGTCATTTTGTGTCGTGGGTGTTTGTTTTGTGTTTGGTTGCCCATGGATTGTATACGGAGACTAATTTATGTTGTCGCCCGTAGGGCGTGGATTAGTCCAAATCCGTATCTTCTTAGATTTGGGTTTGGGTTTTGGGTTTAAGGATACGTTAGTCTCATTTGAGACTAAGATCAACTTAAACATTTGTTAAGGATACATTAATCTAATTTTTAGACTAAGATAAACTTAACAGGATCATTTAGATCCAACAAGAGAGCATTTGGGCTACCTCTGTTGTTTAGTTTAGGGACATTGCGGTCAATTAGTTCAAGGACATTACGGTCCATTGTTAGTTTAAGGATATCTCGGTCCACAGCTAGTTTAAAGACATCGCGGTCGAGGTTAAGGACATCATGGTCCGTGAGTTTAAGGACCCCACAGTCCAATGTTAGTTTAAAGACATCACGGTCCGTGAGTTTAAGGACCCCACAGTCCAATGTTAGTTTAAAGACATCACGGTCGAGGTTAAGGACATCATAGTCCATGGGCTTAGGGACCCCATAGTCCGATGTTAGTTTAAAGACATCACGGTCGAGGTTAAGGACATCATAGTCCATGAGTTTAAAGACCCCCAGTCCGATGTTAGTTTAAAGACATCACGGTCGAGGTTAAGGACATCATAGTCCATGGGCTTAGGGACCCCACAGTCCGATGTTAGTTTAAAGATATCACGGTTGAGGTTAAGGACATCATAGTTCATGAGTTTAAGGACCTCACAGTCCAATGTTAGTTTAAAGACATCACGGTCGAGGTTAAGGACATCATAGTCCATGAGTTTAAGGACTCCACAGTCCAATGTTTAGAGACGTCATAGTCTATGAAATGTGTGGTTGTCGAGACCCGTCGCCTCTTTGAAGACGTTGAGGAATTACAATGACAAATATCAAAGGAGTGAAGAGATGTACCCTTGAACCAAGGTGAGTTAGTTGAAAGAGCAGATACGCTCAGTTCAAGATAAGTTGAGGACTTATGACCAGAATCGGGCTAAGTCCAATTAAAAATGTTTAACATTTTTATTCTTGCTCTGGTTATTAAGCCTTTATTTGGGTCCGGCCCTTTTAATAATGCTAAGTATCGAGTTCTGACATATTTTGTCTTCATCAGAACAAAGTGTGTTTTGACAGCGCACTACGTGGCGCGTCAGGCGCTTTGCGCCAGCTAAAGAGCGCATTGCGCTTCTCTTGGGTAGCACACACGAAGAGGACACATGTCGCGCTTAGAGCTAAGCGCTAGTTTATTAGCGCATTGCGCTTTTAATTTATAAGCGTGTTGCGCTATTCTGTTGGCGCGCCAGTGAGTGACACGTGGCGCGCTTGGCGCTGAGCGCCAGTCCATGAGCGCAGTGCGCTGCTTCAGAAGCGCAAAGCGCAGATTGTGTTTTTGGTTGACACGTGGCATGTTTTGGCGCTGAGCGCCGGTCCAAGAAGCGCAAAAGCGCAATTCATGAGTGCAAAGCACTTTCTAATAGCGCAAAGCGCATTTGATCAGATTTAAGATCAAAGAACAAATTTATGTTCTTCTTAAAGGAGGCCTTGCCTCTAGATCGAAGAATAAAAGTTCTTGTTTTTATAAAAGGGCTCTGCCTTTATAGATCAAAGATGAAGTAAAATACTTATTTTATTATTTTTTTATGATTAGATCTTTTGATCTTTTTCTTTTTATTAAAGACCTTGGTCTTTTTTTTTAGATCTATGATCTTTTTAGAAGATGGTTCTTCTTTTTACGAGATGGTTTCATCTCTGTTGTTCAAGAACTAGTTTTTTACCTTGAAAATGAAGAAATGATCTTCTTTTTCTAAAAGCTTGCATTTCTTTCCCTTTTTGTTTTCTCAAAGTTTTCAGAGGGTTTTTCTCTATCTCTTTGTATATCAGACTTGTAGTCTAGGAGCCTTTATATAGGACCAAATGATTTGTTGAATCGGTTTTAAGAGATCTTTCTCTGATTGATTTGGGAATATTTCCCACCATTGGATCTTTGATCCTAAGGCTTCTGTTTTACAGAAGATAATCTTCTTGTTTTAATAAGATTGGAAAGATCTTTGCATAACAGAATTTAGTTCTGATTAATTAATAATTTATTATTAGTAGATCTTTTGATCTAACAGTGGGGGATTTTTAATTCCAGCGCTGGCGCACCTTGCGCGAGCGCACCTACGTTCGACACGTGGCACGCAGCGCAGAGCACAGCGCATCCGTGTTTGACACGTGGCGCGCAGCGCAGAGTGCTGGATCTGAAGCGTTGCTTCAACTTTTAGTTTTGAAATTTTAAAACAGAACTTTGCTCTGATTGGGGGTGCGCTGCCTAGGGCGCAGCGCACCTGGCGATAGCACGTCTGCGTTTGACACGTGGCGCACAGTACGCAGCGCGCAGAATCTGAAGCGTTGCTTCAATTTAAATTTTGAATTTTGAAACAGAGCCTTGCTCTGATTGGGGGAAACAAATGCCCCCCACCGTTGCACTCACGTGGCGCATACATGAGTGCAGCGGTGGCAGCATCTGAGCCCTTGGATCAACTCAGAAATTGAAGAGACGGTTCAGTGCCTATAAATAGGACCTTTGGTCCCTTAGATGATTATCATCTTCTTCTTGAGAATTTTCACTCAGAGCCTTGCTCTTTTGTTTAAGAACTTCCCAAGAGTAAATACTCTTTCCAAACTTAGGTAAAAATTTAAAAAAAAAACTTTAATTTTTTAATAAATTAGTGTTTTACAGAGCCTTGCTCTCTATAGATCTTTGATCTAAAGAAAACCCATTTAGGGTTTCATTAACAGAGCTTTGCTCTCATGAACCCATAGATCTAAACAGATCTTTTCTTGGGGTTTCTTATCCCCTGAACAGAGCCTTGCCCTTCTGAATTATGTGTAGATTTCTTAAATTTTGATGAAGAACTCTTAAGAGTTTTCTCATGGATCTTGAAGATCCCAGAATTTTTTATTCATAAAAATTAATTGATTTTAATTTTCTTTTCTGATGGGTTTTTCCATCATCATTACAGAACCAGTCTCTTGATCTTCTCGGGGAATTTCTTTAAATTCCCTTCATAATTGACTTTGACAGGTGTCACTCCTGTCTGTAGAGCGTTGCTCTCGAAGAGTTTAACTTCTTAACCTAAGGGGTCGCTTGTTAAGTGAGATTCCCATTTTAGGATTCCTCACAAATTCGAGTTTATTAGGTGTCATAATTAGAATTCGTCTTCTCCGTGGGGATATCAAGAGCTGTTTAAATCCCTGTGCCTGTTTTTAATAAGAATTCGCTTAATCAGTCTGTCCGCTAATTCTTGTTGATTTTCTTTTTCAGGAGTAATGGACGCTCATATGTATGACCTCGACGAGATTATCTCTTACGGAGACATCCGCTCACTCGGCCGTTCTCAAAATCGAGAATTCACAAACACCGAGTGTGCCGAAATCATGAGTCGCTTTGACGTATACAATGGTCGGCTGCTTCCTCGACGTTCCTCTCTCCTGAAGCTTATTGTGGGAGCGATCTGGGAAGCGTTTCCTTTATTCTGTATCGGCGTGCCGCTTAGGGCATTGGATACCGCCGAGGATAAGGTGCACTCGGTGTATCTGATGAGCCTCATCTCAAAGAAAAGGCGAGGCAATCTTGTCGATCTCCTGCATCAGGCTTTTCAACAGTCGGCCATACTTGCTGCCTATCGGAGGGTAGAGGACATCCATGGGGATCCCGACGCTTGTGATCGCAAAAGAAAGCATACTAGGATGGTTCGAAAGCCCTGGAAGATTCTGGACAAGGTCACTTTTGAGTTCCTCAATCCCTGCCCTGGATCTGAGGTTTTGCCATTGTAATTATTTTGATAATGTTTTTGTTTACCGCTTTCCTAATTGTAAGAGCTTTTTTGAAGTTTGAATGGCAAGTTTCTTGTTTCAGCTTGTTTTATTTTACGTACTAAATCTTTTGCACATGCATGAACGGGTATGCCTCGAACGCTTAATTAAATGCGAATCAAATTTTCTCCTTGTCGCTTTCTTCTTTCTTTTGTTATCAGCGTGTCACTTTAGCAAACATAGCCGGCAGACGATAGAGTGAGCATCTTGTCTTAGATTCTTCGAGGGGTAGTGATGGCTTAGAAAACAAGGTTAGGATCTGCCACCTAAGACTTTTCAACTTTATGAGCCGTGAGGGTCTCATAAAGAATTTTCTCCCTACCGGTCGAGAGGATCCCGTAGGTGTAATTTCTTCTTAAGAATTGTGAGGATTCCTAGGTGTGTTTTCTCTTGAAAGTCGTAAGGATCTCACAAGAGAATTTACTCCCTTACGAGTCGTGAGGACCCGCAAGTGATGGGTGAAGTTGTCCTTATCCGCATTTCACGGAGTCAGGAGTTGCTTTGGATGCTTCCCACGGGTTCACTGCCGTGTTCTGCGAGGACCAGGATCCGCTCTGGACATTTCCCACGGGGTCAGGATTGACATAAGCCGTGTTCCACGTAGCCAGGAATTTTGCTATGGATGCTTCCCACAGGTTCACTGCCGTGTTCGGCGAGGACCAGGCACCGCTCTGGATGCTTCACACGGGATCATTGCCGTGCTCTGCGAGGACCAGGATCCGCTCTGGATGCTTCACACGGGGTCATTACCGTGCTCTGCGAGGACCAGGATCCGCTCTAAACGTTGCCCACGGGGTCAGGATTGACATAAGCTGCGTTCCACGTAGCCAGGAATTTTGCTCTGGATGCTTCCCACGGGTTCAATTCCGTGTTCGGAGAGGACCAGGCTCCGCTCTGGATGCTTCACACGGGGTCATTGCCGTGCTCTGCAAGGACCAGGATCCATTCTGCACGTTTCCCAGGATTGACATAAGCCGCATTCCACGAAGCCAGGAATTTTGCTCTGGATGCTTCCCACGGGTTCACTGCCGTGTTCGGCGAGGACCAGGCTCCGCTCTGGATGCTTCACATGGGGTCATTGCCATGCTCTGTGAGGACCAGGATCCGCTCTGGACGTTTCCCACAGGGTCAGGATTGACATAAGCCGCGTTCCACGTAGCCAGGAATTTTTCTCTGGATGCTTCCTACGGGTTCACTGCCGTGTTCGGCGAGAACCAGGCTCCGCTCTGGATGCTTCACACGGGGTCATTGCCGTGCTCTGCGAGGACCAGGATCTGCTCTGGATGATTCCCACGGGGTCAGGATTGACATAAGCCGCGTTCCACGTAGCCAGGAATTTTGCTCTGGATGCTTCCCACGGGTTCATTGTCGTGTTCGGCGAGGACCAGGCTCCGCTCTGGATGCTTCACACGGGGTCATTGCCATGCTCTACGAGGACCAGGATCCGCTCTGGATACTTCACACAGGGTCATTGCCGTGCTCTGCGTGGACCAGGATCCGCTCTGGACATTTCCCACGGGGTCAGGATTGACATAAGCCGCGTTCCACGTAGCCAGGAATTTTGCTCTGGATGCTTCTCACGGGTTCACTGCTGTGTTCGGCGAGGACCAGGCTCCGCTCTGAACGTTTCCCACAGGGTCAGGATTGACATAAGCCGCGTTCCACGTAGCCAGGAATTTTGCTCTGGATGCTTCCTACGGGTTCACTGCCGTTTTCGGCGAGGACCAGGCTCTACTCTGGATGCTTCACACGGGGTCATTGCCGTGCTCTGCGAGGACCAGGATCCGCAATGGACGTTTCCCACGGGGTCAGGATTGACATGAGCCACGTTCCACGTAACCAGGAATTTTGCTTTGGATGTTTCCCACGGGTTCACTGCCGTGTTCGGCGAGGACTAGGCTCCACTTTGGATGCTTCATACGGGGTCATTGCCATGCTCTGCGAGGACCAGGATCCGCTCTGGACGTTTCCGACGGGGTCAGGATTGACATGAGCCGCGTTCCACGTAACCAGGAATTTTGCTCTGGATTCTTCCCACGGGTTCACTGTCGTGTTCGGCGAGGACCAGGCTCCGCTCTGGATGCTTCACACGGGGTCATTGCTGTGCTCTGCGAGGACTAGGATCCGTTCTGGACGTTTTCCATGGGGTCAGGATTGACATAAGCCGCATTCCACGTAGCCAGGAATTTTGCTCTGGATGCTTCCCACAGGTTCACTGCCGTGTTCGACGAGGACCAGGCTCTGCTCTGGATGCTTCACACGGGGTCATTATCGTGCTCTGCGAGGACTAGGATCCACTCTGGACGTTTCCCATGGGGTCAGGATTGACATAAACCGCGTTCCACGTAGCCAGGGATTTTTGACTTCATCCGCATTTCACGGAGTCAGGGTTTGACTCTCGGTCATCTGTGTACCGCCGAGTCATAGAACTGGGAGTTGCTGCTGTTATGCTTTATTGTGTCTGTTGTAATGAGATGAATGTCGAGATGATCTCCAGGCTATCTGTGAACCGTTGAGATTTGGCTTCTTTTTCTGATGAAACCTGGGGAGGAAAGGTGTGATTTCTTCTTTGTTTGCGCCCATGGATTGTATACAGGGATTGATGTGATATCACTTGTAGGGCATAAATTTCATTTTTTTATTTCTTTCCGCGATGCTCTATCATTTCAGCTTTTATATCGCGATGGTCGCGATTGCCCAATCATTTCGGCTATTTGTTTTCATTTTTACTCGCTGCTTTTTATTGCGAGTTGCCCAATCATTTTGCTATTTCGCATGCATATGTTTTTACTTGCTGATTTTGTTTGCAAGTTGCCCCATCATTTCGGTTATTTCGTATGCATGTATGGCTTGCTGGCTTTTTGCTTGCAAGCTTGGAATTAGACACCGATTTCGGCATCAGCACTGCTACAACTGGGATATTGCCAGGAGCGAATCATCATTTGCCTTCGTCGGTGTCGAACAAAGGTGGCTTAGTAGATAGGGTTAGGATTCTGTCGACTAAGGCTTTTGACTTTATGAGCCGTGTGGGTCTCGTAAAGGTATTTCTCCCTATAAGTCGTGAGGATCTCGTAGGTGTAATTTCTCCTTGGGGATCGTGAGGATTCCTAAGTGCATAGTCTCTTATAAGTCGTAAGGATCTTACAAGAGGGTTTTCTCCTTATAAGTCGAGAGGACTTACAAGGGCTGTTCATCATATAGATATATCCCTAGTCACGGATGGGACTTCGTTAGGGAAATGTTTATTCGCGCCCGTGGATTGTATACAAGGGTCAGAGCCACTTGTATGGCAGTATTGGAGGTTGTGGGGCTGCTTAAGAACAGGTTCAGATCCTGTAGATTAAGACTTTTGAATCTTATGAGCCGTGAGGGTCTCATGAGAGGGTTCTCCTTACGAGTCGTGAGGATCTCGCAAGTGCAATTTCTCCTTAGGAATTGTGGGGATCCCTAAGTGTGTTGCTTCCTTGTGAGTCGTAAGGATCTCACGCAGGTGGTTTCTCCTTACAGGGTCGAGAGGACCTTGCAAGTGTCTTTTAATGAGATTGCGCTCTTTCGGGTTTTCACAAAACTCGCCGGTAGCCCTGCTGTTTTTACACACGGAGACCTTTCGGGTTTTCATCCGTGCCCATTTTGCTTATGGACATACCGTTTTCTTTTTCTTTTCTCTTTTTCCTCTTTTTTTATTTTAACGAGGCTGCGCCCTTTCAGGTTTTTACAAAACTCGCCGGTAGCCCTGCTGTTTTTACTCACGGAGCCCTTTCGGCTTTTCATCCGTGCCCATTTTTCTTATGAACATACCGCTTTCTTTTTTTTCTCTTTTTTTATTCTTTTTTTTGTATCAGCTTTGGGACGCTGCAATCCATCGTAGTTTATCGACGTCTCAGTCAATAGCTAGTTTTAGGACATAGTGATCCATCATTAGTTTAAGGTCGTTCTGGTCCGTTGTTAGTTTAAGGACGTTTCGGTCCGTCGTTAGTTTAAGGACGTTTCGGTCCGTAGTAAAGGAAGCCGGTTACTACTTACAGAGTTTAGGCTTAGGAAGATAGCGAGCGGACATAGTCGTCGTCATCTATCATTGACCTAGGCCATGACTCGTTAGGCGTAGTACTTTTTCAAGAAGCGACCATTTATTGGCCTGAAGGGCCTTTCGCCATGCATGTCCATGAGTAGATAGGCTCCACCCTGGTAGACTTTGTCTATAATATACGGGCCTTCATAATTCGGCTTGAATTTCTCCCGTTTAGCATGATTGGGGATCATAGGTCTTTTGACCACTAGTACAAGTTCGCCTTGGCGGAATGTTCTCGGCCTAGTCAATTTTTCGTATGAGTGCGTCATCTTTGCTTTATAAGCCTCTAGATTTTGTTGCGCTATGAGCCGGGTTTCATCAAGGGCATCGAGCTCCTCAATCCGAAGGTGAGCATTCTTTTCATCCGTTAGCTCGTAATGAACTGCCACTCGTAGAGAGGGTAGCTCTATCTCGAGGGGGAGTACCGCTTCTGTACTGAATACCAATGCGTATAGCGTTGTGTTCGTGGCCGTATATGCCCAGAGAGCTTCATGCAGTCTCTTGTGCCAGTCCTTATTTCGTGACACTGTCTTTTTCACGATCTTCGTTAAGGTCTTGTTGAAAGCTTCAGCTAGACCGTTAGCTCGGGGATTATAGACTGATGAGTATCTCCAGTCTATGTTGTGTTGTTGTGCGAAGCGGCTAATCTTGCGGCTTCTGTAGGCCGGCCCGTTATCGGAGATGATCCGTCGCGGAGTACCGAACCAATAAATGACATGTGTCTTGAAGAACTGGAGGATATTCTCCGTCTTTACTTCCCCCAGCGGTACTGCTTCTGTCCACTTGGAGAAGTAATCAGTTGTCGCCAAAATAAATCGATGTCCTCTGGTCGATGCTGGTTCGATGGGGCCGATTATGTCAGTTCCCTACATTTTAAATGGCCAGCTAGCCGCCGTCGGATGTAGTGGATTCGGATGCTGATGGATAAAATCCCCGTGAATCTGGCACGGGTGGCACTGCTTCGCATATTCGAGGCAGTCTTGGATCATCGTGGGCCAATAATAACCCATCCGTTTGATCTTCAGCATCATCTTCGGCCCGGCTTAATGAGAACCACAGAGTCCGTCATGAGTTTCTTGAACGACTCTCTTTGCTTCTTCAGGTCCCAGGCATCTTAGCCACAAAGAATCAAATGACCTCTTGTATAGAGTATCATTGACGAAGGCAAAAGACAGAGCTCGTTTCATAAGCTGATTTCTTGAAGATGCATCTTCAGGTGTTTGACGGGATTTGAAGTAGTCTATAAAGACTTCCTTCCAATCGGTAACCTTTTCCTGGTCTTTTATTTGCAGGGTCGTTTGCTCGGTCGCTCCCTTTTCTTCGGATGACTCCGGAGATATTTCTGCCGGTGCAAGAACCCGATGGCTTTGCACAACGATCCTCACGTCATCGAGGTTCTCGTCGGCCAGTTCTTTAGCGAGCTTGGCTAATGCATCCGCTTTGCTATTTTCTGCGCGCGGTATGCTTTCCAAGGTGTAGGAAGGGATTTGAGTCAGTAGTTGCTGTACTCTCTCACCGTACTTCACCAACTCTGGCTTGCACGTTTGGTAGTCGCCGTTTACTTGACTAACGACCAGCTGGGAATCTCCGTATATGAGAAGGTCTTCAATCCCCATGTCGATGGCGATCTCGAGACCTGCTATCAAGGCTTCTTACTCGGCTTCGTTGTTCATTCTTGGCTCTGTTAAAGAGATGGCAAAGCGCATTATCCCTCCTTGTAGAGTTACGAAGATGAGGCCTATCCCTGATTTGATTATAGGGGTGCTTTGTTTGCGCTTTTTCATGGAAGATGCTCCATCAAAGTAGAGTTCCCACCGGGTATTACTTCCGTCGATCGTGTCAAACGCATGTTCGTTTGGCAGTTCGCAATTCAAAGGAGAATCGGCAGGTATCGGATGCTCAGCGAGGAAGTCGGCGATGGCCTGGCCTTTCACTACCTTAAGAGGCTGATAAGTTATTGCGAACTCCATCAAGAGCAAGGCCCACTTAGCAAGCCGCCCCGTCAATATGGCCTTCGACATCAAATATTTGAGGGGATCCACCTTCGATATGAGACGGACTTCATGTGCCAACGCATAGTGCCTGAGCTTCGTTATCGCGAAGATCAATGCCAGGCAGTGTTTTTCAATGGGAGAGTAATTGCTTTCTGCCCCCAGTAGAACTCGACTCAAATAGTAGAGGGCTCTCTCCTTCCCTTGGTCGTTCTCTTGTGCCCATAATGCACCTAAAGAACCTTCAAGGGCGGTTGTATACAGAATGAGAGGCTTTCCCTTGACCGAGGCAGCCAGCACTGGCGGATTTTGCAGGTACTGCTTGATTTCGTCTAGTGCGTTTTGGCATTTGTGATCCCAAACGAAAGGGGTTCCCTTCTTCATCAGGTGGCTCTAAGGACGGCACTTGCCCGAAAGATTGGTTATAAATCGTCGGATATACGCGAGTTTCCCTTGGAGAGACCGCAATTGCTTGAGAGTTCTTGGCGGAGGCATTTCCATGATCGCCTTAATTTTTAACGGATCTATCTCGATGCCTCGGTGTCGGACGATGAATCCTAGGAATTTACTCGAGGAAACACCGAACGCGCATTTGAGAGGGTTCATCTTCAAGTTATATTGCCGGAGGCGTTGAAACACGATCTTCAGATGCTCTAAATACTCCTCGTATGATTTGCTCTTAACCACGAGATCGTCGATATAGCATTCGACGATTTCATGTATGAGGTCATCGAAGATCTTCGTCATGGCCCTCTGATAGGTGGCACCGGCGTTCTTTAGACCGAAAGGCATCACCTTGTAGCAGAATATGCCCAAGGGGGTCCGGAAAGCGGTGTGCTTCTGGTCCTCAGGGTGCATCTTTATCTGATTGTATCCTGATGAGCCGTCCATGAAGGAGAAAACCTCATGAGTGGACGTATTGTCTATCATCAGCTCGGTGACCAGTACTGGGAAATCGTCTTACGGGCAAACTTTGTTGAGATCCCGAAAGTCCACACATATGCGCACCGTTCCATTTTTCTTCATCACCGGGACGATGTTGGCGATCCAGTCAGGATACTGAACTTCTTAGATGAAGCCAGAGTCGATCAGCTTCTTGACCTCGGCGTTGATGCTCATCTCAAGCTCGAGCCGCATTCTTCTCGATGCTTGTTTGATTGGCTTGATGTCCGGGGATATGGCCAGTTTGTGAACCGCAATCTCTGTATCTAGTCCTGGCATCTCGGAATAGTTCCATGCGAAGCAATCCTTATGCTGCATAAGCACGTCATTTAGTGTAGCTACCCTTTCTTCAGACAGCAACTCATTGACGAATGTCGGCCGCGGATCACTTGTCGTCCCTAAATCAATTTTCTTGAGATCATCTGCAGTAGTATGTATTCCATCTTCCAGCTCTTTCGGTGCCGGCGGAAACTCTGAGATCACCTCGTTATCGTTGTTTTCGAAGCACCAGGGAAAGTCATCCATATTCTCGGGGTCTTCTTTTGGTAGCGTTATCATATGACAAGTACGCGCTTGCTTCCAAGACCGATGCTGATCTAGTTCTATTCTCACTGTATGCGCGGCTTTTGGTTCGTGCTTCTACGGCGGAGTTATCCTCCAGCTGCTGGATAAAGCGAACTTGCCAAGATGATATTGGTCTTCAACCCAGTTCTTGAAGGTGAAGCAGTCTTCGAGAGGATGTCCTATTGCTCAGTGATAAGAGCAATAGTCTGGGTGAGAGACCTCGTTGGCTTGCTCGGGGTGCTTGGACTCCGGAAGTGTAATCATTCGATGTTTTATAGCAAGATCAAGTATCTTCTTTGTCTTGTCTTGGGCAAAAGAGTACGCTCGACCCATCTTCTTTATAAGAGATGAGTCCTGGTTGCTCGGTTCTTGATCGCGTGGCTTCTTGATCCCGCTTTGTCGCTATCGAACGCCTTTCTCGTTCTTTGGTTTGTTTCTGCCTCTGCGTCGGGCCTTTTGTACAACGGGTTGACAGGGAGGAGCATTTTCATCTTTCGCAGCTTGTTGAAGAAGGCGTTGCGTCCTGGCTTTCTCGTCGATGGCCATTTCGCGATTATGGTTGTCTCGAACCTTTCGACCCGCTTCCCTTATAAGCTTGTCCATTTGTTCTTCGAATGACGAACTGGGCATTTTCACGTCAGGAGCTCTTTCTGGTTCAGGGTTAGTATCTTCCCATAGAGCATCCCCTTCTTCATCAAAGTCATGTACGACGTAGCAGTCGCGGAGTAGCTCCCGTTTCTTGGATTGCACATACTCAAGCCCGGTCGTTTCCATCTTCCCGTTGGGCAATTTTCGCTGAGTTCCAGGGACGTTCCAGATCCTGTCATAGAACTTAGCTTTTCGCGCAGTTTGCTTAAGGGGTACACCTTGGCGTCTCAAGAGTATCTTCAGTCCATTCGTGTAATATCTGGGCAAACGGATGGGCTGGAGCCTGTCAGTGTAGAATCCGCACCATGCCAGATTTCTTTCTCCACTTTGGTTTCCCCGGATCGGTAGAATAGGACCGCCTTTTCACTTTCTCGCCTGGGAGGGACATAGAACATCTGCAACTCTTCTACACTGTAGGTATCAAGCGCGTCTAGTTCTTTATGATGCTTGGGCGGGACCATGGCAACTTGCAAACTTTGCTCTTCATCAGCGAAGGTTTGTATTGAAGGCCGAGCAGAGAATACAGCATGGACCTCATCTTCTGAGTCGCTGCCGAAGATAAGCATAGGAGCGGAGGGTCCTGGCTTGTTATACTGGGGTGGCCCTGAATAAACTATCTCTTCTTCCTCCTCGGTATCACTCCCGAAGACCGGAATGGTTGGGATAGCTTTGTTCTTCGGTTTGTGACATCTCTCCGTGTCCTCGAAATCTGGCAAGAAGTATTTTGCATCTTTGTACTTTCGGACTTCGTTCACGGAGAATGGGTTTAGCACTCCTGTCATAGTATACTCGAGACCATCCTTGAAATACTTCATACACTGATGTTGTGTAGAAGGGATGATATTGTACTCGTGTAACCAAGGCCGGCCGAGCAAAGCATTGTAGCATGTCTTGGCGTCAATGACGTGAAATTTAATATTCGTGACAAGTAGCCCGAAGCGCAACGTCAGTATCACGGACTCGAGAGTCCGTGATGACTGGGAGTCAAAACCAGAGATGGTGATTTTATCACGAGCGAGGTGCTGAACGCTCATGCAGATTTCCTTCAACACTCGCATGTTGAGGAGATTGACGGAAGACCCATTGTCAACAAGGATTTTTCCTATCTTGATATCATGACAGTATCCGGAGACATAAAGGGGACGGCTGTGCTCGGACGTCCCGAGGAGGAGATCTTCATCGCCGAAGGTGATATCGGCTGTGTGCACTTTTTCCAGCTCGTCCTTCATCCTTTCTTCAACGAGGAAAGCTTGGAATTACTCTGGCTCTTGTAGCGCATTGATCAATGAATCTCTTGCTTCTTTTGATAGTAAAAGGGCGTCAAGAATGCTGAGCTGCGAGGGTAACTTCCTCAAGTGCGCCAGAACGTTGTAGTCCACCTTACTTTTGTTTGGCGGGCCCTTGGTGGTCAGCTCTTTCATGACTTGGTCATCTAGGGCGATATCCTCAGAGTCCTTTTCTTTTCCCTTATCTTTTCTATTTGTGGGTCCGAGATTCTTTTCGGGCAGCGTGCGATTGCGTAGCTGAATGTTTTCACAGGTCTTTGGTTCCTCCACCTTTCCCGAGGTGGACTCTTTAAAGAGAGGACCAAGAGCCATTTCTTCGTCAGAGTCACTTCCGAAGGTGAGAACTTGTGATCCCCCAGCGTTGACCACGCGACAGTTGCTGGTGGTTCCTTTATGCTCCTCGGTGGTATTTCTTTGCTCCCGACGAGTTTTGCGTTTCATTCGCTTAAAATATTGTCGGTGAGCAACATATCCCTGCCACCATCTTTTAAAAGTGTCCCACTCTTCGGTGGGGTGCGAAATCTTTCGATGATATGAGCAGTAGTTAGAATATGTTTTTGCTTCACCGGGGGTGTTCGCTTCGGAGGATGGCAGCTTCATTCCTATTGATATGGCTTTGGCGAACCTTTTCCTCGTCTTGAACCTGTTTTTATTCGCGGTGGATTGCTTTGTTCTGGCGGGAGTGTTTCAACTCTTTCGTCCAGTCGCCGGCATTTGGCCTTTTCAAATATGGCCGTCTCACGCTCCTGATCATCTTTGCTTTTAAGACGAGCTTTATTCAAGAATGCATCAATTATTTCATCTGATGGCCCCAGAAGTTCTGGCTCAGGACCTGCCCCCAGTTCCTTCGTGCAAGGAGCCTCTTCATCGTCTATCAATGAGTGAGAGATCACATGACAAATTGCCACGTAATCTTCGGATTCATCAGACGAGTCTTCTTCACTACCATCGTTTCCATCCTCAAAGACGTGGCTGAGGAACTCTTGGAGCGTGATCGGAGTCCGCGCCTTCTGGTTATACTCTTCCAGCGTGGCAATCTGCTTTTGTAGGCCCATGCGCTTGTCGCTAGGCTTCACTGGTTTCTTGGATTTCTTTTTCTTCTTCGAAGATTTCGACGGCTGGGTGTGCGAGCTTTGGCTGTCACCACTGATCTTTGGAGTTGGGCGCAGCTTCAGCATCCCTTCGATGATCTAGGGTTCCAGCGGATTCTTCCACCTGATCGCCGGGTATGTCTGGAGATCATTCAGCATCCTTTTGGTTTTGGCCGAAAGAGACACCTCCCATGGAGCTTTTTCAACAAAAGAGCATGTTGCCCCCGGTGTGTCCGTCTTCTTAGGAGTGTGCGGTTATGGTGGGTTTACTTTCCACTTCTCAGACAGCGCAAACTTGCCTTGTAGGTACCGATCCTCGATCCATCTCTTAAAGACGAAGCAATCTTCGATTAGATGGCTTACCGTTTGGTGGTAAGGGCAATAATTGGGATTATTCGCTTCGCCGGGTTACAATGGTCGCTTTGGATTCGGCAGATTGATAAGCCTGTTGCGCATCGCCAGCTCGAAAAGTCTTATCGTTTTGTCCCGTGGGAACGAGTAAGGACGCTTCATTTTCTCATTATAATAGCGCCGTCTCTCTTCCAGTTGATCTGTCAGTTTCGGGGCACTGGGCTGCTGTTGGGTATTTGCAACGAAGGTCGCCTTCCCTTTACCTTTTTCGTTCCGTGGCTCCGGCTTCGGAGGAGACGGTCTATGCCCCATCTGGGCTAGCTTGTCGATTAGAGCCTGGAACGTGGTCGGTTTGAAGAACATCATGAACTGTGAAATAGTTGCATGAGGGTCTAGAGTGCCCACAAACATGCCCACCGCCGGTGCTTCTTCGATGCGCTGTTCGCACTTCGACCACAGATTCCGCCATCGTATGGCGTATTGGACCCATGTCTCGCCTGGCTTTACCCTGGCATTGATCAATCCCGTTATCGGGGTGCGTTCACCAGCACTCGCGAATCGCTGGGTGAACAACAACTCCATTTCTGCGAAAGTCTTGACGGAGTCGTTTAGAAGTTCGGAGTACCACTCAAATGCCGTCTCCGACAAGCTGCCGACGAATTGGCGGAGTAAAAGCTTATCATCGCCACCGGTGTTGCCGCAAAAAGCCCTGAACTGAGCGACATGTTGATGGGGATTGCCTGTCCCTTTGTACACGTGGAATTTCGGGATCGTGTAGCCCGGCGGATACTTTATCTGATCATACCAGCTTGGATACGGTCGCCCAATTTTGAAAACATGGCCGGCTGCTTCATTTGCCTGGTGAACTCTTATTTGCTGAGCAATATAGTCATCCAGTGCAGTTTTGGAGATTGTCTCCTCCTTGGCTGTTGACAGAGCTGGCAGAGGATTCGATATTTCTCCTCTGTCATCTTCAATTATTACTGGAGGATCTTCCGCTGGAGGATCCAGCTGGATCATCATGCCCACCATATCTTGGAATAGAAGGGCCATTTGTTTTATATTGGCCGCTTGTTCTGCGGCCTCTTTGTCCTTCTTCTCAAGCATTCTCCGAAAGAATTCAGCATCAGTTTCCTGCCCACGGCGCTGCTCCGGGGATGTTTCCGGGCTTTCTTTTGGCCCGGTGAGTGCGGCCATCGCAGTCATCATCTCCTGAAGCTTCTGCTGCTGCTCTTGGGCTTTTGTCACGGATCGCGTAAGCGGTCGATGACCTGTGGAGATACGGCTATCCTCTTTTCCGGATACCATATAGACGGTATGCACCACCATGCCCCCAGAATTAGGACGTTTGGGCTCAGTGCCTTTGACATTTGTCGCAGACATGGGGATTTTCTCCGGCCTTCTCCTCTTATGAGCGGTCGAAGTTGAGGGGGCCGTTGCAGTGGGCACATAAGTAGCCGTTGCATTCTGTGGCTTAACAGGATGGTTTTCTTCCTGTCGGACCTTCAGCTTCTTCTGCCAGCGAGGATAGTCTTGATAGATCACTGACTCTTGGACCCGTTGCCATACTTTGTAAATTTTGGAGGACAGCGGCTGAGGGGGCTGCTCCAGCTTCACCTTCGATGCATTCTCCATGGGTGGAGGAGATCTTTTCAGTACAGCGGTAAGAGAGTTCCTGCGCACCTTGTTCAGCAATTCAAACCTGTTCCCGGTTGGAACAGCAGCATTGACTTCCACCGTTGGAGCTGGTGGAGTTAGTTCAGAGGGGGAGTTGCCCCCAGCCTTCCTTACTCGGCGCCAGTGGCGATTTCGAGCGTGTCGTGCTGTTGGGGTTGGTTCGGCGATGGGGATGGCTTTGTCTTGCCCCCTGTTCTAGTAAGGCGTCGCCGGTGTCAGCCTTTTGAAAACTGACGTCCGTTGTGCAGCAGTAGCCAATCTGTCGAAGACAGACTTTTGAGTAGGAATGGGAGCCTGAGCAGGAGCCGGAACAGCCAGTCTTGTGAAGACTGGCCCTTTGGCAGGAGAAGCTGCCTTGACGACTTCAGGAACAGGGATGGCTATCCTTTTTGGAATAAACTTTTCTGGAACTGGATGCTTCATTATGGGCTCGCATGAACTTTGGCCCAATCTGGCAAAAACAGAGGCGCTGGGGCTGGACGACCCGTTGAGAGGGGCCACGTCAGTAGCAAGCCATTCAAAGACCGACTTCTTGGGAGCTTCCGTTGCTGGCACAAGGGCACTGAAACTCCTCGGTGGGAGCATGGTCCTGAAAAATAATCCTGTGGTGGCCTGAGTGACCTAATCTACCAGCATCGTGAACATGGAAGCCGCTTAGGGCCCATAAGCTATGCCCCCAGATGAGGTGGAAAGTGAGTTGCAGTTGCGGCCGGAACACTTCATGCAAGTGGACGCCATTGATCTTTCGGTTTCTTTACCAAGCAAAACGCCAAATCTTAGTATCTCGAAACCCAAGGGCAACCATTAGCAAACCGCGATTCGTTCGCGAACACGACACACGAAGTGTGGAGTGGAAAGAGGAAAAGGTCCCACCGGGCTTGCCAGAATCTGTTCCCCTCCGAAAGACGCGATGAAGACACGGCGAACGTCTTTCCTAAAATTCGGGGCAGATGCTAATTGGAGCTATCCGTCCACCTCTCCGAAAATGCAAAGTTGATTTATGGCACCATGCATCGAAGGTTTAAATGAATGCGGCCGATGTAGCAGACTTCGTCAGATTCCCTCTCGTTTGAGGGGTTTTTGATTGTGGGGACGCCATTCCATGCAGGCGCAAGCCCCTGCAGTTAATTATGCTACCGCATCGCGGTAACAACTTTCTCCTTCTCCATATGGTCACTTCGTGTTGTGGGTGTTTGTTTTGTGTTTGGTTGCCCATGGATTATGTACGGAGACTAATTTATGTTGTTACCCGTAGGGCGTGGATTAGTCCAAATCCGTATCTTCTTAGATTTGGGTTTGGGTTTTGGGTTTAAGGATACGTTAGTCTCATTTGAGACTAAGATCGACTTAAACGTTTGTTAAGGATACGTTAATCTAATTTTTAGACTAAGATCAACTTAACAGGATCATTTAGATCCAACAAGAGAGCATTTGGGCTGCCTCTGTTGTTTAGTTTAGGGACATTACGGTCGATTAGTTTAAGGACATTACGGTCCATTGTTAGTTTAAGGACATCTCGGTCCACGGCTAGTTTAAAGACATCACGGTCGAGATTAAGGACATCATAGTCTGTGAGTTTAAGGACCCCACAGTCCAATATTAGTTTAAAGACATCACGGTCGAGGTTAAGGACATCATAGTCCATGGGCTTAGGGACCCCACAGTCCAATGTTAGTTTAAAGACATCACGGTCGAAGTTAAGGACATCATAGTCCATGAGTTTAAGGACCCCACAGTCCGATGTTAGTTTAAAGACATCACGGTCGAGATTAAGGACATCATAGTCCATGGGCGTAGGGACCCCACAGTCTGATGTTAGTTTAAAGACATCACGGTCGAGGTTAAGGACATCATAGTCCATGAGTTTAAAGACCCCACAGTCCAATTATAACAACTTCATTTTTAATGTACAAAGAATTGATTTAAATTCAAAGTATACTTGGAGTATTTAATGTTGCTGATATCTCTTTAAGTATTTATTTCACTCCATAATTAGAAGAAGGAGCTTGTAGCTCATTGGTAATATCTTGCACTGCTGATCCAAGCCACCAGAGTTCAAATCCCATGCCCCACATTATTTTTAATATTGTTTTGTTTTAAATTCTTTAGAAGCCCATCAGTCAACACGTGTTAAATCCAAATTTTCCCACTACACATGAAAATGTTAAGGCACCAGAGGCTTAATCAGGCGACCCCCCATCTCCCGCCACCTTGACTCGGCCGGCGCACCGGCCGACTCGGGCCGGCGCCACCGGCCGGACTCGGCCGGACCGCCGAGTCATCAACTTGAAAAAGTTGGCTCTTGGCCTCCTCTACCCCCCTGCACACTTTAATTTCTCATATCGTTTCCAGAGAGCACATTAACTCTCATTCAATCCATTTTTAATACATTTTTTCTTATTTTTTTTACATTTTTAATTAAAAACCCTACACCTACCCTAACCCTATAAATACACCCCTACCTCCTACCCTCTCATCCCAAAATTCTGAGCCCACTCTCTCAAAATCTCAAGAAAATATTGTGTACTTTGAAAACGAGCAAAAGGCGAAGCTCCGACGAAATCGACGGCGAAATTCCGATGATTGTGCTAGGAACTCTCGGCGACGAATCGACGCACCGACGAACACTCTTCTTCCTTATCACTCTCGTGTTTGTCCAAACCCGTAAGTCTATTTCTAGCTTCTCTTTTCTTTTCTAAAAAAATACGAATTTACAAACCCGACGGAATCGGCACAAATCCGATTTCCGATTCGGTTTTCTTATAAACTTCATTTCTCATTATTTCAATTATTTTTAAACACTATCATGTTGACTATTAAACACTAAACAACGAAATTGATTAAGTTTCAATTCATGAAATGATAACTTTTCCATTTATCGTATTTTCTCACTTAAATACCATATTGTTCCAATTTCACATTGAACTCCATTAAACTTGCTATAACTATAAGTAGAGCACGAGGTAATGACCTACCTATTCACACACTCCCATCTAAATATAGTACTATAATCTTGGAAATTTAGAATACGAGAAAAACAAACCTTTTCATTAAAATACCCTTTACTTAATAAAACTTTTAGTATTGATACATTTTTATAAATACATAACTTTTAAAATAATAAAATGTATCTAGACTCATCCAATTAAGAACTGTCGCATTCATTAGGAAAGTCGTGAACTTTCAGTCATTTATCTAAACCTGACTTTGTGGTGTCTAGGCTAGACAAGTGAGAAAGGTAACTTTAAAAGGCCCGTCTCACGGTGATTCATGAGCGGATCCTTCCTTTCTTCACTTGTACATACCTGGCCACAATTGGCGGTGAAGAGGCGATTTGAACTTGTCACTAGAACATAGAATATGGAAAAATCGACATCTTTACAAATAAATACCTTTAACTTTATAAAACCGTTTTCTAAAGGATTAGTATTTTACAATCTTTGCAAAGCGCCGCTACAACCCATTTTTGGGGAACCCGTTTGGGATGGTACGGATTATCGCACATCCTCGGGCTTAGTAGTGCGAGATTCAGACCTCCGTAAGGAGCATTCGGTCTCGAAAGGTTTAAAATACGACATCTTAAGAAAATGAGATTTTTGGAATATAAAATATGTATTAAAATTATTTTGTATAAATATATGTATATTTATCATTTAAGTATCTATTTTTTATAATATAAATATTCCACTTTTTTCTAAAAATCACAAGAATAAATTTTACATTAAAATACCATAAACTTCAAATAAATCAATATTATAGATAAATACCTTTATTTATAAAAACTAGGATATTTTCACTAGAAACATCACAAAATAAAATTACACTCATTACAACTATAAAGACGAATAATAAATACTTGGGGTGCATCTTGAAAACTTTACAAAAGTATTTTTTACATAAAACCCCCTCAAGTTTTATAAATTACCCTAAGGACCCTAGTAAATATAGGACTTCGATTTACATCTCTACTGTCCGACTCGGGTTTGAGTTTGATTATAATCTGACTTGAATATGATTCAAGTACTATATAAATCTACAATATTACAATTCAACATGAACACACGAATCCATGAATCCAGTTATCAATCTATTCAACTTGACTGAACCAAATCATGGATATACTTTCCATTTACATGATTCCAGTTTACATCCATTACATCCGTTACTGATATCATGGTTTCGGTCAGTCATCCAACTATACAACTTATACAATACAATATAACAATACAATCAAAACACTACGGGGTTTAAGCGGTAGATTGGTACGGAAGGTGTTAAAAGTGGCACGAGACAGTAAGATTAAGACACCTAACATGAATCCGGTTGCTATTGTACGTGGCATAACGGTTCCTTGTACTTTCAGTTTGCCCTGGTCTCTAGCATATAGAGACCCCTCTCGTATACACTGGCATCCTTCTGTACCAAGCTACAAAAAACAGCGTTAACCCAATATTTTATAATATTATACAACTTTAAAAGATATATTCTTATTCCGTCTTTTCTATTTCTCCCTTATCTTTGGGACTTACCGAGCGACCTGTTCGCTGACGACATTCTATTTCTTTCTTCTTTGAATGTCGTCAGGTGATCTGGACACAGCAGAGATCGAGCCCACCAGTGAAGACTTGGATCAGTTCCTCGAAGACCCCGAGTTCTAGACATTGTACATTTCCATTCAGTACCTTTAATTTCCTGTTATGCCATTGTTTAGGCATCGTTTTTACTTTAGTTGTATTTCCTTTTCATGCATTGTACAAAAGAATATTAATAAATAAAGTTGCCGTTATTTTTATATCTCTTGTCTCTTGTGATTATTTTTATATTTCTTAGATATGCTTAGCGTATTTACTTCACAGTAAATACGTAGCGGACCTCGTCGCGTCCCCTTCGCCGTCCACCGGGAAGCGGGGCGTGATAGGTTTTGTTGGTGGCCCATGCAGGTCAGAGCTGTATAGAATCATACTATGCAGTTCTGATCTGCGTGAACAAACTAAGCAATATAACACAAGAACCAGCAACTAAGACATTCTTTACAATTCATGTTCCTTGAATCTTACAATTGAATTTTATCATTTCAAATATTTTGAATCTGTCCTAACCCAAATTTTTCTTCAAGGTTATGGATTCCCCGAACAACACCAGCACCAATGTCAACAACACACCTCCAGCCCTATCACTCACACCTGTCGTCCCTGCTCCGATCAACGATCAGACGGTTCTGTTTAAGGCAATCCGAAGCCTCCTAGAGGGACAGCAGCAGCAGACTGCTCTTTTAATGAACCGTCCCGAGACAGACGCACCTGGGGTAAAGCAATTTAGGGCTTTACACCCCAAACAGTTCTCCGGAAAGGGAAGCCCACTTGAAGCTGAGGAATGGGTACAGAGCATAGAGGATGATCTGGCGGCAGCACAAGTGCCAGACATAGCTTGGGTTCGTGTGGCGAAACTGCAGTCACGGACAATGCTCGCAACCGGTGGAAGGAAGAAGAAAGCCGTCTTGAACAGCCTATCGAATGGAAGACTTTCCACGATATGTTCGACGCTAAGTACTTCCCTGAGACTGCCAGGTTCGACATGGAACAGCAGTTCATCCATCTACACCAAATCAGTAGATGAGTATGACGCTGAGTTCACCATGTTCAGTCGGTAAGATATGTCTCAATATTTCGAAATTTTTTTTATATCACAAATTACACAGCTAACACAATATTTTTAACAGATTTGCGGCACACCTTATACCGACGGATGAGATCAGAGCCCGTCGCTTTCAACAAAGTTTGGATTCGGAAATCCAGGCTGCACTGGCTACAGGAGATTTTCCGACTCATGAATCGGCTCTGAAAGCTGCCCGCCGTTATGAGGCAGTGGTAAAGGCGAGGGGAAGACCTCAATCTGCTGGATTTAAGCGTCCTGCCAACCAGATGGCAGGAGGAGCCTCGTCCAAGCCATCCTTTGTGCCAAGGCGACCCAGAGTACAGAACAACCGTCCCAGCCCAACCTTTTGTACCTACTGCAAGAGAACTGGACATATGATGAAAGACTGCTGCGAGCCAACCATCTTTGCTTGATCTGCAGCTCAGCTGCTCATGATATTGGGTCTTGTCCCCAAAAGCAAAACCCAGTTGCTACACCCAGGCCAGCAATTACCTATCCACAGCGACCAGCTCTTCAAACACCTGCTGCAAGACTTGCACTACCCGCACCACCCAGAGGACCACAAGCTGCACCACCTCCTCGTCAGTTCCATCAAGCTCAAACGAACGTTCCGAGGAATGCTCCTCTGGCCAGGAGGAATGTACCAAGGCGCCAGGCTTTCACGATGACCGTGGAAGAAGCTGAGGCCACTGGCCAACTCATCACTGGTAAACTTTTCTTTTCAAACTTTGCTTTTCTATCCTGCTAATTAGCTACATATTTTTCCTATACCTAAAACAAATCCCACATACCTTAGGTACAATCTTAGTATCCTCAATCCCTGCACTAGCACTGTTTGATATTGGAGCATCTCACTGCTTTATGTCGCAACGGTTTGTTCGAACCCATGCGATTCCAGTCTCACCGCTTGTATCCAGCTGGAATGTCAGTTAAAGAAATGACGTTTTAAAGGCAACCATGGGATACCGTTTGTGTCCAGTCGTCGTCTGCAGCAGAGAGTTTTATGCTGACTTCAAAGTGCTGGAATACCGAACTTCGATGTGGTTCTAGGAATGGATTGGCCTGGAACTTTTTATACTACCATTGACTGTCTTCAAAGGAGAGTAGTATTCAAGATTCCAGACCATCCGGTCTTCTATTTCAAAAGCGGAGACCGTACACTGGAGCCAAGAACCTACAAAGCGAAGCCAAGAGAAGCAGTAGTTGCAGCAGCTCAAGCGGAGGAAGAATCAAGACCAGATGTGGTTCGAGAGTTCGACGATGTATTTCCTGACGATATATCAGGTTTGCCTCCCGATTGAGCTCTTGAATTCAGTATTGATTTAGTACCAGGAGCACAACCGGTGATCAAAGCACCCTATCGTTTAAGTTCGGAAGGTTTGAAGGAAGTCCGAACACAGTTGGACGAATTACTGGCGAAAGGATGGATTCGTCCCAGCACTTCAAGTTGGGGATCACCTGTACTACTTATGAAGAAGAAGGAAGGTTCATACAGAATGTGCATCAATTACAGAGCCTTGAATGAAGTCACTATAAAGAACAAGTATCCACTTCGGCGCATCAACGATTTATTCGATCAGCTAAGTGGATCTTGTGTTTTCTCTAAATTGGATCTTCGTTCAGGTTATCATCAGGTGAAGGTCAAGGAAACCGATATTCACAAAACAGCTTTCAGAACTCGCTATGGACATTACGAATTTCTCGTGATGCCATTTGGAGTGACCAACGCACCCGCAATATTCATGAACCGAATGAATCAAGTTTTCCGGGAGTACTTAGACATGTTTGTTGTCATCTTCATCGACGACATCCTGGTGTATTCTAAGAATCGGAAAGAGCATGCAGAACATCTACGAATTGTCCTGGAAACTCTTCGACAACATCAACTCTATACCAAGTACAGCAAGTGCGAGTTTTGGCTAAAGCAAGTTGGTTTTCTTGGACATATCGTATCAGGTGAAGGAATCTCGGTGGATCCAGCAAAAGTTTCAGCAGTTAGCGAATGGACTACACCAAGGTCAGTGAAGGACATTCGGAGTTTCTTAGGTTTAGCTGGATATTACAGAAGATTCATTGAAGGATTTTCGAAGATAGCAACACCCCCGACCAAGCTCACACGTAAAGATGAAGATTTTGTGTGGTCAGAAGCATGCGAACAAGATTTCGTAGAACTCAAGTCAAGGTTGACATCAGCACCTATTCTCATTATACCGGATCAATCTGGAGGATTAGAAGTGCATTGCGATGCATCCGGTAAGGGATTAGGATGTGTTCTACATCAGCACGGTAAAGTTGTGGCTTATGCATCAAGACAGCTGAAGATTCATGAGCGTAATTATCCGACACATGATTTGGAATTGACAGCCGTCATCTTTGCTCTCAAGATTTGGCGCCATTATCTACTTGGTGAACGAGTGAACATCTACACAGATCATAAGAGCCTGAAATACGTGTTTACTCAGAAGGAGTTGAATATGCGGCAGAGAAGATGGTTAGAACTCATGGCAGACTTTGACATCAACTTGCAATATCACCCAGGGAAGGTGAATGTGGTACCTGATGCACTTAGTCGCCAACCATTAACAATGAATCTCACCGCTCAGTGGAAGCTTCAACAAGACTTGCATCAGATGGAGATTGAAGTAGTCATGCCAGGTAATACTCAAGTTTGATGAATTTACAAGTTCAATCAACCATTATCAATCAGATCAAAGCAGCCCAAGCAAGTGATGCTAAGTTGCAAAACATCAGAGAACAAGTGGAGAATGGACTTAGAACAGACTTCATCATCCACGAAGACGGATCTTTGAGATACGGCAGCAGATTGTGTGTACCAAAAGTTCCTGTTCGGGAAGAGTTAATAAAAGAAGCTCACAGCACTCCCTACTCAGTACACCCTGGAGGTATCAAAATGTACAAAGATCTACATCAGAATTATTGATGGCATGGAATGAAGCGTGAAGTAGCCAGAAGCGTCACAAAATGCTTGGTGTGTCAGAAAATAAAGGCCGAACATCACATGACTGCTGGATTACTTCAACCGTTACCAATCTCAGAATGGAAGTGGCAACACATCACGATGGATTTTGTGACTGCTCTTCCTCACAGCACAAAGGATAACGATGCCGTATGGGTCATTGTGGATTGACTCACAAAGTTGGCTCACTTCATCCTATTTTGAGTTGGCCAATCAACTGAGACACTAGCAAAGAAGTACATGGAGGTAATAATCTATTTAAAGATTTAAACTCTTCATAATGTACTATCTCTGATACCCATGAACTCATATAGGAAATTGTGAGACTTCATGGAGTACCAATCTGCATTGTCTCCGATCGTGACACCAGGTTTCGATCACAATTTTGGTAAAGTCTACAAGCAAGCTTGGGAACAAGTCTGAACTTCAGCATGGCTTATCATCCACAAACAGATGGTCAGTCGGAACGAACTATTCAGATCTTGGAGGATATGCTCAGAGCATGTATGTTAGACTTCAAAGGATCGTGGGAAGATCACCTACATCTTGTGGAGTTTTCGTACAACAACAGCTACCAAGCGAGCATAGGAATGGCACCTTTTGCAGTATTGTATGGAAGGAAGTGTTGATCGCCATTAACTTGGGACGACATTAGAGATAGGGAACTTCTTGGACCAGAGATGATAGTAGCGATTGTTGATTTGGTTCGTGCTATCAGGGAAAAGATGCGCATAACCCAAGATCGACAGAAGCACTGGGCTGATGCAAAGAGACGTCACTTGGAGTTCCAGCAAGGAGATCATGTGTTCTTGAAGATATCTCCGAACCGCGGAGTGATTCGATTTGGAAGACGGGGTAAGCTAAGTCCGAGATATATTGGACCGTTCGACATACTCGAAAGAGTCGGTGAAGTGGCATACCGCTTAGCGCTTCCACCTTCATTGGAAGGAGTGTATAACGTGTTCCACATATCCTAACTCAGAAGGTATGTGAGTGACCCTAGCCATGTTCTCGATCATTCCGAGCTCACTATACAGCCCGATTTGTCTTTTGAGCAACAGCCTGTGAAGATCCTGGACAGGAAAGTGAAGACACTTCGGAACAAGGAAGTTAACTTGGTCCGAGTGATGTGGAGGAAAGACGCTCCAGGAGAGTCCACTTGGGAAAGAGAGGATGAAATGCGTACAAGATATCCACACCTCTTTGTAAATTAGTCCTCAAATAAAAGTTGTAAATTTTGAGGATGAAATTTTTGTAAAGAGGGTAGACTATAACAACTCCATTTTTAATGTACAAAAAATTGATTTAAATTCAAAGTATACTTGGAGTATTTAATATTGCTGATATCTCTTTAAGTATTTATTTCACTCTATAATTACAAGAAGGAGCTTGTAGCTCATTGGTAATACCTTGCACTGCTGAACCAAGCCACCAGAGTTCAAATCCCATGCCCTACATTATTTTTAATATTGTTTTGTTTAAAATTCTTTAGAAGCTCATCAGTCAGCACGTGTTAAATCCAAATTTTCCTACTACACATGAAAATGTTAAGACACCATAGGCTTAATCAGGCGACCCCCCATCTCCCGCCACCTCGACTCGGCCGGGATCGGCCGAGTCGACTGGCGGACCGGCCGACTTGGGCCGGCGCCGCCGGCCGGACTCGGCCGGACCGCCGAGTCGTCAACTTGAAAAAGTTGTCTCTTGGCCTCCCCTACCCTCCTGCACACTTTAATTTCTCAGATCGTTTCCAGAGAGCACATTAACTCTCATTCAATCCATTTTTAATACATTTTTTCTTATTTTTTTACATTTTTTAATTAAAAACCCTACACCTATCCTAACCCTATAAATACACCCCTACCTCCTACCCTCTCATCCTAAAATTCTGAGCCCACTCTCTCAAAATCTCAAGAAAATATTGTGTACTTTGAAAACGAGCGAAAGGCGAAGCTCCGACGAAATCGACGGCGAAATTTCGGTGATCGTGCTAGGAACTCTCGGCGACGAATCGACGCACCGACGAACACTCTTCTTCCTTATCACTCTTGTGTTTGTCCAAACCCGTAAGTCCCTTTCTAGCTTCTCTTTTCTTTTCTAAAAAAAATACGAATTTACAAACCCGACGGAATCGGCACAAATCCGATTTTCGATTTGATTTTCTTATAAACTTCACTTCTCATTATTTCAATTATGTTTAAACACTATCATGTTGACTATTAAACACTAAACAACTAAATTGATCAAGTTTCAATTCATGAAATGATAACTTTTCCATTTATCGAATTTTTTCACTTAAATACCACATTGTTCCAATTTCACATTGAACTCCATTAAACATGCTATAACTATAAGTAGAGCACGAGGTAATGACCTACCTCTTCACACACTCCCATCTAAATATAGTACTATAATCTTAGAAATTTAGAATACGAGAAAACAAACCTTTTCATTAAAATACCCTTTACTTAATAAAACTTTTAGTATTGATACATTTTTATAAATACATAACTTTTTAAATAATAAAATATATATAGACTCATCCAATTAAGGACTGTCGCATTCATTAGGAAAGTCGTGAACTTTCAGTCGTTTATCTAAACCTGACTTTATGGTGTCTAGGCTAGATAAGTGAGAAAGGTAACTTTAAAAGGCCCGTCTCACGGTGATTCGTGAGCGGATCCCTCCTTTCTTCACTTGTACTTACCTGGCCACAATTGGCGGTGAAGAGGCGATTTGAACTTGTCACTAGAACATAGAATACGGAAAAATTGACATCTTTACAAATAAATACCTTTTACTTTATAAAACCGTTTTTTAAAGGATTAGTATTTTACAATCTTTGCAAAGCGCCGCTACAACCCATTTTTGGGGAACTCGTTCGGGATGGTGCGGATTATCGCATATCCTCGGGCTTAGTAGTGCGAGATTCAGACCTCCGCAAGGAACATTCGGTCTCGAAAGGTTTAAAATACGACATCTTAAGAAAATGAGATTTTTGGAATATAAAATATTTATTAAAATTATTTTGTATAAATATATGTATATTTATCATTTAAATATCTATTTTTTATAATATAAATATTCCACCTATTCTAAAAATCACAAAAATAAATTTTACATTAAAATACCATGAACTTCAAATTAATCAATATTATAGATAAATACCTTTATTTATAAAAATTAGGATATTTTCACTAGAAATATCACAAAATAAAATTACACTCATTACAACTATAAAGACGAATAATAAATACTTGGGGTGTATTTTGAAAACTATACAAAAGTATTTTTATATAAAACTCCCTCAAGTTTTATAAATTACTCTAAGGACCCTAGTAAATATAGGACTTCGATTTACATCTCTACTGTCCGACTCGGGTTTGAGTCTGATTATAATCCGACTTAAATATGATTCAAGTACTATATAAATTTACAATATTACAATTCAATATGAACACACGAATCCATGAATCCAGTTATCAATCTATTCAACTTGACTGAACCAAACCATGGATATACTTTCTATTTACATGATTCCAGTTTACATCCATTACATCCGTTACTGATATCATGGTTTCGGCCAGTCATCCAATTATACAACTTATACAATACAATATAACAATACAATCAAAACACTACGGGGTTTAAGCGGTAGATTGGTACGGAAGGTGTTAAAAGTGGCACGAGACAGTGAGATTAAGATACCTAACATGAATCCTGTTGCTGTTGTACCATGGCATAACGGTTCCTTATACTTTCAGTTTGCCCTGGTCTCTAGCATATAGAGACCCCTCTCGTATACACTGGTATCCTTCTGTACCAACCTACAAACAACAGCGTTAACACAATATTCTACAATATTCTACAATTTTAAAAGATACATTCTTATTCTGTCTTTTCTATTTATCTCTTATCTTTGGGACTTACCGAGCGACTTGTTCGCTGACGACATTCTATTTCTTTCTTCTTTGAATGTCGTCAGATGATCTGGACACAGCAAAGATCGAGCCCACCAGTGAAGACTTGGATCAGATCCTTGAAGACCTCGAGCTCTAGACATTGTACATTTCCATTCAGTACCTTTAATTTCCTGTTATGCCATTGTTTAGGCATCGTTTTTACTTCAGTTGTATTTCCTTTTCATGCATTGTACAAAAGAATGTTAATAAATAAAGTTGCTGTTATTTTTATATCTCTTGTCTCTTGTGATTACTTTTATATTGCTTAGATACGCTTAGCGTATTTACTTCACAGTAAATACGTAGCGGACCTCGTCGCGTCCCCTTCGCCGTACACTGGGAAGCGGGGCGTGACACCAATGTTAGTTTAAAGACATCACGGTCGAGGTTAAGGACATCATAGTCCATGAGTTTAAGGACCCCACAGTTCAATGTTTAGAGATGTCATAGTCTATGAAACGTGTGGTTGTCGGGACCCGTCGCCTCTTTGAAGACATTGAGGAATTACAACGACAAATATCAAAAGAGTGAAGAGATGTACCCTTGAACAAAGGTGAGTTGGTTGAAAGAGCAGATGTGCTCAGTTCAAGATAAGTTGAGCACTTATGGCTAGAATTGGGCTAAGTCCGATTAAAAATGTTTAACATTTTTATTCTTACTATGGCTATTAAGCCTTTATTTGGGCCCAGCCCTTTTAATAATGCTAAGTATTGAGTTCTGACATCTTTTATCTTCATCAGAACAAAGTGTGTTCTGACAGCGCACCACGTGGCGCGTCAGGCGCTTTGCGCCAGCTAAAGAGCGCATTGCGCTTTTGTCGGGTAGCGCACACGAAGAGGACATGTGTCTCGCTTAGCGCTAAGCGCTAGTTTATTAGCGCATTGCGCTTTTAATTTATGTGCGTGTTGCGCTATTCTGTTGGCGCGCCAATGAGTGACACGTGGCACTCTTGGTGCTGAGCGCCAGTCCATGAGCGCAGTGCGCTGCTTCAGAAGCGCAAAGCGCAGATTGTGTTTTTGGTTGATACGTGGCATGTTTTGGCGCTGAGCGCCGGTCCAAGAAGCGCAAAAGCGCAATTCATGAGTGCAAGGCACTTTCTAATAGTGCAAAGCGCATTTGATCAGATTTCATATCAAAGAACAAATTTATGTTCTTCTTAAAGGAGGCCTTGCCTCAAGATCCAAGAACAAAAGTTCTTATTTTTATAAAAGGGCTCTGCCTTTATAGTTCAAAGATGAAGTAAAATACTTTTTTTATTATTTTTTTATGATTAGATCTTTGATCTTTTTCTTTTTATTAAAGACCTTGGTCTTTTTTTTAGATCTATGATCTTTTTAGAAGATGCTTCTTCTTTTTACGAGATGGTTTCGTCTCTATTGTTCAAGAACTAGTTCTTTACCTTGAAGATGAAGAAATGATCTTCTTTTTCTAAAGGCTTGCCTTTCTTTCCCTTTGAGTTTTCTCAAAGTTTTCAGAGGGTTTTTCTCTATCCTTTGTATATCAGACTTGAAGTCTAGGGGCCTTTATATAGGACCAAATGATTTGTTGCTTCAGTTTTAAGAGATCTTTCTCTGATTGATTTAGGAATATTTCCCACCGTTGGATCTTTGATCCTAAGACTTCTGTTTTACAGAAGATAATCTTCTTGTTTTAATAAGATTGGAAAGATCTTTCCATAACAGAATTTAGTTCTGATTAATTAATAATTTATTATTAGTAGATCTTTTGATCTAACGGTAGTGGATTTTTAATTCCAGCGCTGGCGCACCTTGCGCTAGCGCACCCACGTTCGACACATGGCGCGCAGCGCAACTGCGCTAGCGCACTCCTGTTGGACACGTGGCACACAGCGCAGAGCGCAGCGCAACTGCGCTAGCGCATCTGTGTTTGACACGTGGCGCGCGGCGCAGAGCGCTAGATCTGAAGCGTTGCTTCAACTTTTAGTTTTGAAATTTTAAAACATAGCTTTGCTCTGATTGGGGGTGCGCTGCCTAGGGCGCAGCGCACCTGGCGCTAGCGTCTGCATTTGACGCGCAGCGCGTAGTACGCAGAATCTGAAGCGTTGCTTCAATATAAATTTTGAATTTTGAAACAGAGCCTTACTCTGATTGGGGGAAACAACCCACAAATCACAAAACTGAATTTTTGCATACCCCCAGTAATTTTAAAATCAATTAGAACTTTGACTCTAAGGACTTAACGCTCATTAGGAGAAGTTGATTGTGTTTAGAACACCACTTAACGGTATATCGTTCACGGGGTGTCTAGATATGCGTTCAAGAGAAATGGTTATTTAATTAAGGAACTTCGCAAAAGCGTTGTAAAACCTCCCCTTCTCTCTTACACTTACCTGGCTTCGTGATCCGTATATCTTGAGCCTGTTTCTCAATATAGTTTTACTTCGACAATCAGGTTCTTGAGCAGGTCTAGTTGACTAGCATACCATAGACTGCTAGGGGTGTGATATTCTTTATTTTTGTGATATTTGTGAATTCTTGTTTATATGGGTGATACACGATTCAATTCATTTTTTCACGATTCTTATTCTTTTGTTTATACTCAATCCGAATACACTTGTTCAAATTGCCAAAATTCTCCCCACATTCATGAAAATTGTCCTTTTCTAGGGGGTGACCAACAGTCCCAGAGTTTTGATAATGGTCACCCACCTAACACTCCTGAACCCAGTCACACTTCAACCATAGACCAACTGATTGAAAATTTAGAGAAAGAGGTCGACAGATTGACTGCTTTAGTATCACCATTATCACAACCCCTCCAACCCGAAATGATTGAACCATCATTTGTTAGTTATATGTATACCCTAGAGGCCATTACTGTACATTGGATGTATATTGTAGTAGATGCTGGGACATATATAGGTAGGACTTTCTTGCTCGACATGATAGTACGCTATCTGGTTGCTCTTTATCTTAACATGTATACTTTCTGTCTCTCTGTTACATGTTGATAAAGCCCTTAGAATGTGTGCTCGACTTCCAGGACTATGATGTAGATCATACTAGTGGGGCCTGGGTAGTCCATGAGTACATCCTTCAATGTTCCTAGTCGTGGGAATATCGAGACGGGGCATCGAGACGGGGCATCGATATTCCAGAGTAGACTAGCGTATATCTTCTCGACCCATGTGATGGTCGATGGATGATCCCATATCCATTGGTGTTTGACATCAGAGATGGTATGCGGGTGCTCAGTGGAGACTGGGTACACTGAACGGACTCGCTGAGAACTCCCAGATGGTATTATACCTCACGTCAGATGGCAGTTCTCTGGTGACACTGGTACAGCTTAGTCTGTTGACCCGAGATCGTCATAGAGTCTTGTGTGTCTCCCACTGTGCTTTGATTTCCACCCTACCACGGCTCTACTGAGTCGTGCAAACAGGTGGTTTTTGGGTACAGTCCCGATTCACATGGAGGCAATGAGCGATAGGAGAGGATTCGTCTCTCCCGGTATTGGGGGTTGATGTTGCGCTATGCTCGACTGGCCATAACTGGAAATCCCTGGCCAGGGTTGCAGTGATATACTGGTAAGAGTTATCAGTAGTTTCACGATTGTTATGGAGCTCACGTCGGCATGACTTATCAAGCTATTGGGGTCTGACGTTTACCACCCCTAGGCGAGATATGCGACATATCAGACGAACAGACCGGACTGTACGGTAAGTGTTACTGGTTGGATTCACAGGAGTGTGAGCGGGCTTGCTCGTCGATCTTCTGATCGCTCAATACCCGGGTGGCCGTTACGTTTAGCAGACCGCTTGCGGCTTGTGGGTGTTTGATATGATCATCACCTGCTGCCGGCGTATTGACGAGTCTTTAGAGTCCTACACAGAGGTTTCCTGGCTCAAGCGAAACGAAATAGGAGCGCATATGAGATATGTGCGGGACCGAGAATAATACCAGTATGTGATACTGTATTCTATTCTCGCGATTTGTATCATCGGCAGGTTATATGTGATATAGCCGGGTTACCGAATCAAGTGTTGATTCGATACATTGATACACTTGATATTAGTCGGTTATATGCAGTATGACCGGATCATTAAATCAAGTGTGGATTTAATGATTTAATGTATAATTATATATTTGATATATTACTTTACATTAACTAGTATTTGTTCACTTAAGATTGATTATCTCACTTGAATGTGCACATTGTATATATGATATATGTTTGTGTACTAGTTTGTATCATGTTTGATGATGCATGCAAACTTGGGTTTGTGTTTATTTTAAACCATGTTTAGGATTATGGTTAGGTTTTATATTTGTTTTATTTATTCATTATGGTTAAAATAAAATGGTGGCTTTCTTGTTTTATTCATGAAGCTTCATGAAGCTTTGAAAGTCTTTGCCATTTTTGTTTTATCCTCAACCTAACCATCAACCTAAACCCTAGTTTATTCTGTACATGAGTTAGCCTCACCCATGGTTGCATTATGATAACTCTTCACTTGATTTTTAATTTTAATTGATATTCTTTTCTTCTTCTTCTTCTTCTTGAAAAAGAAAAGAAAAGCTTGCTTCAAAAATGTCAAGTGATGATTTCAAGTGAGAAATCCAAATCCAAAGTGAACCCACTTCCTATTTCTTCATCCTCTACCACTTGCCAAGTAGTATAGGGTGTTTTCTTCACAAGTTTCATGACTTGGTGAAGTTGGAGCTTGATCTTGAGTTGCCTCGACGTAGATCATCTTCGGCATCGAAGTCGACAACCTAGCCCGATCATTTCTTCGACGAAACCATCGCTAGAGTCCGGGATCCGATGATCGCAGCGGAGGGACATCATCACGGAGCGAAGAAAGTGGAGGACCGGATCTACAAAGGTTGTAGTCTCTTTCACTTAGCAGTAAAGTTGTTTACTACTTGCATGTTTCGCCTAATCTCTAGTTAACGATCTATATTAGGGTTTCTCGGCACATAGAAAATTTTGAAATTGGCATGGTTGATGCCTTGTGAGACCTCATTAGTGTGCCTAGGAACCCTACATCATTATGGAATGATAGTGAGATGGATGCTAGGTTGATCGCTCTAGAAAAGGGTATTGAAGTAATGACTGCGATCGAGAATCAAACTGCTGCAACGCTAACCCTGTTCATACAGCAGTCTGAGCAATTATTTCTTGCTCAGGCCCAATCATTGGCTAGCATTGAGAAACAAGTGAAATATTTAGCTGTGAGGATTCTAGGGAGTAAACATAGTCAATCGGAACCCAATAGTGTTAATGTCTGTCATCTAGGAAATCACCCGAGTGAGATAAACGATCAAATGAATTTTGATGATTTCATAGATGATGATGCAAATGAATTGACTGAGTGTTATCAGGACACACAAGAAAAACCTCTGACTGATTTGTACATTCCAATTTTTGAGGAGGAAGCTTGTGAATTTGATGAGTATGGTTGGAATAAATTGTTAGAAAAGATCAATGATCAGGAACCCACAATTTTTGTATCACTTAGTGATATTGTTTCAGAAGAAACATTAGGGTGGGAACCTACTTTTTTAGATGACATATACCTACCCATTTATGAATGTGATGAGGGAGAAATCATTTTGGGAGAGTTTGTAGATAATGTGAATAAGATTGTGGAAAATCATAGGGAGGAAGACAGTTTTGAAAAATATTCTTTCAAGTCGAGTTTTGAGGAAATTTTTGCGGATGAACTTGACATTCTTGGTGAGTTTGAGTCGAGAACAATTTGGGAACATCCGAGAAACCTTTCTTTTGCTGAACTTTTTGCGAATAAACTCCATTTTTTACACGAACTTGATTTTGGAACTCAACACGTGCTTATTGAACATTCAATTCATTCAGAAAACAATTCCTTGACCTCCTCAAAATTCCATCTTCATCTTCAACGTCTTCTCACCCCTACTTTTACACGCCCATGCCCTTCACTAACATCTAACATATACCCATTCTTTTTCTTTTTCTTATTTTTATACAGATTCTTTTACCAGCCATTGCACTATATAGACAAAAAATTTATGTGGCTGGTATTAATTTCTGGACTAACCCAGTTATTTAACATGTAAATGTTGTAATTAGTCTAAGGTTTTTTCTTTTTTCTTTGAATAAAATTCCCACCCTGATGTCTAAGTCTAACTACCGGAGACGGGGGCAACGATGAGGACATCGTAAAACTCATGTTTGGGGTGAGCACTGCGTTTATTTTTGCTGCATCATGTGTATATTCTGCATTGCATACATGTTAAAAAACCCATAAAAAATTAAAAACTTTTTACAAAAATATAAAAATTTTGTCGTCAAGTTAGCTAGTAGGGTAACTTAAATTGTTATTCCGGAAATTTAGTTGATATATTAGAAGTAACTAAATCGTAGGCTTAGGAATTGAAAACCCTAAAAATAACTCTCATTCTGTTTAACCTTGGTAATTATACGTCCTTACAGTTTTTTTAGAAATAGGTAATCCTGAGTTGAGCTCTTTAGT
Organism: Agapanthus africanus; assembly: GCA_030015575.1. Taxonomy (NCBI): domain Eukaryota; kingdom Viridiplantae; phylum Streptophyta; class Magnoliopsida; order Asparagales; family Amaryllidaceae; genus Agapanthus; species Agapanthus africanus. The sequence goes on along the minus strand of JASDDO010000010.1, from coordinate 449,730,075 downwards.
TAAGTCGAGATGAAGGGAGAGTATTGAAGCTTTACTGAAAGATAAGTCTGTCTTGAGTCCAAATTTTGATAATATATACCCTACAAACTGCACATACACGCACCTTGAAACTTGGGATAGTAGAGCATACCTAGAAATACTCTTGCCTGAAAGCCTAGTATGAAAGAAAAAACGGTATTTAAAGTTAACCACCATAAAAGCATCTTTGAAAAATATATCCGGTCTTGAAAAGAAAAAGAAAAAGAAAAGAAAAAAATAAATAATGTCAAGATCTGGAAACTGCTATTTACGCTTTAAGCTCATACATTCAGTAATCGACTGTTAGTGTCTCAAGAAGCATTAATAATCGCATGAAAGATGTGTGAGCACAACCGTCCATCCATTTATGAAAAGAAGTAGTATTAGGTATTAAGGCAAGGGTACTATAGCTTGAATTGAATTCTTAAGTGTAGGGGTGAAAATTTACACACACGTAGGGGTATACAATCGATATTTAGAGAAAAGATAGAGATGAAGAATAAGACTTATGTTTTCTGTAATGAAGATAAAAATCCCTGATTGGAGACCACACTTTAGAAGGAAAACTCAGGAGATACCAATATCTTTCTAAACTGTAAAAACATATAGGATCTAAGGGTAAATAGACAGGAGGTTTGAAACATAAGGGTTAAATATTTCTAACTTAGGATGATAGAATTTCTAACTTAGATACTAAACTGTAGGAGTAGAATCGATATTAACTTATGAAACTAGCTTGACTGGATTTTGTGGGTGTAATTCGCTAAAAACCCTTAGGAGACAACGCTCCTCCTACTAGGGACACCTAGAAGTTTATCGGCTTGTTGCACATGGTCAGTGCAATCGCGTTCTCTGCGAAAGTGAGGCTAAGATATTATTTTGCTCGGGAAGAGCAAATGATAATTTTGGGGGTATTTGTTCATCTCGTAAAACTGCATTTTAATACCCTCATTCGTTGTATATTTTTGTTTATATCGGTACTATTAACCAGTGTTTGCTCAGAATTTCAGATTACAGGTGTTCGTGATAAAAGACCGGAAACACACTCAAAATCACGGATATAACGTTTGGGAGCTGACACTGCAGACGGAACAGAAAAACGGCAGATATCTGAAGAGCTCTTTTGTAAATAAATCATGCGTACACATTTATGGTCCAACACAATACAAGTGTACACAACTCTTTGGCATGAACCATGGTGGGGCTGCCATGGCATGATGGCTAGAGCAAGTGGGCACATATGGTGTGATGTGCATTGATGGTGCAATAAATGCTTAAAGTGTTGATGTGAGATGTTGCACCAAGTTTCCCTCCAAATCTCTGCATACAAACCAGGTTAATTTAGACCAAACAAACAGCACCAGAGTGATATGGGAGAACATATATACCTACCATGCAAACCCGAGCCCCTATGCTCAGAAAGTGGCTGACCAAACCCCTCCCAAAACCGGTTGCTCAGCTTCTCTTTCTCCAAATGCCCCCAGTTTTCTGTGGGCCCTCCCTTGCTGCCACGTAGGCTTATTTTTATTGTTTGTTTATTTCTCTTTTGGGCCTATAAATAGCAGATCAGTGGCAAGGGTGTTGGAGATAGTGCCCTCAGAGTCAATTATTGGATCACAGGCACGTGATTGCAATGATTGAGAGAGGACCCATCCCGGTAGGACAGTCTTACTCGAGATGATAGTATGCTATCTGGTTTACCTTTATCATCGTGTACTATTTCAGATGACCTTACAGGTCGCTATTACACGTTGATAGAGCCCCTAGGATTCTTGCTTAACGACCAGCAGTATGATGGCGATCATATACGTGGGAGCTGGGGTCTATAAGCACATCCTTAAATGGTCCCTAGTCGTGGGAGTTTCGAGACTGGGCATCGATACTCCATTAGTAGACTAGTGTATACAGTCGAGACCCCGACGAGGGGCGATGGCCGGTCTCATAAGCCACTGGTGTCAGTTGGTTCACCTAAGATGTATACAGGTGCTCATTGGGTTATGAGTACACCGGACAGGACTCACCGGGAACCTGCTAGTTGGGATTATACCAGACGTCAGATAGCAGTTCCCAGGTGACATGTGTACAGGTTAGTTCATCGACCTGAGATCGTCATTTGTCTCGTGTGAGTTCCCACTGTGCTTTGATTACTACCCTACCACGGCTCAAAGGAGTCGTGCAAACAGGTTTTAGTTGGGTACAGTCCCGAGCCACATGGAGGCAGTGAGCGGATCTGTAGGGGTTCGTCTCTTCCGGTATTGGGGGTGAGGTCGCGCTGTGTCTAGGAGAGCCATTACGCAAAGCCCTCGGCCGAGGCAGGAGATTTACTGGTAGGTATTCCAGTAGTATCTCAGGGCGTTCTGGGCTACACTCCGACACGACTTGTACCGCCTTTGGGAGTCTGACTTTTACCAACCCCCTAGGCCCGCCATGCGATGCTCATAGACGAACGGACCGGACTGTACGGATATTGTCACTGACAGGCTCAGTAGGGTGTCAGGATGAGTTCGCTCATCGACGTCCCTTTTGGTCAATAGCTGGTGGCCCGTCACGTATTGGCTTATACCTCTGACGTGCTAGTGGTTAAATCCACAGCCATAGTATTGACGAGTCTTTAGAGTCCACCACACTTTCAGTTACTCAAGCTTTCGGGCGAAACGCTGTAGAGGCCGTATGGAGATATGGCAGGGTCCGATCAGATACGTGCGGTATTGCACGGATCAGGATCGGACAGTTTTGTACTAGTGGCCATATAGTTATATGGCAGGATTTGATCTGATATGTGCGGTATTGCACGGATCAGGATCGGACGAACATTACTAGCCGGCTTTGGTTTAAGCCGGATCCTAGTTTAGTACAGTGTAGATTTTGTCTCTTTGCATTTGTATCCGGACGGAATACAGATGCGGGTGTGTATGCACAGTATCGGGGTTTTTCTGTAATTTATTACGGGACCAGTTTTCTGGAGTTGCCAGTTTGCATTCCGTTCCGGCTGGTTTTCCTTTGTTCTTTCCCGGCCGGACTTTTCCGATGGAGGGGGTTATTTGCAATTGTGCAAATAACACATTGTGGAGGGGTTTCATGCAATTGGTTTGATTATGAAGGCATCTTTTCTTTTCCACCATCACTTGCATTAATGGTGATAAGAGAGGGTATGGTTTTGATGTAAGTTTATTATGATGATGTTTTTGGATATGGTCACCATTCTCTTTATCCTACACTCACCTCCCTTATGTCTTCATTTTTCCCTCCACCATTTCCTAAAGGAAGCGGCCGGCCACTTCTTTGAGGGGAGATGAGAGAAATTTCTTTTTGTTGTAACACATATTTCATCATCTCATTCTTCTAGTTTTGTGAAAAATGAAAGCACCATTTTTCCTTAACCTCATTCCTCCATCAAGGCAACATAACCCCATTGAGACAAAGCGCATTCTACACTACATTCTACAGCACATCTTGGGCACGTCGACTTGCCAGCTTCGTGCCCGAGTTGCCTCGGTATTGAGGTGGGAGCCCGTAAAAGATACAGACGATATGGTGTCCTTCCGGCAAGGATGCGACGACCGGAGTTTCCGCGGGAGATCGGGACGATGACGAGAAGACCGGAGGACTCGGATCACTCGGTATATCTCTCACCCTTTCTCTTTTAGCTAGTATCGGTTAATGGTTACGATCCGGATATATTGTCCGCGGTAGCGCCAGTTTAAAGTCAAGAAAAATTTTGATTCCGCATTTTGGCCTCGGATAGACGGCCGGGGCACTTCCGTGGCGCAACATGGTATCAGAGCCACGCCATTAACCTTGTCTAGCTTGTTCTGATGTGTTTTACTTATCCGATCAACCAAAATTCCAAAACTTGCATTTTTGTTCACATCAGTTTTCTGTTGAAATTTTTTGGTCTCGAAAAATTTTTCAGGTTGTCTCAGAATGATGTGCAGGGAGTTCTAAGAACACTGGAAAAATTCGACAACACGATCCCTCCATACGACCGCGGAACCGCGGCCATTACCACTCTTGAGGCCGCGGATCCGCCGCATGAATGAGGGATCATGTCATCATTTTTTTGCAGTGGGCTTGTGGGCTAAAAATAGGGGTTTTGGAATATTAATATTGGGCCCAGATTTTCTGTGAGTGCTACAGTATTGCTTAGGAGCCCACTTGTTAATTTTTTGATCGATTGGATATTTTAAACACATTATTTCACAGTATTTACATTATATCTGCGACCGTGAATATCACTTGATCTGTAAATCCTGTCTAACTGCTATAGCCCGGTTAGACGGATTTGCGAACGTGATTTTCACGTTGATGTTCTGTGTTTATGCTGTGATGTTGCGGATCGGTCGTGGGGGATAGCCTGGATGCAATGCTAGTACAGTTTTGTTTTATATGTACATTTGATATTGCGGGGCGAGCGTCCGACATGTGGACTGCCGTCACTGCCTGTTTGTATTATTCTTTTGGGGCACGACCTGGTTGCGGTCGATGTACCCGTTGTATGTATATTTTACTTTCTGTACTAGGATTACCCCGCGGGGGGGTGCACGGATAGCCGGGTTCTAGAGGGCAACGGGCCCGCATCTCATGGCATTGAGACGGAAGGGGCTTCACTCTAGGATTGGCGGGCTATTCGCCGCACTCGTAGGGGGTACAGTTTGACCCAGGAGGGGTGCCCAAGTTACCGGATTCTTTGAAGTGCTGGGTGGTCCATTCACGGAGCTGAAGGGGGCTGCCTCGCTTCAGGTTTTGGCGGGTGACTTGCCGCGCCCGTAGGGGTCTAGGATTTCATTGCACAGGCTATCCACACGACCAGGGGAACGTCGGGTTTCAGCAGCGGCTCTGTGAAACCCGGGGCTTCCAGATATCTGTATTGTTCTGTGATGCTGTACATTTCTGTGATGTTGCATTTTATCACGCCTTGAGCGAAATATAATATATTGGTATATATATTAGTAGATGTTGTATATGTTTTTCATCCGCGCTAGTCCAGTCCCCGCTCTGCCGTTTGTTAGCTAACCTAACGGGTGATGACGGGACCCAGTGGCGAATGCGGATGGCATATACGTACGTCAGTATATTTTCGTTCTTTGTGGTGTGATCAATTGATGGGACTGCGTTGATTCGGATCAATGCAAGATAAACAAACCTATTCTGATGTTGTTGGAACACTTTTCAAAAAGCTGTTATTGCAAGGACGTTCACTTTTGTTTTGCATCGTGGTATTCATTTGGAATATCCTGCTCCTCAGTCGACGAGGCAAGGGCCGAGATCCCTTCACCGGGAGTGACCCCTTGGACAGAAGTTTGCGTCAGGGCATTAACTTCACTATAGCCGATTACTTTTGCTTTGCATCGTGGTATTCAGTTGGAATATCCTGCACCTCATTCTACGGGGAAAGAGCCGAGATCCCTTCACCGGGAGTGACCTCTTTAGCTAAGGTTTTCGTCACTATATTTTTATAAAATGTTATGCAGTTCCTTCAACGATATCAAGTTCATTACGTTAAAGGTTTTTCGCCAAAAACCAGTCGTAGCCCTCCGTCATTTCAGATTAGTATTACTTAGTATTCGTGCTGCGTATGTCGTGCTTAGCCGAGGCGTAGTATTCGGTAGCTATGTAGTGCTTTTCTGTTGCATGGATATAAGATTGGTTAGGACAGTCGTGCGGTCATTTTGGCTCAGTCAAGGATTCGTACGGGTGGGTCTAATGCAATCAAGATAATGACGGGTTGAACTTGACTAGGATCCTTTGATATGTTGGCTCAGTCAAGGTCACTTGGGTCCTAGGGGTAAAAATCACATCGGGAGTTTCAAAAGAACTGAAACTTGCCAGACATGCGCATACCTTCTGGAGTGTGGTGACGTGAGTGGATTCTGTCACGTTATCATGCGATGATAGTTGGATCCCGATTCCCTCTGATGAGTTGGTTTACTCCTCGGGTGATCCCGACTAATTCTTCTTTCAGGTTTGGAGGAGAATTTGAGGTTACAGTGGGAGGTTTCCAGATTAGATAAAGTGATAACCATTCTGATCTAGGTTAGAGTGCACGCTGAGTGTTTCTTTTCTCTCTCTCTTTGGCAGCGACCATTGACCCGACCCTGGACTATGACTCAGTGACCAAGTTGACCGAACCTTCTTAACACTGGCTTTTGGATTGTCAGAGTTGCAAACCTCATTGCCACTCCTACTTTTACCCTTTTCTCCAGGACACCCCGTATTACTACGAACGTCCACTTCCATTGGACAAAACCATCGTATGGTTATATACGAACTCGAAGGACTTCGAGGATGGTTTCTGGTTCTGGAGAAAATGAATAGGATTATTCAGTTGTCTTTTCTTTTCACCTTCTCTCATTGCGAGTACTCCTTGGTTCAGGAGATAGTACACCTATTACGCAAATTGGATAGTCTTCTTCCAAACCTTAGGCAGGTGCCGAACGGTAGGGAATGAAGAAAACCAGTTAGCATAACGATGGTGTACAGAAGGTATTAAGTTAAGACAAAGCAAGGGATTAGTAAGAGGGCAAAGTAAATTGCGACTGCTATTCACGACCGAACCAAGTATTTCTTCGCCAATCCTAAATCACTTTTGTATTTCTCCAGGACACTCCGTATCACTACGAAGATCCCAAGTTTTTTGGATACTCCATCGTATGGTTATATACGAACTCGAAAGGAACTTGTTCTAGTTCGGGGATGGATTCTGGTCCAGGAGAAATAGGAATAAGGTTTATTCGGTTGTCTTTTATCTTCACCTTCTCTCGCATTGCAAGTGCTCCTAGGATTAGGACAGTACACCCATTATGCTTATTGGATAGTCTTCTTCCAAACCATAGGCTGGTGCCGAACGGTAGGGAAGGAAGAAAACCATTTGGCCTAAAGGGGTGTGCAGACGGTAATGACTAAAGACATATAAAGGGATTTGGACAGATGGCAAAGAGATATACGGTTACAGTTGTGAATCTGGATAATGGTAGAGGCATTACTAGAAATACCAGGATACCCTATCGAAACATTTCAATGTTTCAGTTCAACTGTGTACTGTTAAAAGAAAACTGATTTCCCGATTGGACACTTGCTCCAGGGTATGTATTTACCAGGTTTGATTCTCACATCTGTATGGTTTTACAGATGATGAGTGGGAGTAAGTTATTGGAAATTGGGTGATCATCCTCATTATATCGGGATTCGTTGTAATCGGTGATATTTGAGGAGATCACCTGGGCTGTTTGCCGGTCGGCAAATATTTGGTTTTGAATATCCGCTGTTGTGCACCAATTTCAAATTGATATATCTGTACGTCTATTTTCATAGAGTGAGATATACCTTTTGATATTATGTCGATGACATTTACCTATATCAGTGGATGGTTAGGTAAGGAGCATCAAACAGCGGTGTAATTCTTCTTAACCAAAAGTACAGTTTTCAAACTACGACGCACAGTGAAAGAGTTGTTAGATTCAGCGGACTTATACAGAGTATTGTATATTGTCCAGTGTCCATTAGGACAGAGGGGTTGGTCCTCATACTATATTCTGTTTACTTTTAACTTCTCTAGTTCTTAGACATGTGTTTCGTAGAAACACAGGGTCTAAGTTTTGAGGAGTTATAGGTATTTGAATAGAGTAGAGTATCAGGTGTAGCAAGTATCGGGATTCTTCAAAGTGATCGAAGATGTAGATACTTGTGTATGGTATTCAGTTGATAGTAATGATAAAGAGAAATTGCTTCTCTTTCAGGTTACTCATAATTGGAAGCATTCCTAAGTTGAGTAACGCTGATCGGCCTCCTTCCATTTAGTTGACATGCACTGGAGATACCTGCATGATTTGAATCTGGTTCTTTTAAATCAGTGCCTCTGGTTCTATATTGGATATAGAACAGTTCATATCTTGACATTGTTAAGGTATGGGGAGTTGTCCGGCTTATGCTTAAAACCAAACACTGGACAACTCAAGGCACGTTTCTGTAATGGCTGTTTGTGGGTTGACCCAGGCTATGACGAGGGTTGATTTTCTACCATCTGGAAGATCAATAGTGATATTGTTCTTGACTCGCCACAGTTTTGAATAAAAATGGATTTTTTTTTTCAGAAAACAGTAGTGGGAGTATGGTAGAACTGGAAGTAATTCCAGAACCACAAACGATTACTGAAGATTTGATAAGGAACCTAAAGATTCAATCTGGATTGACATTCCATTAGCCACTCCGCAGATACGGTGGGTAACTTCAGGCACCCGAGAGGTACTCCGGTAGCCTCAAGGACGGTGACAGAGAAGTTCTTGTTTACCCATACTTGCCATTGCTGTTGTTCCAGGCTGCGAGACCCGGCAGGAGGATGAGTATAGCGTCGTTCTAAACTAGCTTTAGAAGTGCACGTCTATATGACTCTGCCAGAGGGTTGTCGTAGTCAGTGGGAGCAGCGGAAGCATTGGTGGACATCAGGCTTATGTCTATTTATAGACTAAAGCAGATATAGCGGAGATAGATCATCTATTTCTGATGTGACAGTCATAGGTTTGACGTCATCAGAATAGCGGATGGATCTGTTGGGAAGGTAGTAGGGTGTAACATCCTGGTATTTGGATGACGTACACAGAGTAGGAAAAGAAACTCCTATACTACGATCGGTTATATTTTGGTCGTCACACAGTGTTTTCTCCACAAAGGACTTGGACATTATATCAGACATTCTGGTTACTAGATCTATGGTTTTAGATCTAGATTTGGGTGGTTTCCCAATCTGGGTACCTTGACAGCATTCTATGAGTATTTAGAATGGACGACTCCTGGCACGGTAGTACACCTGCAGGTAATGGAGTCACCCTCTCTAAAGGTGTCTTACAGACTAAAGGGAAGAGGGATACGCATGATTGACAGATCACTTGCTTAGGCAATTGAGTCAGTTATGAGATGTCAAGTACCACACCAGATGTTGTTCTTGCAGTAGATGCAATAAGTTGATATTAATCCAATCCTGGAGGAACAGTCGGAAGCAGTTCTAGAACATAAGTGAATGTTCTAGGGATATGATAACGGCAGCCTCCTTTATGAGACGGTTATCATTCCAGGCTTCCAAGGTGACCTGGACGACAAGGAGGTTGTCAGAGTTATAGTTTTCCCTCTGACGAGGGACAGTATTTTGGACAGGTGATCCAAGGCAATACTGAGGGAGGCATGGCGCAGGATACTGATTAAGTTCAGTTGACGATACAGTCTAAGAAGTTTGGATTTGGAGTTCATTTATGAGCTAGGTCCCATCAGATATCCAGACATACTCTAAGACAGGTATTGCTCATTTCGGGAGATGGCTTTCTCTGCGAACTTGAGATATAGAGAGACATAGGAAGAAACATCACAGCGGATCCACTCACTGAGGCTATTCCTCGAACGCAATAGTTTCGCAAACGAGATTTGTGAGACTGACTAGTAGAGGAGTTGGGTGTTCGGTATCACACGGGCTGTGAGTATGCGACATCGCAATAATTAGCCTTGAGTGCAAGTGGGAGATTGTTGGAGATAGTGCCCTCAGAGTCAATTATTGGATCACAGGCACGTGATTGCAATGATTGAGAGAGGACCCATCCCGGTAGGACAGTCTTACTCGAGATGATAGTATACTATCTGGTTTACCTTTATCATCGTGTACTGTTTCAGGTGACCTTACAGGTCGCTATTACACGTTGATAGAGCCCCTATGATTCTTGCTTGACGACCAGCAGTATGATGGCGATCATATACATGGGAGCTGGGGTCTATAAGCACATCCTTAAATGGTCCCTAGTCGTGGGTGTTTCGAGACTGGGCATCGATACTCCATTAGTAGACTAGTGTATACAGTCGAGACCTCGACGAGGGGCGGTGGCCGGTCTCACAAGCCACTGGTGTCAGTTGGTTCACCTAAGATGTATACAGGTGCTCATTGGGTTATGAGTACACCGGACAGGACTCGCCGGGAACCTGCTAGTTGGGATTATACCAGACGTCAGATAGCAGTTCCCAGGTGACATGTGTACAGGTTAGTTCATCGACCTGAGATCGTCATTTGTCTCGTGTGAGTTCCCACTGTGCTTTGATTACTACCCTACCAAGGCTCAAAGGAGTCGTGTAAATAGGTTTTAGTTGGGTACAGTCCCGAGCCACAAGGAGGCAGTGAGCGGATCTGCAGGGGTTCGTCTCTCCCGGTATTGGGGGTGAGGTCACGCTGTGTCTAGGAGAGCCATTACGCAAAGCCCTCGGCCGAGGCAGGAGATTTACTGGTAGGTATTCCAGTAGTATCTCAGGACGTTCTGGGCTACACTCCGACATGACTTGTACCGCCTTTGGGGGTCTGACTTTTACCAACCCCCTAGGCCCGCCATGCGATGCTCATAGACGAACGGACCGGACTGTACGGATATTGTCACTGACAGGCTCAGTAGGGTGTCAGGATGAGTTCGCTCATCGACGTCCCTTTTGGTCAATAGCTGGTGGCCCGTCATGTATTGGCTTATACCTCTGACGTGCTAGTGGTTAAATCCACAGCCATAGTATTGACGAGTCTTTAGAGTCCACCACACTTTCAGTTACTCAAGCTTTCGGGCGAAACGCTATAGAGGCCGTATGGAGATATGGCAGGATCCGATCAGATACGTGCGGTATTACACGGATCAGGATCGGACAGTTTTGTACTAGTGGCCATATAGTTATATGGCAGGATTTGATCTGATACGTGCGGTATTGCACGGATCAGGATCGGACGAACATTACTAGCCGGCTTTGGTTTAAGCCGGATCCTAGTTTAGTACAGTATAGATTTTGTCTCTTTGCATTTGTATCCGGACGGAATACAGATGCGGGTGTGTATGCACAGTATCGGGGTTTTCCTGTAATTTATTATGGGACCAGTTTTCTGGAGTTGCCAGTTTGCATTCCGTTCCGGCCGGTTTTCCTTTGTTCTTTCCCGGCCGGACTTTTCCGATGGAGGGGGTTATTTGCAATTGTGCAAATAACACATTGTGGAGGGGTTTCATGCAATTGGTTTGATTATGAAGGCATCTTTTCTTTTCCACCATCACTTGCATTAATGGTGATAAGAGAGGGTATGGTTTTGATGTAAGTTTATTATGATGATGTTTTTGGATATGGTCACCATTCTCTTTATCCTACACTCACCTCCCTTATGTCTTCATTTTTCCCTCCACCATTTCCTAAAGGAAGTGGCCGGCCACTTCTTTGAGGGGAGATGAGAGAAATTTCTTTTTGTTGTAACACATATTTCATCATCTCATTCTTCTAGTTTTGTGAAAAATGAAAGCACTATTTTTCCTTAACCTCATTCCTCCATCAAGGCAACATAACCCCATTGAGACAAAGCGCATTCTACACTACATTCTACAGCACATCTTGGGCACGTCGACTTGCCAGCTTCGTGCCCGAGTTGCCTCGGTATTGAGGTGGGAGCCCGTAAAAGATACAGACGATGTGGTGCCCTTCCGGCAAGGATGCGACGACCGGAGTTTCCGCGGGAGATCGGGACGATGACGAGAAGACCGGAGGACTCGGATCACTCGGTATATCTCTCACCCTTTCTCTTTTAGCTAGTATCGGTTAATGGTTACGATCCGGGTATATTGTCCGCGGTAGCGCCAGTTTAAAGTCAAGAAAAATTTTGATTCCGTATTTTGGCCTCGGATAGACGGCCGGGGCGCTGCCGTGGCGCAACAAAGGGGAGGGCTCTCTCTCATATGCACATATTCATAGTTTTGTTTTGCTTTTCTTTTGTTTAGGCTTGAGGGTGAGTGAACTTCAATTGGTTTCTTTTTCTTTTTCTCTCTTGAAGCTCTTTTTGGAGAGCTTCAATAAGGAGGTTGAATAGGATACCAAAATCTTGTATCTCATTTCTTCAAGTGTTAATATATATTGTTGTTTCTTTTGTTCTTGCTTCTTTTCTTTACTTGCTTTATTATCATGCTTAACTAATTTTTTGATTGTGGTAATGGTGAGAAAGTTAGATGAAAGGCTTTGCCTCCTCCACCTCTTGTTTATGTTTCATGTGCTTAATTTATGATTCTAACTTAAATATTGCTTATGTATTGATATGATATGGTATTTTGAAATATGGTTACTTTGTAACCTACTCATATACCATATTCATTCCCTTTCCCCATTTCAATATTTAAGTTAAAATCAATTTAGTGTTAAGTTTGCTAAGTTTGGATATGGTATGTTGTGATAAAGTGCTTGACAAACCCTTTGTTTCATATACTATATACCATCACAAACCCTTAGCAAACTCAACACTAAAACCATTTGCTCTCACTAACAACTTTGTGTTTTTGTTTTTGCGGTATACTTGCTAACCCTTGTGTTTAGTGTTGATACCCCAAGCTCAGACATACAAACGGTAAGTGATCAAAACGGACTCGTTTCATGCTTTGCGGAGAATATCGGACTTGACGACTTGTGCCTCGAAACCGCTTTGACAAGTTGTGCTTCATGCCAGGATCGATGTAAGGAATGGACAACTCATGATCAAAGGAGTGTAGAGAGAATCGTCATGATTCAATCTTCCAAGCCAAAGCCGCAACCATTCTTTCTTACTTGTTTTCCTTCTTTCTTTGTTTTCCGTATTTTCGTATTCTTTTTATATTTTTGTAACAAAACCAACCATTCATTAATTTGTTGAACTTTAAATCACGATACCTAATACACAGCTCCCCGCGGATCGACCCGTGCTTGCCGGCTTGCTACAACGCGCCGTGCACTTACGGTTATGAATTTTAAAACGAGAACGATCTCGCGTGCGCATTCTGTTTCCTTCATTTCATATCCGTTTCCATAACATATGCGTTTGCGCGAGCAGGTGAATTCCCAACAGATGACCTAGATAGAATTCACTCTAGTCACTACACTCCAGAAGGTATGCTAAATCTGCAAGTTTCCTTTATGTTTGAAACTCCCGATGTGGTTTTTACCCCTAATGGCTTTATGCCTGAAGGCTCCCTCACTGAACTGATTCACACAGGTCCAAACCAGCTGAGCTAGCTCATTTTTCCTTTACGAGATCTCGGCTCTTCGGAATGGTTGGAGAGAGCCAGAGCCCCGCCTCCTCTTGTACCGAAACAGTACCCGCGGGAAGGTAATCTTGATCGGTGTCAGATCTCTTCTTTGGACTTTCAACCTTGACAATGCTAACTTATCATAAGCCGCTAGTCAAGTTCGGCCTGTCATTATCTTGATTGACTTAGAACCACCCGCATAACCCTTGACAATGCCAACATAGCTATGCGACTGTCTTAAATAATCGGAAACAAAACTGCAAACAAGCAATACTCAGCTACCGATCACTACGTCTTGACAATGGCAAAATACATAGCTCGAATTCTAAGCAGTACTTGTAGGAAATGACGGAGGGCTACGGCTGGGTTTCTGGCAAAAAACCCGTTAACGCAATGAACTTGATATCGTTGAAGGAACTTGAGCAATTTTGTAAAAGGAGTGGTTTAAACTCCGCCTTTTTGAAAATTTCTGGTTTTGAAGAAAAACCGAGTAATCTATAGTATAGACTTTAGCTTAAGAGGTCACTCCCCGTCATCACCTGTTAGGTTACTTAACTAACGACAGAGCGGTGGCTGGACTAGCGCGGGTGCAAAACATATACAACATCTACTAGTATATATATAAGTATTTACAACATTCGTCCCAGGCATGATAATAATCAACATCACAGAATCTCAGCCAACAATACAGAAAGGTGGATAATCTTGGAGCCCCGGGTTCATTTGAGCCGCAAATAAAACCCGACGTTTCATGTCGTGTGGATAGCCTGTGCAATGAAAACCTGGACCTCAACGAGCGCGGCAAGTTACCCGCCAATCCCAGAAGTGAGGCAGCCCTCTTCAACAAAGTGAATGGGCCACCTAGCACTTCACGGAATCCGGTAACTTGGTCGACCCTCCGTGGGTCATCCTATACCCCCTACGAGTGTGGCGAATAGCCTGCCAGTTCTAGAATGAAGCCTCTTCCGTCTCAATGCCATGAGATGCGGGCTTGTTGCCTTCTAGAACCCAGCTATTCGTGCACTCCACCCCCGGATAATCCTAGTACAGAAAAAGAAAATAATATGTACAAATGGTGACATCGACCTCAACCCAGTCGTGCCCCAATCAAATAATATACAACTCGGCAAAGACGACAGTCCACATGTCGGACGCTCGTCCAGCAATAACAAATGTACAAATGAATATAAACTGTACTGCTAACATTGCACCACATGCTATCCATCATGATTATCCAACCACAATCACAGCACAAGCACAAAACATCAATGCGAATGTCATGTTCGCAAACTCGTCTAAAAGGACATATAGCAGATAGACGGGTTTACCGATCAAATGACATTCACGGTCGCAGATAAAAGTGAATGTACTATAAACTATTAAACAGTGTCAAATACAACGACTTCGAAACACTCCAAGTTGCCCCGAACAGAAAAACAACAAAAAATCAAACTTGGGCAAAAACTAGCAACACCTGAAACCCAAACTCCACTGGATAAGAACACAGACCAAAACACGACACAATTCACCATAGGAAAACCAAGGAGGCCGGTTTTTTTAGGGATGTGGCTGACCTAAACATGGTGGAATTGACTCATTTTTGTTCAGTATTCATCTCTCTGTTAGAAGATCACTCTGCACTTGTTTTAAAAAAAAATTGAAGCTTTTAAAAATTCGACAGAAACTGCAGTTTGGTTTCAATGTTACGGAGTCGTTCGGTTTCGTTATTTTAACATTGTTTAAACTTGCTAGTCTAGGGTTTATAGGCTGGCTCTGATACCATGAAGGGTTACGCTAGCGCCCCGGCCAGCTTCCGTGGCCAAATGCGGAACAAAAATTTTACTACGATTAGAAACTTGGCGCTAGAATAACACAAAATCCGGATCTTAACCATAACCCTAACTAGCATGTAAGGGTTCTATCTACTATGATAGAAAGTTATACCTAAAGTTCTAAGTCTTTCTTTTCTTCCCGCTGTCCTCCTTCGCCTCGCGAGCTCCTTGGGATGGAAATGGATATCACCTCCTTGTCGGCTTCTCGAAGTAGTAGAAGATCCACCCGAGAGTTCCAACCTTGAGCTAAACCTCCAAGTTGAGATAACTAGATCACTTGGTGTGCTAAACTAAGTAACCTAGAATGAGTAGAGTGTAATTTAGAGTAGCTAAGTCTCATTAACCCTTGATTATCAAAAAATGATACACTAGGGTTTGAAAGGAAGAAGGAAGGAGCAAGCTTGAGGAAAGAGAAAGTATTTTTGTGATAATGATAATTAAAAAATAGAATGGCTAACTTTTATATGACCACAAGCATAGCATGAAAAATATCTCATCAAAATATCTAGGTCAAAAAGATCTCATCAAAATATCTAAGGTCAAAAAGTCAATTCAAGTCAAATGGTCAACTCAAGTAGCTATGCTACAAAATTATCATTTATCAAAAATAACAAAGTCTTTTCTCCACCTCATATTTGTTTTGACCAAGTCAATGGTCAAAACCCTAATGAGGTGTCTCTTTCTATACCCTCTCTCATCTGTATATACATACCCGCATCCGTGTTCCGAAAAACACGAATACTATGAGACGAAGCTAATCTAATAATCAAATACTAGGATCCGGTTTAAACCAAAGCCCACTAGTATTGTCCGCTCGAACATCACACGCGCATAAGTACACATATGTGATCGAACCTCGTCATAAAACCATATGACCTCTACATCGTTTCGCCCGAAGCTAGGAAACCCTCTGTGTGGGACTCTAAAGACTCAACAGTACTCTGGCAGTGGGTTTAACCACAAGCATGTCAGCGGCACTAGCTGTACATAACTGCTACTCGGGTATCTGTCGATAAGAAGGTCGACGACATCCGTACCCCTACTGAGCCTGTCTATAGCAATCTTCGTACAGTCCGGTCTGTTCGTCTAAGAGTATCGCATATCGGGCCTAGGGGGATGGTAAATGTCAGACCCCTAATAGCGGTATAAGTCATGTCGGAGTGTAGCCCAGAACACCCTGAGAAACTACTGGAATACCTACCAGTAAAATTCACTTGCCCTGGCCAGGGACTTTGTGTAATGGCTCTCTAAACACAGCGCGATATCAATCCCCAATACCGGGAGAGATGAATCCTATCTAACTGCCACTGCCTCTAAATGCTTCGGGACTGCACCCAACTACTACCTGTTTGCACGACTCGATAAAGCCGTGGTAGGATAGCAATCTAAGAACAGTGTGAACACACTTGAGGAGAAGTAGCAGTGTCAAGTCAACGGACTAAGCTGTACTCATGTCACCTGGGAACTGCTACCTGACGATAGGTATAGTACCAACCAGCAGTAACTTACGAGTCCGTCCAGTGTAACTCATAACCCAATGAGCACCTGCATACTATCTCCAGTACGACGTACTGATGGCTGTGGGACAGACCATCTCCCCTGCTGAAATGAGAAGCGTATACACCAGTCTACTCTGGAGTATCGATGCCCTGTCTCGATAATCCTACGACTAGGGACCTGTATAAGAAAGTGCTTGTAGACTATCCAGCCCCCACTAGTGTGACTGCCATCACAACGCTGGTATTCAAGCAAAGATCCTAAGGGCTCTATCAATATGAATTACAATATGTTAAAAGAAACATACACACATATTAAGATAGATACAAACCAAGTAGCATACTACTATATCGAGCAAGGCTGTCATAAACCCATGTATATATCCCAAGCTTCCAAAATGTAATATACAAACTAGTACTATACAATAATGGCCTCTAGGGCATACATATCCAACAATTATAAGGATTGGCTGAGGAACGTTAATATTGCACTGACCTATGACAAAGTTGCATATGTCACCACCGCTATTGCTCCCCTTGTTCCAGGACCAGATTCCTCAGTTGCGGACAAAGAGGTCCGCAAAACTTAGGATCTGGATCGTGAGAAAGCTAAGTGGATCGTGCTGGCGTCCATGAATTATGAACTCCAGAAACAGCACGAAAGTATGGATATTAAATTTATTTTTCTCCATTGCAAGGAATTGTATGGAGAGCACTTTCGTATCGCAAGATACGGACCTCAATGAAACTATTCCAGATGAGGTTAGCTCCAGGATCACCTGTAGGAGAGCATGTCCTAAAAATGATCAGCCTCATTGAGGAACTCGCAAACCTGGGATGCATGCTAAAAAATGAGTTATACATTGACTTGATTTTACAGTCTCTTCCACACACCTTCTCTCGTTTCATGCTGAACTTCAACATGCACGAAATGGAAGCTGATATTCCAAAGCTCCTCAACATGTTGAGGGTAGCAGAGACCTCTATGAAAAAGGAGAAGGCACCCATTCTGTATGTTGGCCAATCATCCTCTTCTAAATCCAAAGCGAAAGCTAAGGGGAAGAAGAAAATGAACGCCACCAAACCGAAAGGTGGGGTCAAGAAGGTGCATGGAACGAACAAGGCGGGGAGAGTAAAAGCGGACAAGAGTGAGTGCTATTATTGTCACAAGAAGGGGCACTAGAAAAAGGATAGCATGGATTTTAAAGCCAAGGACACGAAATAAGCTGCTGCTTCTGCTTCAGGTGTGTTTGTAATCAAAAACTGTTTTTCAGTAAACTCTACATCATGGGTACTTGATACCGGTTCTGGTTTTGATATGACCTTCCGGGTTAGCTATGGAACAAACGTGGATACTGTTGCAGTGGGGGATTATCACTTGAGGTTGACTAGTGGGCACATTTTGGTGTTGTACAGTTGTTTTTGTATTCCCAGTATGTTATGTAATATTATATCAGTATCTTTATTGTCTAATGAAGGATATAATTTTGCACTTGAAAGAAATGTCATGAACATTCTCCTAAATCAAGAAATGATTGGGTTTGGCATACTGGAAAATGGCATATACATACTTAATCAACCTCAAGTTTTCAATATCCAAAACACAATCAAAAGAAAGGCTCCAGATTTAAACCAAGCCTTCCTATGGCATTGTAGACTTGTTCATATAAATGAAATAAGGTTGACTAAGTTGCATAAAGATGGATATTTAGATCCGTTTGAATATTCATCATATGCAACTTGTCAATCATGTATCAAAGGGAAGATGACCAAATCTCCGATCACAGGACACGGAGAAAGAGCCACGAAGCTCTTGGGACTTGTATACAGCGATGTATGTGGTTCGATGTCTACACATGCACGAAGCGGCCACTCCTACTTCTTCACTTTTACTGATGATTTCTCAAGGTATGGAGATGTGTTTTTAATGAAGCATAAATCCAAGACCTTTGAGAAATTTAAGGAGTATAAAAATGAAGTGGAGAAACAGACTGGTAAAAGCATCAAGACGTTTCGATCTGATCGAGGTGGAGAATACTTAAGTACCAGTTTCCTTGAATGCTTAAAAGAGAATGAAATTCTCTCTCAGCTTACTCCTCCATATACACCTCAGCATAATGGTGTGTCAGAAAGGAGGAATCGCACGCTACTTGATATGGTGCGTTCAATGATGAGTAGTGTTGAGTTGCCACTTTTCTTTTGGGGTTTTGCGCTGGAATCAGCTGCATACCTATTGAATAGAGTTCTAAATAAGTCTGTGCCTACCACTCCATATGAAATGTAGAGTGGGACCATATCTCAAGTATCTCAAGATATGGGGGTGTCCAGCATTTGTTAATATGCAGAATCCGGACAAGCTCGAGGCACGATGGGTTTTGTGCAAGTTTTTGGGATACCCAAAGCATTCAAGGGGATATCTTGTCTACCACACTGAAGAACAAAATGTGTTTGTCGCTCACTACATTCTCTTCTTAGATAGCGAATTTCTTGCAAAAGAAATTAGTGGGAGCGCGGTCAGACCCCTAATAACCATACAAGTCGTGTCAGAGTGGCTTAAGACCATCCGAGAATCTACTGGTCCGTCCACCAGTAATTCTCAATCAGCCCTGGCCAAGGACTTATGGTAATGACCAACCGATCACTGTGCGATATCGACTCCCTATACCGGGAGAGACGAATCCCCAACAGTCATCACTGCGTCCATGTGGCTCGGGACTGTACCTAACTAAAACCTATTTGCACGACTTCTTTGAGCCGTGGTAGGGTAGTAATCAAAGCACAGTGGGAACTCACACAAGACAAATGACGACCTCAGGTCGACAGACTATCTGCACACATGTTACCAGAGAACTGCTATCTGACGCTAGGTATAATACCATCTAGTCAATCCTTGGTGAGTCCTGTCCGGTGAACTCACACCCAGTGAGCATCTGTATACAATCTTAGGTGCACATCACCAATTGCTGCGGGACCAATCCATCGCCCCTCGTCAGGGTCTAGATATGTATACACTAGTCTACTCTAGAGTATCGATGCCCAGTCTCAATACTCCTACGACCAGGGACATTTAAGGATGTGCTTATTGACCACCCAGCTCCTACAAGTATGACTGCCATCACAACGCTAGTAGTTAGGCAAATATCCTACGGGCTTTATCAACATGTATACAATATATGAAGTACAAAGTAAGATATATCACATGTTAAGATAAAGACAAACTAAATAGCGTATTATCATATCAAGCAAGATTGTCCTGTACATACATATCCCTAGTATCCTATACAATGAAGGCCTCTAGGGCATATATATCCAACAATCTCCCACTTGCACTAAGGCCTGTAATTGGTTCAATGGGTACCCACTGTCTGTACTAGATCCAGTTGCTGGCATACCGCATGCCCAACATATCAAACAGCCTCTCGAACTGGACTTGAGGGATGGCCTTAGTGAATGGATCTGCCGTGTTTTCTTTTGTGTCCACTCTCCACACCTCGATCTCCCGGCGATCCATGATCTCCCTGATCAGGTGATACCGCCTTAAGATATGCCTGGATTTCTGATGGGATTTTGGTTCCTTCGCTAATGCTACATCCCCATTGTTATCATAATATAAAGGTATTGGATTGGCAATGGACGGAACCACCTGAAGTTCAGAGATGAACTTCTTTATTCAGACAGCTTCTTTCGCGGCATTGTTAGCAGCTATATACTCAGCTTCCATCGTTGAGTCTACGACGGTATCCTGTTTGGAACTCTTCCAACATACCGCCCCTCCATTGAGGGTAAACACAAAACCCGAGATGGATTTAGAGTCATCTTTGTCACTTTGGAAGCTGGATTCGGTAAAAGCCTCAACCTGGAAGTCCATACTACCGTAAACCAAGAACATCCCCTTAGTCCTTCTCAGGTACTTGAGCATGTTCTTTACCGCTATCCAATGCTTCTCACCCGGGTCAGACTGTTACCTACTTACCATACTAAGTGCGTAAGCTACATCTGGTCTGGTACATAACATCGCATACATTATAGATCCTACAGCCGAAGCATAGGGTATAATGCCTATGTGAGCCCTCTCTTCATCAGTCTTTGGAGACATCTATTTGGAGAGGATGATCTCGTGACAAGTGGGTAAATTACTGCGCTTGGAATCTTCCATACTAAATCTCTTTAGTATAGTATCAATGTACCTGGACTGTGAAAGTCCCAACATTCTTTTGGATCTATCACGATAGATCTTAATCCCCAGAATGTAGGAGGCATCTCCCAAGTCTTTCATGGAGAATTTCTGTAACAAGAAGAGCTTTACTGATTGTAGCATAGGGATATCATTCCCTATCAGGAGTATGTCGTCACCGTACAGAACGAGGAAGACTACTGCTCCTTCTACAATCTTCCTATAAATGCATGGTTCATCTACATTTTTGATAAAGTCAAATTCCTTGACCGTCTCATCAAAGCAGATGTTCCAACTCTGCGATACTTGCTTTAATCCATAAATAGATTTAAGGAATTTGCACACCTTTCCATTGCTCCCACTGTCTAAGAAACCTTTTAGTTGATCCATGTAAACACTTTCTTCTCAATGTCCATTTAGAAAAGCTGTTTTTACGTCCATCTGCCAGATTTCATCGTTATGGAAGGTAGCAATGGCAAGTAGGATCCGAATGGATTTAAGCATAGCTACTGGAGAAAATGTTTCATCATAGTCCAATCCTGGTCTTTGACAAAAACCTTTTGCAACGAGTCTAGCTTTGTAGGTTTCCACTTGTCCAAATGCACCAATTTTCTTTTTGAAGATCCATTTGCATCTAACTGGTTTCACCTCAGGAGGAGCAACATCCAAAGTCCATACTTTATTGGTATACATGGATTCCATTTTGGATCTCATAGCATCCAGCCACTTTACCGAGTCTTTACTCGTGATAGCCTGCTGAAAATTAGTAGGCTCATTATCATCGATAATGCAATCCTCTCGATCTTCATCTACAAGAAACCTATAGTATCTCTCAGGTGGACGAGAAAGCCTACTAGATTTGCGAAGCGGCGTTGGTTCGTCATGCTCTATTGAAACCCGAGATTCTACTAAGTCCTCGGCAGTAGTTTGGGATTCTGGAATTTCTTCCAGTTCTACATTTTTCCACCCCCTAGACCTTACATGCGATGCTCTCAGACGAACAGACCGGACTGCATGGATATTGTCACGGACAGGTTCAGTAGGGGTTTCGGACGAGTTTGCTCGTCGGCCTCCTTTTCGACATGTACCTGGGTTGCCGTTATGTACAGCTAGTGCCACTGACAGACTTGTGGTTAAATCTACTGCCAGCGTACTGTCGAGTCTTTAGAGTCCCACACAGAGGTTTTCCCTGGATCAGATGAGACGATGTAGAAGCCGTATGGTCTTACGGCAGGGTTTCGATCACATACGTGTACTGGCTACATGAATGATGTTCGGACAGATAATACTAGTGGGCTTTGGTTTAAGCCGGATCCTAGTATTATACTATTGGATTATACTTGTCTCTGTGTATCCGTATTTTTCGGAATACGGATACGGGTATGTATATACGGTGAGGACATTCTTGTAATTTTACAAGAATGAGCTTCTAGAAGGAGACACCTCATTATAGATTTATCCTTTTTTGATAAAGGATTAATGAGGTGGAAATTAGAAGATATTTGAGGAATGGGTTGCAAGCATGGCTTTGTATATTGTTTATTCATTTGGGTTTCCTATTCAAGCATGGTTGCATTTCTTGTGGGTTTTTTATTCCATGCTTGAATTATTGGAAATTGACTTAGTCATTCTCTCACCCATTTCTCAACATGATTCTCACATTATCATTCTCTCTCCTGGGTTTTCCTCTCTTCCTCCTTCAAGCTCATCCCATCACATGAGTTGTGAATCAATGAGCATTGAGACAAATTAATCCAATATATCTTCTCTATTTCTATTTAGTAGTCTTTCTTAGCAAGTTGAATCACTAAGTTACCTCTTTTGAGGTTGGAGCTTGACCATAGGCCATCGGTTGGATCTTTCTTCGGCACAAAGGAGATCGGCAACCGAGTTCATTTGAAGCTTTGGAAGAGCTAAAGAAAGAAGATCACAAAGAACCACATGAAGGCTAGAAGGAATTGACATGAGGGTATAACACCTTAACCGAGTAGTTAACACCCTCTTATTATTTATTTATTGCTAGTTAAGATTTAATCAAGATCCTAAAGTGGATAAAGTCTATGTTTCAAAGCCAAATATGATCTTTTGATATGAGAAAAATCGTTTTTGATGTATTCCGCCTCCCCGCGAACACGTGGGTGTGCCATATAGACTTACAATAGAATAGTTCATATCTTAACGATGTTAAGGTATATGGAGTTGTCTGGCTTATGCTTAAAATCAAAACCCGAAAAAATTCAAGACGTGTTTCAGTAATGGCAGTTTGTGGGTTATCTCGAGCATAATCGAGGGTTAACATTCTACCATTTGCAAGATCAAGCATTGTTTTGTTCTTGACTCGCCACAATTTTTAGTAAAATGAATTCTTTTCAGAAAACATTAGTGGGAGTATAATAGAACTGGAAATCATTCCAGAACCTCAAACAGTTATTGAAAATTTAGTAGAACCTAAGGATTCAATTGATTCGACGATCCGTAAGTCACTCCATAGTTTTAGTGGGTAATCTCAGCGACCCGAGATGTACTTCGGTTTCCTCATAGACGGTGATAGAGAGGTTTGCATCATGATATGATGACCCAAGCTTGCCACTACTGTTGCCCTTGACTATGAGACCTCACAGGTGGATGACTATAACGTCATTCTAAATGGACTTTAGAGTGCATGTGTATATGACTCTGTCAGAGAGTTGTTGTAGTCAGTGGGAGTAGTGGAAGCGTGGTGGACATGTTGCTTATCTCTATTTATAGGCTAAAGTAGGTATAGCAGAGAAGGATTATCTGTTTTGATTTGATAGTCATGTTGTTTGACTTCATCAAAACAAAAGATGAACCTGATAAGAAGGTAGTAGGGAGTACTGTCTAGAAATTTGGATGACATACTTTGGATAGGAAGTGAGGTTCCCATACTATAATCGGTTAAATAGTGGTTGCCATAGAAGTTTCTCCACACAGGATATGGATAATGCTGCTTTTGCGCAGTTATGAACATAAGAGAATGTTCTTGGTGCATAGTAATAGCAGCCTTCTACAGAAAGTGGTTACCGGTTATGGCTTCTAAGATGACCTGGATGATAGAGTGATTGTCAGAGTTATAAATTTACCCTCTTATGAGGGGAAGTAAATTGGACAAGGATCCAAGAGGATACTAAGGTAGGTATGGTGCATGATACTGATTAAATTCAGTGGATGATACAGTCTAAGAATTTTGTTGGATTTATTGTTCATGTTATGAACTTTGTCCCATCAGATATCCAAACAAGTTCTAAGACAGGTATCACTCATTTTGAGAGATATTCGTTCTCCACGAAGTTAAGATATAGAGAGATACAGATAGAAACATTGGAGCGGATCCACTCACTAAGGCTATTTCTCAAACACAAATGTTTCACAAACACAGTTTGTGAAACTGATTAGTAGAGAAGTTGGGTATTCGGTAGCACGCAAGCTATGGGTATACGATACCGCAATAATTAACCTTAAGTGCAAGTGGGAGATTGTTGGATATAGTGCCCTCAAGACAATTATTGTAATCGCAAGCAGACGATTGTGATGATTGAAGGATATATACGGTTAGAACAGTCTTAATCGAAATGATAGTATACTATCTGGTTTGACTTTATCATTATATACATATCTTGTGTGGTATAGCATATCACTATTATATATTGATAGAGCCCATAGGTTTCATGCTTGACTGCCAGGGTTATGATGGCGATCACACTTGTGATAACTAGGTGATCTATAAGCACATCTTTAAATGTCCCTAGTCGTAGGAATATCGAGACTGGGTATCGATATTCCAGAGCAGACTGGTGTATAAATTCTTGACCCCGACGAGGGCGATGGTTGGTCTCACAGCCATTGATATTATTCAATCACCAAACATTTTATACGGGTGCTCATTAAGTTATGAGTTACACTGGACGGACTCACCGAGAACATACTATATGGTATTATATCTATTGTCGGGTAGCAGTTCTCAGGTGACATCAGTACAGCATAGTCTGTTGACCCAAAATCGTTATTTGTCTCAAGTGTGTTCCCACTGTACTTTGATTTCTACCCTACCATGGTTTTAAAGAGTCATGCAAACAGGTAGTTTTTAAGTACAGCCCAAAGCGCTTGGAGGTAGTAAGCAATAGGGGGATTCATCTCTCCCAGTATTGAAGGTTGCTGCGCGTAGTGTACGGTTGGCCATTACCATAAGAACTAGGCCTAGGCAGATAGGATTTATTGATTGTGATCATTAGTTTCTCGATTGGTGATAGGGCTTGATACAGATAGAAACATTGGAGCGGATCCACTCACTAAGGCTATTTCTCAAACACAAATGTTTCACAAACACAGTTTGTGAAACTGATTAGTAGAGAAGTTGGGTATTCGGTAGCACGCAAGCTATGGGTATACGATACCGCAATAATTAACCTTAAGTGCAAGTGGGAGATTGTTGGATATAGTGCCCTCAAGACAATTATTGTAATCGCAAGCAGACGATTGTGATGATTGAAGGATATATACGGTTAGAACAGTCTTAATCGAAATGATAGTATACTATCTGGTTTGACTTTATCATTATATACATATCTTGTGTGGTATAGCATATCACTATTATATATTGATAGAGCCCATAGGTTTCATGCTTGACTGCCAGGGTTATGATGGCGATCACACTTGTGATAACTAGGTGATCTATAAGCACATCTTTAAATGTCCCTAGTCGTAGGAATATCGAGACTGGGTATCGATATTCCAGAGCAGACTGGTGTATAAATTCTTGACCCCGACGAGGGCGATGGTTGGTCTCACAGCCATTGATATTATTCAGTCACCAAACATTTTATACGGGTGCTCATTAAGTTATGAGTTACACTGGACGGACTCACCGAGAACATACTATATGGTATTATATCTATTGTCGGGTAGCAGTTCTCAGGTGACATCAGTACAGCATAGTCTGTTGACCCAAAATCGTTATTTGTCTCAAGTGTGTTCCCACTGTACTTTGATTTCTACCCTACCATGGTTTTAAAGAGTCATGCAAACAGGTAGTTTTTAAGTACAGCCCAAAGCGCTTGGAGGTAGTAAGCAATAGGGGGATTCATCTCTCCCAGTATTGAAGGTTGCTGCGCGTAGTGTACGGTTGGCCATTACCATAAGAACTAGGCCTAGGCAGATAGGATTTATTGATTGTGATCATTAGTTTCTCGATTGGTGATAGGGCTTGATATCGGCATGACTTATCATGTTATTAAGGGGCTGACGTTATCCACCCCTAGATTGGATATGCGATACTCTCAGATGAACAGACCGTAGTACATGTCGCTGATAGGCTCAGTAAGGTTTCGAACGAGCTTGCTTTTCGATCTCCTTATTGATAATACTTGGGTAGCCATTACATACAGTTAGTGCCACTGACGTGCTTGTGGTTAAATCCACTGCCAGCGTATTGTCGAGTCTTTAGAGTCCCACACAGAGAGTTTCCAGTTTTGGCAAAATGTTGTAGTTGCGGTACATTGGTACGCGCTTGGGTTTGATTAAAAATAGTGTATTAGATACACTGATGGTAATCGAATGGTTGAAATACCAGCCGATCTTTTTGGAAAAATGGATATTAAATCGGGTGCCGATTTAATATATTAATACATATTTTTTTTAGTATGTATTTACTACTATTTTGTCACTAATTTAATTTTGTCTCCTTATGTATTTTAAATACATTAGAAATTAATTACAAGTATATGTATATGTACTTGTATTGTTACATTTATATATATGTATAAATTGTGATTAATTTAATTCTTTTCTTTTTATTTCTTTTTCTAATACTTATGTTATACCTATGGCACATCATACCCTCACCATATTGTAGTATGGTGACATATGTAATCAAGAAGAGGTGATGGACATTTGGATGGTTGGTTCGATCCAAGTGCTTAGATTGTTTTGGAGGAAATATATTTGTGACCAATTCTTTAAAAATGGTTAAGGGTTTTTTTTATTCTCGCTCTCTCTTTTTTTATGAGAGTTCCCATCTCCTTCTTCCTCCTCTTTTTACACATTAGAAAAGGAAAAGGAAAAAGAAAAACAAAGAGATAAAATTAGTAGTGAGCTTGAACTACAACTCCTAATTAGTTAGCTTAGTAACCTAACTACTTAGGTTAATTCTAGTTTGAATTTGGAGCCATTGCACTTGAACCTTCCAGGTGGATCATCTTTGATGGAGGAGATGGACTTGCAAGCTTGTTCCATGGAGCTCCTACAATGGAGTCCAACACAATTTGGGAGCACTTGAAAATGTTACAAAGGTTGCAGTTTCAACCTAATAGCTAATTTGCTCTCTTTTCTTGTTACAAGTTATAATTTTTAGCATAGATCCTATGGTGAGACTAATTGCTCTTTAGAATTTTTAAAACCTTATGGTTTCATCTTTTAAAATTGCTTCTTAGAGAGCACTAGTTCCTTCACATATATGATGGTTAACGTCAACAAATTGATGAGTGATCAATTCGACGGGGTTAAACATAATGAGTCTGCTATGTTGGAGTGTTGGTTATGTTGGATTTTCACGAACGAATAGCCTCGCGTGTGAATGTTTATAATGATGGGTTTCATTTTCATTCTTTTATAAGCCAATGTATATTCTATTATCGGGACGAGCAGCTGAATTGTGGCCGTCATTGCCGGTATTTGTATTATTATTTTTCGGGACATGGCCGGGATCAGGTCGTTGTTGCCGTTGTATATAATAAAGCTTATAGGATTACCCCACGGAGAAGCGCTCGGGCTGCCAGATTCTAGAATGTGGCAGGTGGCCATCTCAAAGTGTTGAGACCGGGCTATCTTGTTTTAGAATTGGCGGGTTGTCGTCGCGCTTGTAGGGGTATAAGGTAGACCCAAGGTGGAGTGTTCAAGCCGTTAGGTTCTAGAAAGTATTGAGTGGCCCCCTCACGACGTTGAGGATGGGCTGCCTCGTTTCTATGATTGGCGAGTAGCTTACCGCGCTCGTAGGGGTCTTGGTTTGCCTGTGTACGGGCTATTCACGCGACCGGGGAATACTGATTTGTGTGAAAAAGTGTTTGTAGAATAACCGCAATCAATAACGGTGTCGCTTGTAGCTAGCCGAGATGAGTACGGGTCGTCCGCAGGGAAATGTGGAACCTTCTATTCTTACTTTAGATGTATTGAGAAAGAAAGGAGGAAGAAATAAGAATGGTTGTAGCTTCTAGATCTACGTTAAATACGGATGCAAAGTATAGATCTAGATTAATTATGGATGTAAGTTCAATATTAAAAGGGGGCTTGTAGGGTTCATTAGGATTTAGTAGTTATGGATGGTTAATTAAATATTACTCTTTTTATCCTTTAATAGATTTAAAACTAGAACGACAGAGATGTATGTAGATTAGGGTTTCTGGAGGGAAAAGGGTTCCCACTCTTAACCCCTATCTCGACATGGAACTCCGTTCATATCTAGCCTTTACCAAAACAATCATTAATCTAATCTCTAATCGCGGTCAAGACTAACAATAAATTGGTAGCGCGCCCGATTAGGATCTTAATGATTCTTTTAGTAAAGTTTATAAACTTTATAGGACGTAAAAAGAGTTTAAGGATCTTCATCATCCATTAATCTACCCTAATCCTATGAACCCTAACAAGCGGAGAATTACTCGCGCATGTTGGGAAAAGAAGATGAAAAGACAGAGAGGGAAAACATAATGTAAAATGCAAAAGAATTAAATAAAACAACTACCTTTATTAATCAACTTGAACAATCTATACTTTATTCCTTAGAAAATGATTACAAAAACTTCGTTTGCTTCTCGAACTCTTCCGAAGGAGGTAGATGAACAGTTGATGATCAGCCTGGATGCATGAGCCGTCTTGAATTTCGTGATCTCTTCGGCTTGATGCCTTCTAACTTTAGCCCTTGGTCCTTTATATAGCCCTCAAAGGAGAAAAACTAGTTACCATATATGGTGACTTCCTAATATGGTGACTTTCCATATATAGATTTTGAATCCCTTTCTGTATTGATTTTATGATTTTGGCAGATTTTTGATCCTGACATCTTGAACATCTTGAACTCTTGACCTAAGCTAAATCTTGCACAATATCTCTATGAATAATGTTAGTTTATTTATTAAATTAGAGAGAGTATCTTAATCACTATATATGGTAATAAATCTTTAAGAAACTTGATTAAGAATATTTAATATGCTATGCACTTTATATGGTAATAAATCTTTAAGAAACATGATTAAGAATATTTGATATGCTATGCATCTTTTAATTACTAAAATATTATGCATATATTTTGAAATATTATTCTAACCATTTGTATGATATTATATCTTTTAAGAATTGTGATTAGAATATTTGATATGATATGCATATTTTCAATTACCAAAATATTATATAAATATAAAATGCCTATATTTTCCTTCATAATATTAATTATAATATATAAACATATGGAAAATAGTATTTTGCTGATAAATCCAAATATGTTTAATATTTATAATAAACACATTTTATTATTTAAGAATAAACACATTTTATTATATAATAAACACATTTTATTATTTAAGAATAATATTATTTAAGAAAAATATTTATAATAAACACATTTTATTATTTAAGAATAAATCCAAATATGCTTATACCAAAGTGCAATATTTTCAACTGAACAAATACCGCGTTTCGTTAGCGGCTCAAACGAAACACGGGATTCCTAGGAAATCTGACTATTCCATTATTCTGTGTTGTTTACCGCATGCTTGTAATGTGATTGGTTGCCTGTGATGATTTTTACCATATACATGTAATGTGATTATCTGCCTGCGATAATATATTTTTATATATATATATATGGTGATATATATGATATATAAATAAATACTGATATATGTTTTGTATCTGCGTTAGCCCTGTCTCCGCCTTTCCGTAAGTTAAGCAACCTTACGATGAAGACCCAAGGCCCCGTGATGAATACGAATGGCATATATAGCATTCTATTTTTCTTTTCTTGTCATGCTTTTCTGTAACGGTGTGAGAAGATACTAAATAATATGTGATATTGTCTAAATGATGGGATTGTATTAATTGGATTAATACAAAGGAAACAAACTTAATATACGTTATACGAACCAACTTTTTCTAAAAAAAGAAATTATAGCCGTATTCTTTTGCTTTGTGTCAAGGTATTCGGTTAGAAATATCCTGCGCCTCATTGGATGAGGTATGAGCCATGATCTCTTCACAGGGAATCCGCACTTAAGTAAAAGTCTATGTAACTATAAATTTGCAAAACCATTCGGTTCCTTCAATGATATCGTTTATTACGTTAAAGGTTTTCTTAAAAATCAGTCGTAGCCCTCTGTCATTTCAGGAAGTAGAGTACTTAATATTTATGCTGCGTATGTTGGTCTCTGTCAAGACGTAGTGTACGGTAGCTAAGTGATGTCTTTCTGCTTGCATACAATGCGATTAGTTCGGACAGTGACATAACCACGTTGGTCTCTATCAGGAGTTTATGCGGGTGGATCTAAATTAATCACGAAATAACAAGTTGAACTCGACTTGCGACTTTTGGTACGTTGGTCTCTATCAAGACTATAAGCCGTTTGGGGAAAAACCATATCGAGAGTTTCAAAAGTTGAAACTTGCAATGTGATTGCATACCATTCTATGTGATGGTTTAGGTCTCAATTCCCACTGTGAGTAAGAGTTACTCTCAGGAAATTTTCACTGCACAATTAACTAACCCAGTAGGTGAGTAGAAAGGTGTTTACGAGGTTACACCTCTTAGGAAACATGGTTATAAAATTGGGTCCGTTGGAAAGCACAGGAGACCTCTTGCACCGGTCTGGCTGACCGGTTAGTAAACTTATGGGTGTAAATGATCCGGTTAGTTCTCCTTTTAGGGTTTAAAGGAGGATTCGATGAAACAGTGCGAGCAATCTTGATTAGATAAATTAATAAACCAATCTAATCTTGATAGAGTGCAAGCCAAGTGTTTCTTCTCTCTCTCTCTCTCTCTCTCTCTCTCTCTCTCTCTGTGGCAGCGACCTAAGACTTGCCTTAAACTAAAACTCATTAACCAAGTTAACCGACCTTTTTACATAATTATTTTTGGAATGTCATGATTGCCCTAATTCACGACAAAATCGCATATGTCCTTTCATCTCCTATTTCCATTTTGTTTTTCCAGAGCCATATGTATCACATACAAGGATTCGTATTGCTTTGAAATGCCGTCTCGTGTAGTTAGATACGAACTCAAAGAAATTGTTTCAATTCGATGATAGCCATTGATTCTGGAGAAAGTGAATTGTATATTAATATAATTCATTTGTCTGTCATCTTCACCTTATTTCAAGTTTGAGAGCTCCTTAAATAAGGAAAATATACCAGTTATGCTTATTGGATAATCTTCTTCCAATCTCGAGGCTAGAGCTGAAAGGAAGGGTAAAAAGAAAACCGACTAGCATAAGTTCGGTATGTAAAAGGTAAGATAGAGAGACATCAATAGGGGTTGAAATGAGTGGAAAGGAAAATGCAACTACTGTTACGACCCTGGACAATGAAAGAGATATCACTAAGAATACCCGACCACCCCCTTGAAATATTTTGATGTTTTATATTTCCTGTGTGATTGTAATTGAAACTCTTTTCTCAATTAACTCTGACTCCTGAGTATATAGATACCGGATTAATATCCTATATCTATAAGTTGTTATAGATTCTGAGAAGGAGTAGAGTATTGGGAAAGGTGATTTAATCCTTAATATCAAAAATCTGAGCAATTGTTGTTATTGAGGAAATCATTTGTTTTTGCCTATCGGCAAACTTTTGGTTTTGAATAAATGTTATTATGCATAAATTTTTAAAACTGATATATCCGTCTCTTTATTAGATAAAGTAGGATATAAGTTTTGAAAAACATGTTCTAAACATTTACCTATATCAATCTGTTGATTAGCTAAGGTGCATAAAGATAACGGTGTAAACATTCTTAACCAAAATACAGTTTTCAAATTACAACACACGGAATATGAGTTAGTGAACTCATAGGATTTATACATAGTGATGTATGTTTTCCGATGTTCACACGGACAAGGGGTTGGTACTCATACTTCATTCCGCTTTCCTATGAGTTCTCTGATTTTAGACACACATTCTTGTTGAAATGCAAAATCTAAAGATTTTGAGAAGTTCATAGGATATAAAAATAAAGCAAAGAACCAAACATTGGAGTATCAAGATTCTTTTAAGTGTTTGAAAATGTGGATACTCATGCTAGGTATTCCGTAGTTATATAATCAAGAATTTGATTCTTACTCGGATTACTCATTTGTGGGTGTGCTCCTTGATGAGTAATGTTGTATGACTTTTTTCATTTAGGGATGTCACGCCCTGCTTCCCCAAATACGGAATACGAGGGTGACAAGGTCAGCCATGCTCCTACGATCAAGGAAAAATCCTGCCGTAGTCACATTTCGGCTTCTAGCATTATATGGTAAATCAGTAAAATACAACACGGGTAAAGAGAATGCTGTCACTAGAACTATTGGATATAATGGAAACTGAGAGCAAAGGAAGTAAACAAAAGAAAAACTAACCAGGGACATAAAAGGGAAAGATACAGCTGGTTCACTTTTCTGGATCTCCGCGGTCTTCTCGAGATCAGACGAATCCACTTCTCTCACTGAACATGCATACTCAGGTCGTCAGGGCGACACCATATCAATATTATGTTAATAATAATGAGGCAAGAAATAAGTGTAATAACGGTGGATATAATATATGTAGGTAATCGATATGTCAATAATCAATGCAATGTACGACCTGTTCCTACTGGACTCTAAGCCAATTTTGAAATCGAGTTGCGGAATGGAATGATCATGTTTAACAAGGGTCTCGTACGTACCCGAGACTACGGCCCACTGTTGCCCGAGACATAACCGTTTCAGCCGGATCGCTAGGTCCAAACCTAATATATATATATAAGAGTCGTTGTTCGAATGATCATCCTCTAAATCGCTCGCTAAATACAAGTTCCTTTCCACTTTAATTTTCCCTTTTGCCCCAGGTTTCACTATCTATAAGTCTGGGCTAGTTGTGTACAAGTACACACCAATAACACTGCTTTATTCACTATTCATTGCACTGTTCACTATCATGAATCATTCACTTTTTACTGGAGTACTTGACACAACTAAACCGATACTATTCACGTTTCGACAATGCATTATACACTGAAAATTAATAAGGACGCTCACTATCGCTAGAGGTATTGCGGTCAGGTAAATATGTGAATTATACCGCTAAACAAATCATATACAATACAAGTCATTACGCATCTCATGAACTTAGAAAATCACATTAAGTCGTACGATCAGAATTAAGCAAAATGATAAAAATAAATAAAAAATAAACTTAATCAGCAATTCAACGAAATTGCTTTCAAGTCAATCGGGTTTCGGGTTCGCAAATTATAGTCGTTTCTTTTCAAGTGTTTTCTGCTGGAAGTTCAGTTCCTGAACTGAAAGTCCATTTCGTAACACAGTTTTCACCCTGTTGAGTTCATAATTAGGCAACGCTGCAGTTGGATAATATTTAGGTTTATTAGTTAGGTTTCCAATGCACTAGACAGATTGATAATATCCACTGCGTACTGGGAGTTATGCATTATTTAATATCGGGATATACGTTCTGTCCCTGCTTGGGACAGCAGTATGTACTGATGATTTAAAATAAGATTAAAATGGCAAACGGCGATAAAAATGAATGAAACTACCTCCAATAGTTATATAACATATTAATATTTGCAACGGTATAGGGTTCCACATAATACCATTATCACACCGAGTTGTAAAAGCATTTTATATCAAGTGTCGACAAGCAGAGCTGCTCTGGACTGTAGTCCAGAGCCACATTCCTGAACAGTTTTCGTTAATGCTTTAAAATAGAAACAAAATATAAATTATATGGGGTTCTATGTTGTCAAGTCGGCTTCGATAAGAGACCTCGAACACAAAATTCCGGTGTGTAACTAATTTAAAATGATTTTCACAAATTACATGTACGAAAAGTTTCAGATTTGGCGGATCTGAATGGGGATGACATTTCACAGTGTTAGGGTCCGTATTTTTGACCCAACTCTTTACATAGTTTTCATTATCACTAAAGTAATCCCTTACACCTAAGTTCTGCCATTCTAAGATGGTTTTCAGCTTAGGGTTTGCATCGAGCACCTATGATAAACATTTGATACCCAACCGAAACACTCGTTTGTTTCAACCAATAAACGGTATTTGATTCTACAATTTTCTTACAACGTTATCACTAGCTTCTAGACTTGATTATATTTCAAACAATATTACTAAATTTAAAATACGGTTTATTATGAAATCGCAATGGTAATTTTTTGATATAGTTTGTATGCATCGAAATAAATATAGTATAACATGTAGCAAGTATTTGAACTTGCCTGACGACGTATCGACGATGATGAAGACACGGCAGCGGCACGGAAAAAGTACGGCAGCAACAATAATCTATAGTGACGGCACGACACAAACACGATAAGGGTTGGCCTTAGTGGAGCTTGATTCTAAGGCTTTATGGCTCGGTGGGTGCGACGGGCATACGCTGGCGTTTCGACGGCTACAGCTTTGACGACGATGACGACCACAAAGACCGAAGCCAAGGTTTTTACGGCGACGATGGTGACTGAAACAACGGAGATTGCGACGTTTATAAGTGCTTGACGAAATGCCGGGCTCGACTTGGCTTTGATGATGGCGACGATTATGGCGACAGTGATGGCTATAGCGACAGCGGCTGCTAGAGGGAGCCCGAACGGCTACTGTGGCAGCGAGGTGCAGTGGCCCAATCAACGGTGACGACGTCAACAAGGTGGCCGGGTTTAGAAGTGAGAGGGAGGCAAGCTGTTGCGGTGGATGGTGCGGTGATGGTGCAGAGGTGTCGAGGTGGCAGTGGTGAGGAGGTGGTAGCGATCTCGACGGCGGGGCGAGCTCCGGCGAGGAGGGTGTGTAGGTGAGGGTTCTGTGCCGGGTCAGGTGATGGTTGCAGTCTTGGGGATCTCATCGGAGGTGAAGTGGAGAGGAGAGAGAGGGAGAAGAGAAGATGGCGGTGAGCGGGTGAGGCCGACGACGGCGAGGTGGTGACAGCGAGGTGCAGGCAAGGTCGGGTTGATAGGTTCGGGGAAGATTGGTTCGGGAAAAGGGGAGAGGAGAGAGAGGGAGGTAAGGAGGTGAGGTGAAGTGAGCGGTGGGGGCGAGGTCGTGGCGAAGGGGTCGGAGCTCCGGCGAGGGTGCAATGAGGGTTGCGGGGATTGGTGGTGCTCATGGGTTGCCGGGGTTTGCAGGGGAGAAGGAGGAGAAAGAGGTGAGCGGTGGTGATGAGATGAAGGCGAGGCGAAGGTGGAGGTGAGGACGAGGCGAGGTCGAGGGTGGAGTGGCGACAATGACGCGGGCGAAGGCTAGAATTAGGGTTTCATGACGAGGGCGGAGGGAATGAAGAACAGATGGAGAAGAAAGAGGACGTGAGTGAGTGGGGTGGGGTGGGGGATAAAATAAATATGTATAATTAATATATATGTATTTATATATAGTAAAAGAGAGAGTGTGTGGCTGATTGAGAGAAAGTGTTATTAAAATAATTAAATAAGGATATTTGGTAATTAATTTGGGATATAGAATTTAATAGGAATTGATTTGGGTATTAAGTGTGATTAAATGGGGGAATTCAAAAGAATTGTGGCAGTTGAGCTAGGGTTTAAATAGGTTAGGATTAAAATTATTATAATTAGGAAATAGAATTGTAGAAATTGGTTATAATAAAAGGTTAAGCTTAGGAAATTAACAATTATGTTTTTAAAATGCAATATAATAACAATTTGTGACAAATCAACCTTCCATGAAGGAGCAAAAGTACAACACCTCCATAATCAAATCTGGGGTATGCCTTATCTTCGTGACTCCATAAGGAGGGATAATGCGTTTTACCCTTTCCTTAATGAAGCCAAGAACAAACAAAGAAGTGGGATATGAAGCTTTGATAGCAGGTCTTGAGATTGCAGTTGACATGAGCATCGAAAACCTCCTCATATATGGAGACTCCCAGCTAGTCGTTAGCTAAGTAAATGGCGACTATCAGACGTGCAATGCAGAGTTGGTAAAATATAGTGAAAAAGTGCAGCAATTGCTGACAAAAATTCCTTCCTACATCTTGGAAAGTATACCGCGTGCAGAAAATAGCAAGGCGGATGCACTAGCCAAACTCGCTAAAGAACTGGCCGACGAAAATCTTGATGACGTAAGGATCATTGTGCAAAGCCGTCGGATTCTCGCGCCAGCAGAAATATCTCTGGAGTCGTCTGAAGAAAAGGAAGCGACCAAACAAGCGGCCTTCCAAGTAGAAGGCGAAGAAAAGACTACGGATTGGAGAGGAGTCTTCATAGACTACTTCAAATCCTATCGCACACCCGAAGACGCATCGTCGAGACATCAGCTCATGAAGCGAGCCATGTCCTTCGCCTTCGTCAATGATACTCTATACAAGAGTTCGTTCAACAGTTTGTGGCTAAGATGCTTGGGACCGGAGGAAGCAAGGAAGGTCGTCCAAGAAACTCATAATGGACTCTGCGGTTCCCATCAAGCCGGGCCAAAGATGAAGCTGAAGATCAAAAGAATGGGTTACTATTGGCCCACGATGATTCAGGACCGTCTTGAATATGCGAAGCAATGTCACTCGTGCCAAATTCACGGGGACTTCATTCACCAGCATTCGAATCCGCTACACCCAACATTGGCTAGCCGGCCATTCGAAATGTGGGGAACCGATATAATCAGGCCCATCGAACCAACATTATCCAAGGGACATCGGTTCATACTAACAACAACCGATTACTTCTTTAAGTGTGCAGAAGCAATACCGCTAAGAGAGGTGAAGACGGAGAACATCCTCCATTTCTTCAGGACACATGTCATCTACCGGTTCGGCACTCCACGACGGATTATCTTGGATAACGGGCCAGCCAATAGAAGCCATAAGATCAGCCGCTTCGCACGGCATCATAAAATAGATTGGAGATACTCTTCAGTCTATAACCCCCAAGCTAACGGTCTAGCTGAGGCTTTCAACAAGACCTTTACGAAGATCATAAAGAAGATGGTGTCCAGAAACAGAAAGGATCGGCACGAGAGATTACATGAAGCTATCTGGGCTTATCGGACCACGTTCAAGATGACCATGAATACAACGCCATTTGCATTGGTATTCGGAACGGAAGCGGTTCTCCCCTTGGAGATAGAACTACCCTCTTTACGAGTGGCGGTCCGACATGAGCTGACGGATGAAGAAAATGCCCACCTTCGGCTTGAAGAGTTCGATGCCCTCGATGAAACTTGTCTCATGGCACAGCAAAACCTAAAAGCTTACAAAGTAAGGATGATGCGTTCATACGAAAGACTAACTAGGCCAAGAGCATTTCGCCAAGGCGAACTTGTGCTAGTTGTCAAAAGATCTATGATCCCCAACCGTGCCAAACGGGGGAAATTCGAGCCGAACTATGAGGGCCCATACGTCATAGACAAGGTATACCAAGATGGGGCCTACTTGCTCAGGGATATGCATGGCGAAAGACCCTTTCGGTCAATAAACGGCCGGTTCCTTAAGAAATACTACGCCTAACAAGTCACAAACCAGGTTAACGATAGATGACGACGCTCATGTCCACTCGCTATCTTCCTGAGTCAAGACTCTATAAGTAGTATCCGGCAAAACTCCGCCTCGAAAGTAGTTGTGGACCGAGATGTCCCTAAACTAATAATGGACCGAGATGCCCTTAAACTAAATACGTCATCTCAAACACGGCGATAAAGGAATTTAAAGTCCACAAGTCCTAGCGGCGAAGACTGCAACTCAAATACCACCGACAAACAGATGGGTCACATGCGACGAAACTATCTTCGAGAGTTTAATTCATGCAAAAAAAAGGTACGTCCACAAGCGAAATCGGTACGGACGAAAACCCGAAAAGGCCCCGTGAGTAAAAACAGCAGGATTGCCGGCGAGTTTGTGAAAATCCGAAAGGGCGCAATCTCGTTAAATTAAAAACACCTACAAGGTCCTCTCAACCTCGTAAGGAGAATACACTCTTGTAAGATCCTTACGACTTATAAGAGAACACATACTTAGAAATCCTCACGACTCCTAAGGAGAAAATACACCTACAAGATCTTCACGACTCGTAGGGAGAAACACCTTTATAAGACCCTTACGGCTCATGAAGTCAAAAGCTTTAGTCGGCAGGATCCTAACCCTGTTTGCTAAGCCACCTTTGTTCGAATCAGCAAAGGCAAATGATGATTTGCTCCTGGCAACATTACAGTGGCAGCAATGTTGATGCCTAAATTGGTATCAAATTCCAAGTTCTTTTAAAGCAAATGATGATTCGCTCCTGGCCATATTCCAGTCGCAACAATGTTGATGCTAAGATTGGTATCAGATCTCAAGTTCCAAACTCGCAATAAAGATCAGCGAGCCATAAATGCATATGAAATAGCCAAAATGATGGGGCAACTCGCAATAAAAATCAGCGAGTAAAATATATGCATATAAAAATAGCCAAAATGTTTGGGCAACTCGCAATAAAAAGCAGCGAGTAAAAAGAAAATAGCCGAAATGATTGGGCACCGCGAAAAATAGCCAAAATGATTGGGCGATCGTGACTTTCGCGATATAAAAAGCTGAAATGATAAGGTATCGCGGAAGAAATAAAAAAATGATGAAATAAAACTTTTGCCCTACAGGTGAGATCACATTGACCCCTGTATACAATTCATGGGCACAAACGGAAAGGGAACCATATTTCCCCACCGGGTTTCGTCAAAGGGAAGCCAGATCTCGATGGCTACATCTACAAACTAGAAATCAACAACGGCGCTCCTTCTCGTTCCAACCAGAAGCAGATACGACGTCAGCAAAACAGAGCCACGGCAAAGTCCCCTAGTTCCAAATCTCGACGGTTCACAGACAGCCTAAAGACTACCTCGGAGCCACGGCAAAGTCCCTTAGTTCCAAATCTCAACGGTTCACAGACAGTCTAGAAACAACCTCGGAGCCACGGCAAAGTCCCCTAGTTCCAAATCTCGATGGTTCACAGACAACTTAGAGACTACCTCAGAGCCACGGCAAAGTCCCCTAGCTCCAAATCTTGACGGTTCACAGACAACCTAGAGACTACCTTGGAGCCATGGCAAAGTCCTTAGTTCCAAGTCTTGACGGCAGCATCCACAGCCTAGAGATCAACAACAGCGTTCTTCCTCCCTCCAGCAGGATACAGACACGACATCAACAAATGGAGCTATAGCAAAGTCCCTTAGTTCCAAATCTCGATGGTTCACAGACAACCCAGAGACAAGCTCGACATTCGTCGCAATATTGCAGACACAATGTCAACAAATGAAGCAAAGGAAGATCCCTATCTTCAGGGTCTTGACGGCAACTCAAATAAGACCTGAAAGACTGTCGGAGATCATCCCACTCCAGCGCGGAGTGGTCATGACTCATCGGGGCTCCCAAACTGAGCCTAACCTCAAGTAAAAAGCGACATGGAATATCCCTAACGCTTACTCTTTCGATGGTAATATCACCTGGAAGATTACTTGAAGACGTCTTGTCCATCCCCCGAAGGGATCAGAGACACGACAGTCGCGGGGCTACTCGAACAGCAAAACTGCGTATCGAGGAATACACCGGCCAACGCGATGGTACGATGGGTAAAAAACCCTAGTACCACAGACCCTAACAGACTTCTATTAGCAGGAGTTAACTGTGACGTTAGGACATCCTTGCGAGAACTTCTCAATTCGTCTCGACTCGTGGGGAAAATAATGTTCCTGCGAGAACTTCTCGATCCGTCTCGACTCGTAGGGAAAAGCCTTAGGCAACGGGGATAAGGACTTGTTTCCTAAGCACTGGGGCCCTGCAAGTCGGTCCAAGATGGACTATTGCATACTATTCATGGGCCACACTCTCCAAAGTCGAATATCGACAAGGAGGGAAACAACCACTCACGAGTCCTCTCGACTTGTAAGAGGAAAAATTCTCTTGTGAGATCCTTACGACTCTCAAGAAAACGAACATAGGAGTCCTAACGATTCCTAAAGAGAAAATACACCTGCGGGATCCTCTCGACTCGCAGGGAGAAATGTCTTTATGAGACCCTCACGGCTCATAAAGTTGAAAAGTCTTAGGCGGCAGATCTGAAGCTGTTTCCTAAGCCATCGCTGTCCTGCAAGGAGGTCAATATGGACTATCTACGGGCCACATTCTCCAGAGATACTGGGTAATATGAAATAAAATGTGTCTTTTATTCATGATTTCAAGTGAATACAAGGTACATTTCATAAAAGAATCAAAATGAATACAAGATACTCTCATTCAAGAGTGAGTAAAAAAAGAAGAGAGAGAAAAGAAGCATGTCTTTAGATTATGAAGGGAGACAATTAATCCTAGGCACAGAAAAGGTTGTGCATGATGGACTATTTCCAAGCTCTCTAAAAAGAAGGCATTGGGAAAGAGAAGTTTGACTCAGGTAAAGCAGAGAAAGAAGGTAGAAAGACAACTTCAGTAACGAGGCAGGGCCTCACGTACCTCGCACGTATAACATGAGGACCCCACCATTATATATATATATATATATATATATATATATATATATATGAGTAACTACTACTTCACATGAGGCACCTCTAGGCAGTGGTAAAAAAAGAAAGGGAAGTTTTGCCATTCATACTTGGAAAATTTTATACATCAGTGATAACAACAAACAAAATATCATCAAAATGTTTACAATAGCAAGACACTGAATCCTGGACATGGATTTAGGAAGTCAGAAGCGAGGCCGAGTAAAATGCTTCTGGCTTCTCTGACCATTTTCTTATGCAATTTCTCATGAATGCAAGCATCGGGATTATTGTTGATATCGTCCGTCCTCTGGTAGGCAGAGATTATTATCGTCTATTGGAAGACCTGATGCAAAATATCGACAAGATCATCTCGCCGCCTCTTCGAGATCAGGCCATTAGATATGCTGAGTGCACCTTATCTGCGGCATCATCAAGTGCCTCAAGCGCCATGGCCTCGTTAAATTTAGGAAGTGCTTCCCAAATCGCCCCCACGATAAATTTCAAAAGAGCGGAACGACGAGGGAGTAGTCGGCCGTTGTATTCATCGAAGCGACGCATCACCTCAGCGCATTGGGCATTCGTAAACTCTTGGCCTTGGCAGCGACCTTGGACTCGAATGTCTTCATAAAAAATAATCCCGTCAAGATCATACAGATAAACAACCATTGTTCCTGAAATAAGGGAAAGAAAATCCGTTAACGGAACCTATATATATATATATATATATATATATATATACAGAAAGTTTGTTCCATGGGACTACTGATTGCAAAACTAATGGACCCCACAAAATCAATATGGCGGCTCACCAATAATGAGACAAGATAATCATTGTAAGAATCAAAAAGGATTCTCATTAAATATGTCACGTCCCGCTTCCCAGTATGCGAGCAGAGGAAGTGACGAGGCCGCTACGTATTTACTCTAAAGTAAATACGCTAAGCGTATCTAAGCAATATAAGTAAAATACACAAGAGATAAAGACAATAGATATAATTGAACAACAACTTTATTTATTAACATTCTTTTTACAATAATATGAAAGTAAATACATGGAATGGAAAGCAATGCCTAAACAGTGGCATAACAGAAATGGAAAGTACAAAATGTAATGTATACAAGTAACTAGAGCTCCGGGTCGAAGGCTAGCTGATCCAAGTCCTCGCTGGTGGGTTCGATTTCCAGTGAATCACCTGACGGCATTCCAAAGAAGAAGAAAGAGAATGTCGTCAGCGAACAAATCGCTCGGTAAGTCCCGTAAATAGACAAGAATGGAATAGACAGAATAGAGAGTATATTATTATAATGTTGTATTTAGTGTTAACGCTGTTGTTTGTAACTTGGTACAGAAGAATGCCAGTGTATACGAGAGGAGTCCCACTATTCCGGAGACTAAGGTATACGGAGCATAAGGAACCATTCAGCCATGGTACAACGGCAATTGAATTTAGGTTAGGTGTATTATGGTTACAGTCCCGTGCCACTTCTAACACCTTCCGTACCAGTCTACCCCTTATAAGCCCCGTAATGTCTTGATTTTATTGATGTATTGTTTGAATTGTATATTGTATATAGATGGATGACTTGCTGAAACCATGATATCAGTAATGGAACGAATATAATGGATGATCATGTAGATGGAATATATCCATAGTTCGGTTCAGTCAATGTAGTTTGATATAGATTGAATAGACGGATTCATAGATCCATGTTGTATTGAAAGTTGATACTTGAATCATATTCAAATCAGATTGATTATATTGAGACTCAGTCTGAGTCAGACAATTTGAAAAGAAATTGAATCCTGAATTAAGTTTTGATGCTATTGGTAACTGCTGCACACGGACGACAGGATTTGTGTCTTTTTCAAAGACAATTACCCTGTTGATAACAATGTTTGTTAAGTTGTCTACCTTAAATAGGCAAGCACCCATATCTCCGGCTCCATGAGGCTCAAGAGACTGGTCCCGCTAAAACCTATATTTACTAGGGTCCTTATTGTAATTTAGTATAAGTTGAGGGGAGTTTATGTAAAATAATTTTGTATAATTTTCAAAAATACACCTCAAGTATTTTATTATCGTTTTTAAAGTTTTCATGGATGTATATTTGATCAATATGACATTTCTAGTGAATAAAACCTAATTTCATAATATATGGTACTTATTTGTAATATTGAAATTGTATGGTATTTTTCTTGTAAATGGAATATTTTTTTCTTGAATTTTGGAAATGTGGAATATTATAAATATTAAAAATAGATATTTTGATATTAATTACATATATATATATTTATTTAAAATATAAGTTTTATTTTATAATAGAAATCACTTTTTCTAAAGAAAATTGTATTTTAAATCTTTCGAGATCGTATACTCATTGCGGAGATCTGTATCTCACTCTACTAAGCCCGAGGATATGCGATAATCCGCACCATTTCGAACGGGTTCTCCAAAATGGATTGTAGAGGCGCATTTGCAAAGATTTGTTAAAATACACATCTTGTAGAAAAATATTTTTATAAGTCGGAGGTAGTTATGTATAAAGTCGTATTTTTCCCAGATCTATTGTAACAAACCTAAACTTACTGTACGATTTTTTTCAAAAAAATACAGAAATGGGTACTTGAGCCTGAGCACAAGTTATAAGTTTGATTTGCTTTTGAACAGCAAGAATGAGCTTTTAGCTCATTATTAAGACCTTGCACTACTGAACCAAAGCACCAGAGTTCAAATCCCATCAGCCACACATTATTTTTATTTAAAATTCTTTTAATCTTTTAGAAGCCCAAGAGTTTACACGTGCACTACACGTAATAGGGTAGAATAAACAAACATGACCACGAGGCTAGGCCAAGCGTCAAGGACACATGGCGAAGACACGAGCCCTGACTTACCCGACTCGGGCCGGCGACTCGCCCGACTCGCCCGGCGCCGCCGGGTCAACTCGACCCGATCCCAACTTTTCTTCATTCCCCTGCACCCTTTGGACTACCCTGTTCCCGCCGAAATTTTCGGCCAAGAGCTATTTGTTCCTGTTTACACCGGTTTAAGTTTCGTTTACAGATATGTGTGTAATCGGGCTCATTCATATACGCACATACACACATCGGAGGAAGAACAGGTGTTAGAAAGGGAGCACTTGGTAGTCAACAACAAAAAGAAAACATTTAATTGAACATTTTATTCTACAAGAAATACATCACCAAATATGGGATCGAAAGTACAGGGGTTTACAAAACTATAGATAAAATTCTCTAACTCTCTCTCTGCCTTCTCCACCATGTCAAAGCGGCGATCTTCACGAGAAGTAGCTAACCATCGGTCAGCACCGCATCCATCAGTGAAGGCAAACATGACGACCCGCTGAGCCCGTATCTGGCTTAGCAGCCGAACAGAGCGATCCCTCAAAGATGCGGTAATCAAAAGTGCCTCGTGAAAGCACTCGATCTTATCCTCCGCGGCGTTGAGCATTGCCGGAGTCATCTCCGCCGGATGAGGGGGAATATCATCGATCACGGACAAGAAAACCATCCGGAGCCAAATGGAGCCAATGGGGAGAGGAGATCCTCCACGAGTCAAGAGCTCGTGCAGCACCGTGTCGCATTGGTCGTCCGTAAGAGTAGGGTTCACCAAGCGTGCGGCAAAACGAGGAACAATTTCCTCGATAGGCACCTCCCATGGCTGCCGGCGAGCATGTGGACGATTACAAGCCATAGCTCTTCCCTGTTAAAACGATTCTCTGAAAGTGAGAGAGAAGAGAAGCATTGCTTCAGATTATGAAGGGATACATTTAAGTCTAGGCACAGAAAATGTTGTGCATGATGGAACTATTTCCAAGCTCTGTTAAAAGAAAGCACTGGGAAAGAGAAGTTTAACTCAGGAAAAGCGGAGAAAGAAGGTGAAAAGACACCTTAAGTAATGAGGCAGCGCCTCACGTGCCTTGCACGAGGTCGCCAGCGCCGGGAGTTAAAAATTCTGAGGCAGCGCCTCGTGTGCCTTGCACGAGGGCCCCGACGCCAAAAGATAATAACTCTGAGGCAGCACTTCACGTGCCATGTACGAAGGCGCCAGCGTCGAGAGTTAAAACTCTGAGGCAGCGCCTCACGTGCAAAGTACGAG
Source organism: Agapanthus africanus (assembly GCA_030015575.1). Taxonomy (NCBI): domain Eukaryota; kingdom Viridiplantae; phylum Streptophyta; class Magnoliopsida; order Asparagales; family Amaryllidaceae; genus Agapanthus; species Agapanthus africanus. The sequence continues at coordinate 449,685,673 of JASDDO010000010.1, read as the reverse complement.
GGCGCCAGCGTCGAAAGATAATAACTCTGAGGCAGCGCCTCACATGCCATGCACGAGGGCGCCAGCACCGAGAGTTAAAAACTCTGAGGCAGCGCCTCAGCGCCAGAACTAAAAGTTCTCCACCCTTGGATCAAACATCCAACGGAGATGATAAATCATTAGAGCACATAATTATATTCTGATTGATGAAATACTCCTCAAATCTTTCTAAACCAGAAAGATTGTGCTCCGTAAATCAGAGCACCGTTGGATCAAAGATCCAATAATGATTAAAATCACCAAGATACTGAATAAGTTCTGTACGGGAAAATATTTTCCCAATCTTATTAAAAACAAGAAAGACGTCTTCTGTAAAACAGAAATCCTTGGATCAAAGATCTGACGGTTAATAAATTCCCCAAATCAATTAAGAAATCTCTCAATGAGAGATTTCCTTAACTGAATCAACAAATCAGCCTCCCCTATATAAAGGACCTATGACTTCAAGTCTTGTACAGAGGAAACCCCCCCCCCCCAAACTTTAAGTTCAAAAAGAAGAGCAAGCAAAAAGAGCCTGAAGAGAGAAGAAAGAAGAAGAACTTTCTTCAAGGTAAAGAGAGATCATAGTATCTCATCTGCATACCCAAAGATTTAACCCTAAAAAAAGAACATAGTTCTTTCTCTGGATCTGAGATCCATGAGACAAGTTTCCCACAAATGAGAATTTAATTTTCGCAGGGATGAATTTGTTTTTAGGGATTGAAGATCCAGGGGAGAACAAAGAATTGAACTCTTCAAAAAAATGCATAAAGAGGGAAAAAGCGCCGAGCGCCCCACGTGCCACTCACGCGGGCGCTGCTAAAATAAAGAGTGCTCTGCACTCAGTGGTTGGTGCCCAACGCTAAGCGCTCCACGTGCCCCTCACGTGGGCGCTAAAAAAATAAAGAGTGCTTAGCACTCAGTGGTTGGCGCCCAGCGCCAAGCGCTCCACATGTCCCTCACATGGGCGCAAATAAAACAAGGAGTGATTAGCACTCAGTGGTTAGTGCCCAGCGCCAAGCGTTCCACATGCCCTTCACGTGGGCGCTAATAAGATAAGGAGTGCTTAGCAGTTAATGGTTGAGGCCCAGCGCCAAGTGCTCCGCGTGCCCCTCACGTGGGTGCTGATAAAGTAAAGAGTGCTCTACACTCAATAGTTGGCGCCTAGCGCCGAGTGCCCCACGTGCTTCTCATGTAGGCGCTGTTTAACATAAAGCGCTCTGTAAATGGAGCCCAGTGCCATAAATAGTGTTTAACACTCAGTATAAAAAAAACAAAGAAAGGGTGAGCATCAAAGCATGTAACAACTCCATTTTTAATGTACAAAGAATTGATTTAAATTCAAAGTATACTTGGAGCATTTAATGTTGCTGATATCTCTTTAAGTATTTATTTCACACCAAAATTACAAGAAGGAACTTGTAGCTCATTGGTAATACCTTGCACTGCTGAACCAAACCACCAAAGTTCAAATCCCATGCCCCACATTATTTTTAATATTGTTTTGTTCTAAATTTTATAGAAGCCTGTTCATATCATATTATTGCATTATTACAGTCCCCATTCTTATGCATTTTACAATAAAACAGGTACTTTTGACCCATGTCTGCTACATAGTAAAAGTTACAGGTTCTTGGAGCGAAAACAGTGAAAAAGACAAAAGACGACACAAAAAAGGGACTTTGACCAACAAATAGAAGGATCTTAATCAAGCCTACACAAAAGATCAGTACAAGGCAACGCAAGGTCCAAGATTACAAAGCAAACGGTTAAAAGTCCATTGCAATTGTTCACTGGAAATCTGGAAGAAATAGAGAAGCCAAATTGAATAAAGATCCAAAGAAATAAAAAGTCCAAGAAGCCCAGAATCTGTTCCAAAATTTCCAGACATAAAATTTTACCAAAGCTTGGAGTCTACTTTGACTAGGTCTTCCTAAGGATATTTTGGTAAATGCAGACGTGTGAATCAATTGTAACCTAGGGTTTCTATGTCTTATAAATAGAAGCCCAAATCATTGCATTTTTTTCCTGCCTCCCTTCATTAATAAATTTTAGAATTCTTTTGGAGAGCATCGGTGCCTCTTTTCATTTCATGAATTCAGATCTGACAACCCTGTGTTGATGTTAGGAGAGTGCCATCTGTTAAGTAGGTAATTTTTCATTCTTTACCCTAGGTAGATTTAATTCTTTGCCCTAGATAATTGTTTAGAGTTAGCTTTGGGGAAGGCTTTTGAGAGATGAGATCTCTCATCCCTTTCTTACCCATCACATATAATCAATAGGACTCCATGCATACACGCACACACCGCGCCCTACGGCACCCTATCCCTCGAGGTAGCGGTGATACCGTAGTATAAAGGCCCGGTTGCGCGTGTTTTCCATGGAGCTTAGGGTAAGGATTGATAAAGGAAGGACAAGAAACTAGAGGAAGAAAACATCTTCCCGATGATTCTAATCCCTTTTATTAATAATTACCATAACTCCTCTTAGATCCTAATTTGGGTATAGAAAACGTTGAGATTTATTTACATTTCCAAACCATTCCTAAACCTAACCCTAGCAAGACTTAGATTTAGATAATCTTAGTATAGATAGATTTAGTTTCTAGATTTAATAATCTGTCCGACCACAATCGGAATTAGCTCGCCGGCTAGCTACCAAGCGACACCGTTCTTGATTGCCGTTATAGATAGTTTTTGAAATCAATCAAATGGCGCCGTTGCCGGGGATGGCGTGTTATTTCCTTTTTGCAATTTCGGGTTAATCAAAATTTAAAAAAAATCATAAAAATTTGAAAAATGAAAAAAATATAAAAATATATCATCTGTTATTTTTGGGAAGGGTATTTTTGTGTGAATTTTTCAGGATATACGAACAAATTCGGATCTGGAAATCTACAGAAATCAAAACAGCAAATATCAAATCCGAACAAATAAAAGAATATCACAATAAACAATAGAAGAAATTTGGAGGACCGAGTCAACAAGAAGAATCGCGGTGATCTGGTCCCAAAAAAAAAATCGCCTGCTGACGTCATCGCCTTGCGGCGGATCCGCGGTCGTTGGTGGCCTCGGGCGGCGGTTCCGCGGTCATCTCAGCGGATCAAATCCCCAAACTTCCTCTGCGGTTCATTAAAAAAAAAACTGTAAGTCTTCTGATCTCCTCCTCTGCAAATCTCTGATATCTTCTCTGAAAAATCTCCTGCAGGATTCTTTGCGCTTAAAAAAATCTTTCCCCTTCCAAATAACAATCTTGTGCAGGATTCTTTGCGCCGCGCATAAAATAAAAAGATTTGATTGCAAGTGATTTTTCTGTTTTGCATGTCTTTAAAACTGACTTTAAGGGGCTTTTGACCAATTCAAATTAGGTGGGGATTTCATCACCCTTCTCAGGACCTCAGAAATCACATAAGGTATTTGCATTGACCAATCTTTAATTAAAAAATACTAGACTCAGCCCTAAGGACTTCGAGCTCAATAGGACAGAGGACTAGTTATAGGCATCGGCCGTTAATCCTAACCTGACTTTGCGGTGTCTAGGCAAGTGTGTCTAAGGCGAGTGGTTACTTAATTAGGACCGCTACTCGTAGCGGGGAGCCTCCCACTTACCTGGCACTTACCTGGCCTCAATTGGCGGTGAAGAGGCGGTTTGAGGTCCTATTTCTAGCCCTTTGGAATAGTTAGGAGCTGTCTGGCTGACCTAGGTGACCCTAGATCTAGGCTTGTTTGTGCTTTTTTGGTTGATCGAAAGTGTGTCTTAGCCTTTTATCGAAAATCTTTTTTGTAAAAAGTTCCAAACAAATAAAAAAAAAGGAAAAAGGAAAAATCGTTTATAAAAACTTGCAAAATTTTGCCGCTAAGAAATCCTTGCACCACCTACCTTCTTTCTCTTCTCTTTCTTCTATCATGGGTACCCCACATCATAAATCTCTTTCCGAACTTTGGTATCCCGAACCTAATTTTGCCTCGTACGTCAATTGTTTCGGTCGATTTAAGGAAGATCCCTCCATGCCTAAAATTTCTTTGAAAGATCAAATAGAAGCGTCTAGGAGAAACAGTTCGACTTTACAACCCACTTTGTGTCAACCATGTCCACCTTTACCACCTTCGTACGTTGACACCACTTTTCCAAGTCCTGCTGTAACTCCTAAACCGATGTCCATTGCTGAGCATATTGCTCAATCTCGTAGCCGATCTTTCACCCCTCTCCACTCATCTAGTTCTAGGAATCAATAAGTCCATTCACCTTTTTATCCACATGTTGACCCTACTCCTGTCCAACCATCCAATTCCTACCAATCCTACCCGACTTTCCCACCTTCACTAGATATTGTCTCTACACAGCCTTTTGGGAGTTTCACATATCCAAACAGTTTTGAATCTTTTACCGAAACCCCTCCACTACCCATGTCTAGTCTAGAACAGTCGTTGGAGGCATACATCGCAGCAACAAACAAAATGATTAGGAATGTGGATGCGTCCATGGCCGCCCTTATGCAACCTAGTGCACCGGTAGCTAGTTTCCCGCTAGCTCCAAATTTTTCAATGTATAAGGAGGCGGTTGGACAGAGTGCGAATTTGAGAGGATTTCAAATCAAACCTACCCATACCCAATTGAATCCAACAACTCCAATTTTCAAACATGTGTCCAAAATGATGAGTTGTACGACTTTGTAGTGCTTGATTTGCCAGATTATAAGGAACCCCTTTCGAGTGAAACCGCACCAAATCCGTTTGATCTTTACACCTCCACTCTAGAACCTGAATTGATAAATATCCATGCTTTTGATGAGGTGTCAGAAAAAATTGATTTTCACTTGATTGAGGATATAGACGCCGGGAATATTTCGGATGATGAACCTGTCGATTTGATTGAAATTTTATGTCCAATTCATCATCCCGAGTCATTAAATGTTTCTCCTGAACTTCATATGCGTCTTGATTTTGATGATAATGGCATGGATGAGTTAAATATTGAGGAGAATTATGAGGATAGTATTGAGGAGAGTATTGAGGATAATATTGAGGTTGAACCATTTTTGTTTAATGTGTCGGATTTTCCAATTCAGCCTCCTGAACCTTTAACTGTTATATCACCCTCCCTCTTTTCCATCGTTCCGACCACGCACAAGATCACGCTTGATGACTGTGAGCTTGAAAACTTTTCCTTTGAATCTGACACGGTTCTCACAGCCGATGACACTTACGAGTGTTTCACTTTTTCGGACGATGTTGAAGTCTCACCGCCCGAGTTTGAGTCCTTTGAATTTTCAGATGAGTTAGTTAAACCATCAGACTCGATTGCTTACAGTCGTTTCGAACCATTGATGGAATCTTTCAAATTCGAGACAGTTTACTACGGTGAGAATGAGCCTATCCCTAATTCACCCCCTTTCATCTGTCCTATCGTTCCGACCGTGGAAGAGACTGTTATGCCTTCATCTCCACTACCAAGTTTGATGTACCCATGCTTTCTTGCGAATCTTGAGGGATTTGACCCCATTTCTCGACGGGTTGATAGGTTAGCACAATCGCTTTTAACACATCGGTCATCACAAATTGCGCTAATTTATTCACTCGATTTACACCCTGAAGATCGTACTCCACTTCTTTCTCTTTTTCGCCATTCTTCTCCTCCACCGAGACCATATTCCACTCTTCTTCCCATACGGTCTCGTGTGTTTCTCATTTCTTTTCTTTCCACTCCATTCTTTCACCAACTCGATCATTACCACGATAAGATTTTTGAATGGTTGGTGCTAACCTTTGGCTTGTGTAAGGCCAAGCTCAAGTTTGGGGGGAATCTTGTTGTATATATGTATATATTTTTTTTTCTTTTTCTATAAAAAAAAATTCAAAACAATAAAATAAAAAATAATTATAAATAAATAAATAGGGGAGTGCCGACATTTTGACCCTCTTGGTGTAGCATGACAGTGAAGACACTGTCAAGGTTAAGTTTGGGGGTATGCTCGGTAAGCCATCTTCCTTCGCATTCATGTGTATATTTCTGCATTTGCATACTTATTTGAAAACCCATAAAAATTGAAAAATTTCAAAAATTATAAAAATTATTGTATTCAATTTTGGCCATATTTGACTTGAGTTTGACAAATAGGTTAACCGGTTAGGAAAAACTCGATTTTAGACTTAGTAAATTAAAAACCCTAAAAATAACCTTTCTTAAAGTTTAACGGTAGAAAGTATATGCCTTTGTAGTTTATTTAGAAATAGGCAAATTTTGAGTTAACTTTTTGGGCTAAGTCGAAATAAAGGAAAAGTATTGATGTTCTTATTAGAGTATAAGTTTGAAAAATAGTTCCTAGCTTAAATCTAGATTCTAAAAATGTATACCCTACAATTTGCACAATCATGCACCTTGAAACCTGGAATAGCAGAGGAGACCTTGAAATGCTCTTGTCTAAAGTCCTTAGTACGAAGAAAATGAAAATTTATACAAGTGTGAATAAAGAAAAAAAATGAACACTGGTTTTTGTGATTACTTAAGGCTGCAAAAATAGAAAAAAATATTTAGCGAGGGTGCTTCATCACCTAATGCCTTAGACCAACTGGTTTGGGAGTCACTGCTAAAAAGCCTTGGGTGTTGCGAGACTAGGAAGTACGCTTTAAAGTGCAAACGCATCTTGTAATCGGTCGTTGGTACCTCAAGAAGTATTAACGGTCGCATGAAGGATGTGTAAGCAAAATTCAATTAAAAATTCACCAACTAATAAGTACTTTGGACAACGGACAAGAGTATGATTGCTTGATTTGAATTTCCGAGTGTAGGGGTGATATATACACACACGTAGGGGTATGTGATTGGAGTTTAGATAAGAGAGAGGAATGAAGAATAGAACTTGTATCTTTAGTAGAGTTGATAAAAATTCCTAAGTGGAGATGGAACCCTAGAAGGAAAACTTAAGAAATGCCGTAAGCTGAGTGAGTCTATAGAACATATATAATCTTAAGTTAAATGATGAAGAAGTGTGAAGAATATGGGTGGATAATTTACGAGTCGACGATAATAGAATTCCTTGTTAGAAAACCTAATTGGAGAATTAAAGTTAATGGGACGAATTGATAGGATTTTGTGGGTAGTATCCGCTGAAAACCCTCAGGAGACAACACTCCTCCTACTAGGGACACCTAGAGGTTTAATGGCTTGTTGCACGAGCTCAGTGCAATCGCGTTTCCCTGCGAAAGTGCGGTTAGGTTTTTGTCGAGAATAAAAAATAAGTTTGCTCGAGGACGAGCAAAAGATAAGTTTGGGGGTATTTATTCATATCATATTATTGCATTATTACAGTCCCCATTCTTATGCATTTTACAATAAAAAAGGTACTTTTGACCCATGTCTGCTACATAGTACAGGTTACAGGTTCTTGGAGCGAAAACAGTGAAAAAGATAAAATACGACACAAAAAAGGGACTTTGACCAACAAATAGAAGGATCTTAATCAAGCCTACACAAAAGATCAGTATAAGGCAACGCAAGGTCCAAGATTACAAAGCAAACGGTTAAAAGTCCACTGCAATTGTTCACTGGAAATCTGGAAGAAATAGAGAAGCCAAATTGAATAAAGATCCAAAGAAATAAAAAGCCCAAGAAGCCCAGAATCAGTTCCAAAATTTCCAGACATCAAATTTTACCAAAGCTTGGAGTCTACTTTGACTAATTCTTCCTAAGGATATTTTGGTAAATGCAGACGTGCGAATCAATTGTAACCTAGGGTTTCTATGTCTTATAAATAGAAGCCCAAATCATTGTATTCTTTTCATGCCTCCCTTCATTAATAAATTTTAGAATTCTTTTGGAGAGCATCGGTGCCTCTTTTCATTTCATGAATTCAGATCGGACAACCATGTGTTGATGTTTGGAGAGAGCCATCTGTTAAGTAGGTAATTTTTCAATCTTTGCCCTAGGTAGATTTAATTTTTTGCCCTAGATAATTGTTTAGAGTTAGATTTGGGGAAGGCTTTTGAGAAATGAGATCTCTCATCCCTTTCTTACCCATCACATATAATCAATAGGACTCCATGCATACACGCACACACCGCGCCCTACGGCACCCTATCTCTCGAGATAGCGGTGATACCGTAGTATAAAGGCCCGGTTGTGTGTGTTTTCCATGGAGGTTAGGGTAAGTATTGATAAAGAAAGGGCAAGAAACTAGAGGAAGAAAACATCTTCCCGATGATTCTAATCCCTTTTATTAATAATTATCATAACTCCTCTTAGATCCTAATTTGGGTATAGAAAGCGTTGAGATTTATTTACATTTCCAAACCATTCCTAAACCTAACCCTAGCAAGACTTAGATCTAGATAATCTTAGTATATATAGATTTAGTTACTAGATTTAATAATCTGTCCGACCACAATCGGAATTAGCTCGTAAGAACATTTAGGAAATTCACAACATCTCTGTGGACCGACCCGTACTCACCGGCTAGCTACCAAACGACGCCGTTCTTGATGGCGGTTATAGATAGTTTTTGAGATCAATCAAAGCCCAACGGTCCAACAGTCATAACTCCAGAATTTCCCACTACACCCACAAAGTTAGATGTTTCAGTGCATACCCCCGGCGACCCCCCACCTCGTGACCACCGGACTCGGCCGGACCGCCGAGTCCCCTGAATATAAAATGCGCCCCTTGGTCTTCTGTACACCCCTGCATACTTTACATAGTTAGATCGTTTCCAAAAAGCACAATAAACACCAATTACTCCAATTTTTAATGATTTTTACAATTATTTTTACATTTTTTAATTAAAAACCCTACACCTACCCTAACCCTAGACTAACCCTATAAATACACCGCTACCTCCTACCCTCTCATCCCAAAATTCTGAGCCCACTCTCTCAAAATCTCAAGAAAATATTGTGTACTTTGGAAACGAGCGAAAGGCGAAGCGCCGACGAAAACGACGGCGAACTTCCGTTGATCGTGCTAGGAACTCTTGGCGACAAATCGACGCACCGGCGAATCCCCTACTTCCCTCTCACTCTCTAGTATTGTCCAAACCCGTAAGTCCCATTGTAACCCCTCTCTCTCTTTTCTAAAATACGGAATTACAAACCAGACGGAACCGGCATAAATCCGATTTCCGATTCGGTTTTCTTACAAACCTCACTTCTCACTATTTCAATTATATTTAAACACTATCGTGTTGACTATTAAACACTAAACAACTAAATTGATCAACTTTCAATTCATGAAATGATAACTTTTCCATTTATCGTATTTTTTCAATTAAATACCACATTGTTCCAATTTCACATTGAACTCCATTAAACTTGCTATAACTATAAGTAGAGCACGAGGTAATGACCTACCTCCTCACACACTCCCATCTAAACATAGTACTATAATCTTGGAAATTTAGAATACGAGAAAACAAACCTTTTCATTAAAATACCCTTTACTTAATAAAACTGTAGTATTGATACATTTTCATAAATACATAACTTTTGAAATAATAAAATATATCTAGACTCATCCAATTAAGGACTGTCACATTCATTAGGAAAAGTTGTGAACTTTCAGTCGTTTATCTAAACCTGATTTTGTGGTGTCTAGGCTAGACAAGTGAGAAAGGTAACTTTAAAAGGCCCGTCTCACGGTGATTCGTGAGCGGATCCCTCCTTTCTTCACTTGTACTTACCTGGCTACAATTAGCGATGAAGAGACGATTTGAACTTGTCACTAGAACATAAAATACGGAAAAATCGACATCTTAACAAATAAATGCCTTTTACTTTATAAAACCGTATTCTAAAGGATTAGTATTTATAAAATCTTTGCAAAGCGCCGCTATAACTCATTTTGGGGAACCCATTCGGGATGGTGCGGATTATCGCACATCCTCGGGTTTAGTAGTGTGAAATTCAGACCTCCGCAAGGAGCATTCGGTCTCGAAAGGTTTAAAATACGGCATCTTAAGAAAATGAGATTTTTGGAATATAAAATATTTATTAAAATTATTTTGTATAAATATATGTATATTTATCATTTAAATATCTATTTTATTATAATATAAATATTCCACCTTTTTCTAAAAATCACAAGAATAAATTTTACATTAAAATACTATGAACATCAAATAAATCAATATTATAGATAAATACCTTTATTTATAAAAACTAGGATATTTTCACTAGAAATGTCATAATATAAAATCCACCCTAATTACAACTCTAAAGACGAATAATGAATACTTGAGGTGTATCTTGAAAACTATACAAAAATATTTACATAAAACCCGCTCAAGTTTTATAAATTACCCTAAGGACCCTAGTAAATATAAGACTTCGATTTACATCTCTACTGTCTGACTCGGGTTTGAGTCTGATCTTTCTGACTTGAATATGATTCAAGTCAATCTATAATCTACAATATTACAATTCGATATGAACACACGAATTCATGAATCCAGTTATCAATCTATTCAACTTGACTGAACCAAACCATGGATATACTTTCCATTTACATGATTCCAGTTTACATCCGTTACTGATATTATGGTTTCGACCAGTCATCCAGCTATACAACTTATACAATATAATAATACAATCAAAACACTACGGGGTTTAAGGGATAGATTGGTACGGAAGGTGTTAAAAGTGGCACGAGACAGTAAGATTAAGACACCTAATATGAATCATGTTGCTGTTGTACCGTGGCATAACGGTTCCTTGTACTTTCAGTTTGCCCTGCTCTCTAGCATATAGAGACCCCTCTCGTATACACTGGCATCCTTCTGTACCAAGCTACAAACAACAGCGTTAACACAATATTCTACAATATCATACAACTTTAAAAGATACATTCTTATTCTATCTTTTCTATTTCTCCCTTAACTTTGGGACTTACCGAGCGACCTGTTCGCTGACGACATTCTATTTCTTTCTTCTTTGAATGTCGTCAGGTGATCTGGACACAGCAGAGATCGAGCCCACCAGTGAAGACTTGGATCAGTTCCTCGTAGACCCCGAGCTCTAGGCATTGTACATTTCCATTCAGTACCTTTAATTTCCTATTATGCCATTGTTTAGGCATCGTTTACTTCAGTTGTATTTCCTTTTCATGCATTGTACAAAAGAATGTTAATAAATAAAGTTGCTGTTATTTTTATATCTCTTGTCTCTTGTGATTACTTTTATATTGCTTAGATACGCTTAGCGTATGTACTTCTGAGTATATACGTAGCGGACCTCGTCGGGTCCCCTTCGCCGTACACTGGGAAGCGGGGCGTGACAGGTTTTGTTGGTGGCCTATGCAGGTCAGAGCTGTATAGAATCATACTATGCAGTTCTGTTCTGCGTGAACAAACTAAGCAATATAACACAAGAACAAACAACTAAAACATTCTTTACAATTCATGTTCCTTGAATCCTACAATTTCATATTCATTGAATCTTATCATTTCAAATATTTTGAATCTGTCCTAACCTAAATTTTTCTTCAAGTTTATGGATTCCCTGAACAACACCAGCACCAATGTCAACAACACACCTCCAACCCTACCACTCACACCTGTCGTCTCTGCTCCGATCAATGAGCTGACGGTTCTGCTTGAGGCAATCCGAAGCCTCCTCGAGAGACAGCAGCAGCAAACTGCTCTTTTAATGAACCGTCCCGAGGCAGACACACCTGGGGTAAAGCAATTTAGGGCTTTACACCCCAAACAGTTCTCCGGAAAGGGAAGCCCACTTGAAGCTGAGGAATGGGCATAGAGCATAGAGGATGATCTGGCGGCAACACAAGTGCCAGACATAGCTTGGGTTCGTGTGGCGAAACTGCAGCTCACGGACAATGCTCGCAACTGGTGGAAGGCGGAAGAAAGCCGTCTTGAACAGCCTATCGAATGGAAGACTTTCCACGACATGTTCGACGCTAAGTACTTCCCTGAGAGTGCCAGTTTCGATATGGAATAGCAGTTCATTCATCTACAACAAGGTTCGATGTGGATCAAGTCAGTAAATGAGTATGACACGGAGTTCACCATGCTCAGTCGGTAAGATATGTCTCAATAATTCGAAATTTTTTCATATATTACATAGCTAACATAATATTTTTAACAGATTTGCGGCACACCTTATACCGACGGATGAGATCAGAGCCCGTCGCTTTCAACAAGTTTTGGATTCGGAAATCCAGGCTGCACTGGCCACAGGAGATTTTCCGACTCATGAATCGGCTCTGAAAGCTGCCCACCGTTATGAGGCAGTGGTAAAGGCAAGCGGAAGACCTCAATCTACTGGATTTAAGCGTCCTGCCAAGCAGATGGCAGGAGGAGCCTCGTCCAGGCCATCTTTTGTGCCAAGGCGACCCGGAGTACAGAACAACCGTCCCAGCCCAGCCTTTTGTACCTACTGCAAGAGAACTGGACATATGATGAAAGACTGCCGGCAATACAACCATCTTTGCTTGATCTGCGGCTCAGCTGCTCATGATATTGGGTCTTGTCCCCAAAAGCAAAACCCAGTTGCTGCACCCAGGCCAGCAATTACCTATCCGCAGTGACCAGCTCTTCAAACACCTGCTTCAAGACTTGCACTACCTGCACTACCCAGAGGACCACAAGCTGCACCACCTCCTCGTCGGTTCCATCAAGCTCAAAGGAACATTCCGAGGAATACTCCTCTGACCAGGAGGAATGTACCAAGGCGTCAGGCTTTCACTATGTCAGTGGAAGAAGCTGAGGTCACTGGCCAAGTCATCACTGGTAAACTTTTCTTCTCAAATTTTTCTTTCAGTCTTGTTTATCTACATGCTTTCCCTAAAACATACCCCACATACCTTAGGTACAATCTTAGTATCCTCAATCCCTGCACTAGCACTGTTTGATACTGGAGCATCTCACTGCTTTATGTCGCAACGGTTTGTCCGAACCCATGCGATTCCAGTCTCACCGCTTGTATCCAGCTGGAATGTCAGTTCAGGAAATGGCGTTCTAAAGGAAACCATGGGATACCATTTGTGTCCAGTCATCGTCTACAGCAGAGAGTTTTATGCTGACTTCAAAGTGCTGGACATACCGAACTTCGATGTGGTTCTAGGAATGGATTGGCTTGGAACTTTTTATGCTACCATTGAATGTCGTCTAAGGAGGGTAGTATTTGAGATTCCAGACCATCCAGTCTTCTATTTCAAAAGCGGAAACCGTACACTGGAGCCAAGTACCTACAAAGCGAAGCCAAGAGAAGCAGTAGTTGCAGCAGCTCAAGTGGAGGAAGAATCAAGACCATATGTGGTTCGAGAGTTCGACGATGTATTTCCTGACGATATATCAGGTTTGCCTCCCGATCGAGCTCTTGAATTCAGTATTGATTTAGTACCAGGAGCACAACCGGTGATCAAAGCACCCTATCGTTTAAATCCGGAAGGTTTGAAGGAAGTCCGAACACAGTTGGACGAATTACTGGCGAAAGGATGGATTCGTCCCAGCACTTCAAGTTGGGGATCATATGTACTACTTGTGAAGAAGAAGGAAGGTTCATATAGAATGTGCATCGATTACAGAGCCTTGAACGAAGTCACTATAAAGAACAAGTATCCACTTCCGCGCATCGACGATTTATTCGATCAGCTAAGTGGATCTTGTGTTTTCTCTAAATTAGATCTTCGTTCAGGTTATCATCAGGTGAAGGTCAAGGAAACTGATATTCACAAAACAGCTTTCAGAACTCGCTATGGACATTACGAATTTCTCATGATGCCATTTGGAGTGACCAACGCACCCGCAATATTCATGAACCTAATGAATCATATTTTCCGGGAGTACTTAGACAGGTTTGTTGTCATCTTCATCGATGACATCCTGGTGTATTCTAAGAATTGGAAAGAGCATGCAGAACATCTACGAATTGTCCTGGAAACTCTTCGACAACATCAACTCTATGCCAAGTACAGCAAGTGTGAGTTTTGGCTAAAGCAAGTTGGTTTTCTTAGACATATCGTATCAGGAGAAGGAATCTCGGTGGATCCAGCAAAAGTTTCAGCAGTTAGCGAATGGCCTACACCAAGGTCAGTGAAGAACATTCGGAGTTTCTTAGGGTTAGCTGGATATTACAGAAGATTTATTGAAGGATTTTCGAAGATAGCAACACCCCTGACCAAGCTCACATGTAAAGATGAAGATTTTGTGTGGTCAGAAGCATGCGAAAAAGCTTTCGTAGAACTCAAGTCAAGGTTGACATCAGCACCTATTCTCGTTATACCGGATCAATCTGGAGGATTCGAAGTGCATTGCGATGCATCCGGTAAGGGATTAGGATGTGTTCTACATCAGCACGGTAAAGTTGTGGCTTATGCTTCAAGACAGCTGAAGATTCATGAGCGCAATTATCCGACGCATGATTTAGAATTGGCAGCCGTTATCTTTGCTCTCAAGATTTGGCGCCATTATCTACTTGGTGAACGAGTGAACATCTACACAGATCATAAGAGCCTGAAGTACGTGTTTACTCAGAAGGAGTTGAATATGCAGCAGAGAAGATGGTTAGAACTCATGGCGGACTTTAACATCAACTTGCAATATCACCCAGGGAAGGTGAATGTGGTACCTGATGCACTTAGTCGCCAACCATTAGCAATGAATCTTACCGCTCAGTGGAAGCTTCAACAAGACTTGCATGAGATGGAGATTGAAGTAGCCATGCCAGGTAATAGTTCAAGTTTGATGAATTTACAAGTTCAATCAACCATTGTCAATCAGATCAAAGCAGCCCAAGCAAGTGATGCTAAGTTGCAAAAGATCAGAGAACAAGTGGAGAATGGACTCAGAACAGACTTCATTATCCATGAAGACAGATCTTTGAGATACGGCAGCAGATTGTGTGTACCAAAAGGTTCTGTTCGGGAAGAGTTAATGAAATAAGCTCACAGCTCTCCCTACTCAGTACACCCTGGAGGTACCAAAATGTACAAAGATCTACGTCAGAATTATTGGTGGCATGGAATGAAGCGTGAAGTAGCCAAAAGCGTCGCAAAATACTTGGTGTGTCAGCAAGTAAAGGCTGAACATCACAGGACTGCTGGATTATTTCAACCGTTACCAATCCCAGAATGGAAGTGGCAACACATCACGATGGATTTTGTGACTGCTCTTCCTCGCAGCACAAAGGGTAACGATGCCGTATGGGTCATTGTGGATCGACTCACAAAGTCGGCTCACTTCATCCCATTTCGAGTTGGCCAATCAACTGAGACACTAGCAAAGAAGTACATGGAGGTAATAATCTATTTAAAAATTTAAACTCTTCATAATATACTATCTCTGATACCCATGAACTCATATAGGAAATTGTGAGACTTCATGGAGTACGGGTCTGCATTGTCTCCGATCGTGACACCAGATTTCGATCGCAATTTTGGCAAAGTCTGCAAGCAAGCTTGGGAACAAGTCTGAACTTCAGCACGGCTTATCATCCACAAACAGATGGTCAGTCGGAACGAACTATTCAGATCTTGGAGGATATGCTCAGAGCATGTATATTAGACTTCAAAGGATCGTGGGAAGATCACCTACATCTTATGGAGTTTTCGTACAACAACAGCTACCAAGCAAGCATAGGAATGACACCTTTCGCAGCATTGTATGGAAGGAAGTGTCGATCGCCATTGGTTGGGACGACATCGGAGATAAGGAACTTCTTGGACCAGAGATGATAGTAGCGACTGTTGATGTGGTTCATACTATCAGGGAAAGGATGCGCATAGCCCAAGATCGGCAGAAGCACTGGGCTGATGCAAAGAGACGTCATATGGAGTTCCAGCCAGAAGATCATGTGTTCTTGAAGATATCTCCGAACCGCGGAGTGATCCGATTTGGAAGACGGGGTAAGCTAAGTCCTAGATATATTGGACCGTTCGACATACTCGAACGAGTCGGTGAAGTAGCATACCGCTTAGCGCTTCCACCTTCATTGGAAGGAGTGCATAATGTGTTCCACATATCCCAACTCAGAAGGTATGTGAGTGACCCCAGCCATGTTCTCAATCATTCCAAGCTCACTATACAGCCCGATTTGTCTTGTGAGCAACAACCTGTGGAGATCCTGGACAGTAAAGTGAAGACACTTCGGAACAAGAAAGTTAACTTGGTTCGAGTGATGTGGAGGAAAGACACTCCAGGAGAGTCCACTTGGGAAAAGGAGGATGAAATGCGTACTAGACATCCACACCTCTTTGTAAACTAGTCCTCAAATAAAAGTTGTAAATTTTGATGACGAAATTTTTGTAAGGAGGGTAGACTGTAACAACTCCATTTTTAATGTACAAAGAATTGATTTAAATTCAAAGTATACTTGGAGTATTTAATATTGCTGATATCTCTTTAAGTATTTATTTCACACCATAATTACAAGAAGGAGCTTGTAGCTCATTGGTAATACCTTGCACTGCTGAACCAAGCTACCAGAGTTCAAATCTCATGCCCCACATTATTTTTAATATTGTTTTGTTTTAAATTTTATAGAAGCCCAACAGTCCAACAGCCATAACTCCAGAATTTCCTACTACACCCACAAAGTTAGATGTTCCAGTGCCGACCCCCGGTGACCCCCCACCTCCCGACCACCGGACTCGGCCGGGATCGGCCGGACTCGGCCGGACCGCCGAGTCCCCTGAATATAAAATGTGCCCCTTGGTCTTCTGTACACCCCTGCATACTTTAAATGGTTAGATCGTTTCCAGAAAGCACAATAAACACCAATTACTCCAATTTTTAATGATTTTTACAATTATTTTTACATTTTTTAATTAAAAACCCTACACCTACCCTAACCCTAGACTAACCTTATAAATACACCTCTACCTCCTACCCTCTCATCCCAAAATTCTGAGCCCACTCTCTCAAAATCTCAAGAAAATATTGTGTACTTTGGAAACGAGCGAAAGGCGAAGCGCCGACGAAAACGACGGCGAACTTCCGATGATCGTGCTAGGAACTCTTGGGGACAAATCGACGCATCGGCGAATCCCCTACTTCCCTCTCACTCTCTAGTGTTGTCCAAACCCGTTAGTCCCGTTCTAACCCATCTCTCTCTCTTTTCTAAAATACGGAATTACAAACCCGATGGAATCGGCACAAATCCGATTTCCGATTCGGTTTTCTTACAAACCTCACTTCTCACTATTTCAATTATGTTTAAACACTATCGTGTTGACTATTAAACACTAAACAACTAAATTGATCAACTTTCAATTCATGAAATGATAACTTTTCCATTTATCGTATTTTTTCAATTAAATACCACATTGTTCCAATTTCACATTGAACTCCATTAAACTTGCTATAACTATAAGTAGAGCACGAGGTAATGACCTCCCTCCTCACACACTCCCATCTAAACATAGTACTATAATCTTGGAAATTTAGAATACGAGAAAACAAACCTTTTCATTAAAATACCCTTTACTTAATAAAACTGTTAGTATTGATACATTTTCATAAATACATAACTTTTGAAATAATAAAATATATCTAGACTCATCCAATTAAGGACTGTCACATTCATTAGGAAAAGTTATGAACTTTCAGTCGTTTATCTAAACCTGACTTAGTGGTGTCTAGGCTAGACAAGTGAGAAAGGTAACTTTAAAAGGCCCGTCTCACGGTGATTCGTGAGCGGATCTCTCCTTTCTTCACTTGTACATACCTGGCCACAATTGGTGGTGAAGAGACGATTTGAACTTGTCACTAGAACATAAAATACGGAAAAATCGACATCTTTACAAATAAATGCCTTTTACTTTATAAAACCGTATTCTAAAGGATTAGTATTTATAAAATCTTTGCAAAGCGCCGCTATAACTCATTTTGGGGAACCCATTCGGGATGGTGCGGATTATCGCACATCCTCGGGCTTAGTAGTGCGAGATTCAGACCTCCGCAAGGAGCATTCGGTCTCGAAAGGTTTAAAATACGATATCTTAAGAAAATGAGATTTTTGGAATATAAAATATTTATTTAAATTATTTTGTATAAATATATGTATATTTATCATTTAAATATCTATTTTATTATAATATAAATATTCCACCTTTTTCTAAAAATCACAAGAATAAATTTTACATTAAAATACCATGAACTTCAAATAAATCAATATTATAGATAAATACCTTTATTTATAAAAACTAGGATATTTTCACTAGAAATGTCACAATATAAAATCCACCCTAATTACAACTCTAAAGACGAATAATGAATACTTGAGGTGTATCTTGAAAACTATACAAAAGTATTTTTACATAAAACCCCCTCAAGTTTTATAAATTACCCTAAGGACCCTAGTAAATATAGGACTTCGATTTACATCTCTACTGTCTGACTCGGGTTTGAGTCTGATCTTTCTGACTTGAATATGATTCAAGTCAATCTACAATCTACAAAATTACAATTCGATATGAACACACGAATCTATGAATCCAGTTATCAATCTATTCAACTTGACTGAACCAAACCATGGATATACTTTCCATTTATATGATTCCAGTTTACATCCATTACATCCGTTACTGATATCATAGTTTCGGTCAGTCATCCAACTATACAACTTATACAATACAATATAACAATACAATCAAAACACTACGGGGTTTAAGGGATAGATTGGTACGGAAGGTGTTAAAAGTGGCACGAGACAGTAAGATTAAGACACCTAACATGAATCCTGTTACTGTTGTACCGTGGCATAACGGTTCCATCTACTTTCAGTTTGCCCTGGTCTCTAGCATATAGAGACCCCTCTCGTATACACTGGCATCCTTCTGTACCAAGTTACAAACAGCAACGTTAACACAATATTCTACAATATTATACAACTTTAAAAGATACATTCTTCTTCTATCTTTTCTATTTCTCCCTTAACTTTGGGACTTACCGAGCGACCTGTTCGCTAACGACATTCTATTTCTTTCTTCTTTGAATGTCGTCAGGTGATCTAGACACAGCAGAGATCGAGCCCACCAGTGAAGACTTGGATCAGTTCCTCGAAGACCCCGAGCTCTAGACATTGTACATTTCCATTCAGTACCTTTAATTTCCTGTTATGCCATTGTTTAGGCATCGTTTACTTCAGTTGTATTTCCTTTTCATGCATTGTACAAAAGAATGTTAATAAATAAAGTTGCTGTTATTTTTATATCTCTTGTCTCTTGTGATTACTTTTATATTGCTTAGATACGCTTAGCGTATGTACTTCTGAGTATATACGTAGCGGACCTCGTCGCGTCCCCTTCGCCGTACACTGGGAAGCGGGGCGTGACAAAGCACATATTAATACTCAGCATTGTTGAACAAAAAGGACCGAACCCAAATAAGTGTTTAACACTTTATTCAAAAATTGAGTAGGCTGAGTCCAAGCTGACCAAAACCCCCCCTAATTCAGATCAACCAAGCCTATGGGCTCACAATTTTTCTAAATTTGATTTTAGTCCTAAAACCAACTACATATCTCCCAACTGACATTGGTTCAAGGGTATATCTCCCCACATCTCTGATATATGTCGTCATAATTCTTCAACATTTTCAGAGAGGTGGCGGGTCCCGACAACCAGCAATCTACATGGACCGTAATGTTCTTAAACTAACTATGGACCATAATGTCCTTAAACTAACTATGTACCGTAATATCCTTAAACTAATCTTTATGGACTATGATGTCCTTAAACCTAATGGAAATCCAATGGACCGCAATGTCCTTAAACTAATGATGGGCCATGATGTCGTTAAACCTAACGGACCGCAACGTCCCTAAACTAAACTCCGTGGACTATGATGTCCTTAAACCCAAAACTCTATGGACGATGATGTCCTTAAACATGGACTATGATGTCTTTAAACCCAATGGACCGAAATGTCCCTAAACTAAAACGATAGAACCCAAATACTCTTTCGTTGGATCAAAAATGATCATGAACCCCCGTTAAGTAGATCTTAGTCCAATATTGGATTAACGTATCCTTAACAAACATTTATGTTGATCTTGATCTCAAACGAGGTTAACAATCCTTAAATTAAACCAAACCCAAATCTAAGAAAATACGGATTTGAACTAATCCTCGCCCTACGGGCGACAACATAAATTAGTCTCAGTATACAATCCACGGGCAACCTAAAACAAAACAAACACACACGACACGAAGTGAACATCTGGAGAAGGAGAAAGTGGTTATCACTATGCGATAACGTAATTAACTACAGGGGCTTGCGCATGCAGGGAAGAGTGTCCCCACAATCAAAACCCCCTCGCAAACGAGGGGGAATCTGACGAAATCTGCTACAACGGCCGCATCTGTCCAAACCTCCGATACACGGTTTCATAAATCAACTTGGCATCTTCGGAGAGGTGGATGAATAAAACCAAATAGCATCTGCCCCCAAATTCAGGCAAGACGTTTGTCTTCCCGGTTTCCGGCGGTAAACAGATTCTGGCACGCCCGGTGGGACATTTTCCTCTTTCCATTCCACACTTCGTGTGTCATTTTTCGTGAACAAATCACGGTCTGCTATGGTTTCCTGTAGATTCGAGGTATTAAGATTTGGTGTATTTCTCCCGTGTAGAGAAAAGAAGATCAATGGATTCCAGCTGCACCACCTGCAACAATAACTCCCGGTCCATCCCATCTAGTGGAGTAACTTACGGGCCCCAAGCGGCCTCCATCTACGCAATGCCGGTGGAACAGGTGACACAGGCAACCACTGGATTGTTCTTCGGGACCATGCTCCCACCATTGAGCTTCAACACCCCGGTGCCATCACAGGAAGCTCCGAAGAAGTCGGTCTTCGATCGGCTTGCAGTTACCACGGCCCCTCTCAACGGGTCGTCCAAGTCTACTGCCTCAGCCTTCGACAGGCTGAGCCCAAACACAAATGGACCCGTGAAGAGGCCCGCAATACCGGAGAAGGCTATCCCAACTCCTGCTGTAGGTGAAGTTGTCAAAACTACTCCCCTACTCGAAATTCGGCCTTCGACAGGTTGACCATTCATTCCCGGTGGATGTCAGTCTTTGACAGGCTGGCGCTAATAACAGCCTCTCCTCAAAGCAGGGGGCGTGACGAAGCTACTCCAATGATAGAGGTGATCCCGTCTACACGACATGCTCGACGCCGTCACTGGCGCCGAGTGAAGAAAGCTGGGGGCAGTTCCCCTTCTGAACTTACACCACCAGCTCCAATGGTGGAAGTTGATGCTGCTGTTCCAACTGGGAACAACTTTGAGCCACTCAGGAGGGTGTGCAAGAACTCTTCAACTGCCGTGTTGAAAAAGTCTCCTCCACCTGTGGAGAACGTTACAAAGGCAATTCCGGAACAACCCTCTCAGCAGCTGTCCTCCAAAATCCACAGGGTCTGGCGAAGAGTCCAAGACTCTGTAATTGACAAAGACTACTCCCGCCAATCGAAGAAAATGAAGGTTCGGCAAGAGGAGAATCATCCCGCCGCCGTACCACGGACGTTTGCGACAGCCCCCTCAACCTCGACCGTCCATAAAAAGAGAAGGTCAGAGAAGATCCCCATGCCTACGACAAATCTCAAGGGCACTAAACCCAAACGCCCCAAGTCTGGGGGCATGATAGTGCACACCATCTATATGGCTTCCAGAAAATAGGAAAGCCGTGCTTCTGGAGGTCATCGACCACTTACGCGGTCCGTAACAAAGGCTCAAGATCAACAACAGAAACTCCAGGAGATGTTGACAAAGATGGCCGCACTTACTGGGCAGAAAGAACGCCCGAAAGCGTCGTCGGAGCAACGCCGGGAACAGGAAACCAATGTCAAGTTCCTCCGAAGAATGCTCGAAAATAATGATAAAGAAGCCATGGAACAAGCGGCTAACATAAAACAAATAACGCTTCTGTTCCAAGATATGGTGGGCATGATGAACCAGCCGGACCCTCCAGCCGAAGATCCTCCAATAATAATTGAAGATGACAGAGAGGACACATCAAACCCTCTTCGGGCACTATCAACAGCCAAGGAGGAGACGATCTTGAAAGCTATGCTTGATGACTACATAGCCCAACAAATACGAGCTCATCAAGTAAGCAAAGCCGCTGGCCAAGTCGTCAGAACTAGACGACCCTATCCAAGCTGGTACGATCAAATTAAGTACCCGCCGGGATATACGATCCCTAAATTTCATGTGTACAAGGGGACATGCAACCCCCATCAGCACGTCGCTCAGTTCAGGGCTCTCTGCGGAAATACTGGAGGTGATGACAAATTGCTACTTCGCCAATTCGTCAGCAGTTTAGCGGAGACAGCATTCGAATGGTACTCGGAGATTCCGAATGACTCCATCAAAACATTCACAGAAATGGAGTTGCTATTCACCCAGCGTTTTGCAAGGGCCAGCGAACGCACCCCGATCTTGGCATTGATCAATGCCAGGGTGAAGCCAGGAGAGACATGGGTTCAGTATGTAATTCGGTGGCGGAACCTATGGTCGAAATGCGAACAACGAATAGAAGAAGCTCCTACTGTGGGCATGTTCGTAGGGACCCTGGATCTGCATGCAACTATATCCCAATTTATGATGTTCTTCAAGCCGACCACTTTCCAGGCCTTGATCGACAAGTTGGCCCAAATGGACCAGATGGGCCATAGACCGTCCTCCTCGAAGACGGAGCTTCGAAATGAAAAGGGCAAAGGGAAAATGACCTTCGTCGCCAACGCTCAGCAAAAGCCGAGTGATCCAAAACCAGCTGCTCGCTAAAACGATAAAAAACAATCACTCGGAGAAAAGTTAAGATGTCCTTATTCATTCCCTCGGGAAAAAACGAGAAGACTGTTCGAACTCGCAGTGCGCAACAGGCTTATCACTCTACCAGATCCGAGACGTCCAATGCAACCGGGCGAAGTCAACAATCCCAATTACTTCCCCTACCACCGAATAGTAGGCCACTCAATCAAAAATTGCTTTATCTTCAAAAACTGGATTGAGGACCGGTACCAACAAGGCAAATTCGCGCTGTCTGAAAACTGGAGGGTAAACCCACCCCAACCGCATGCTCCTAAAAAGATGGACACGCTAGGGGCATCATGCTCATTTATAGAGGAAGCTCCATGGGAAGTTATTCTTTCAGCTAAAACTAAAAGAATGTTGAAGGATCTTCAAGCATGCCCGGCAATCAGATGGAAAAGCCCGTTTGAGCCCGAGATCATTGAGGGGATGCTGAAACCGTGCCCAACACCGAGAGTTAGTAGCGATGGGAAAAATACCAAGGCCCAACCGTCGAAGTCTTCAAAGAAAAAGAAGAAGACCGAGAAACTTGTACAGCCTGATGACAAGCGCACAGACCTGCAAAAAGGCATATTGACGCACTGGAGGAATATACTCAGAAGGAGCGAACCCCGGTCACACTCCAAGAGTTTCTCAACCATATCCTTGAGAGCAGAGATCACGATAATGATGAGGGAGAAAACTCGTCAAAAGAACCCGAGGATTATATGGAAAGTTGTCACATGATCTCTCATTCACCAATACATGACGAAAAATCTCACTCGGTATCAGAAGGTAATATAAAGGAGCTGGGGGCAGGATCGGTGCCAAAATCCTTGGACCCGTCAGACGAGATGATTGATATGCTGCTGAACGAAGCCCGTCAGAAGAGCAAAGCTGATCGCGAGCGTGAAATGGCCATATTCGAAAGGGCTAGGCATTGGCATCAAGTTGAAGAAGTCATGGTAAGGATAAGTCATAAAGCACTCCAACCAGATCGAAGCACGCCCGCGGCAGACAAAAACATGCTTAAAACAAGGAAACGGTTCATGAAAGCCCTGTCAATGGGAATGAAGCTGCCATCTTTCAAAGGAAATACTCCTGGCGGTATACACCTTGACGAAGCGGATGTACATCCTAACTACTGCTTATACCATCAAAGGATTGCGCACCCTACCGAAGAATGCAATGCCTTCAAGAAATGGTGGCAGGGATACATTGCTCACTGACAACATTTCAAGCGGATGAAGCGCAAAACTCATCGGGAGCATAGAAATACGACGGATGAGCGCAAAAGAACTGCCGGTAACTGTCACATGGTTGATACCAAGAGATCTCAAGTTCTCACCTTCAGAAGCAATTCTGACGAAGAAATAGCCTTCGGCCCTCTCTTCAAAGAATACACCTCAGGAAAAGAGGAAGAGATGAAGAACTGTGAGAGTATTCAGCTGCGCAACCGTACGTTGCCCGAAAAGAATCTCGGACCTACAAACAAGAGATCGAACAAAAAAGATAAGGGAAAGGAAAAAGTCCCTGAGGATATCGCCCTCGATGATCGAGTCGTCGAAGAGCTGGCTGCCAAGGACCCGCACAAGAAAAACAAAGTGGATTACAATATCCTGGCACATTTGAGGAAGATACCCTCACAGCTAAGCGTTTTGGATGCCCTTCTGTTGTCTAAAGAGGTACGAGATTCTCTGATCAGGGCATTATAAGAGCCCGAGCAGTTTCAAGCTTTCCTTGCTGAAGAAAAGATGAAGGACAAGCTGAAAGAAGTGCACACAGCTAACATCACTTTCTGCGATGAAGATCTCCTCCTCGAAACGTGCGAGCATAACCGTCCCCTATATGTCACCGGGTACTGCCATGACAACAAGATAGGGAAAATCTTAGTTGACAACGGGTCCTCTGTCAACCTCCTAAATATGAGGGTGCTAAAAGAAATCCGCATGAGCGTTTAGCACCTCGCTTGGGATAAAATCACCATCTCTAGGTTCGACTCCCAATCATCATGGACGCTCGGGTCTGTAATACTGACGTTACAATTCAGGCTGCTCGTCACTGACATCAAATTTCATGTCATTGATGCCAAGACCTGCTACAACGCGTTGCTCGGCAGGCCTTGGTTACACGAGTACAATATCATCCCTACTACACAACATCATGGTATGAAGTATTTCAAAGATGGTCTCGAATATACCGTGACAGGGGAGCTAAACCCCTTCTCCGTAAATGAAGTCCGCAAATATGAAGATGCTAAGTATTTCCTACCAGACTTCGAAGACGAGGAAAGATGCCATAAACCAGAGAATAAGCAAAAAAGTATCACCAATATCCCAACCTTCGGGAGCGATACCGAGGAGGAAGAAGCGATAGTCTATTCAGGGCCGTCCTAATGCAACAGGCCGGGACCATCTACCCCTAATCTAGTCTTTGGTAGTGACTTTGATGACGAAGTCAACGCAGTGTTCTCGGTCCGTCCATCAATGCAGATCCTCACTGGAGATGATCAGAGTTTACAAATCGCCATGGTTCGGCGGCAGCACTACAGAGAGCTTGATACGCTTGAGATATATAGTGTGCAAGAGTTGCATACATTCTACGTCCCTCACAAACGAAGAGGTGAAAAAGCGATCCTATTCTATCGATCCACGGAAACTAAAATCGAAAGAGAAGTCTGGCATGGTACCGATTTTGCACTCGACAAGCTCCAACCCATCCATCTGCCCAGATACTATGTAGAGAGATTGAAAAGGTTATTGAGATGCCAAGACGTACCCTTTAAGCAAACCATGCGACACACCCAATTCTACAACAGGATCTGGACCATCCCCGGAACTCAGTGAAAATTGCCCGACGAAAAAATAGAAACGATTAGGCTGGGATACATCCAATCCAAGAAACGGAAGCAATTCCATGGCTGCCATGTCATAAATAATCTCGATGAAGAAGGAGGTGCTCTTTTAAAAGACGCTGATGCTGAGCGAGAACGAGGTCCTCTCATAAAAATGCCGAGTCCGTCGTTTGAAGAATAAATGGACAAGCTAATAAGGGAAGCGAGTTAAAAGGTTCAGAACGACCACAGCCACAAAATGGCCATTTACGAGAAAGCCAAAACGCAACGCCTCCTTCAGCAGGCTACGGAGGATGACAATGCCCTTTACTGTCAGCCCGCCATGCATTCCTAAGACAAGAAAAAGGCCCGACACGGAGGCAAAAATAAGTTAAAGAACGGAAAAGAAGTTCGACAGCGGCAAAACGGATCAAAAAGTCCACGCGATCGAGAAAAGGTCAGCCGAAACCTGTCTCTTATGAAAAAGATGGGTCGAGCATATTCTTTCCCTCAAGACAAGACAAAGAAAAATGAGGTCTGTCAAAATACCCAACGAATTAAAATCTGCAAAAAAAATGAAAATATGCCCAAGAACGCCAGGGAATAAATTTCCCAAAGGGCCTCTAGATCTTTCTGTAACAACCCTAATTTTCTTATACACTTTTTCCATACAAATTTTTAAATTGTTTTTTTTTCAAAATCCATATAGGGGTATTTATTGCCTGAGCACAAGACTTAAGTAATTAATTAGCAATTTAATTACAAGAAGGAGCTTGCAGCTCATTGGTAATACCTTGCATTGCTAAACCAAGCCACCAGAGTTCAAATCCCATGCCCCACATTATTTTTAATATTTATTTTGTTTTAAATTTTATGGAAGCCCAACAGTCCATACAAGATAACTCCAGATTTTCCCACTACACTTTAAAAACTAAATATACCAGAGGCTACACTAGATGACCCCCCACCTCCCCATGCCCTGACTCGACCCGACTCGAGCCGGCGCCGCCGGCCGGACTCGTCCGGACGGCCGAGTTCTCTTCTTCAATATTGTGTCTCTTCATCTTCTAAACCCCCCTGTACACTTCAAATTCCTAGATCGGTTTCAGAGATCTTTGAAATCCCCATTTACTCCATTTTAATGATTTTTTTAATACATTTTTACATTAAAATCTTTCGTATACCCTATTTACTCCAATTTTTAATGATTTTATACATTTTTACATTTTTTTATTTAAAACCCTTCACCTACCCTATCCTAGCCTACCCTATAAATACACCCCCTACCCTCTGCCCTCTCATCCCAAAATCCTAAGCTCACTCTCTCAAAATTTTCCAAGAGTTGTGTACTTTAAAAACAAGATCGAGGCGAAACTCTGACGAAATTCCGGCGGAAATTCCGGTGACGTTTTTAGGAACAACCGGGGACGAAGCAACGCCTCGACAACCCCTTTAGTCCCCCCTTCACTCCCTTGCTTAATCGAAACCCGTAAGTCCCTTTCTATCTCTCTCTTCCCTATTCAAGAAAATACGAAATTACAAACCCGACGGGATCGGAACAAATCTGATTTCCGATTCGGTTTTCTATAAATTTCACTTCTCACTAATACAATCATAATTAAATATCCTTATGTTGACTACTAAACACTAATCAAACAATTTGAACAAGTTTCATCACATGAAATGATAGCTTTCTCAATTTATCGTATTTTCACATAAATACCACAATGTTTCACTCTTTCATTTAACACCATCAAACTTGCTATACATTTATAGTAGATCATGAGGTAATGACTTACCTCCTCACACACTTACATACAACCTAACACGATACCATTAAAAACTTAGAATACGAGAAAACAACCATTTTTCATTTAAATACCACATACTTAATAAAACCATTTCTAAAAGATTTAGTTTTGCTACACTTTTTAAAAAAGTACCACTTATTATGAAAATACGATAAGTTGTGGACATCAGTCGTTTATCTAAACCTGACTTTGTGGTGTCTAGGCTAGGCAAGTGAGCAAAGGTAACTTTAAAAGGCCCGTCTCACGATTCGTGAGCGGATCCCTCCTTTCCTCATTTGTACTTATCTGGCCACAATTGGCGGTGAAGAGGCGATTTGAGGCTTCTAACGACTTGTCGTTTAGACCGTTTAGAAATAGGCTAGTTGGCTTAGGAAACCCTAGAATTTAAAATACGGAAAATTACACTTTTGCAAATAAATACCTTTTACTTTATAAAACCGTTTTCTAAAGGATTAGTATTTTATAATCTTTGCAAAGCGCCGCTACAACCCATCTTTGGGGAACCCGTTCAGGATTGTGTAGTTTATCGCGCACCCTCAGGCTAGTAGTGCGAGATTCAGACCTCCGCAAGGAGCATTTGGTCTCGAAAGGTTTAAAATACGACATCTTAAGAAAATGAGATTTTTGGAATATAAAATATTTATTAAAAATTATTTTTGTATAAACATATATATATCTATCATTTAAATACCTATTTTATTATAATATAAATTTTCCACCTTTTTCTAAAAATCACAAGAATAAATTTTACACTAAAATACCATGAACTCCAAATAATCAATATTACAAATAAATACCCTTATTTATAAAACTAGGATATTTTCACTAGAAATGTCACAACATAAAATTCACCCTCATTACAACTCGAAAGACGAACAATAAATACTTGAGGCGTATTTTGAAAAGTATATAAAAGTATTTTTACATAAAGCCCCCTCAAGTTTTATAAATTACCCTAAGGACCCTGACAATTATAAGACTTCGATTTACATTTTGATTGTCTGACTCGGTTTGAGTATGATTAATCTGACTTGAATATGATTCAAGTCAATCTATAATCTACAAGTTTCCAATTCAACATGAACACATGAATCCATGAATACAATTATCAATTTATACAACGTGACTAAACCGAACCATGGATATATATTCTTTTTACATGATTCTCAGTATTCCATTTATATGACTCTACGGTTACAACCGTTTCCTGATATCATGATTTCAGTCAGTCAGTCAATCAAACTTACAATCAATACAATTTACAAGATAACAATACAAATAAGATATCGCGGGGTTTAAGAGGCAAATTGGTACGGAAGATGTTAAAAGTGGCATGAGACGGTCAGATTTAAGACACCTAACATGAATCTAATTGCCGTTGTTCCGGGTCTTCTAACGGAGCCTTGTACTCTATATTCCGTTTGCCCTGGTCTCTAGCATATAGAGACCCCTCTCGTATACACTGGCATTCTTCTGTACCAAGCTACAAACAACAGCGTTAATACAACATTACAACAATACAATACAACATTAAAAGCTACTCTCTCTCTCTCTCTCCTACTCTTTGTCTATTTCTCCCCTATCTTTTGGACTTGCCGAGCGACCTGTTCGCTGACGACATTCTATTTCTTTCTTCTTTGAATGTCGTCAGGTGGTTTGGACCCGGCGGAGATCGAGCCATCGCAAGAAGACTTGGAGCAATTTGCCGAAGACCCTGCACTTTAGTTCATTGTACACTTTTCCATTCAGTATTTTACATTTCCTGTTATGCCACTGTTTAGGCATCTTTTATTTCAATTGTATTTCCTTTCATGTATTGTACAAAGAATGTTAATAAATAAAAGTTGCCGTTCTTTTTATTTCTTGTCTCTTGTGTATTTACTTTATATTACTTAGATACGCTTAGCGTGGGTACTTCTGAGTACATACGTAGCGGACCTCGTCGCGCACCCTTTGCCATATACTGGGAAGCGGGGCGTGACACTTTCAGAGCTAAGCTCTGTAATGAGGAATCAAATTCTTTTTAAACAATGGAATTAAATTCCAAGGAGCTTAAAAGATCGGTGACAGGGTAAAACCCTAAGAGGAGGATCAACGATCCACATTGATTCAAGATCTTAGAATCTACAAAAAAATATATGATTTGGATCTTTAAGAAACCAATCTAAGAAAAGAGCAACGCTATGTCCCCGGATTTAAAATCCACGATGAAAAGAACAAAAAAGGGGAAGGGGTTCCATTCATGATCCTTACCAAGGAAAAAGTTTTAACAGAGTTTAACTCTGAGATTCCAGTAAGCAGAGAACTAAGGTCTGAAGAGGAGAATTAAATTCTCAAGAAAATAACCAAGGAAGAAGATGAAGGAATAGAGGCTTCCGAAAGACAAGACCCTTGCATTTATAAGACGTGACGAGGGCGGTTCATCTCCTCGTTCCCCTAGGCAGATCCAACGGCTATAAAGGTGACAGCGTTGCACTCACGTGCAAGCCACGTAAGAACAACGCTGTGGTGGTATTTGTTCCCTTATAAAAAAAGAAGAAAGAGAGAAAAAGCGTTGGGAAAAAAAATTCCCCAGATGGAGCATCACGTGCCTACACGTGATGCGCCTATGAAAAAAGATTATAGGTATTGCGCTTAACAATTAAAGGCTGAAATTGAGCCTCACGTGCAAGCACGTGAGAATCTATATACAGATTATATAGGCACCTTTTTAAAATAAATAACAGGCCAGAGAAGCTCACGTGTCAGCTCGTGATGCCTTTTTTGGGCTATTGCGCATAAGCAAATGAGTTTAACTCAGTAGGGGTCACGTGCTGCACGTGAGTGGTCCTAAACACCTTCTGAGCTGATAGAATTAAATTCTAAATAAAGGGATCAAAACCCTATTTGGAAAATATTTCCTTAAATCTTTCTAAACAAGAAAAATTACGCCCTGTAAAATAAAGTACCGTTGGATTAAAAATCCAACGGTGATTTAAAAATCACATATCTACATAAAAGGTTCTGTATGGGAAAATATTTCCCCAATCTTTCTAAACGAGAAAGATTACTCTCTGTAAAACAGAGTACCGTTGGATTAAAAATCCAATGGTGATTAAAAATCACTAAGCTACATAATAAGCTCTGTATGGGAAAATATTTTCCCAATCTTGTTAAAAACAAGAAAAATATCTTCTGTAAAACAGAATTCCTTGGATCAAAGATCCAACGGTGGATAAAATCCCCAAATCAATTAAAAAATCTCTCAATGAGAGATTTCCTTAACTAAATCAACAAATCTACTTCTACTATATAAAGGACCCAAGACTTCAAGTCTTACAGAGAGGAGACTCCCCATAAGATTTGAGAAACAAAAAAAAGAAGAAGAGCTCTCTTTTAGAAAAAGAAACCCTAGATAAGAAGAACGACATAAAGATCATTTTATCTCTTCTTCGCCATTTCAAAAGTTTAACTCTTCTAAAAAAAACTTAGTTCTTCCTCTGGTTGAGATCTACAGAAGCAGATCTCCCCACAACTTGAGAATTTAATTCTCATCGGGAAGATTCTGTCATGCAGACTCAAAACTTAGGGGAAAGAAATAAGTTGGAAGAATTTAATTCTTCCAAAGATATATGAATTTAATTCCTCTGATAAAACTAGGGTTTAACCCTATATAAGAATTTAATTCTTATCAAAATAAGGGACCTGAAATGCTCAAAACTCAGATCAAGATTTCCATGCACATAAAAGAAACGATTAGCGTTCAACGCTATAACAACAAATCACGTGTTCCCACGTGAGCACCTCTGAAGAACAAAAATGAACGACTAAGATCGAGTCACGTGATCCCACGTGACCCCCTAATAGTGCTTAGCACTTATAAAAGAAAAAAGGAATAAATCGAAGACAGTTCCCATTTTTGGGACGCGTCACGTGATCCCACGTGACCCCCCAATAGTGCTCAGCACTTATAAAAGAAAAAGAGGAATAAACCAAAGACAGATCCCATTTTGGAGTGCTTCACATGCTCCCACGTGACCCCCAATAGTGCTTAGCACTTATAAAAGAAGAAGGGAATAAACCTAAAGAAGCAATGCCCAATTTTCAGGCGCCTCGCGTGCCACACGTGAGCGCTCCAAATTTCAGTGTTTAACACTGCTTAAGAGCCTCACGTGGGAGCACATGAGCGCCAAACAAATATCAGTGTTTAACACTATGAGGGGCCAACCTTAGCCCAAATTAGCCAAGTCTCCTGAGGCCAAAAACCTTTTGACCATCTATCAACCGAGCCCTCCTATACTCAGGTCTCCCCAAATCGATCTTAATTCCAAAGATGACTAATGATCTCCTGACACATGACATCTAAAATGATGTTCGTTCCACCATGATCTCTCCCTTCAATCTGGAGTTCGGTTCAAGGGTACATCTCTCCACACCTCCGACACATATCGTTGTAATTCTTCACGTCTTCAGAGAGATAGAGGGTCCTGAAAACCAACAGCTCTTTGGTGCACTCCCAAACCCATGAGCACATTTCTATGGACTGCAATGTCCTTAAAATAGTTATGGACCGCAACATCCTTAAACTAAACCCTTACCCCCCAAAAAAATGGTGATCTATGGACCGTAACGTCCTTAAACTAAAGCAATAAAGCTCAAATGCTCTTTTGTTGGGTCTGAATGATTCTAAAATCATGCTGAGTAGACCTTAGTCTAAAATTAGACTAACGTATTCTTAACAAACATTTAAATTGATCTTAATCTCAAACGAGATTAATGATCATTAAACTAACCCAAACTCAAATCTAAGAATATATGGATTTGGACTAATCCACGCCCTATGGGCGAAAACACAAATTAGTCTCCGTATACAATC
Organism: Agapanthus africanus; assembly: GCA_030015575.1. Lineage (NCBI taxonomy): Eukaryota > Viridiplantae > Streptophyta > Magnoliopsida > Asparagales > Amaryllidaceae > Agapanthus > Agapanthus africanus. Next base: position 449,653,423 of record JASDDO010000010.1, on the reverse strand, counting down.
CACGGGCAACCAAAAACAAAACAAACACACACGACACAAAGTGAACATCTGGAGCAGGAGAAAGTGGTTATCTCTACGCGGTAACGTAATTAACTGCAGGGGCTCGCGCATGCAGGGAAGAGCGTCCCCACAGTCAAAAAAACCTTCGCCAATAAGGGGGAATCTGACAAAGTCTGCTACAATGGCCGCATCCATCCAAACCTCCGATACACGGTGCCATAAATCAACTTAGCATCTACGGAGAGGTGGACGGATAAAACCCAATAGCATCTGCCCCCAAATTCTGGCAAGATGTTTGTCTTCCCGATTTTTGGCGGTAAACGGATTCTGGCATGCTCGATGGGACATCTCCCTCTTTCCACTCCACACTTCGTGTGTCGTGTTCGCGAACAAATAACGGTTTAATATGGTTGCCCTTGGATTCGAGGTACTAAGATTTGGTGTCTTACTCCATGCAGAAAAAGAGATATCGATGGCCTCCAGCTGCGCTAACTGCAACGGCAACTCCCACTCTGTCCCCACCGGAGGAGTGACTTACGGGCCCCAAGCGGCCTCCATCTTTGCAATGCCGGTGGAACAGGTGACTCAGGCCACCACTGGACTATTTTTCGGGACCATGCTCCCGCCAATAAGCTTCAATGCCTCAATGCCATCATAAGAGGCTCCAAAGAAGTTGGTCTTCGATCGGCTTGCAACCACCGCGGCCCCTCTCAACGGGTCGTCCAAGTCTGTCGCCTCAGTCTTCGACAGGCTGAGCCTAAGCTCAAGTGGGCCCATAAAGAGGTTCGCGATACCTGAAGGGGTTATCCCGAAGCGGATAGCCATTCCAGCTCCGGCGGACGAAGTCGTCAAAAGAGCTTCTCCTATTAAAGGATCGGTGTTCACAAGACTGGCCATTCCAACTTCCGCTTCGGGCGAAGTCACCAAGGCTGCTTCCTTTGGCAAAAAGTCTGCCTTTGACAGATTAACCGTTCCCTCTCAGTGGATATCAGTCTTCGACCGGCTGATACCGACAGTGGCCTCTCATCAAAGCAGGCGGCATAATGAGGTCGCTTCTACTACATAAGTGGTCCCATCTACACGACATACTCGACGTCGCCTCTAGCGCCGAGTGAAGAAAGTTGGGGGAAGTTCCCCCTCTAGACTTACCCCACCAGCTCCAATGGTGGAAATTAAAGCTGCTGTTCCAACTGGGAACAGCTTTGAGCTGCTCAGGAGGATACGCAAAAACTCTCCAACCGCTATATTAAAGAAGTCTCCTCCGCCTGTTGAAAACACAACGCAGGAAAAACCGGAACAGCCTCCTCAGCGGCTGTCCTCTAAGATCCACAGAGTCTGGTGGAAAGTTCAAGACTCTGTAATTGACAAAGATTACTCTCGCCGGCTGAAGAAGACGAAGGCTCGGCAAGATGAGGATTATCCCTCCGTCGTACCACGGAAGGTATCATCTACATGAGGTGCCTGCTGCAATGGCCTCCTCAACTTCGGCCTCCCACAAAAAGAGAAGGCCTGAGAATCTCCCACCACCGGCGGCAAATATCAAAGGCAGTAGACCCAAACGCCCCAAGTCTGGGGGCATGGTTGTGCATACCGTCTACATGGCATCCGGAGAAGAGGATAGTCGTGCTTCCGTGAGTCATCAACCACTCACACGGTCTGTGACGAAAGCTTACGAGCAACAACAACAGCTCCAGGAGATATTGACAAGAATGGCCGCACTCACTGGGCAGAAAGAAAGCTTGGAAGCATCATCGGAACAACGCCAAGAGAAGGAGACCAACACCGAATTCCTACAAAGGGTGCTTGAAAAGAAAGATAAAGAGGCAATGCCCAATTTTCAGGCGCCTCACGTGCCACACGTGAGCGCTCCAAATTCCAGTGTTTAACACTGCTTAAGAGGCTCATGTGAGAGCACGTGAGCACAAAACAAATATCAGAATTTAACACTATGAGGGGCCAACCTTAGCCCAAATTAGCCAAGTCTCCTGAGACCAAAAACCTTTTGACCATCAATCAACCGAGCCCTCCTATACTCAGGTCTCCCCAAATCGATCTTAGTTCCAAAGATGACTAATGATCTCCAGACACATGGCATCTAAAATGATGTTTGTTCCACCATGATCTCTCCCTTCAATCTGGATATCGGTTCAAGGGTACATCTCTCCACACCTCTGATACATGTCGTTGTAATTCTTTAACGTATTCAGAGAGATGGAGGATCCCGACAAGCAACAACTCTTTGGTGCACTCCCAAACCCATGAGCACATTCCTATGGACCACAATGTCCTTAAACTAGCTGTGGACCGTAACATCCTTAAACTAAACCCTCACCCCAAAAATGGTGATCCATGGACCGTAACGTCCCTAAACTAAAATGATAGAGCCCAAATGCTCTTTTGTTGGATTAAAATGATCTTAAACCCCCGTTAAGTAGATCTTAGTCCAAGATCGGACTAACGTATCCTTAATAAACATTTAAGTTGATCTTAATCTCAAACGAGATTAACGATTCTTAAATCAACCCAAACCCAAATCTAAGAATATACGGATTTGGACTAATCCACGCCCTACGGGCGACAACATAAATTAGTCCCCGTATACAATCCACAGGCAACCAAAAATAAAACAAACACACACGACATGAAGTGAACATCTGGAACAGAAGAAAGTGGTTATCACGATGCGATAACGTAATTAACTGCAGGTGCTTGCGCCTACAGGGTAAAGCGTCCCCACAATCAAAAAAACCCTCATAACGAGGGGAATCTGATGAAGTCTGCTACAATGGTCGCATTCGTCCAAACCTCCGATACACGGTCACATAAATCAAATTGGCATCTTCGGAGAGGTGGATGGATAAAACCAAATAGGATCTGCCCCCAAATTCAGGCAAGACGTTTGTCTTTCCGGATTTCAACGGTAAATAGTAATCTCAGCCACCCGAGAGGTACTCCAGTTTCCTCATAAACGGTGACAGGGAGGCTTGCATCATGTGATGATGGCCCTATTAATTATCAGCAGGTCATAGAAAGTAGTGACTTCCGACTAATGGCTGGATGCCATATTATCCAAGTTGGACTCCACGCACTCCGGTAAATTATAGAATTTATTATATGCTCCTGAAGGGGTAAAACCCATCAGGAGCAAGTAGATCTTTCGAGATCAGTGCAGATAGAAAGTTAGAACCTAATAAGGATGGACTTGTAGTAAAATATTTTTATCAAATACCTGGTATGGATTGTGATGAAACTTTTACTTCAGTGTCTGTGCTGAATGTTGGCTATAGTGCCCTCAAGGCAATTATTGTAATCGCGGGCAGGTGATTATCATGATTGAGGGAGGACCTATACAGGTAGAACAGTCTTACTCAAAATGATAATATGTTATCTGGTTTGTCTTTATCATCATGTACATGCATTATATGGTATTACATATCACTATTATATGTTGATAGAGCCCATAGGATTCTTGCTTGACTACCAGCATTATGATGGCGATCATATACGTAGGAGCTGGGTGGTCTATAAGCACATCCTTAAATGTCCCTAGTCACTTGAGTATCGAAACTGGGCATCGATACTCCGGAGTAGATTAGTGTGTACTTATTGAGACCCCGATGAGGGGCGGTGGCCGGTCTCACAAGCCATTGGTGTCAGTTAGTCACCTAAGATAGTATACAGGTGCTCATTGGGTTATGAGTACACTGGACGAACTCGCCGGGAACATGCTAGTTGGTATTATACCTATTGTCAGATAGGAGTTCTCAGGTGACATGTGTACAGGTTAGTCTGTTGACCTGAGATCGTCATTTGTCTCATCTGAGATCCAAAGGTGCTTTAATTACTACCCTACCACGGCTCAAAGGAGTCATGCAAACAGGTTTTAGTTGGGTACGGTCCCGAGGTACATGGAGGCAGTGAGCGGATCGTCGGAGATTTTTCTCTCCCGGTATGAGGGGTTGATGTCGCGAGGTGCATGGGTGGCCATCACCAGAAATCCTTGGCCAAGGTAGAAGAGAATTACTGATTTGGATCAGTAGTTTCTCAGTTGGTGATGCGCTTCATACCGACACGAAATATCACGTTATTAGGGGTCTAACTTTATCCACCCCCTAGACCCGATATGTGATACTCTTAGACGAATAGACTGGACTGTACGGAGATTGTCACGGACAGGCTCAGTAGGGGTTCGGATGAGTTTGCTTGTAGGCCTTCCTTTCGCTCAATACCTGAATAGCCGTTACGTACAGCTAGTGCCGCTGACGTACTTATGGTTAAAACCACTGCCAGCGTATTGATGAGTCTTTAGAGTCCCACATAGAGGGTTTTCTTGCTTCGGACGAAACGATGTAGAGGCCGTATGGTTTTACGGCAGGGTTCGATCATATAAGTGCACTTGTGCACGTATCATAATTCGGACGGATTATACTAGTGGGCTTTAGTTTAAACCAGATTCTAGTATTATATTGTTGGATTATTTTTGTCTCTTTGTATTCATATTTTTCGGAATACGGATACAAGTATGTATATACGGTGAGGGATATTCTTGTAATTTATTACAAGGGTGCTTCTACAAGAAGACACCTCATTTGTTGAATAACCATTTTGGATTAAATGGTTAATGAGGTGGGGGATGAGGTGTTAAATGCATTTATTGAAGCATAGCTCACTTGGTGACTCATGGGGCGACTCATGCTTTGGTGACTATTGAAGCATGCTTGATTCTTAGTTTTGAATTAAGGGTATGCTTCATTCTTCACACAACACTTAGCCATTCTTGATAGAATGCTATGCTTTACACTCTCATCTCCTTAAGCTCTCTTCTTCTTTCTGAAACCCTTAATGTCTCATGTGTTGAGAAACCTAGGGTATTTTGAGACATATTAATGCATCATTAGACTCTACATCCTTTAGGGTATCTAGTTTAGCGAACTAGGTGCCATAGTTATTTCGGCTTTGAGGTTGGAGCTCGAACTACAAATCTTCAAGTGGATCATCTTCGATGGAGGGAGACCGGAGACCAAACTCGATCCATGACGACTCAAGGAGCTTATGAAGATGGTAGAAGGCCGAAGGACGCGGATCATTCGGTATAACCATTCTAGCTCCTCTTTAGTTTACTAGTTTATAGGTTTATGGTAGATCCGGTTTATCGGGTTGTTCTAGTGCCAGTTTATAAAATTTTTGTTCCGCAAACGGTCATGGTAGATGGCCAGGGCACTGGCATAACCCAACATAGTATCAGAGCCAACCCATAAACCCTAAACTAGCAGTTTAAATAATGTTTAAAGAACGAAACCGAAACAACTCCAAAACAATACGGAATATATTCAAGTTTCTGTTGATTTTTTATAGTCTTCAAAAAAAATTTAAACAATTGCAGAAGGCTATTTTATTGTAACTAGAACACGGTTTGAAAACGAGCACCAAACTCCATGCTTTGGCTGGCGAGATCGGTTGTTTTCGCGGCACCGCCGGTTTTGTGAGGGAGTTGGATCTTGGTGTGTTGGGTGTGTTCTGAAATCTTGAATATTGGGTTTATGGTATTGTTTGTTTTTGCCCGTATTACATATTTTATTATCTTTGGTTTGGGGGCAATACAGAGTATTTCGAAGTCGCTATTTATAACACCGTTTATAAGTTTTCAGTACATACATTACTATCTGCGACCGTGAATGTCATTAGAGCGGTATAACCCGTCTAACTGCTATATGCTCTTTTAGATGGATTTGCGAACATGACATTCATGTTGATATTCTGTGTTATGCTGAGGTTGTGGTTGGATTATCGTGGTGGATAGCTTGCGGTGCAATGGTAATAGTACAGTTGAGATTCATTTGTACATTTGATATTACAGGGTGAGTGTCCGACATGTGGACTGACGTCTCTGCCAGTTTGTATATTATTTGTTTCGAGCACGACCGGGTTGAGGTCGATATCACCCTTGTACATATATTTTCATTTTCTGTACTAGGATTACCCCATGGAGGAGTGCTCGAATAGCCGGGTTCTAGAGCACAACGGGCCCACATCTCATGGCATTGAGACGGAGGGGGCCTCACTCTGTAATTACAGATTACATGTATCCGTGACAAAATACTGGAAATACACTTAAAATCACGGATATATCGTTTGTAAGCCGACACTGCAACCGGAACTGGAAACCGACCGATATCCAAAGAGTTTTTGCAAATAAAATGTGTGCACACAATATCGGTTCAACACAATGCAAGTGTACACATACTTTTTGGCACTAGGACCATGGTGGGGATGCCCATGGCACACACAAATGATAGCTTGTGCAAGTGGGGGGACAAGAGTGATAAATGCAAAAAGGTGTGATGTGATATAAAGCATCATGTTTCCCTCCAAATCCCTGAGTGCAGACCAAGTTCAACCAGACAAAACAAGTAGAACCAGTGGACTTGTCAAGAAGACATAAGACCCCCACACCAATACGAGCCATGATGCTCGGATTTTGGCCGGCAACATGCCTCCCAAAACCGATCTCGCCGGCCCCACATTGCCCAATGCTCCCCAATTTTCTTCAGTCTATCCCTTGCTGCCATGTCATCTTATTTTTATTACTTGTTTAATCTTCTTCTGAGCCTATAAAAACAGGTCAGTGAGCAAGCGAGAAGGGGTCATTCTTTGTCCAAGTTTTATTCAAGACTTTATACTCTTTTGTTTCTCTTTTCATTTTGTTCTTGTACATAGCTAGTCCCCTTGAGCTCCTTGCCTTCTCTTGATCTTGCAACATCTTCATTGAGCTTGCAAGTTTAAGTTTTGGTTATTGATCTCAGGGGTTGTATCATTACTTGAAGATAAATAAAGCTTTCATTTTACCTTCACTTCACCTTGAGTTCTTTGCCTTCTCTTGATCTTGCAACCTCTTCATTAAGCTTGCAAGTTTAAGATTAGGTTATTAAACCCATGGCTTGTATTGTCACTTTGAGTTAATGAAGCTTTCATTCTTTGGTTCTTAGTATTTTCTTACTTGCTTTACTCTCTTGCAATTTATTTCCATGCCATTTACTTACTTGCAATTTAATTACCATGTCATTTACTTACTTGTATTGCTTTTCTTTTCTTTTCTTTTATCTTTTCTTTGCTCTTTTTGTTTGTTGTTGTGATTGGTTGTGAATATGTTATTGTTAGGAAAGAAACCGATATTGTAGTTAATATTTCCTTTCTCATTTCCTTTTCCCGATCTTTTCCATTAAACTCCGTCCAAACCTTACGCAAGTGCTCCGTTAGGCACCCTACCCTACCAAGGTATCGGTGATTCCTAACCGTGACCGGTTGCGTTCGGATTGGCCGGAGGTGAAAGCAAGCGACAAAAATGGACGGACAAGGGTCAATAAGTCGAATTTCACAAATACCGTGCTTAAAGACCCTAATCCACGTTGTTGCCGATTGCTCTAGCTTTAGTGGTCGAGCTCGGCTCAAAGGATTGAGTACAGATTTCCTTAACTTACACTATCCTATCTATTCCTAATAAATTTATACTTGCATATATACACATAGATTAGATACGAAAATTTCCGCCCCGCGCATTAACTCGTAAAAACAAGAACTTGAAACGCTCCGTCTGTTAGTTATATGTATGCCCTAGAGGCCATTACTATACATAGGATGTATATTGTAGTGGATGCCGGGACATATATAGGGAGGACTTTCTTGCTCGACATGATAGTATGCTATCTGGTTGCTCTTTACCTTAACGTGTATGCTGATTGTCTCTCTGTTACATGTTGGTAAAGCCCTTAGGATCTGTACTTGACTACCTGGACTATGATGCGGATCATACTAGTGGGGACATGGTAGTCTATAAGTACATCCTTCAAAGTCCCTAGTCGTGGGTATATCGAGACGGGGCATCGATATACCAGAGTAGACTAGCGTATACCTTCTCAACCCATACAGATGGGCGATGGATGATCCCATATCCATTGGTGTTTGACATCAGAGATGATATACGGGTGCTCAGTGGAGACTGGGTACACTGGACGGACTCGCCGAGAACTCCCAGATGGTATTATACCTCACGTCAGATGGCAGTTCTCTGGTGACACTGGTACAGAGTAGTCTGTTGACCCGAGATCGTCATAGAGTCTTGTGTGGTTCCCACTGTGCTTTGATTTCCATCTTACCATGTCCAAGAGGGCGTGCAAAACGGTGGTTTTTGGGTACAGTCCCGAGTCACATGGAGGCAATGAGCGATAGGAGGGGATTCGTCTCTCCCGGTATAGGGAGTTGATGTTGCGCTGTGTTCGATTGGCTATAACAGGAAATCCCTGGCCAGGGTTGATGAGATTTACTGGTAAGTGTTACCAGTAGTTTCTCGAATTATTATAGACCTCATATCGACACGACTTATTGAGCTATTGGGGTCTGACGTTTACCACCCCTAGGCGAGATATGCGACATATCAGACGATCAGACCGGACTGTACGGTAGTGTTACTGGTTGGATTCACTGGAGTGTGAGCGGGCTTGCTCGTCGATCTTCAGATCGCTCAATACCCGGGTGGCCGTTACGTTTAGCAGACCGCTTGCGGCTTGTGGATGTTTGATATGATCATCATCCGCTGCCGGCGTATTGACGAGTCTTTAGAGTCCTACACAGAGGTTTCCTGGCTCAAGCGAAACGAAATAGGAGCGCATATGAGATATGTGCGGGACCGAGAATAATGCGTGTATGTGATACCGTATTTCATTCTCGCGATCAATGCGTCGAATGGTTGTATGCGATATAACCTAGTTATCGATTCAAGCGTTGATTCGATAAGCCGATACATTGGATACTAGTCGGTTATATGCGATATGACCGGATCGTTAAATCAAGTGTTGATTTAATGATTTAATGCATAATAATATATTTGATATATTACTTTGCATTAACTAGTATCGGTTCACTTTAAATGGATTTTCTCGCTCAGATGTGCGCATTGCATATGCGATATGATTTGTGCACTTGCTTGTATCATATTTGATGGTGCATGCAAAAATGTTTAAGTATAAAGAATTAAACCTTGGTTAAAGGAATGGTTAGGGTTTATTATTTGTTATTCATTTATCTTATTTAATTATCAATTTATTTTTGATAAATGAATAAATGAAAAGATAATGAGGAAAATGGTTGCTTTCTTTTGATCATTCATGAATCTTCATGAAGACTTTGACCATTTTGTCTCATGCTTAACCCTAACCACTTCTATTAACTCAAGTTAATTCTCTACACCTAACCATGGTGAGAATTATGATAAGAATGGATTTTTCCTTTTATTTTAATTCTTATCATAATATTTATCTTCTTCTTGCTCTTCTTCTTCTTCATGAAGAAGCTTGTCTTCATCAATGGCATATTGAGCATTTGAGTGAGAAATCCAATTCTAAAGTCTACCCACTTCCTATTTCTTCATCCTCTACCTCTTGCCAAGTAGTAGAGTGTGTTTCCTTCACAAGTTTTTAGGGCTTGGTGAAGGTGGAGCTTGATTTAGCGATGCCTCGACGTAGATCATCTTCGGCATGGACATCGACGACCTAGCTCGCTTTTTCTCCGACGAAGCCGACTCTAGAGCCCGGATTCCTTTTGGACAGCGGAGACGAATTCGTTGCGGAGCTATGGAGGTGGAGCACCGGATCTACAAAGGTTGTATTTCCGATATCCCATTAGTTAAGTTGTTAACTAGATTGTTTTTCGCCTAGATTTCTAGCAAACGATCCGTACACTAGGGTTTCTTGGCACCATAATTTTTGAAATTGGCATGTTCGATGCCTTGTGAGACCTCTTGAGAGTGCCTAGGAACCCTACACCGTCTCCCTGAGGATGACCCGTACTCATCGCGACTAGCTGCAAAGTGATACCGTCTTGATTGCGGTTAACTTTAGAACTTCAAATACATGACACGCCAAAAGCGTGCAATCAAATGGCGTCGTTGCCGGGGAGACGGTAACGTTTTTTTATTCTTGTTATTTCGGATTAATATTGTTAATACCATCTAACACCATTCTTAAAAACAAAATAAACTAAAAATCAAAAATTTCAAAAACCAAAACAAAAACTAACTTTGCTAACATTTTTTTTGCTCTCTGGATTTAAGACCTGTAAGCACTCTGGATCTCAACTGAAAAGATAAGCAATACCATTGAGACACTAGTATATGACTTAGATCACAGAAGAAATTTGGAGCCGAAACTCTAAAGTAAAACCGGCGACCTACCCTACAAATCTGAGCCCGCCGGCCCAAGCTCCCCCATTTTCTCCAAAATTTTGTTCTGTGCTCCAGTGTTCTATTTTTGTCCTAATTTTATTGCTTGTTTTTTTTAATTTTAGTGTGCAGGTATTTGGGCATTCATATCACTTTTTCGCACTAAAATCCGTTTTTTCCGACATTTTCAGATTTTTACGGATTTGCGAACTGCGATCGTGGGGAGCAAAGTGTACACTTAAGGCTAAGGTGAGCGCGAAGTACAGTACCAAAGATCCGGGTAGTTTGACCCACGTATGCGAAGTTCCAAGCTATTCGGATTTAATTCAAACGAGGGTTTCTTAACCCGAAAACTTATCGGTACGTACTTTACTAACACCTTCTTCTCAAATCCGACACATCCACTATAATATCTTTACAGGATTCTTTGCAAGTTCGCTAGCAAACGCTAAAAACGACTAACCCGTATTTGTTTCAGTGCTGTGCTTAACGTAAAAAAACGATTGTTTGATTTTTTGAATAATTTTTTATTGAATCGCGCATTGCATCCATTAATATGGACTTAAGGGCAAGCGAACCCCACAACATACGGTAAAATATTTCATCACCTTTTTTCATGGTCCACAAATCACGAATTGAGCATAACGTTTACCCGCAAAAAGTTTAAAAGAAACTAGAATTTAAGCTTTTAAGGACTTCGTGCTCACTAAGAGAAGTTAACAGTGTTTATATCACCGCTTAAAGGTATATCGTTTACGGGATGTCTAGGAAAGTGTTCACGGCGAAACTGCCAAAAGAGAAAAGGTTATCTAATTAAGGACCTTCGCGAAAGCGTTGAAAAACTTTCTCTTATCTCTGCACTTACCTGGCCTCATGATCAGTATATCTTGAGCCCGTTTCTCGACACAGTTTTACTTCGACAATCATGTTTTTGAGCAGGTCTAGTTGACCTAGGTGAACCCTAGACCGATTAGGTGTGTGGTATTTGTGTCGTGATTAGTTTTTGTCCAGATTCTTTTTGTGTGTATATTTCATTTTTTTGTTGATAACTAATAATAAAATAAAAATAATAATAAAAAATTTTCACATTCTTCTTCCTCTCCTTCTCTTCATATCATGGGTACCCCACCTAGAAAAACTCTTGCCGAACTTTGGTACCCACAACCAAACATTACTTCATACGGTTCTTGTTTAGGTCGAACTTCGAACAATCCCTCCATGCCCAAACTTTCTTTGAAAGATCGGATAAACGCGTCTAGGACAAACAACTGGACTCCGCAATCTACTTTGTATCAACTGTTTTAACCTACCCCACCTTCTTACGTTGATACCCTTTATAAGAGTGCTGTTTTAACTCCAAGACCTATGTCTATTGCTAAACGTATTGAACAAACTCGTAGCCAATCTTTCACCCCTTTCACCACTGCAACTTCTTTTGATCAACAATTCCATTCACCTTCTTATCAAGACGTTGATCATCATCCTGTCCAACCATTCAATTCTTATCAATCCTACACAACTGTTGCACCTTTCCTAGACATTGCTTCTACACAGTCATTTGGGAGTTTTCAGTATCCAACCAACTTTGAATCTTTTACTGAAACTCCTCCACAACCCATGTCTAGACTAGAACAGTCATTGGAAGACTTTCGGGTAGCGTCGTACCAACAGATGATGGATTTGAATGCGTCCATAACTACCCTCATACAACCTAGTGACCCGGTAGCTAGTTTCCAACTAGCTCCATATTTTCTAATGTATGACGAGGCGGTATGACAGATTGAGAATTTGAGTGGTGAGAGTGAGCGGTATACCCTTCCAAATCAATCCTACCCATTGCAAATTGAATCCCACAACTCCGGTTTTGAATGTCTATCAAGTGTCCCAAAGGATTTACCGATTGAAGATAAAACGTTTAATGAGTTGTGCGACTTTGTAGTATTTGATTTACCCGATTGTGAAGGGACCTTATCAAGTGAAACCAATCCCAATTTTGTTGACCTCTACACCTCCACTCTAGAACCTGAATTGATTAAAATCCATGCTTTTGATGAGGTGTTTGAGAATATTAATTTTCACTTGATGAGGATATTGACACTGGAAATATTTTGGATGATGAACCCGCAGTTTTGGATAAGTTTTTCCCACCAATTCATCATTTACTTTCACTTCCATGTGGACATCATCCCGAGTCATTAACTGTTCTTCCCGAACTTCATATGTGTCTAGATATTAATGATAAATGCATGGATGAGATAATTTTTGAGGAGAATTTTGAGGATAGTATTGAGGATGAACCAGTTTTACTTGATGAGTCGGATTTTCCGATTCATCCTGTCTCTTTCATTGACTGTGTACACCCTCCTGAACCTTTAACCGATACCCTTCCTCGATCACTCCCCTCCATCCTTTCCATCGTTCATACCTTGCAAGATACTGTATCATTTTAATTTACTATGTCTGGTTTACCAAGTTTGGTCTACCCATGTTTTCTCACGAATCTTGAGGGATTTGACCCCATCTCTCGACGGGTTGATAGATTAGCATAATCGCTTTTTACATAATGGTCATTACAAATTGTGCTAATTTATTCACTCCATTTTCACCCTCAAATTCATACTCTATTTCTTTTTCCCTTCCGCCATTCTTCTCCTCATATACCGGGACCGTATACCACTTCTATCCCCATACGGTCTCGCGTATTCTCCATTTCTTTCCTCTCCGCATTCTTTCACCAACCGCTGTATTTTAGCGATAGCATTTTTGAATGATCAGTGCTAACTTTTGGTCCGTGTAAGGCCTTATATAAATTCATACTATTCTCTTCCCCCCTAATCCTGAACTTCACTGCTAAAACAGTGGAAACACAGTTTTACTTAAGTTTAGGGGGGGACCTTTTTGTGTATATATATTTTTTGTTTGCTTTTTAAATAAAAAAAATACAGGGGAGCGCCGGCAATTTTGACCCTCTTGATGTAGCCTGACGGTGAGGGCACTGTCAAGTTTAAGTTTGGGGGTGTGCTCGGTAAGCTTTCTATCTTCGCATTCATGTGTATATTTTGCTTTGGCATACTTATTTTAAAAACCCATAAAAATCGAAAAAAATTCCAAAAAATATAAAAACTTTGTCGTCAAGTTACCTAATAGGGAAACTTAGATTTTTATTCCGAAAGTTTAGTTGATACGTTTGAAATAACTAATTCCTAGGCCTAAGAATTGAAAACCCTAAAAATAACCCTTATTCTGTTTAACCTTGGTAATTATACGTCCTTACAGTTTTTTTATAGAAGTAGGTGATCTTGAGTTTAGTTCTTGAGTTAAGTCGAGATGAAGGGAAAGTATTGAATGCTTTAATGAAGGATGATTCTGAAAAATAGTTTCTATTCTTGAGTCCAAATTTAGAAAGTATATACCCTACAAACTGCATATACACGCACCTTGAAACTTGGGATAGTAGAGGATATCTAAAAATACACTTGTCTGAAAACCTAGTATGAAAGAAAAAACGATATTTAAAGCTAAACACCAAAAGAGCATCATTGAAAAAAAATATATCCGGTCTTGATAAAAAAAATAAAGAAAAGAAAAATAAATAAATAAAGTCAAGACCTGAAAACTGCTATTTACGCTTTAAGCTCACACATTCAGTAAGGCTGTTAGTGCTTCAAGAAACATTAATAGTCGCATGAAAGGTGTGTGAACAAAACCGTCCATCATTAAATGAAAAGAAGTAGTATTAGGCATTAGGGCAAGGATATTATAGCTTGAATTGAATTCTTAAGTGTAGGGGTGAAAATTTACACACACATAGGGATATACAATCGATGTTTGGAGGAAACATGGAAATAAAGAATAAGACTTATGTTTTCCATAAAGATGATAAAAATCCCTTATTGGAGACTGCACTTTAAAATGAAAACTCAAGAAAAACCGAGATCTTTTTAATCTGTAAAAACGTATAGGATCTGGGGTTGAATAAATAAGAGGTGTGAAACATAAGGGTTAAATATTTCTAACTTAGGATGATAGAGTTTCTAACCTAAATACTAAACTGTAGGAGTAGAATCAACGTTAACTTATGAAACTAACTCGATGGGATTTTGTGGATAGTATCCGCTGAAAACCCTCAGGAAACAACACTCCTTCTAGTAGGGACACTTAGAGGTTTAACGGCTTGTTGCACGTGCTCAGTGCAATCGCGTTCCCTGCGAAAGTGAGGCTAAGATTTTTTTTTTGCTCGGGACGAGCAAAAGATAAGTTTGGGAGTATTTGTTCATCACTAAAAACTGCATTTTAATACTGCTCATTCTTTATCTATTTTGTTATATATTGGTACTATAAACCAGTGTCTGCTCAGTAATTACAGATTACAGGTATCCTTGACAAAATACTGGAAATACACTTAAAATCACGGATATATCGTTTGTGAGCCGACACTGCAACCGGAACTGGAAACCGACCGATATCCAAAGAGTTTTTGCAAATAAAATATGTGCACACAATATCGGTTCAACACAATGCAAGTGTACACATACTTTTTGGCACTAGGATCATGGTGGGGATGCCCATGGCATACACAAATGATAGCTTGTGCAAGTGGGGGGACAAGAGTGATAAATGCAAAAAGGTGTGATGTGATATAAAGCATCATGTTTCCCTCCAAATCCCTGAGTGCAGACCAAGTTCAACCAGACAAAACAAGTAGAACCAGTGGACTTGTCAAGAAGACATAAGACCCCCACACCAATACGAGCCATGATGCTCGGATTTTGGCCGGCGACATGCCTCCCAAAACCGATCTCGCCGGCCCCACATTGCCCAATGCTCCCCAATTTTCTTCAGTCTATCCCTTGCTGCCATGTCATTTTATTTTTATTACTTGTTTAATCTTCTTCTGAGCCTATAAAAACAGGTCAGTGAGCAAGCGAGAGGGGTCATTCTTTGTCCAAGTTTTATTCAAGACTTTATACTCTTTTGTTTCTCTTTTCATTTTGTTCTTGTACATAGCTAGTCCCCTTGAGCTCCTTGCCTTCTCTTGATCTTGCAACCTCTTCATTGAGCTTGCAGGTTTAAGTTTTGGTTATTGATCTCAAGGGTTGTATCATTACTTGAAGATTAATAAAGCTTTCATTTTACCTTCACTTCACCTTGAGTTCTTTGCCTTCTCTTGATCTTGCAATCTCTTCATTGAGCTTGTAAGTTTAAGATTGGGTTATTAAACCCATGGCTTGTATTGTCACTTTGAGTTAATGAAGTTTTCATTCTTTGGTTCTTAGTATTTTCTTCCATGCCTTACTTTCTTGCAATTTACTTCCATGCCATTTACTTACTTGCAATTTAATTACCATGTCATTTACTTACTTGTATTGCTTTTCTTTTCTCTTTTCTTTACTCTTTTTGTTTGTTGTTGTGATTGGTTGTGAATATGTTGTTGTTAGGAAAGAAACCGATATTGTAAGTTAAGATTTCCTTTCTCATTTTCTTTTCCCGATCTTTTCCATTAAACTCCGCCCAAACCTTACGTAAACGCTCCGTTAGACACCCTAACCTACTAAGGTATCGGTGATTCTTAACCATGACCGGTTGCATTCGGATTGGCCGGAAGCGAAGGCAAGTGACAAGAACGGACAGACAAGGGTCAATAAGCCGGATTTCATAAATACCATGCTTAAAGACCCTAATCCATGTTTGTTGGGGTAAGAACTTACACCCCGGTTGACTAAGTCAAAAATCAAAGTCAACCCCAAACCAAGTGGGCCCAAGCCCAAGTCAAGTGGGCCAATGCCCGGGTCGAGCCCGAACATGAAGCAGCCGGCCTCCTCCATGCCAAAATAAAAATTCGGTAATGTATAATTTTGGTGTATTTCTTTTATTTTATTTTATGAATAAATGTAAGAAAAATGGGCATAAAACCAAATTTTGTAAAACCCATGGCTCATGTACAAAAGAAATGAGCACATGAGGCATGGGATAGGCAAAATGCCATTTTGTAAAGCCCAAGGGGCTATATGTAAAGTGTATAGCCTATAAAGGCAAAGATGATGAAAATATCTCAATAACTTTTTCTCTCTCTCAAAAATCAGGGTTTGTGCTCTTTCTCCTTCCTCAAGATTCTAAAACCTTCTTTCCCTTTTTGAATTAAATCAAGAGTTTAACTCTTCCTTTTCTAAAAATAAATAGTTTTTCACCATCAAACCCTTGAAGGGAAACTCGGATCTTCTATCAGATCTCAAAAAAAGGGAGATTTTGAATCTCACCCCCTTTTTCCTCCAAGATCCGACCAACAAGGAGGAGGAAGAAGGAGACCCATCTCTGAAAATCCCACCTTGGAAAAGATCCAAGGCTCAAGAGAACATCTAAGGCTTAAGAGAGAAGAACCTCTGAAGATTTCTTAGGGAGTTCAACTCCAAGACCCAAATCCTCAAAGTAGTTTAACTCCAAATCTAAATCTTTTGAAGTTTAACTCCACCCAAAATTCTCTTTTGGAGTTTAAATCCTATTTCTGGGGCTAAAAGCTTTTTTTTCGCCAGCGCCCACGTGCCGGGCACGTGAGGTGCTAGAGCCCAAGCGCCCAGCGCCCACGTGCCGGACACATGAGGCGCTAGCGCCCAAGCACCCAGCGCTCGAGCGCCCAGCACCCGCGTGCTAGGTACGTGAGGCGTTGGCACCCACGCGTCCTTTGGATGCTATTCTTCCCTTTTTTTTTCATACACACACACTCCACAACCCCTGTAAAAACTCTGCGGGGCCCCTGATATATCCAAAACCCCTTCAAAACACAACACTGCACATTGGGTTCACATGACCTGTTTGACCCGTCAATCGGAGGTTCTCTCGCTCCAAAGGCGAGGGGTAATTAACGGCAGCTTAGTCTGCGGCCACCGAAGATTCGGATACCCACAATCAATAAACCTCCGCTTACCCTAGACAGGGGGAACCTGTAGTAGGCCTGACAAGCGTGTGTGTATTTCCATCTCAATGGGGTGACGAAAAACTCCCTACAACGTTGTTGCCGATTACTCTAGCTTTAGTGGTTGAGCTCGGCTCAAAGGATTGAGTACGGATTTCCTTAATTTACACTATCATATCTATTCCTAACAAATTTATACTTGCATATATACACATAGGTTAGATACGAACATTTTCGCCCCGCGCATTAACTCATAAAAACAAGAACTTGAAACGTTTTGTCTCCCTGCGGACAACCCGTACTCATCGCGGCTGGCTGCAAAGCGATACCGTTCTGATTGCAGTTAACTTTAGAACTTCAAATACACAACACGCCAAAAGCATGCAATCACCTCACTTCTTAGATTGGCGGGTAACTTACCGCACTCGTAGGGGTCCAAGTTTTCACTGCACAGACTATCCACACTACAGGGAACATCGGGTCTCATTTGCGGCTCAAATGAAACCCGAGGCTCCAAGATTATCCACCATTCTGTGTTGCTTGCTGAGATTCTGTGATGTTGCTTATATCATGCCTGGGATGAATGTTATATATATTTATATATATACTAGTAGATGTTGTATATGTTTTGTACCCGCACTAGTCCAGCCCCCGCTCTGCTGTTAGTTAAGTAACCTAACGGTGCATGACGGAGCCCCGTGGCGAATGCGGATGGCATATACGTACATTGTATTTTCGTTCTTTTCTGGTGTGATAGGATTAATTGATGGGACTGCATTAATTCTGATTAATGCAAAGAAAACAAACCTATATGATGTTGTTGGAACTAATTTTTTGAAAACTGACATTACAGACGTTCTCTTTTGCTTTGCACAGTGGTATTCGGTTATGAATATCAAGCACCTCATTCGACGAGGCAAGAGCCGAGATCCCTTTATAGGGAGTGCCCTCTTGGGCAAAAGTTTATGTCAGTGTAATAACTTCACTATAGTCGATTCTTTTTCTTTGCATCGTGATATTCAGTTAGGAAAATCCTGCACCTCGTTCGATAAGGAAAGAGCCGAGATCCCTTCACAGGGAGTGACCTCTTTAGCAAAAGTTTGCGCCACTATATATTTGTAAAACCACTCGGTTCTTTCAACAATATCAGGTTCATTATGTTAAAGGTTTTTCACCAAAAACCAGTCGTAGCCCTCCGTCATTTCAGATCAGTATTGCTTAGTATTCATGCTACGTATGTTGTTGCTATTTGCCGAGACATAGTGTGCGGTAGCTCTGTAATACTTTTCTGTTGCATAGATAATGCGATTGGTTAGGATGGTCATGTGACTTTGTTGATTATTCATCAAGGGCTATGCGGGTGGGTCTAATGCAATCTTAGATAATGACGGGTTGAACTTGACTAGGATCTTTTGATTTGTTGATTATTCGTCAAGGTCACTTGGGTCCTAGGGGTAAAAACCACATCAGGAGTTTCAAACATACAAGAAACTTTCCAGGCATGCGCATACCTTCTGGAGTGTGGTGACTTGAGTAGCTCCATCAAGTTATCATGCGGTGATAGTTGGATCCCGATTTCTACTGATGAGTAGGTGTTACTCCTCGGGTGATTTTAGATGATCCCGACTAATTCTCCTTTTAGGGTTTGAAGGAGAATTCGAGAAAACAGTGGGAGCCATCCTGATTAGATAAAGTGATTAACCAATCTAATTTAGGTTAGAGTGCACACCGAGTGTTTCTTTTCTCTCTCTCTCTTTGGCAGCGACCATGGCCTGGCCCTAGAATGAAACTCATGAACTAAGTTAACTGAACCTTCTTAAAACACTTTAGCTTTTGGATTGTCATTTAGTCGCATATATCATTGCCACTCATACATCCCTTTTGCATTTCTCCAGAACACTCCGTATCACTACGAAGATCCACATTTCTTGGATATTCCATCGTATAGTTACATACGAACTCAAAGGAAATTGTTCCAGCTCGAGGATGGATTATGGTTCTGGAGAAATTGAATAGGATTATTTGGTTGTCTTTTCTCTTTACCTTCTCTCAGGTTGCGAGGGCTCCTGGTATTAGGAGAGTACACCTATTGCGCTTATTAGATAGTCTTCTTCCAAACCATAGGCAGGTGCCGAAAAGTAGGGAAGTAAGAAAACTAATTAGCCTAAGTGTGGTGTACAGAAGGTAATAAGTAAAGACATTTAAATGGATTAGAATAAGGGCAAAGGAAATTGCGACTGCTATCATTCACGACGAAACAGTATATACCTCTGCCACTCCTATATCACCTTTGCATTTCTCCAGAATACTCTGTATCACTACGAAGATCTATATTTCTTGGATATTACATCGTATAGTTACATACGAACTCGAAGGAACTTGTTCCAGTTCGAGAATGGTTTCTGGTTCTGGAGAAATAGAATAAGGATTATTCAGTTATCTTTTCCTTTTACCTTCTCTTAGGCTGGAAGAGCTCCTAGTATTAGGAGAGTATACCTATTGCGCTTATTAGATAGTCTTCTTCCAAACCTTAGGCTGATGCCGAAGGGAAGGAAAGGAAGAAAATCAATTAGCGTAAGTGTGGTGTATATAAGGTAATAAGTAAAGACATATAAAGGGATTGGAGTATGGGAAAGCAAGTATACGGTTACTGTCATAAATCTGGATAGTGGAAGAGATA
Organism: Agapanthus africanus; assembly: GCA_030015575.1. Lineage (NCBI taxonomy): Eukaryota > Viridiplantae > Streptophyta > Magnoliopsida > Asparagales > Amaryllidaceae > Agapanthus > Agapanthus africanus. The sequence goes on along the minus strand of JASDDO010000010.1, from coordinate 449,633,620 downwards.
TTACTAGGAATACCCGCTTACCCCTTCGAAACATTTTCATGTTTCAGCTTTGCTGTGCGGTGTTAAGTGAAAACTGTTTTCCCAGTTAGATTTTAACTCCAGGGTATGTATTTACCAGATTTGATTTTCACATCTGTATGGCGTTACAAGATGCTGAGTAGGAGTAGAATATTGGAAATTGGGTGATTAGATCCTCAATATATCGGAATTCATTGTAATTGGTGATATTTGAGGAAATCACCTGGGTTTTTCCTGACGGCAAATATTTGGTTTTGAATATCCGTCGTTATGCACCAATTTCAAACTGATATATCTGTACGTTTATTTTATAAAGTGAGATATAACTTTTTGAAATTATGTCTATGATAATTACCTGTATGAGTTGATAGTTAGGTAAGGTGCATTCAACAACGGTGTAATTCTTCTTAACCATAGTACGGTTTTCAACCTACGGCGCACAGAGTTTGAGTAATTAAACTCAGAGGACTTATATAAAGTATTGTATGTTGTCCGATGTCCGTTAGGACAAAGGGGTTGGTACTCGTACTATATTCTGTTTACTTATGACTTCTCTAGTTTTAGACAAGTATTTCGTTGAAATACAAGGTCCAGATTTTGAGAAGATATAGGTATAAGAATAAGGTAGAAAACCATATGTTGCAAGTATCAGGATTCTTCAAAGTGTTCGAAGATGTAGATACTTATGTTAGGTATTCCGTTGTAAGTAATAGTTTTGAGAACTTGCTTCTCTTTCAGGTTACTCATACGTGGATGTATTCCTGGATGAGTAATGTTGTATGGCCTTCTTCCATTTGGTTGATATGCACTGAAAACAACTGCATGTTTTTTGAATCTGGTTCCAATTAAATTAGTGACTTTGTTTCTATAAGTGGATATAGAATGGATTCATATCTTAACGATATATGAAGTTGTCCGACTTATGCTTAAAACCAGAATACAGATAAACTTAAAGCACGTTTCAGTAATGGCAGTTTGTGGGTTATCTCGGGCTTTGATGAGAGATAACATTCTACCATCTGGAAGATCAATAGTTATATTGTTCTTAACTCGCCACAGTTTTAGTAAAATGAATTCTTTTCAGAAAATATTAGTGGGAGTATGGTAGAACTGGAAGTGATTCCAGAACCACAAACAATTACTGAAAATTTAGCAGAACCTAAAGATTCAAATGGTTTCCACAATCTATTAGCCACTCCGCAGATTTGGTGGGTAACCTCAGGTACCCAAGAGGTACTTCGGTCTCCTTAAAGACGGTGATAGGGAGGTTTTTGATTACCCAAACTTGCCACTACTGTTGTTCTAGACTATGAGATCTGGCAGGAAGATGGGTATAACGTCGTTCTAAACTAACTTTAGAAGTGCACGTGTATATGACTCTGCCAGAGGATTGTTATAGTCAGTGGGAGCAGCGGAAGCATAGTGGGCAAGTAGCTTATGTCTATTTATAGACTAAAGCAAGTACATCGGAGATAAATCATCTAGTTTTGATATGACAGTTATAGAGTTTGACTTCATCAGAACAACAGATGGACCTGATAAGAAGGTAGTAGGGAGTGATGTCCTGGTATTTGGATGACATGCACTTAATAGGAAGAGATCTTCCTATACTACGATCGGTTATACTGTGGTTGTCACAAGGTGGTTTCTCCACATAGGATATGGATAAAATATCAGGAATTCTGGTGAATAGATCTATGGTTTTAGATCTAGATTTGGGAAGTGTCCCAATTTGGGTACTTGACACTATTCTAAAGTGTTTTAGAATAGACGACTCCTGACATGGTGGTGTACCCGCAGGTGATGGAGTCACCCTCTCTAAAGAGATGTCTTTTAGACTGATGAGGAGAGGGATTTGCATGATTGGCATATCACTTGCTTAGGCAATTGAGTCAATCATGAGATGTCAAGTACAACACCAGATATTGATTTTGAACAGGCTGCAATAAGTATATATTAATCCAATCCTGGAGAAACATTGGGAAGCAGTTATGAACATAAGTGAATGTTCTTGGTATATGGTAACGGCAGCCTCCTCCGGGAGACGGTTATCATTTTAGGCTTCCAAGGTGACTTGGATGACAAAGTGACTGTCAGAGTTATAGTTTTCCCTCTTTGAGGGGCAGTATGTTGGACAGGTGGTCCAAGCGGATACTGTGGAAGGCATGGCGCAGGATACTGATTAAATTCAGTGGATGATACAGTCTAAGAAGTTTGTGGGATTTGGAGTTCATTTATGAACTGGTTCCCATCAAATATCCAGACAAATTCTAAGACAGGTATTGCACATTTCGGGAGATAGTCTTTCTCCGCGAAGTTGAGATAGAAAGAGATAAAGATAGAAACATTAGAGCGGATCCACTCACTGAGGCTATTTCTCGAACACAATAGTTTCACAAACGGGCTTTGTGAGACTGATTGGTAGAGAAGTTGGGTGTTCGGTATCACACGGGCTGTGTGTATGCGACACCGCAATAATTAGCCTTAGGTGCAAGTGGGAAATTGTTGGCTATAGTGCCCTCAAGGCAATTATTGTAATCGCAAGCAGGTGATTATGATGATTGAGGGATGACCTATACGAGTAGAACAATCTTACTCAAAATGATAGTATGCTATCTGGTTTGTCTTTGTCATCATGTACATGCATTATATGGTATTACAGATCACTATTACATATTGATAGAGCCCATAGGATTCTTGCTTGACTACCAGCATTATGATGGCGATCATATACGTGGGAGCTGGGTGGTCTATAAGCACATCCTTAAATGTCCCTAGTCGCGGGAGTATCGAGACTGGGCATCAATACTCCGGAGTAGACTAGTGTGTACTTATCGAGACCCCGACGAGGGGCGGTGGCCGGTCTCACAAGCCATTGGTGTCAATTAGTCACCTAAGATAGTATACAGGTGCTCATTGGGTTATGAGTACACTTGACGGACTCGTCGGGAACATGCTAGTTAGTATTATACCTATTGTCAGATAGCAGTTCCCAGGTGACATGTATATAAGTTAGTCTGTCGACCTGAGATCGTCATTTGTCTCGTGTGAGTTTCCACTGTGCTTTGATTACTATCCTACCACAGCTTAAAGGAGTCGTGCAAACAGGTTTTAGTTGGATACAGTCCCAAGCCACATGGAGGCAGCGAGCGAATTGTCGGGGATTCATCTCTCCCGGTATTGAGGGTTGATGTCGCGAGGTGCACGGGTGGCCATCACCAGAAATACTTGACCAAGGTAGACAAGAATTACTGATTTAGATCGGTAGTTTTTCAGTTGGTGATGGGCTTCATACCAACACGAAATATCGCATTATTAAGGGTCTGGCTTTATCCACCCTCTAGACCCGATATGCGATACTCTTAGACGAACAGACTATACTGTACGGAGATTATCACGGACATGCTCAGCAGGGGTTCGGATGAGTTTGCTCGTCGGCCTTTCTTTCGCTCAATACCTGGAGAGCCGTTACGTACAGCTAGTGCCGCTGACGTGCTTATGGTTAAACCCACTGCCAGCGTATTGATGAGTCTTTAGAGTCCCACACAGAGGGCTTCCCTGCTTCGGGCGAAATGATGTAGAGGCCGTATGGTTTTATGGCAGGGTTCGATCATATACGTGTACTTGTGCACGTATCATGATTCGGAAGGATTATACTAGTGGGTTTTGGTTTAAGCCGGATTCTAGTATTATATTGTTGAATTATTTTTATCTTTTTGTATTCGTATTTTTCGGAATACGGATACGGGTATGTATTTACGGTGAGGGGTATTCTTGTAATTTATTACAAGGGTGCTTCTAGAAGAAGACACCTCATTTGTTGAATAACCATTTTGGATTAAATGGTTAATGAGGCAGAGGATGAGGTGTTATATGCATTTATTGAAGCATGGCTCACTTGGTGACTCATGGGGTGACTCATGCTTTGGTGACTATTGAAGCATGCTTGATTCATGGTTTTGAATTAAGGGTATAATTCATTCTTCACACAACACTTAGCCATTCTTAATAGAATGCTATGCTCTACACTCTCATCTCCTCAAGCTCTCTTCTTCTTCCTGAAATCCTTAATGTCTCATGTGTTGAGAAACCTAGGGTATTTTGAGACATATTAATCCATCATTAGACTCTACATCCCTTAGACTATCTAATTTAGAGAACAAGGTACCCTAGTTATCTCGACTTTGAGGTTGGAGCTTGAACTACAAATCCTCAGGTGGATCATCTTCGATGGAGGGAGACCGGAGGCCAAAATCGATCCATGACGCCTCAAGGAGCTTACGAAGATGGTAGAAGACCGAAGGACACGGATCATTCGGTATAACCATTCTAACTCCTCTTTAGTTTGCTAGCTTATAGGTTTATGGTAGATCCGGTTTATCGGGTTGTTCTAGCGCCAGTTTATAAAAATTTTGTTCCACAAACGGTCACGGTAAATGGCCAGGGCACTGGCATAACCCAACACTGAAGTACATACAGGATATAACTTTCTACTGTTGTTTTCATGACTATGGTATCTGGCAGGTGGATGAGTATAACGTCTTTCTAAATGGGGATTTAGAAGTGTACATGTATATGACTCTATCAGAGGATTATCATTGTCAGTGGGAGCAACAGTAGGTGTGCAATACGTTTAAGTCTATTTATAGAATAAAACAGACATAGAGGAGATGGATCATCTGTTTTGATGTTACGGTCAAAGTGTTTGACATTATCTAAAGGATGAACGTGATATTTGTAAGAAGGATATAGGAAATACTATCATATTCCTCATATAGTATGTGGATGATATACTTCTGATAGGAAGTGATGTTCCTATGCTAGAATCGGTCAAACTATGGTGGTCACAGATGTTTCTCCATATAGGATATGGATATCAGTCCAATTCTGGAGAAATATTGGATAGCGGTGAAGAGCATATGATGTTCTTGGTGTATACTAATGGCAGCCTCCAACAGGAGGCGGTTACCGATTCCAACTTCTAAGATGACATGGATGACAGAGTGTCTGTCACGAGTTATGAGTTTACCCTCTTATGAGAAGCAGTATATTGGAAAGAGTTTCAAGCGGAATACTAAGGTAGTCGGGGTGCTGGATGTTGAATATGACTCAGCAGAGCTTACAGCTTAAGAAATTGTTGGATAAAATTGTTTATTTATGAACTTGGTCCCATCATCTTTCCAAACAAATTCTAAGGCATATATCGCTTAATTCGGGAGATAATTGATCTCCGCGAGATTGAGAATAAGAGAGATAAAGTTGGAAACATTATATCGGATCCACTCACAGAGGCTGTTTCTCGAACACGGTATGTGAAACTGTCGATAGAAAAGTTAGGTATGCGATACTGCAATAATTGGACTTAAGTGCTATCATTCCCCGCTTCCAAAAATAAGTAAATACGGTACATGACAAGCCAACCATGCTACCTATGGCGAGTAAAGATCCTTCTATAGTGACATTACAGGTGTCAATCAAATATCAAGAATAATAAATAAATTCTAACTAACACATGTCCATCTGCCACAATAGATAATAATCAAGAGATGTATATAGCGGAAACGAATAAAGATCCAATAAAGAAATAATATCCAAATCATGTCCCTCATGGGATCACAACGCTAAACTTAAACTACGGAAATAAAAATAAACTAAGTATCTCTAAAACTAATCATCAAGCTCTTCACTGCTCAGCTTGCTTGTCAAAAATACTCTCAATCTTCCTACGACAAAGTTAAAGGAACCGGCCCATGCAAAACCCAGACGTCGGTGCATCATAAATATCAGAATAATAGTGTAATCGGAACATGATGCTATAAAGAATATATATATAAACTATAATCACAGATGTAAAAACAGTGGGCTATAGGTATATCATGTGTATTCTAAAGTCTGTATTTCTAGGTTATCTATTCTACAAATCTTTGAAATCAATTAATGGAATTTTCGATATAAATCAATAGTATCCCGTGTGTGCCCGGGACCACGGTCAAGATCCTCGGGGCTGAATCCGAGATGTGCCACTAAGCAATAAAAACATGGTATCATGTACAAACGAATGATGTCAGTATCATCATTCCGGGGCCCGAAGTCCGTATCGACTAATCAGTCTCTGAAAAGTATCGAACTGTTCAGTTACCCGTCAGGTTTCATTATTGATTTCACCTTTTCCTCCACGTTTCGTTTTCAAGTCAAGTATTTTCATGCCCCGCTTCCCAAGATATGCAAACTACGGCACGTGACAGAGCCAACCATGCTACATGTGGTTAGGAATCATCCCTCCACAGTCACATTACGGCTGTCAAGCGGATATCAAGAACAGTAAAATACTAAATATATCTATCACATGTCCAATAGCCACAAGAACAATAACTGAAAAAGATAGCGGAAGCAATAAAGATCCAAGGAATAACTAACCCGCATAAGAGCAATATTAATGAGGTGGTCCTCACTGATCGGCGATCCTGTCGAATACTCGCATGCTATGTGAAGTATCTGGGCCATGCAAAACCCAGATGTCAGTGCGTCATAAATATAAAAATAATAGTAATAATGAGGATAGGATGCTATGATTAAACATGAGTGTAAATAAATAACACAGGTGTAAAACAGTGAGATATAAGTATGTGATGTGTATCCTAAAATCTGTGACTCTAGGTTATCTATTCTAGAAATCTTTGAAATTAATTTAATGGAATTGTCGATGTAACTCAATAGTATCACGTGCGTGCCCGGGACCACGGTCAAGATTCTCGGGCTGAATCCGAGATATGCCGCTAAGCAGTAAACAGGTAATATGTACAGATGAATGATGTCAGCAGCATCATTCCGGGGCTGGCCGAGCCCGTAAAGACTGATCAGTATAAGTATCGAACCGTTGAGTTACAAGTCAGCTTTCATTATTGATTTCCCCTTACACCTAAGGTTATATTTTCAAGTCAGGTATTGATCATGTAAAACTAATGCCAACACAGAATCAAGCAGGTATAGGTTTTGTCTATGCAGACAACAAGTTATGTCCGTCAGGACAACAAGTCAGGATTGTCGGCATTAGTAACAAGATCAAAGTAACAATTCAAGTAGTGTGTCGTGCACATATCATGTGATGCATATGTATTAAATAGATACCCACTATGAAACTGTAATCAATATCGGAACACGGTAAACAAAACTGATGCCAGGATGCATATGTATCTATCTGTAATAATCATTATACGTCCATGACTATGTATGATACAAACTAGATAACATATTATACTAATATAGTGGTGTAGTGATACCATGATGTTCCGTCATGCAATTAGATATGATATTATAGTACGGATACTATAAAACTGTAAATAAATAATATTTCCTGAATATTAAAACACATGCACTATTATTTATTACATAGATATTGATATAATAATATTAACAGAGATAATATATTCAATCCGATTAATAACTATAACAGTGGTATTGATTAACCATGCACAAGAAAGTTCCGTTCAGAAATTCAACGTCATCCTGACTTGTAAAAATAGCTTAAAAATAACAAACGTCCTCCAAAAGGGACGTGTCTTATACCAAAACAAAGATAATTCATTAAGGTTTTCATTTTTATAAGTTAAAGTATCTCAGATTGTTCCTACAAAAAGTTATGAACGTTCGAAATTGAAAGTTTGCTGCAGGAATTTCCATGGACAACAGTTCAGAGGTACTTTCATTTACAGTTTACGTTATTTAAACAATTTATTTTGCAAGTAAATATTTTACTGGTATAGTATTCTGAGTTATCTTCATAACAAACTAAAGAACATATGCTAATGAGTTTTCTATGATTTATAATGAATTTTATAAGGTAAGGTGTACAGTAAATTTCAGATTTGTCGTATCAGCTTTGCGACGACGTTTCATGTGTAAACTATAATATTTTCAAACTGTATTTTCTATAACGTTATGAAATATAGATTATAAACTAATTAATGATAATAATAAGAAATATTATGACAATATATATATATTTATAGATATAATTATAGCATGTCGCAAGTTATAAACTTGCATACATTGTATATTATAAAACTGATTAATGTTAAATAACTACGGTGTATAAATTATATAGATTTAGCTATATGATGATGATAATAATAATAGTACGACAACATATAAGTTAATTACATAAAGCATAGCATGTAGCAAGTTTTAAACTTACCTCGAAACAAACGCGATGTATGGAAACAACATGACGCTATACAAATCAACACCAAGTTTTGATGCCTCGGTTAAGGTTTTAGGATGTGGCTGGAGTTGCGTCGGTGAGAATGAGTGTGGGCTTGAAGAACAAAGAAAGAGAATATATAAATTGATGGGGGAGAGATATATTATGTGGAGAGAGAGAGAGAGGTTTTGTGTTTAATATAAATATATATAGTATAGTTTAAATTAGGTTATAAATATATATTAGTTTTAATGTATTAGATAATATCAAAATACAACCAATCTCCACCAAAATCTCATCAAAATATATTTTGAAAAATAATTCACATATGTAAACTTCTCAACCATAATACAAGAATATATTTTAAAAAACGCATACCTCTAATTTAAGATTTAAAAGGATTCTAAAAATATATCTAGATTTAGTAAATATTTGATATTAGATATCTTAAGATTTAAACGTAAAAGATAAAAGCAAAATAAGATAGGGGATAGCAACCATATGATGACAGTTAACAAAATATAAGTTATTCTTAACTTGTAGCTATTAAAAGATATATGATGATCTAGATATATGATATATAAAGATCTAAAAATATAATGTAGGTATTATACTAGATTCACATAGATACACTTTACTGGTAAATCTCAGATACAATCTTGCACCATATTGGGTTCTAAACTTGCGGGTCAGGTCGGATAACGATTACTACTATTTGAATCATTTACGACCCAATAGATAGAATAGAAGAAATATAAAGCAGGTGTTAAAATACCAATTAATGTCGTATAACCGTACTAGGATTTTACAAGTATTAACGATATCTACCTAATATAAACACAGGATCAAGCAGGTATGTTCACCGCCGAAAGATGCGACCGGGACGTTAGGACGTCTGGCCTGAATTTTGGGGCAGATGCTATTTGGATTTATCCGTCCATTTCTCCGAAAATGCCAAGTTGATTTATGGCACCGTATATCGGAGGTTTGGACGGATGCGGCCGTTGCAGCAGACTTCGTCAGATTCCCCCTTATTTGCGAGGGTTTTTTTTTATTGTGGGGACGCTCTTCCCTGCAGGCGCAAGCCCCTACAGTTATTTACGTTACCGCATCGCGATAACTACTTTCTCCTGCTCCGGAAGTTCAATTCGTGTCGTGGGTGTTTTTGTTTGTTTTGGTTGCCCGTGGATTGTATACGAAGACTAATTTATGTTGTCGCCCGTAGGGCATGGATTAGTTCGAATCCGTATATCTTAGATTTAGGTTTGTTTTATTTAGGGATCATTAATCTGATTTGAGATTAAGATCGACTCAAATGTATGTGAGCAGTTGCGGCTCGGTTGGATTTATGTTAAGGATACATCAGTCCAATTTGAGACTAAGATCTACTCAACAAGGTTTTAAGATCATTTTTGTTTCAGATCCAACGAGAGAGCATTTGAGCTTTGTTGTCTTAGTTTAGGGACATTTCAGTCCATTATCGCCATTTTGGATACGAAGTTCTAGTTTGAGGACATCTCGGTCTGATGATCACCATTTTAGATGTGAGGTTTTAGTTTAAGGACGTCTCGGTCTGTTGATCACCATTTTGAAGGTGAGATTTTAGTTTAAGAATGTTACGGTCCGTTGTTAGTTTAAGCACGTTTCGGTTCATTGTTAGTTTAAGGACGTTTCGGTCCATTGATCACCATTTTGGAGGTGAGATTTTAGTTTAAGGACGTCTCGGTCCGTTGATCACCATTTTGGAGGTAAGATTTTAGTTTAAGAACGGCTCGGTCCGTTATTAGTTTAAGAATGTTTCGGTCCATTGTCCATCTTGCGTGCACGTGTATTTGTTACGTGACAGGATGAGCAACAATGATATGGGATGCATCCAGTTTGGGATGTAGTTTGATTTGGGATGTGCACGTCAGTTTGGGAAGTGCACCAAAAAGCAGTTGGTTGTCGGTACCCGCCGCCTCTCTGAAGACGTTGAGAAATTACAATGACATGTATCAGAGGTGTAGAGAGATGTACCCTTGAACCAATTCTCGTATTTAAGGGAAAAGGGATTAATGGTAAACCCAGGAATCATTATTCGTATTTTGAGACTAAGATTTTCTCAGGGGAATGTAGGACGAATATCGTTTTGGGATATCATCAATTGGAAGATTGATAGTCGTATTTGGGACTAAGATCAGTTTGGGAAGAAATGAGCACAGAGGCTCGGTCGATTTGGAGATAAAAGAGGTTTTGACCTCGAAAAGACTTAGCCAATTTGTGGCTAGGTTTAGGTCTCCATAATTACCTTTACAGTGCTAAGCACTAGTAAATGTAGTGCTCACGTGTGCCCACGTGAGACATTGAATCAATGTTAAATACTGAAGTTTGGAGGCGCTCATGTGTGAATTACGTGAGGCACGCCAAAGTAGGCGCTGTTCTTTGAGTTTTATTCCCATTTTGCATATAAGTGCTAAGCACTTGGTTCTTGTGGTGCTCACGTATGAACACGTGAGGCGCCGCAAAGTTGGGTACTGCTTTTTGGGTTTTATCGCCTCTCTTTTTTTTAAGTGCTAAGCGCTTGATGGGAAATCGCGTGCAAAACACGTGACTGCCCTAGGAAGTGCTCCTTGCTCCTCTTTTAAGCACTCACGTGGGAAACACGTGAGTCGGTCTCAGCCGCTTCTTTTTGTTCATTAGAAACACTCACGTGGAAAACACGTGAGGTCTCGTTATAGTGTTAAAAACTAACAAATTACCAGGCTAATCTTCTGTGTCCTTGGAGATTTTGAACTCTTATTAATGACATTTCTAGTCATCAGGATTTGCGTTTGGAAGGTCTCAGATTATTATCATCATCTAAGGGATGAGAAATCAAGTTCTCCTCTTATTCTTTGCAAGAATTAAATTCTTTTTATAGGGTTAAACTCTAGTTTTCATGTGTTTTGTAAGAATAAAATTCTTTGAACTCAATTCTTTCCCTTAGGTTTTTGAATCTGCATAACAAAATCTTCCCGATGAAAATTAAATTCTCAACTTGTGGAGAGATCTGTTTCTGCAAATCTCAACCAGAGGAAGAACTAAGTTCTTGCATGAAGGGTTAAACCTTTAGAGAGGCAAAAGAGAGACAAGATGATATCTGAGTTTTGTTTTCTTTTTACATAGGGTTTCAATGAAACAAGCTTTCTTCTATGGGAATTAAATTCTCTGTTTCTTTTGAAACTTTTCTTTCTTCTTCTTTTCTTTTAAAGCTTCTGAGGGGGTTCCTTTTCTTCCTTCTCCATCCCGAGACTTGAAGTCTTTGGTTCTTTATATATGTAACAACCCCAAAATTTTTATACATTTGTTTTATCTCTCTTCAATAATATACCGTATTTATTTGTACTTGGTATTTTCCTTTTTCTATTAAATTTATTATTATTTTATTTCTCAATCTATTATGTATTTTTTTTCTAGGTACAATTTCTTTTTCTTATATTTAAGTTTTTAACTTCTCATTCTTATTTTTCCTTTCATAAATATTTAACCCAAATCCATTATTCTTATTCTCTACAGCCCATCTAAAAAGCCCATTTTCTTTTTAAGCAACATCATATATTTAATTCTAATTAAATATGTGCATGAACAACCTTATAGCTCATTGGTTAAGCCCTTTCATTGTTATTCCATAAGTCACATGTTCAAATCCCCATTCTTGCAATTATTTTTTATCGTTTTTTATTCTTCTCATAACCTACAAATGAGACCTTTCATTTCCAAAATGAATGGTGACCTTTCATTTCTCTTTTAATTCTTATGTTAAATGCATATATTATTATACATAATTCACCATTACACCATCTTAATTGTCCTCCTCCATCTTTTCCTTCCTCATATTTTTCTATCTCTCATTTCTCCCTCTTCACCTAAAGTCCAAGAAGAAGAACATGAAGAACTCTTCAAGAAGGTCTCGCTAGTAACGCGAGGCTATCGGCGGATAGACAAGCCCGGTGACAATACCGGCTTGTGCATGTAAGTCCCTTCTATCTTTCTCTACCTCCATCTCTTTCTTTTTATGTTTCTCTTGTCATATTATCATGAACCGCCTCTCGTATCATATCATAGTACTTAAATGGATAAAAGAATTGTTATATATATAAATATTGGTAACACATCAAAACACACATATATACTTATATAATTTCGATTAGATTAACGATTGCCTCTTATTCAAGTTACGTTGTCGTTTAATTGAATTATAACTTTCCTTCATGTCTTGCATTTAGATTTAACATAATTAATAATGGAATAAATCTAGAGGAAAATGGTATGGCATGATATACATTCACATATAAGTTCTTAGAAAAATAAGTATTGTATCAGTTCTGTCGCTATTAGAAATTCATATATTAAAATTGCGGAGAACAATTAGGATATATCATTTGTCGGTATATTTTAAATTACTTTATTTATATTTTGTAAAAGAAAATGAAGTTACGAATAAATACCATGTTTTTCTCATTTCTCACATATGACATATCAATACCTTTAGTTTTAAAATAATTTTTATAAATTAATTTTTAATTCTGAATATTTCAGGAAATTTACATATGATATAATTTATTATTTTGTACACGCTGTAAAAATTTTAGATCGATCCGCATAACGGTTTAGGAATTTCATCGTATTTATTCACTGATCGTAAAACAGAAAACTGCAATTATCGGTCAATTTCTAGGACACATAACTTGGTCTAAAGATATCCAAATTGAGCAAACTCAGATGTTTTTGATATCTACATCGAATGATATAGATTTTATTAGTTTTATAGTTTTACTGAAAACCTACCTAAGATAAAGAAAACTGCATTACAATATTAAGTGACGGATCTGGACAGAATCTGTCCTGATTCGCACATTGTTTTTAAATTGGACATAACTCGAACACCCGATATCCGTTTGTGACAAAATTTAGATGTGTAGATGCACCATTGATAGAAATATAATTTTCTGTATATTATATTACTTAGGAATGCATGAAACAACCTGATATAGGCTTTACAATACAATATATAGTTGCTGTCCAGAAATCTGAATTTCTGTTTTAAATGCTGATATTAAAATGATCATAACTAGAGCTTCAGAAATCCAAATCATGTGAATCTTGGTGTTTTGGATAAGTACATCGAAATACCTACAATTTTATAATAAGCTTCGTAACCTGAAACCCGATAGAAGTTAACTCAAACTGCGTTTTAAAAATATGTGACGGTGCCGAATAGATTCTGATCCGTTTTGCGCGACGATACGAAAACATATATATCTCTCAAACCGGTAGTCGTATTTAGGTGAAACTGTAACTCACGCATGCAAAACACTTAGAGCCATATTTTTTTTTTATGTTCTCGTATTCTTTCAACTTGATTAATTAGTCGTACATAATATTTCTTTACAGCATTGTTTATGGTAGTTACTCGAATAATATACTTGACTCATTTCATGTTATTCGAACATGTATACATATTTATCTTGATCATTAAATTATTGTATGTACATAAAGACGATAATTAAATACTTAAGTTGTATTTTGAAAAATATACAATAGTATTTTTACAATAAACCCCCTCAAGTTTTATAAATTACAATAAGGCCCTTAACAATTATTGAACTTCAACTCACTTTCTTTTAGTCTGACTCGGGTTAGAGTCTGACTATTTCTGACTTGAAAATGATTCAAGTCAATCTATATTCTTTATATTTCAACTCAAGATGAATACATGAATTCCAGAATCCAGTTAACAATCTACTTGACTGAACCGAACCATGGATATTCCTTTTACATGTTTCCCAGTATTCCATTTACATGACTCTACGGTTATAACCGTTTCCTGATATCATGGTTTCGGTCAGTCAGTTAATCAATCTTACAATCAATACAATTTTACAAGATAACAATACAAACAAGACATCGCGGGGTTTAAGGGGTAGATTGGTACGGAAGGTGTTAAAAGTGGAATGAGGTGGTCAGATTAAGACACCTAACATGAATACTGTTGCTGTTGTACCGTGGCATAACGGTTCCTTGTACTCTCCGTTTGCACTGATCTCTAGCATATAGAGATCCCCCTCGTATACACTGGCATTCTTCTGTACCAAGCTACAAACAACTGCGTTAAACAATATTCCATAATATTCTACAACATAATACTCTAGAAAATACTGTTACTCTGCCATTCTCACTCCACTTTTCTTTGGGACTTACCGAGCGACCTGTTCGCTGACGACATTCTATTTCTTTCTTCTTTGAATGTCGTCAGGTGCGTTGGACCAAGTTGAGACCGAGCCAACAACTGAAGATTTGGAGCAGTTCCAAGAAGATCCAGAGCTCTAGACTTTGTACTTGTTCTTTCCAGTATTTCCTTTTATTATTATGCCACTGTTTAGGCATTGCTTTCTTTTTTTCATTCCAGTTGTATTTTCATTTCATGCATTGTATAAAGAATGTTATTAATAAAAGTTGCTGTTATTTCTATTATTCGTCTCTTGTGATTCATTTTATATTGCTTAGTTACGCTTAGCGTATGTACTTCTGAGTACATACGTAGCGGGCCTCGTCACGTCCACTTCGCCGTACACTGGGAAGCGGGGCGTGACAGGTTTTGTTGGTGGCCCAATGCAGGTCAGAGCTGTATGGAACCCTAAGCAATATAAAACACAAGAAACAGCAACTGAAAACATTCTTTACATTACATATTCCTTGAATCCATCTTGAACTCCACCTTCGGTTTCCTTGAACTCCATCTCTCCACTTTTGAATCCTTAATTCTTATTCATCCTTTCTATTTGTATCTTGTAGACTTATTAGCTCAATTGGTTAGAGTATCAATTGACGGAGCTCGAAGAAGATATCATCCTAATCCTGTTTCCTTACTCTATTACACCATCCTTCTTGAGTAATTTCGAGGACGAAATTATTTTTAAGGAGGGTAGAATGTAACAACCCCAAAATTTTTATACATTTGTTTTATCTCTCTTCAATAATATACCGTATTTATTTGTACTTGGTATTTTCCTTTTTCTATTAAATTTATTATTATTTTATTTCTCAATCTATTATGTATTTTTTTTCTAGGTACAATTTCTTTTTCTTATATTTAAGTTTTTAACTTCTCATTCTTATTTTTCCTTTCATAAATATTTAACCCAAATCCATTATTCTTATTCTCTACAGCCCATCTAAAAAGCCCATTTTCTTTTTAAGCAACATCATATATTTAATTCTAATTAAATATGTGCATGAACAACCTTATAGCTCATTGGTTAAGCCCTTTCATTGTTATTCCATAAGTCACATGTTCAAATCCCCATTCTTGCAATTATTTTTTATCGTTTTTTATTCTTCTCATAACCTACAAATGAGACCTTTCATTTCCAAAATGAATGGTGACCTTTCATTTCTCTTTTAATTCTTATGTTAAATGCATATATTATTATACATAATTCACCATTACACCATCTTAATTGTCCTCCTCCATCTTTTCCTTCCTCATATTTTTCTATCTCTCATTTCTCCCTCTTCACCTAAAGTCCAAGAAGAAGAACATGAAGAACTCTTCAAGAAGGTCTCGCTAGTAACGCGAGGCTATCGGCGGATAGACAAGCCCGGTGACAATACCGGCTTGTGCATGTAAGTCCCTTCTATCTTTCTCTACCTCCATCTCTTTCTTTTTATGTTTCTCTTGTCATATTATCATGAACCGCCTCTCGTATCATATCATAGTACTTAAATGGATAAAAGAATTGTTATATATATAAATATTGGTAACACATCAAAACACACATATATACTTATATAATTTCGATTAGATTAACGATTGCCTCTTATTCAAGTTACGTTGTCGTTTAATTGAATTATAACTTTCCTTCATGTCTTGCATTTAGATTTAACATAATTAATAATGGAATAAATCTAGAGGAAAATGGTATGGCATGATATACATTCACATATAAGTTCTTAGAAAAATAAGTATTGTATCAGTTCTGTCGCTATTAGAAATTCATATATTAAAATTGCGGAGAACAATTAGGATATATCATTTGTCGGTATATTTTAAATTACTTTATTTATATTTTGTAAAAGAAAATGAAGTTACGAATAAATACCATGTTTTTCTCATTTCTCACATATGACATATCAATACCTTTAGTTTTAAAATAATTTTTATAAATTAATTTTTAATTCTGAATATTTCAGGAAATTTACATATGATATAATTTATTATTTTGTACACGCTGTAAAAATTTTAGATCGATCCGCATAACGGTTTAGGAATTTCATCGTATTTATTCACTGATCGTAAAACAGAAAACTGCAATTATCGGTCAATTTCTAGGACACATAACTTGGTCTAAAGATATCCAAATTGAGCAAACTCAGATGTTTTTGATATCTACATCGAATGATATAGATTTTATTAGTTTTATAGTTTTACTGAAAACCTACCTAAGATAAAGAAAACTGCATTACAATATTAAGTGACGGATCTGGACAGAATCTGTCCTGATTCGCACATTGTTTTTAAATTGGACATAACTCGAACACCCGATATCCGTTTGTGACAAAATTTAGATGTGTAGATGCACCATTGATAGAAATATAATTTTCTGTATATTATATTACTTAGGAATGCATGAAACAACCTGATATAGGCTTTACAATACAATATATAGTTGCTGTCCAGAAATCTGAATTTCTGTTTTAAATGCTGATATTAAAATGATCATAACTAGAGCTTCAGAAATCCAAATCATGTGAATCTTGGTGTTTTGGATAAGTACATCGAAATACCTACAATTTTATAATAAGCTTCGTAACCTGAAACCCGATAGAAGTTAACTCAAACTGCGTTTTAAAAATATGTGACGGTGCCGAATAGATTCTGATCCGTTTTGCGCGACGATACGAAAACATATATATCTCTCAAACCGGTAGTCGTATTTAGGTGAAACTGTAACTCACGCATGCAAAACACTTAGAGCCATATTTTTTTTTTTATGTTCTCGTATTCTTTCAACTTGATTAATTAGTCGTACATAATATTTCTTTACAGCATTGTTTATGGTAGTTACTCGAATAATATACTTGACTCATTTCATGTTATTCGAACATGTATACATATTTATCTTGATCATTAAATTATTGTATGTACATAAAGACGATAATTAAATACTTAAGTTGTATTTTGAAAAATATACAATAGTATTTTTACAATAAACCCCCTCAAGTTTTATAAATTACAATAAGGCCCTTAACAATTATTGAACTTCAACTCACTTTCTTTTAGTCTGACTCGGGTTAGAGTCTGACTATTTCTGACTTGAAAATGATTCAAGTCAATCTATATTCTTTATATTTCAACTCAAGATGAATACATGAATTCCAGAATCCAGTTAACAATCTACTTGACTGAACCGAACCATGGATATTCCTTTTACATGTTTCCCAGTATTCCATTTACATGACTCTACGGTTATAACCGTTTCCTGATATCATGGTTTCGGTCAGTCAGTTAATCAATCTTACAATCAATATAATTTTACAAGATAACAATACAAACAAGACATCGCGGGGTTTAAGGGGTAGATTGGTACGGAAGGTGTTAAAAGTGGAATGAGGTGGTCAGATTAAGACACCTAACATGAATACTGTTGCTGTTGTACCGTGGCATAACGGTTCCTTGTACTCTCCGTTTGCACTGATCTCTAGCATATAGAGATCCCCCTCGTATACACTGGCATTCTTCTGTACCAAGCTACAAACAACTGCGTTAAACAATATTCCATAATATTCTACAACATAATACTCTAGAAAATACTGTTACTCTGCCATTCTCACTCCACTTTTCTTTGGGACTTACCGAGCGACCTGTTCGCTGACGACATTCTATTTCTTTCTTCTTTGAATGTCGTCAGGTGCGTTGGACCAAGTTGAGACCGAGCCAACAACTGAAGATTTGGAGCAGTTCCAAGAAGATCCAGAGCTCTAGACTTTGTACTTGTTCTTTCCAGTATTTCCTTTTATTATTATGCCACTGTTTAGGCATTGCTTTCTTTTTTTCATTCCAGTTGTATTTTCATTTCATGCATTGTATAAAGAATGTTATTAATAAAAGTTGCTGTTATTTCTATTATTCGTCTCTTGTGATTCATTTTATATTGCTTAGTTACGCTTAGCGTATGTACTTCTGAGTACATACGTAGCGGGCCTCGTCACGTCCACTTCGCCGTATACTGGGAAGCGGGGCGTGACAATATAGTGGAGAGAAGTTTATTTAATTCTGAGAAAATCTTTCATTGAGAGATTCTAATTGATTTAATTGGTTTCAGAATTGATTTGAGGAATTTTACCCATCATTGGATCTTTGATCCAAGTGTTTTTGTTTTACAGAACATATTTTTCTTGTTTTTTAATAAGATTGGGGAAATATTTTCCCATATCCAGAATCTTATTCTGTAAAAATAGTAAATTTTAATTATCATTGGAATTTTAATCCAAGGATGCTTGGCTTAACAGAGCACAATCTTTCTTTATTTAGAAAGATATGGAAATTATTTTCCATCTCATAGGGTCTTTGATCCACCAACTTTCTGTTTAATAAAGAATTTCCCTCCTCATTAGAAAGCTCTATGTTTAATCATCATTGGATCTTTAATCTAACGATCCTTTTTTTAGTAGAATTTAATTCTTCGTAGGGGTGCTCTCACGTGTTTAACACGTGAGGTTTATTTAGTTTGTCAGTTGTTTGATTGCAGCGCCTATACGCTTTGCATATAGGTGCTCACGTGTTTAATACGTGAGGCTTATTTAGCCCATAGTTTGATTGCAGCACCTATATACTTTGCATATAGGCGCTTATGTGTTTAATACGTGAGGCTTATTAAGAATGTCAGTTGTTTGATTTGCAGCGCCTATATAAATTGCATATAGGCTCTCATGTGTTTAACACGTGAGACTTATTTAACCTATAGTTGTTTGATTTGCAGTGCCTATATGGATTGCATATAGGTGCCCACGTGTTTAACACGTAAGATTTGAACAGTAGGGAATTTTCCCTCTTACCTTTTTTTATAAGGGAACAAGGTACATGTCTTGTCTAACTAGACAACAAGTCACGTCCATCAGAATAACAAGTCAGGATTGTCAGCATTAGTAATAATCCAAGTAATAGGTCTAGTAATGTGTTGTGAACATGTCAGGCAGTGTGTTAACACGATAAATACTTGATGGAAAATAGTAACCAGTTCATTTAAAACACTGTAGAAATAACTAATGTTTATTATTTAAATTGTAAGATATAATTTATTAATATATATATACTTGTTTGTAATAACGTCTGACATATATTATGATATATACTGTCGTCTAGGTAAAGGATCATGAACAACAGTAGGATTATATTGAAATTATAACGAACTAGCATGCAACAAGATAAGCCTGTTATTGCTACAAAATACGGATTAATGCTATAAAACTGTATATTGATAATACTTGCTAAATATATAAATGCATATACTATAAATAATTATAAAAATATTGGAAAAGATAAAATAGCATGTTGCAAGTTTAGAAACTTACCTCGATTGATAAACCCACGACGAAATACCGATATTCGCACGTCGGCGACGTTCGAAAACACGACATACTCATTATCTTGGCTACAAGCGACTGTATAATACTCCGGGGATGTTCGCTGGTGCTCTATGAAATTCTCAGAGGCCGGTATTTGGGACGAAGGTGACGGCGACGAGTCGGGGTTCGACGGCGACGAGATGAAATCGGGTTTTGAAGCTTAAGAAGAAGAAAAGAGATAGAGAACGATGATGGGGGTCTGGGTTTGAGGAGGTGGTGACTAGAGATGGGTTCTGGGTTGTGCTCGTCAACGAGGAACCAGGGTGGCGGCGGAAGTCGGCTCTGGCGAACAAAGAACAAAAAAGAAGAATAAGAAGAAATAGGGTCGACGGTGGGGGGCTTTGGTTCTGGGTCACGCCGAGGGTGAGGAGAGGAGGTCGTAGGGTCGTCGATGAGGAGATAGGGCGACAACGATGACGAGGTCGGGAAAATGAGGAAGTGTGGTGAGGTGATCGAAGGAGAAGAAAAGACAAGAGGAAGAAGATGATGATGTTGGCGGTGATGGTCTAGGTGGTGCTAGGATCGACGAGAAGGAGAAAGAAAAGGTGACGAGGATGATGACGGTGGTGGTCGGGTTCTGGTGTCGGCGGGAGAAGAAGAAGAAAGTGGGTTTTGATTGTGGAGGTCAGAGCTTAGGCGAGGTCTCATGGAAGAGAAGGAGGTGAAGACAAGAAAGAGGAAGTGGAGATGAAGGGTGGTGACGACGATGAGGGAAGTGGCGAAAGGAGACGAAGCAGCGAGAACGTGGGTTAGGGCTCGGGCGAGGCAAAGAAGAACGAGAAGAGAGAGAAAGAGAGACGGGGAGAGAGCGAGAGAGTTTTAATAATAATAAAAATTTAAACTGTTATATTAGTATATATATAGTATATGTATAGTAATATATATATATATATATATATATATATATAATATTTTTAGGGAAACTAGAAAATAACAAATGTTACCAAACTTTTACCCGAATTTTTCTAAAAATTATATTTTTGAGAATAATACACATACGTAAAGGTTTAGGCCATAATGCGATGATCTAATCTTAAATACATATACTCCCTAATAATATTTAGAAAGGAATTTAAATAAATATATATGATTTAGTAAATATTTGGTTATCTAATATTTTAGGATTTGAACATAATAGATAAGAACGAAAATAAGGTATGAAGCGATATGCCATGCACAATTAGTTAGCAAAAATATTATTTATTCAGATAGTGTGAGTATAAATAGATATATAAAGAGATATATATATATAATGTATGTATTATACTAGATTCACGAAGATACACTTTACTGGTAATTATCAGATAAAATCATGCACCATATTGAGTTCTAAACATGCGGGTCGGGTCGGAAAACCACGACTACTATTCGAATCACTCGCAACCCAAATAAATAAACAAAAGATTTATAAGTAAAACTTAAAATACCAATGTATACTGTATAAACGTACTAGGGTGTTACATTATACCCAAATACAAAAAGAATTTCGTCCTCGAAATTCACTGAACAGGAAAAAGAAAATAAGATATGAATCTAAGAAAAAAGATGTGGAAATTTTTGTCGAATCTCGTCTTCATATTCCCAAGTAGATTCTCCGTGCGAACGATTTCCCCATAAAACAAGTACTAGAGAGATTACTTTATTCTTGAGAATCTTTTCTCGTCGATCCACAATAGCCATTGGTTGCTCATCATAACTTAAATCTTCTCTCACTGTCAGTTCTGAGTTTTCAAGGATGTGTGTCTCATCACGAACATACTTGCGGGGTTGAGATATATGAAACACATCATGAACACCCGCCAAGGATGGTGGTAAAGCCAATCGATAAGCTACCTCTCCAACACGCTCGATGATATCGAAGGGCCCCACGAATTGAGGACTAAGCTTGCCTCGACTATCAAATCGGATTACTCCTCTAGTCGTGATATCTTCAAGAATACAAGATCACCAACAGCGAACTCCAAAGGTCTTCTTCCAATATCGGCCTAACTTTTCTGTCGATCTTGTGCCAAACGATTACGGATCAAGTTAACTTTCTCCACAGTTTGCACAATGAGTTCTGGTCCCAACAATCTTCATTCTCTAATATCGTCCCAAAAAATAGGCGAGCGACACTTACGAACGTACAATATTTCGAATGAAGTCATCTATATAGTTGCTTGAAAACTGTTATTGTATGAATACTCCACTAAGTGCAAATGATCCTCCCACGAACCCTTAAAGTCTAACATGTATGCTCCCAACATATCTTCAAGAGTTTGGATCGTTCTTTCAGACTGTCCATCTGTCTGAGGATGGTAGGCCATACTAAATTTCAAGCGAGTTCCCAAACTTTTCTGTAGACTCCTCCAAAAGTGTGATAGGCATCGAGTGTCACGATCAAAAACGATACTCACTGGTACTTCATGCAATCTCACAATCTCCTTCATATACCGCTCTACCAAAGCCTCCATCGACTGACCAAGTCGAAAGGGCATGAAATGAGCTGTCTTGGTCAATCGATTGATAATCATCCAAACTGCGTTATTGCCCTTTGGACTCCATGGTAAGGCTGTCATGAAATCCATGGTTATATGTTCTCGTTTCTATTGAGAATCGGAAGTGGTTGCAACAAACGAGCTACCCTTTGATGTTCAGCCTTAACTTGCTGACATACTAAGCACCTCGATACGTAGCAGGCAATCTCTCTTTTCATGCCTTCCTACCAAAAAATTTGTCGCAAATCCCTATACATTTTCATGCCTCCCGGATGTACTAAATATGCGAAACTATGAGCTTCCTTCATGACTTCTTCACGAACATCTCCTTTAGGCACACATAAACGGCTTCCATATCATAACGAACCATTTTCATGAATCAATGATGACCGTACTTGCAACTGCATCAATTGTCCCGAAGAATCTGGTAATACGATCTCCAACTTAAATCTCTGAAAATCTGTTATAATCTCCCTCTATGCAGTCAACATCCGTATCACTGGCAACCGACTTAAAGCATCCGACATTACATTAACTTTTTCCAGATGGTACTTTAGATCAAGATCATAGTCAGCCATCAGCTCTAACCATTTACAATGCCTCATGTTGAGTTCTTTCTGTGTGAACACATATTTTAGGCTCTTGTCATCAGTACACACTTCTACCCTTTCGTTCAATAAGTAGTGTTTCCAAATCTTCAGCGCAAAAATCACTGCTGCTAGCTCCAAGTCATGAGTTGGGTGGTTCTTTTCATGAGTCATCAATTGCCTTGACGCGTAAGCTATAACCTCCCAAGCTGCATCAGAACACATCCCAAACCTTTTCCAGATGCGTCGGTATTAATAATTAGTCATCCGGAACCATCTGGTACTGTCAGAATAAGAGTGGTGGTCAATCTCTGCTTCAGCACTTCAAAAGCTGACGCATATTTTTCAGTCCATACGAACGGTACCTTCTTTCGTGTTAGCTTGGTCAATGGTTCTGCTATCCAAGCGTAGTTCTCGATAAACCTTCTATAATATCTAGCAAGCCCAAGAAAGCTTCTGATCTCCCCCACATTCTTTAGAATATGCCAATCATGAATAGCTGCAATCTTTTTGGGGTCTACTACAATCCCATCTCCGGATACAACATAACCCAAGAACTTCACTTCTTTGAGCCAAAACTCGCACTTACTCATCTTAGCATATAACTTTTCTTGTCTCAACGTTTGCGGTGCGATCCTCAAGTGTTCTTCATGCTCTTCTTTGCTTTTCGAATAGACCGGAATATCATCAATGAAAACAACCATGAACTAATCTAGAAATGGCAAAAAGATCCGGTTTATCAAGTCTATAAATATTGACGGTGCGTTAGTAACTCCAAATAGCATCAGTAAATACTCGTAATGCCCATATCGAGTTCGGAACGCCGTCTTGTAAATATCTCCTTCTTTCACTCGAACTTGATGATACCCTGATCGCAAATCCAATTTCGAAAATACTCTCGCACTACTGAGTTGATCGAATAATTCGTTGATGCGAGAGATTGGGTACTTATTCTTAATAATCACCCGATTTAACTCTCAATAGTCGATGCACATCCTCCGCGTGTTATCTTTCTTCTTAACTAGAAGAACTGGAGCTCCCCACGGTGAACCGCTGCTGCGAATCTAGTAATTCGGTAACTTGTTTCTTTAACTCTTTCGGGTCCACTGGTGTCATCGGATAATAGGCCTTTGAAATTAGTGATGCTCTAGGAATAAGATCAATCGCGAACTCCACATCTCGTTTTGGTGGTAAACCCGAGATGTCCTCGAACACACCCATGAGATCTCGTACCACTGTTGGTGCTTCTTCCTTATTTACTTCCATCGACGAAAAAGAGGCACTTGTCGGCCTAGCCCGAAATTCGACTGGCCCGACAGATCTGCTACCTCCCAAGAATATGAACTCCGGATATCCGGAAATCTAGAAAATCACTTTCTTCACCCTATAATCAATGTGAGCGTAGAAAATTCCAAGAAAATCCATTCTCGGGACAACATCATAACTGTCTGTCTCAATCACCAAGAAATTCGCGGATAACTCCCGTCCACAAATAACAATCGAGCAACCCTTGCACTCGCTACTAGATATAATTCTCCTATTCCCAGTGTGTATGTCCCAAGAACTAGATAGGGCCGTGTGTAGGACAGAGTGTGCACTAATAAACTTGGACGACATAAAGCAATGGGATGCACCAGAATCGAATAATGCCAATACGGGAAAATTATAAACAAGTAGGATATCTGAAACAATATCATCTAAAGCCTTGGCCTCCTCGGCCATCAAGGTGAAGGCCCGTCCCTGATTAGGCCTCTAAATAATCTACTTATGCCCATAAGTCTGCTTCTGCGGTGGTTTTTGAACATCGTCTCTCGCTCGTAGCTTTGAAGGGCATGTACTAGTGGTATGGTCAGCTGATCCATAAACTAAACAAAGTCCGAGCCTCCTTCGAAACTCTTTCTGCGTGTAACCGGGTAGACGGCAGAAGTCACAAATCGCAGTCTTTCTCTGGTCTGATACAAAAGGCTTCTTCATAGGTACTGTCCCTCGTTTGTTTACCAGAATGCCTCTACGTCTGGGAACTCTGGTTGGCGTAAACGCAGTCTTCTGCACTACAACCTCTTGTTATACATTACCCTTTACCTTTACCGATAAACTCTTCTGTTCCCTAGCCGTCTTGAGAACTTGGGAGAAGGTGGTCAATCCCAATGATATGATGTGTCTCTGAATCTCTACATCCAAGCTACGCATAAACCGTCTTACCCTATCTTCCTCATTAGCAACAAAGGGCCCCGCAAAGCGACTGAGTCGGGTCTATTCAGCCGCATGAGTATCAACAGATCCGCCATTCTTCTTCAAGCTAATGAACTTCTCTTCCATTCCCTCCCAAGAAGATTGCGGAAATAACTTCTCCAAGAAACTTCGTAAAAAAGTCAACCGGCTGATTGGCTTGGTCAGATGAGTCTCATCGACAAGCCACCACTCGCGAGTGTAATCTACCAATTGGATGCGTACAACATCCACCCTTTTCTCATCTAGAATCTACACGGCAACAAGCAGGCTCTCTGTATCAACTAGCCACTGCTCCGCTGGCAATGGCTTCTCTAATCCCGTAAATGTGGACGGACCAAGCTTCCTGAAGTCCACTATGGTGCCCTCACGCTGTGTTGGTCTGGGAGCTGCTACCCTCTCAGCTGTTGTGACAACAATCTGTTGGACCGTTCTCAGACCCTCTTGGAAAGCTTCGGCCTGCCGCTGATTCAGCTCAATTTGACGCTTCTGGTTTTCTAACATACCATGTATGACTCCAAGTAATGCGGCGTTATCCACATGTTTCTGGTATGACCGCAAATCTCTATCTGCCATGATTCTGGAGCCAAGAACACTGAAAGGATTAGCAATGATAAACATGATTCAATAAACAAGAAGTCGATAAACTATAGATTCAAGACTGGCAATGTAGTAATGTGGCAGGACATGTTCCTAATTCTGGATTTCCTGGTTAGTGTATTGGATCCAATACCTAACTACAAAAGAACCAAACCCGACTAATTCTAAATCCTATGTCTCTGATACCAACAAAACCTTATCACTCCCCGCTTCCCAAAATAAGTAAATACGGTACGTGACAAAACCGACCATGCAACCTATGGCGAGGAAAGATCCTTCTATAGTCACATTACGGCTGTCAATCAATTATCAAGAACAATAAATAAAATCTAACTAACACATGTCTATCTGCCATCATAGATAATAATCAAGAGATGTATATGGCAGAAACGAATAAAGATCCAATAAAGAAATAATATCCAATTCACGTCCCTCATGAGATCACAACGCTAAAATTAAACTACGAAAATAAAAATAAACTAAGCATCTCTAAAACTAATCATCAAGCTCCTCACTGTTCAGCTTGCTTGTCAAAATACTCTTGATCTTCCTGCGACAAAATTAAAAGAACTGGACCATGCATAACCCAGACGTCAGTATGTCATAAATATCAGAATAATATTGTAATGAGAACAGGATGCTATAAAGAAGATATGAGTATAAACCAAAATCGCAGATGTAAAAACAGTGGACTATAGGTATGTCACGTGTATCCTAAAGTCTGTATT
The DNA here is from genome assembly GCA_030015575.1 of Agapanthus africanus. Classification (NCBI taxonomy): domain Eukaryota; kingdom Viridiplantae; phylum Streptophyta; class Magnoliopsida; order Asparagales; family Amaryllidaceae; genus Agapanthus; species Agapanthus africanus. Next base: position 449,607,135 of record JASDDO010000010.1, on the reverse strand, counting down.
TCTAGGTTATCTATTCTACAAGTCTTTGAAATCAATTAATGGAATCGTCGATGTAAGTTAATAGTATCCCGTGCGTGCCGGGAACTACGGTCAAGACCCTCGGGGATGAATCCAAGACGTGCCGCTAAGCAGTAAAAACAGGGTATCGTGTACAGACGAATGATGTCAGCATCATCATTCCGGAGCCTGAATCCCGTATCGACTGATCAGTCTTTGGAAAGCATAGAACCGTTGAGTTACACGTCAGGTTTTATTATTGATTTCCCCTTTTCCCCCACGTTTCATGTTCAAGTCAGGTATTAACGATATCTACCTAATGCCAATACAGGATGAAGTAGGTACATGTCTTGTCTAAGTAGACAACAAGTCAAGTCCATCAGGACAACAAGTCAGGATTGTCGGCATTATTAATAATCCAAGTAATATGTCTAGAAATGTGTCATGAACATGTCAGGCAGTGTGATAACACGATAAATACTTGATAGAAAATAGTAACCAGTTCATTTAAAACACTGTAGAAATAACTAAAATAACTAATGTTTATTATTTAAATTATAAGATATAATTTATTAATTTACACACACACACACACACTTGTTTGTAATAACGTCTGACATATATTACGAGATTTACTGTCGTCTAGGAAAGGATCATGAACTACAGTGGAATTATATTGAAATTATAATGAACTAGCATGCAACAAGATAAGCCTGTTATTGCTAAAAAATACGGATTAATGCTATAAAACTGTAAATTGATAATACTTGCTAAATATATAAATGCATATACTATAAATAATTATATAAATATTGGAATGGGTAAAATAACATGTTGCAAGTTTAGAAATTTCCCTCGATTGATAAACTCACGACAAAATATGGATATTCGCACGTCGGCGATGTTCGAAAACACGACGTACTCACGACCTTGGCTACAAGCGACTGTGTAATACACCGGGGATGTTCACTGGTGCTCTATGAAATTCTCAGATGCTGGTATTTAGGTCAAAGGTGACGGCGACGAGTCGGGGTTCGCCGGCGACGAGATGAAGTCGGGTTTTGAAGCTTGAGAAGAAGAAAAGAGATAGAGAACGATGATGGGGGTCTGGGTTTGACGAGGTGGTGAATGGAGATGGGGTCTGGGTCGTGCTAGTCGACGAGAAACAGGGTGGCGGCGACGGTCGGCTGAAAAGAAGAAGAATAAGAAGAAAAGGGGTTGACGATGAGGGGCTCTGGTTCTGGGTCACGCGGAAGGTGAGGAGAGGAGGTGGTAGGGTCATCAACAAGGAGATGGGGCGACGACGACGATAACGAGGTCGGGAAAATGAGGAGGTGCTGTGAGGTGATCGGAGGTGAAGAAGAAAAGAAGAAAGGAAGAAGAAGATAATGCCGGCGGTTGTGGTGCAGGTGATGCTAGGCTCGAAGAGAAGGAGAAGGAAAATGTGATGAGGATGATGGTGGTGGTGGTCGGGTTCCGATGTCGGCGGGAGAAGAAGATGAAAGTGGATTTCGGTTGTGGGGGTTGGAGCTCAGACAAGGTCTCGGAGAAGAGAAGGAGGTGACAAAAGGAAGAGTAAGTAGAGATGATGGGTGGTGACGACGACGAGGGAAGTGGTAGACGGTGACGAAGCAGCGAGAACGTGGGTTAAGGCTCAGGCGAGATGAAGAAGAACGAGAGTAGAGAGAAAGAGAGGGGGGAAAGAGAGAGAGAGAGAGAGAGAAAGAGAGGGTTTTAATAATAATAATAATTTAAATTGTTATATTAGTATATATATAGTATAAGTATGGTAATATATATTTATATATATAATATTATTTTTAGGGTAACTAGAAAATAACAAATGCTACCGAACTTTTACCTGAATCTTTCTAAAAAATTATATTTTTGAGAATAATACACATACGTAAAGATTTAGACCATAATACGATGATCTAATCTTAAATACATATACCCCCTAATAATATTTAGAAAGGAATTTAAATAAATATATGTGATTTAGTAAATATTTGATTATCTTATATTTTAGGATCTGAACATAATAGATAAGAACGAAATATGGTATGAGGTGATATGCCATGCACAGTTAATTAGCGAAAATATTATTTATTTATATCTTGTGACTATAAATAGATATATAAAGATTTAAATATATATAATGTATGTATTATACTAAATTCTCGTAGATACACTTTACTGGTAATTATTAGATAAAATCTTGTACCATATTGGGTTCTAAACATGCGGGTCGAGTCGAAAAACCACTACTACTATTCGAATCACTCGCAACCCAAATAAATAAACAAAAGATTTATAAGCAAAACTTAAAATATTAAGGTATACTGTATAAACGTACTAGGGTGTTACAAGTGCAAGTGGAAGATTGTTGAATATAGATGCCCTCAAGGCAATTATTGTAATTGTAGGAGGACCTATATGGAGAGGACAATCTTACTCGAGATGATAGTACGCAATCTGGTTTGTCCTTATCATCTATGTATATACGTTTTACTTGTTATCACGCATCGCTAATATATAATGATAAAACCCGTATAATCTTTGCTTGACTACCAAGATTATGATAGGGATCATACTAGTAGGGCCTTGGTGGTCCATAAGCACATCCTTAAATGTTCCTAGTCATGGGAGTATTGAGACTGGGCATCGATATTCTAGAGTAGACTAGTGTATACATTTCTTGACCCTATATGGGGTAATGGTTGATCCCATAGCCATTGGTGTTTGACACCGTAGATGTATACAGTTGCTCATTAGATTATGAGTTACACTGGATGGACTCACCGAGAACTCCTAGATAGTATTATACCTATCGTCAAATAGCAGTTCTCTGATGACATGGGTATAGGTAGTCTGTAGACCTGAGATAGTCATAGTGTCATGTATGGTTCCTACTGTACTTTGATTACTACCCTACCACGGCTTTAAAGAGTCATGCAAATATGTTTTAGTTGGGTACAGTCCCGAGCCAGATGGAGGCAATGAGCGATCGGAAGGGATTTGTCTCTCCTGGTATAGGGAGTGATATCGCACAGTGCACGATTGGCTATAACCATAAGTCTCTGATCAGGACAGATGAGATTTACTGATAAGTGTTATTGATAGTTTCTCGGTTGGTTATGAGCTTATAATAGGCATGACTTATCAGGATTATTGGGAGTCTGACGATTTCCACCTCCCAAACCCGGTATGCGATACTGTTTGATGAAGAGACCGGACTGTACGGTGACTGTCACTAATAGACTCTGCAGGGTATGGACGAGCTTACTTGTCGACCTTATTTTTATTCAATACCTGAGTAGCCGTTAATTTAAATTAGTATCGTTGACGTGCTTGTAAGTTAACGTGATTGATCTGAAAGTGTTTTAGATCTATCGGATATGATCCTAACATACTGCCAATGTATTGCCGAGTCTTTAAAGTCCCACACAAAGGGTTTCCCGGCTCAGGCAAAATGATGTAGTTTGCGTATGGCGATACATATGGGAGTTCGATTAAATACGTGTATTTGATGCACATACTTTCATCAGACGTTTTGATAATACTAGTAGGTTTGATACGAATATGGGTATTTGTATCTCTTAAAGTAATTCAGATAGCCGGATATGTGAGCTAGTATTATATCTCTCATTATCTCTCTTTTGGTATTTGTATTTTGATACAAATACAGGTATTTGTATTTTGATACGAATACCGGTATATGTATTTGATACATATATGGGTGTGTGTGTCTGTATTACATATCTTCTCCTTTTCTTTTTGGAAGCTTGATGAAGTGTATGGAGGGGTAAGTCATGTGTGTGAGTCACACATGCTCCCCTTCTCCAAAAAAGCAAAAGAAAAGAGAGAAAGAGAGAGAGAGAGAGAGAGACTCGTTCATTTTGCTCTTTTCTCTCTTCTTCTTTACAAGCTTTTAATTAGTAAAGAAAAGAAAGTAAGAGAGAGAGAGAGCAAGAGATCTTCAACTACATCTCTAGTCTAGGATTCTTAGCAAGTTTTCTAGACTAGATGCTTCACAAAGATTATCTCAAAGTGAAGCAAGAACTTAAGCTCAGTTTCCTCGCGTGGATCATCTTCGGCAAGTCGATCGGCGAGAAAGCTTGATCCCAGTGTCTTGGAGCCTAGCTAGAGTCCATGGAGTATAGTAGGGGTCTTCCGCAATTGAACGGACACGCTACAGAGGTTGTAGTTCCTCCTTCCCCCTCTTTAATTTATGGTTTGTGTTCAAGTTAATGTCTATTGGGTTGATTCTAGGGTTTGTGTTAATATTGCTTTCTAGTTTTTTAAAAATTATGTCTTCTGCTACGCTTTAAAACCCCACTAGATGAGCATAGCATCATAACAATACCCCCTCCCCCCACATGCCATCACATGGCCTCAATAATAAAGAAAAGGAAAATGGAAAAGTAATATGATAACATATTAACTTCTCTTTACATTCAAAATGCAAAATGAATAAAGAGATAAAAAAAAGAGCAATAATACTACAAATATATATATATATATATATATTAAATCAACACTTGATTTAATATATGTCTTTCATAAAAGACCAGCTAGTATTGTCAAACGCCCGATTAAAATTCGTGTATCCAACACACGTATTTAATCGAACTCCTGCGCATATCATCATACGACCTCTATATCGTTTTGCCCGAGCCGGAAAACCCTCTGTGTGGGACTCTAAAAACTCGACAATACGTTGGCAGTAGGTTAGGATCATATCTGATTGATATGAAACACTTTCATATCAATCCCCTACTGAGTTAACCTACATGTACGTCAGCGGTACTAGCTACACGTAACGGCTACCCAGGTATTGAACGAAAGTAAGGTCAACAAGCAAGCTCATCCGTACCATGTAGAGCCTATCAGTGAAAGTCACCATACAGTCTGGTCTCTTCGTCTAAGAGTGTCCTATACCGGGTCGGGGGGCGGTATTCGTCAGACCCCCAATAACCCAATAAGTCATGTTGATGTCTAGCTCATAACCAACCAACAAACTACCGATAATACTTATCAGTAAATCTTATCTGCCTTAACCAGGGACTTATAGTTATAGCCAATCGTGCACTGTGCGACATCAACTCCCTATACCGGAAGAGACGAATCCTTTTCGATCGCTCACTGCCTCCATCTGGCTCGAGACTATACCCAACTAAAACATGTTTGCACGGCTGTTTAAAGCCGTGGTAGAGTAGTAATCAAAGCACAGTGGGAACCATACATGACACTATAACTATCTCAGGTTTACAGACTACCATGTACTCATGTTACCAGAGAACTGCTATCTGACGATAGGTATAATACCATCTAGGATTTCTCAATGAGTCCGTCCAGTGTAACTCATAACCTAATAAGCACATGTATAAAATCTTCGGAGTTAAACACCAATGGCTATGAGATCAACCTTCGCTCAATACAGGGTCAAGAAATGTATACATTAGTCTAAACTGGAGTACCGATACCCGGTCTCGATACTCTTACGACTAGAGACATTTCAGGATGTGCTAATGGACTGACCAGGCCCCACTAGTATGATCCCTATCATAATCCTGGTAGTCAAGTAAAGATCATACGGGCTTTATCAACATGTATTAGCGATACATAATAACGAGTAAAACATATACATGTTAAGATAAAGACAAACCAGATAGCATACTATCATCTCGAACAAGACCGTTCTCCGTATAGGTCCTCTTTCAATTAAGTAATTGAAATCCCGCAATCACAATAATTGCCGTGAGGGCACTATATCCAACAGATATTTGTGTCATTATTATTTTGGTTAAATTCTTAACCCTTGAGGAAAGTTCTTCCACTTATTATTTTAGCGAGGCTGTTTCATCATCTTTCTGCCTTGCTTCAGAAGTAAGGTTATTGGCGACTCGAACTAAGACGTCTTCATCTCCAATACCATCAATTAGGCAGGAGTGTGTTGATTCGGCTGCATCATTAGATGTATGCCTTTTTGGTATATATGTATGACCGGTACAGAGGGATCTGCCGGCAAATTGGTGGCCATATAAACCGTATGCACCTTTGTAGCAGCACTACGCCTTTTGAAATAAATCTTCGGCAAGGGAGACCATTCTTTCCTTATTTCATCAATGATTACGGAAGAAGGCCTCCTCTTAACAGGAGTACGGTAGTTTCCATTTATACAGTCGAAAACAGATGGCCATGAGGACTCGGCACTGCCGAAGGAGTCCTTATTTTCTTTCTTTCCCTAGACTTGAGTCAGTCTGGGGTTTGGCTGGCTTTTCTCTCCCTGTTATCATCAGGAGCTCCTCTTGTATTGTCAACCTCTTACGGTCTTCAAGGCCCGGTACACTCGAAAGGAGAAAGTTTGATCATGGGACGGCAGCTTATGCCCCACTTCTTTTATTCGAAGGAATCGTATGTTTGAGAAAAGCAGTGAAAGCGTTCTTACAAACCATTTTTAGCGCCTCAAAGCGATTGCTGAGGCTAACATTAGTAGCATGAGACTCCCGGTCCTACCCCAGACCCTGTTATTGTGAGCCTGCAGCGCAGCGGCTCTTAATCTATGGTTCCTCCTTTGACAAGTTCTCCTTCTTATTTTTATAGTGATGGCGTCATCGGGGGTATTTGGTGTCGTTTGCCCCCGACGCACATCCTTACTAGCTCGATAAGTGACGGCGTCAACGGGGGTATTTGATGTTGTTCGCCCCCGTTGCACATCCTTATTGGTTTGGTAAGCAACGACGTTATCAGGAGTGTTTGATGATATTTGCCCCCAGACTTTGTCATCATAGGTCCGTGGTACAATAGCTCTCAACCTTCGGTTGCTTTGTCGGAGAGTCTTCTTTCCCACTTCTCTATTGATGATATTCTCATGGTTATCCATTGACTTTTGCCCCCTATATATATTATTCTTGCTAATCTACCCCCTGTGTGAAGGCCAGTTCATTTGAGTGGTGGCATTAGCAGTAGATGACACTCTCTTTGTAGAAGCATAGTTGTCGCCTGACACTGACAGTCTATTGAATACAGACTTCTTCACGGTTTCTACAATATCCCTCCTTAGTCCTATGGGAGGCATTTGTTCCTTCTGGCGATAGGTTGGGGATAACCATGTTCGCCATGCGGCCTCTCGTAGGCAGCTTAACAATAGCAGGGCCAGTTTCAATGGAAGTAATTGCTATATCTATCCTCACATTTGATCCCACAAACTCGAGAGGAGTCAGGGGAGTGACAATGTAGTCGTTGAGGGGGACCTCCGGGAGAGTACCAAACTGGATCATGGAGCAGTTTTCTCCTACTTTGACTTGGTCGTGGGGTAACCGTATAATGGACCCCGGTGCTATCGTCATGAAGTATGGGAAGGTAGCAGCTTGTCCAATCGTCAAGTTGTTGTTCAATGCCATTTGTGATTCTGCTCGGAGAAACATATGTTAAAATGCACATTTGAAAGGAATATAAAATAAACCACAGGGAAAGAGAAATTTGTCCCACCGGGGGTGCCAAAATCTGATCGCCGCCGAAAATCCAGTCCCTCTTTCTAGGAGAAGACCCGGGTTTGCGGGGTCAGATCGACGCATTGCTACGACGCATATAGCTAAGGGGGTAAAGTACATATAACCGATGTAGCGTGACATCACAGATTCACCCTTCGGAAAGGGATTTTTGATTATGGGGATTAGATTTCCTATAGGTGCAAGCTTCTTGTTCCCTTATAAAAAGAGAGAAAGGGGGAGAAAATTCCCCACTACTCAAGCCTCACGTGTTAAACACGTGAGCGCCTATATGCAAAGCATATAGGCGCTGCGGTTAAAACAACTCATAGGCTAAATATGCCTCACGTGTTAAATACGTGAGCGCCTATATGCACAGCATATAGGCGCTGCAGCCAAATAATTGATAGGCCAAACATGCCCCACATGTTAAAACACGTGAGTGCTCATATGCAAACTATATGAGCGCTGAAAATAAACAAGCCAAAACCCATGCTAGGGATCACGTGAGTTCTCCTGCCACATAAATTGGCAGCACTCACATGCAAAGCATGTGAGCGTCCCAATTTTAAAATACTCGCATCTGATTCTATGTGATAGAATTAAATTCTATATGGGCAATATTTTTCCTGATCTTTCTAATATGGAAAGATTTTTCTCTAACAGAGAATCTTGGATTTAAAATCCAATTGTGATAAAATATCACCAATTAAACCATCTGATAGGATTAAATTCTACGTGGGAAATATCGCCTTGATCTTTCTCAAACTAGAAAGATCTTCTCTGTTAAACAAAGGACCCTTGGATCAAAGATCCAACTGTGATTATAAAATCACCCACCGATCATCTGATATAATGAAATTCTATCTTAGGAAAAATATTTCCTAATCTTGTTAAACAAACAAAAAAAACTTCTCTATTAAACAGAGAGACTTCGGATTAAAAATCCAACGGTGAATAAAATTCACCAATTGATCTAAAAGAACATTTTTGATTGATTATGAAATCAATCATGACCTCTCAATCAGAGATTTTCTTAACAAAGTTGATCTTTTTTCTTCTCCTATAAATAGGATTAAGAAGACAGAGAAAAGATAGATCAACAGAGGAGAGAACTTCCCACAAGCTTCTGCAAAAAAGAATACAGTGAGCTCTTGAGAAAAGAGAGAATTTAATTCTCATAGAAGAAGACTTTCCTCATTGAAACCCTTAGTAAAGAAAACACAGAGATCATATTGTTTCTCCTTTGACTATATAAGGGTTTAACTCTTCATATAAGAACTTAGTTCTTTCTCTAGTTGAGATTTGCAGAAGCAAATCTCCCTACAAGTTGAGAATTTAATTCTTATCGAGGAGATTTTGTTCTGCAGATTCAAAATTTAGGGGAAAAGAACTAGGTTAAAGAAAATGGAAAGAGAAAGAACGGGAACATATGGGAATTTAATTCCTCAAAAAGAAAAAAATTAGGTTTTAACCCTACATAAAGAACTTGGTTCTTATAAAAGTATAAAAGAACTTAGTTCTTCAATAAAAACAATGATGATGATCTAAGATCTTCAAAACCGAAATCTTGATGATCATCAATGACTAAAATTATCATTAACGGAGATCAATATCTCTGAAAACAAACTAGAAGAATAACTTGGCGTCTCATTAGTTCTTAGCACTATTATGGAGCCTCACGTGTTTCCCACGTGAGTGCTTAAAACAAGCAAAAGAAAAACTAAAACTGCCTCACGCATTTCCCACGTGGGCACCTGAAGAGCAAAAAAAACTCCTTTGTCAATTGAGCAGCCATCAAATAAAACCCCAAAAGAAAATAGTCACGTGAAATACACGTAAAACGATCTTGGAAACCCAAGTGCTTAGCACTTAGGTAAAAAGAGGGGAAGTGAACAAATGAAACCCAATGCTCAGCACTCACGTGCTTCCCACGTGAGTACCATACAAAGTGCTCGGCACTTTAAGATTAGTCAAAATGTCTATGCTTCGCACTGATTGGGACAACGCTCATATCTAAGTACCTCACGTTTTTCACACGTGAGCGCCACGGGACTCTAGTGCTTAGCACTAATCCAGCGCCTCACGTGTTTCACACGTGAGCGCTGTATGCCCCAGTGCTTAGCACTTTTGGGTAATTATGGAAACTCAATCTCAGCCCAAAATTGGCTAAGTTTCCTGAGGTTAAATCTCTTTGTTTTTTAAATCAATCGAGCCCATATGCTCTTGATTTCCAAGGTCTCAAATATGACCAAAAATTCTTAAGTCCATAACAACCCCTTTTCTCTCAAATACGGGATTTGGTTTAAAGGTACATCTCTTCACACCTCTGATACATGTCATTATAATTCCTCAACGTCTTCAGAGAGGTGACGTGTCCCGACGGCCAACAACTTCTTTCTTTGATGCACTTCCAAATTGATGTGCATGCCTCAAATCGGATCGTGCCCCAAATTGGGCACATTCCATATCAACATTGTTCACTTTGTCATATAACAAATACTCGTACGTGCAAGATGAATGTCGGACCGAGATGTCTTTAAACTAATTATTTGTCTCAAACATGGCGATAATGGACTGAAATGTCCCTAAACTAATATCCATCCCCAAAATGGGAATGTTGGACCGAAATATCCCTAAACTAATATTCGCCTCAAACATGGCAATAATGGATCTTGATATCCTTAAACTAAAATAATTGGGCCCAAATGTTCATATGTTTAAGTCGATCTTATTCTCAAATCAGATTAACGGTCCTTAAATAAACCACACCCAAATCTAAAAATATACGGATTTGGACTAATCCGCGCCCTACGGACGATGACATAAACTAGTCTCCGTATACAATCCACGAGCAACCAAAACAAACAAAAAACACACACGACACGAAGTGAACTTCCGGAGCAGGAGAAAGTAGTTATCGCAATGCGGTAACATAATTAACTGCAGAGGCTTGCGCCTGCAGGGAAGAGCATCCCCACAATCAAAAACCCCTCATAAACAAGGGGATCTGATAAAGTCTGCTACAACAGCCGCATCTGTCCAAACCTCTGACATATGGTGCCATAAATCAACTTTGTATCTTCGGAGAGGTGGGCGGATAAATCCAAATAGCATCTACCCCCAGATTCAGGCAAGACGAAACATCCCAGTTCGTCTCCATTCTCAGCGGTAAACAGATTCTGGCACGCCCGGTGGGACCTTTTCCTCTTTCTACTCCACACTTCGTGTATCGTGTTCGCAAACAAAATCGCGGTTTGCTATGATTGCCCATGGATTCGAGTTACTAAGATTTGGTATCTTGTTCTTGTGCAGAAGAAGAGAATATCAATGACTTCCAGCTGCACAACTTGCAACAGCAACTCCTGCTCTGTCCCAACTGGAGGAGTGACTTATGGGCCCAACACGTCCTCCATCTTTTCAATGGCGGTGGGGCAAGTAACTCAAGCTATTACCGGATTTTTCTTCGGGACCATGATCCCACCAACAAGTTTTAGTGCCCCAGCGCAGCAAGACAAAGCTCCCAAGAAATCGATTTTCGATCGACTTGCAACCACAACGGCCCCTCTCAACGGGTCGTCCAAATCCTCGGTCTTCACAAGGCTGAGCCGAAGCTCAGCCGTCTCAGTTTTCAACAGGCTGAGCCAGAATCAAAACGGGCTCGCAAAGAGACTCGTCATACCTGAAGGGGTTGCCCCAAAACAGATAGCCCTCCCAACCCCTCTTGCAGGTGAAGTCGTCAAAAGTGCTTCCCCTACCAGAAGATCAGTCTTCAGAAGATTGGTCGTTTCTCCGCAAACCCTACCAAGGACGTCAGTCTTCAATAGGTTGACACCAGCAATAGTCCCTCACCAAAGCCAGGGACATGAAGAAGCCGCTTCCAAAACTGAGGCGGTCCCCTCTACAAGACACGCTCAACGTCGCCACTGGCGCCAGGTGAGAAAAGCAGGGGGCAACTCCCCCTCTGGACTTACTCCGCCAGCTCCAATGGTGGAAATTGATGCTGCTATTCCAACCGGGAACAGCTTTGATCTGCTTAGGAGGGTGCGAAAGAACTCTCCAATGGCGGTGCTAAAGAAATCGCCCCTGCCTGCAGAAACCACAGTGCAGGCAAAGACGGAGCAGCCCCATCAACGGCTCTCCTTCTAAATTCATAGGGTCTGGCGGAAAGTTCAGGACTCTGTGATCAACAAAGATTACTCTCGTCGACCGAAAAAATCAAAGGCTCGGCAAGAGGAAGCCCATCCCTCTACCATACAGTGAGGGACTTATTCCATACGGGTGCCTGTTACAATGGCTCCTTCAACTTCGACCTCCCACAAAAGGAGGAGGCCGGAGAAAATCCTACCGCCTGCGGCAAATTCCAAAGGCGATGGACCCAAATGCCCCAAAGCTGGGGGCATGATCATGCATACGGTTTACATGGCTTCCGGAAAATAAAAAAGTCGTGCTTCCGTAGGTCACCGGCCGCAAACTCGATCGCTGACAAAAGCTCAGGAGCAACAACAAAAGCTCCAGGAGATGTTGACCAAAATGACAGCACTTACCGAGCAAAAAGAAAGTCCGGAACTAGCAGCCGAATAGCACCAAGAGCAGGAGACCGATTCAGAGTTCCTTCGAAGGGTGCTTGAAAGAAAAGACAAGGAAGCCGTAGAGCAGGCTGCTAACATAAAGCAGATGGTTCTCTTCTTCCAGGACATGGTTGGAATGATGATCCATCCAGAACCTCCAGCCGAAGATCCGCCGATAATCATCGAGGATGACAGAGGGGAAATATCAAACCCTCTTCCGATTTTATCAACAGCTAAGGAGAAAGCGATCTCCAAGGCTGCTCTTGATGACTATATAGCTCAACAAATACGAGCCCATCAAGCTAGTGAAGCGGCTGGCCAAATTGTCAGAACTGGACGACCGTATCCAGGCTGGTATGACCAAATCAAATACCCGCTGGGATATACGATCCCCAATTTCCATGTGTACAAGGGGACTGGCAACCCACACCAACACGTCATTCAGTTCAGAACTTTGTGCGGCAACATTGGAGGCGACGACAAACTGTTGCATCGCTAGTTCGTTGGCAGCTTGTTAGAAATGACTTTTGAATGGTACTCGGAGCTCCCAAATAACTCCGTGAGAACATTCACAGAAATGGAACTGCTATTCACACAGCGGTTCGCCAGCGCAAGCGAGCGCACCTCGATCACGGCATTAATCAATGCCAGGGTAAAGCCGGGAGAAACCTGGGTCCAATACACGATCTGGTGGCAAAACCTATGGTCAAAGAGCGAACAGCGCATCAAAGAATCCCTTGCCGTAGGTATGTTCATCAGGACCCTAGATCCTCAAACGACTGTGTCCCAGTTCATGACGTTCTTCAAACCAACAACCTTCTAGGCTCTGATCGATAAACTGGCCAGATAGGCCATGGGCCTTCCTCCTCAAATATGGACCCTCGAAATGCTAAGGGTAAAGGCAAAGCGGCCTTCATCTCCAACACTCAACAACAACCGAGCGACCCAAAACCTGCTGTTCGCCAAAATAATGCACGTCCATGCCTATCCCTGGAAGAAAGGCTAGGATGCGCTTACTCATTTCCCCGCAATAAGATGAGAAGACTATTTGAGTTGGCAATGCATAACAAACTCATCACATTGCCAGATCCACGACGTCCACCACAACCCAGCGATGTCAACAACCCCAACTACTGCTCCTATCATAGAATGGTGAGCCACCCAATTGAGGATTTCTACATCTTCAAGAACTGGGTCGAGGATCAGTATCAACAGAGAAAGTTCGTGTTTTCTGAGAACTAGAGGGTGTACCCGCCATAGAAGCACACTCCCAAAAAGGTGGATGGACCAGGGGCATCATGCTCGCTTGTGGAAGAAACTCCATGGAAAATCATTCTTTCAGCAAAGACCAAAAGAATGTTGAAGGATCTACAGGCATGTCTGGCAGTCAGGTGGAAAATCCCACTTGAACCTGAAATTATCGAAGGGATGCTAAAACCGCGTCCCATACTGAAAGTTGTTGACAAAGGGCAAAATCCCCAAGTCAAGCCTTCAAAGTATTCAAAGAAAAAGAAGAAGACTGTGCAACCTGCCGAGTATGACGACAAGCGCACAAACATACAAAAATACATCGACGCGCTGGAGGAGTACAACCAGAAGGCGCGGACACCGGTCACCCTCGAAGAGTTCCTCAAGCATATCCTTGAGAACGAAGATAGTGACAACGGTGAGGAAAATGACTCATCAGAAGAAACCAAAGACTATGTAGCAAGTTGCCACATGGTTTCCCATTCATTGTTAAATGACAAAGAAACTCCCTCAGTGTCAGAAAACAACGCAGAGAAACTGGGGGCGGAATCGGCGCTAAAATTCCCGGAACTTCCAGAAGACCCGATCTCTATGCTGTTAAACGAAGCCTTTCGAAAAAGCAAAACTGACCGAGAACGCGAAACAGCCATATATGAAAAGGCTAAGCATCAGCGTCAGGATGAAGAAGCTACGGCGAGAATGAGTCATAAAGTACTCCAACCAAACCGAAGCACACCTACCACAAATAAGAGCAGGATCAAGGCAGAGAAGCGGTTCGCCAAAGCCCTGTCAGTGGGAATGAAGCTGCCACCTCTCATAAGGAACACTCCCGGGTTAATATGCCTCGATGGAGAGGATTCATATCTAGACTACTGCCTATATCATCAGAGGGTCACCTACCCCACCGAAGAATGCAATACCTTCAAGAAGTGGTGGCAGGATATGTTGCCCATCAAAAACACTTCAAGATGATGAAGCGCGAAGTTCGTCGACAGCAAAAAGGTGTGACAAGTACGCGTAAAAAACGACCGGCAGCTGTCATATGGTTGATACCAGTCCGGAAAGGAAAAAACCTTAAATTCTTACATTCGGGAGCGATTCTGAGGACGAAATGACCCTCTGCCCTCTCTTAAAAGACTCCACCTCCGAAAAAGAAGAGGGGGAGAAGAACTGTGAGAACATTCAGCTGCGAAGCTGCACGCTGCGTGAAAAGAATCTCGACCTACAAACAAGGGTTCGAGCAAAAAAGACAAAGGGAAAGAAAAAATCCCTGAGTAAATTGCCCTTGACGAAACTAGCCTTAAAGCACAGCAAAACCTGGAGACTTATAAGGCAAGGATGACACAGTCATACGAAATACTGACTAGGCCGAGAACATTCCGCCAAGGCGATCTCGTGCTAGTCGTCAAAAGACCGATGATCCCCAATCGTGCAAAACGGGGGAAATTCAAGCCAAACTATGAAGGCCCGTACATTATAGACAAAGTCTATCAAGGTGGAGCCTACTTGCTTATGGATATACATGGCGAAAGACCTTTTCATCCAATAAACGGCCAATTCCTCAAAACATACTATGCCTAACGAGTCATTACCTAGGTCAATGATAGATGACGAAGCTCATGTCCTCTCGCTACCTTCCTGAGCCAAAATCTCTGAGAGTAATATACAAAAAAAAAATCACCCCAAACATGGCGATAACGGACCAAGATGTCCTTAAACTAAAAATTCGCCCCAAATATGGCGACATCGGACCGAGATGTTCAAAAAACTAAAAATTCGCCCCAAATATGGCGATAATGGACCGAGATGTCTGTAAACTAAAAATCCACCCCAAATATGGTGACATCGGACCGAGATGTCCTTAAACTAAAAATTTTCCCCAAACATTGCAATGATGGACCGAGATGTCCTTAAACTAAAAATTCTCCCCAAACATGGCGATGACGGACCGAGATTTCCTTAAACTAATTATTCGCCTCAAACATGGTGATAACGGACCAAGATGTCCTTAAACTAGAACCCCGTCTCAAATATGGTGATATCGGACCGAGATGTCCTTAAACTAAAACTTCATCTCAAAAACGGTGATACCGGACCGAAATGTCCTTAAACTAATTACTCGCATCAAATATGGCGATATAGAACCAAGAAGTTTTTAAACTAATTATATGCCTCAAACATGGCAATACAGGACCGAGATGTCCCTAAACTAAAATTTCGCCTCAAATACGGCAATACAGGACTGAGATGTCCCTAAACTAAAATTTCGCCTCAAATATGGTGATATAGGACCAGAACGTCCCTAAACTAGCACATCGTCCTAAAAACGGCAATCCACTCCCTTGAGATCTATATTGCAATTAAAGTCCTAACGGTGGAGGTTGCAACTCAAGTCCCGCTAGCTATGCAGCTACTTTAGCGATGAAGCCACCCCCAAATCCCGCCAGTAAATAGATGGGTCACCCGTGACGAAGCTACTTTCGGGAGTTCCATCGCTCGTTAAAAAAAGTGGTATGTCCACAAGCAAAGTGGGCACGGATGAAAACCTGAAAGGGCGCCGTGAGTAAAAATAGCAGGACTGCCGGCGAGGTTGTGAAAACCCGAAAAGGGTGCAAACTCGTAAAAAAAAAAAATTCGTGTGCACTTGCAAGGTCCTCTCGATCTTGTAAGGAGAAAATACCGGCGTGAGATCCTTACGACTCACAAAGGGACAATACACTTAGGAATCCACATGGTTCCTAAGGAGAAATTACACTTACGGGATCCTCACGACTCGTAAGGAGAATTCCCTCTATGATACCCTCACGGCTCGTAGGATTCAAAAGATTTAAGCTACAAGGATCTAAACATGTTCTTAAGCCATCATATTCCCCAAGTTGCCCTACAGGCGGTCCAATATTGACCCTTGTATACAATCAACGGGCACAAATAAACATTTCCCCTACCAAGTTCCACCAATGGCGAGAAATGTCCTCATATGGTGAACGACACTTGTAAGTCCTCTCGACTTATAAGGAGAAACACTCTTGCAAGATCCTTACGACTTACAAGAGAAAATATCACTTGGGAATCCCCACGATTCCTAAGGAGAAAATACACCTACGAGATCCTCACGACTCGTAAGGAGAAATACCTTTATGAGACCCTTACGGCTCATAAAGTCAAAAAAGTCTTAATCGACAGGATTCTAACCATGTTTGCTAAACCACCTTTGTTCAAACCAATAAAGGCAAATGATGAGTCGCTCCTGGTAATATCCCAGTCGTAACGATGCCGATGCCTAAAAAGGTATCAAACTTCAAGTCCTCTCAAAGCAAACAATGATTCGCTCTTGGCAATATCCTATTTGTAGCGATGTTGATGCCAAGATTGGTATCAGATTCCAAACTCGCAATAGATACAGCAGCGAGTAGCAAAAAATGCATATAAAAACAGTCGAAATGATGGGGCAATTCGCAATAAAAATCAGCGAGTAAAAAAATATATGCATATAAAAAACAGCTGAAATGTTTGGGCAACTCCCAATAAAAAACAGCGAGTAAAAATATAAAAAAAATAGCCAAAATGATTGGGCACCGCGAATAAAATAGCCGAAATGATTGGGCAGTCGCGACTTTCGCGACATAAAAGCTGAAAAGATAGAGCATCGCGGAAATAAAATATAAAAGAAAATGAAATTTCCTCTGCCCTACAGGTATGTCCATATTGACTATTGTATATGATTCATAGGCACAAATGAAAGAAAGAGGACCATATTTTCCCACCAGGCTCCGTCAAAGGGAGAGATAGATCTTGACGGCAATATCTACAGCATAGAGATCAGCTCGACGTTCTTCTCATTACAACAGGGTGCGGATGTGACGTCAATAAAGGGTCCAAAGAGCCAAATCAAAAAGGAGTGACAGAAAAATCCTAAACTCCAGCTCAGTGTGCTTCTCATGCCAACAGAATGCAGATGCAACGTCAAAAAAAGACTCAAGGGTCGGAACCAAAAAGGAGCCATAGAAAAATCCTAGCTCGAAGTCTTGACGGTTCATATACAACTCAGAGACTATCCCGACGTTCCATCTCAACGCAGACGCAACGTCAACAAAAGACCCAAGGGTCGAAACCAAAAAATGGAGTAACGGAAAAATCCTAACTACAAGTCTCGACGGCGCATATACAACCTAGAGACCATCCCGACGTTCCCCCTCATTTCAGCAGGATGCGAATGCGGCTATTAAATGAAATTGGAGCAATGGCATATTTCTAGCTCCGGACTTCAACTGCGATACATACAGCATAGAAGTCTTACAGATGTCTACCCTACTTCAGCAAAAAATCAACGCGACATCGTCAAAACAAAAAATGAAGCAACGGCATATTCCCAGCTTCGGGTCTTGAAGGCAACTCATATAAAACCTAAAAGAGTATCGAAGATCATCCCACACCAATGCAGAGTGGTTATGACTCATCGAGGTTCCAAACTGAGCTTAACCTTAAGTAAAAAGCGTCATGACAAATTCCTAACGTTTGCTCTTCCGACGGTAATATGACCTAAGGAGATTATTTGAAGACGTCTTGTACAGCCCCCGAAGGGATCAGAGACACGACAGTCGCAGGGCTACACGAATAACGGCTTAAAGACTGCATATCGAGGAATACATCAGCCAACACGACGGTACCACAAGCCTAACGGACCTCCATCGTAAAGAATGGGGGTTATCTGCATATAACGTTAGGACAAGTTTGCCTGTAAACTCAAGGGAGGTAAACTAAAAACACTCCAAAATGAGTACATAAACTAGAGACTCCGAAAAGAGTGAATAAACTCCAAACTCTGAAATGAGTATATAAACTATAGACTCCGAAATGAGTGAATAAACTACACACTCCGAAATGAGTACATAAACTAGAGACTCCGAAATGAGTGAATAAACTACAAACTCTGAAATGAGTATATAAACTAGAGACTCCGAAACGAGTAGATAAATCAGAGACTCCGAAATGAGTGAATAAACTAGAGACTCCGAAATGAGTGAATAAACTAGAGACTCCGAAACGAGTACATAAAATACTTTGCGACAAGTCAAGACATCACAGGACAGGGAGGCGCAAACATGAAATAAAATATGTTTTTTATTCATAAATCAAAATGAATACAAGATACAAGAAGACAAAAAGGAGAAAATATACAACAGCAAAAATTTTAAAACAGTGGGCGATTTAATAAGCCAGCAAGATCGTCATTTTTCCGCCGGACATCCGCTTCAAGCTTTATCAACGCCGCGAGCTGAATCCCTGCATGTGCCTATTGATTTTGGTATAAAGAAAATTAGCTCTCAAGCTCTTTCTCGACAATCTTGTGGGTATCGACCATATCGCGTATGAAAATGACGGCTTTATCGAGAGCTACCACCTCCGTAATGGCCTCCTGAAGGACCCGCCAAATTTCATAGGCTCGAGTAGTCTTCGTGGTGAGCTGGGCTTGAAGTTCCCTCAAAGCCTTTGAAACCAACTCCCTTGTTGAAAACTTCCGGTTGAGCCATTTTCTCGCAAGAATGGAAATTGGCCGCGCACCGATCGATCCACCCACGCAAGCTGGCCTTTACGGATGGGATATCAGAAGGGAGGTGTACATATTCAACTCCATATAGGGAAGCCTCCACTTGACGGCAATACTCGACCTAAGTACACACCAGCGCCTCATCGTAATAGGTGGCAAGAACAGACAAAGAAGCGTTGGCTTCAACAGTGAATTCTTCAGCCGTGATGAAAGTGCCAGCGCGAAAATCTTCAATAAGAGTAGCCGGTGAATGAACACTCTGTTTTGCCATCCTCTCAGACACGCATCGGGCGTAAGGGCCTGACGGCATAGAAATCCGGGACTCTAATGGAGCCAGGATGGGCAAAACTGTGAAAATACATGTATGGTTAGTTGTCTTTCCGAACATAGAATAAGTAAAAGAATGCCAATGCTAAGGCGTCACTTACCCACAGCCATAGAAGGCGGATTTGAGAGATCCCCAGGCCCATCGAGAACTTTAACTTCATCGTCAGCCTCTAAGACTAAGGCGGATTTGAGAGATCCCCAGGCCCATACATGTATGGTTGGTCGCATTTCCGAACATAGAATAAGTAAAAGAATGCCAATGATAAGGCGTCACTTACCCACAGCCATAGAAGGCGGATTTGATAGGTCCCCAGGCCCATCAAGAACTTCAACTTCGTCGTCAGCCTCTAAGACTGTGGTTTAAAATAAATGGCACATCGGCATCATTATGAAAATATAAAACGGAAAGGTAAAGGAATACCAACCTTGGCCAGAGAAAAGGACGATACTCTGAAGGGGTATTGCGTGCGGGGCCGCCATATTAAGTAAATGCTGGAAGGTTTCTTCCGGAGAAAGATCTACAATAGAAGATGCCAACTCCCATAATTCTGAGAGAAAGAAAGGGTCAGATATATGGAAGGGTCGCTAAACGAAAAATGTATATGTATATAAGATTACCTTCGATACTTCAGCCATTCTGGACTGGAGGGATAGCAACTTCAGCAATCTCCTCTACACCCTCCGATGCGTCACTGGAAATATTTACAGAGTCTATGGCCGGTCTGGCGATCTCCGTTGGAGGAATAAAGGCCATCACCAGAAGCTCTGAGGCGCGATCTGGGATCAAAGCTGCGCCCGCCATAGAAGGCCCTACAAAGGAAAAATCTGTAAAGACGAATGCGATATGAAACTTATCTGCTGAGAAGGACATAAAAGATACATACCAATACGTCAGGGAGCCTGAAGAATGGCCTTTTTCGAGCCGCTGCTCTTTTCTGTTTAGTCGCGCTCGTCGGGCTTCGATTGAAGGTAAGTCCCTACCCGCCTTCAGAGCGGCCTCGTCTTCAGAAGCAGCCGAGATTGGCTGTTTGAGAGACCATTCTTCTTCCAGCGTCAGAAGAACCACCGGTAACATAGTCGGGGCCGGATCAATGTATCGGAATTCAACAGAGGAAAGCATCCCGTCTTGGGGCGCATGTTTTCAGTTTCATCCTATGAACGCTTCAAAGCCTCGGCCAACTGAGCGGCTTCCTCGACGGATGTATCAGGAAATAGGAGACCGTCGTCTGGTTCATTCACAGATATAAGCTCATCCTGAAGAGGCTCAGACTTGATCAAGACATCGAGTAGATCGGCGGCAGATTTCTTCCTCCTTTTAGGGCCCGAGCTAGCACTAGTAGAAGGGCGCTTCCTCCCCATCGGCAATTTTGCACGGCGCTGCCCAACCTCGCCTTCGGTGTCCGTCTTTGGTGACACCGCTGCCGGTACTTTATCAGGAATCTTTGCCCTAGCTCTAGTGCGAACCGGCATACCAGCAGTGCGGGGGACTGATTCCGCCCGAGCGACTTTAGGAATAAGTACTGAATCGCTATCCCTCGGAGGAGGGCAAACAACCGACCATAGCCGCAATGGGGCGCTGACGGCTTGAGCGGAAGCAAGGGCTTTACATTCAAATAGCACCCTTTTCTCCTCTGTAATAATGGGGCTAACCCGGTAGTGATACCAGCCCTTGAAGGGTCCCACGGGCCTTGGAAGATAATCGGGCTCCGGGATCATTAAGAGGGAACCCATATTCAACCGTATGAAATGATGGATGACGTCGTGAGCAACCTCTAGTGAGAGAGTAGGCTCAACTAAAAAGGTTTCGAGGGGAATGCCCTGGTTATAACCTAACTGCTGGGCGAAGCGATGCGGATTGTACCATATGAAGAGAGCGGTGTCATTTAGGCAGAACACTAAATACCCCGGCCTGATTGAATATAATGCATGATCTCTTTGGGCTTTAAAGCCGGAGCTCCATTCTTTGACAAATCGAACAACTGTTGAACAGGCCCCGCTGGAGCAAAAAGGACTCAATCACTGAAAACCATCCTGCCTTCGTTTGTATACGGATTAAGCAATACGCGCATAGCCCCTAACTGAGTCAAATCAGGAGCGAAAGCATCGACCAGCCTCATGACCCATGGGAAGGTGTATGCTTCATAGAAAGCAGGACGCCAATGTGCAGCAAATGCAGCTAACATATGCATCTCAATCCACGACGTGAAGTAGTGGAGGGAGAAATTCACGGTGTCTGCACCTGGGTTTGAAGTGTTGGCGGTGTTTCCTTATAAAAAAAGAAGAAAGAGAGAAAAAGCGCTGGGAAAAAATTCCCATAATGGAGCATCACGTGCCCACACGTGAAGCGTCTATGAATAAAGATTGTAGGCATTGCGCTTAACAATAAAAGGCCGAAATTGTGCTTCACGTGCAAGCACGTGAGTATCTATATACAATGTATATATGCGCCTTTTTAAAACAAATAACAGGCCAGAGAAGCTCACGTGTCAGCACGTGATGCCCTTTTTGGGCTATTGCACATAAGCAAATGAGTTTAACTCAGTAGAGGTCGCGTGCTGCACGTGAGTGGTCCTAAACGCCTTCTGAGATGATAGAATTAAATTCTAAATAAAGGGATCAAAACCTTATTTGGAAAATATTTCCTTAATCTTTCTAAACGAGAAATATTACTCTCTGTAAAACAGAGTACCGTTGGATTAAAAATCCAATGGTGATTAAAAATCACCAAGCTACAGAATAAGCTCTGTATGGGAAAATATTTCCCCAATCTTGTTAAAAACAAGAAAAATATTTTCTGTAAAACAGAAGTCCTTGGTTCAAAGATCCAACGGCGGATAAAATCCCCAAATCAATTAAAAAATCTCTCAATGAGAGATTTCCTTAACTAAATCAACAAATCTACCTCTACTATATAAAGGACCCAAGACTTCAAGTCTTACAGAGAGGGGACCCCCCATAAGATTGGAGAAACGAAAATAAGAGAAGAAAAGCTCTCTTTTAGAAGAAGAAATCCTAGGTAAGAAGAAAGACATAGAGATCATTTTATCTTTTCTTCGCCATTTCAAGTGTTTAACTCTTCCAAAAAGAACTTAGTTCTTCCTCTGGTTGAGGTCTGCAGAAGTAGATCTCCCCACAAGTTGAGAATTTAAATCTCATCGGGGAGTTCTGCCATGCAGACTCAAAACATAAGGGAAAGAACTAAGTTTGAAGAATTTAATTCTTCCAAACATATAGGAATTTAATTCCTCTGATAAAACTAGGGTTTAACCCTATAAAAGAATTTAATTCTTATCAAAATAAGAGACCTGAAATGCTTAAAACTCAGATCAAGATTTCCATGCACATAAAAGAAATGATTAGCGTTCAACACTATCATGACAGATCACGTGTTCCCACGTGAGCATCTCTAAGGAACAAAAAGAAACGACTGGGACCGAGTCACGTGATCCCACGTGACCCTCCTAATAGTGCTTAGCACTTATAAAAGGAAAAGGGGAATAAATCAAATACCGTTCCCATTTTTGGGACGCGTCACGTGATCCCACATGACAACCCAAAAGTGCTCAACACTTATAAAAGGAAAAGGGCAATAAACCAAAGACAGTTCCTATTTTGGGGCACCTCACGTGCTTCCATGTGACCCCCAATAGTGCTTAGCACTTATAAAAGAAGAAGGGAATAAACCTAAAGAAGCAATGCCCAATTTTCAGGCGCCTCGCGTGCCACACGTGAGCGCTCCAAATTTCAGTGTTAAACACTGCTTAAGAGCCTCACGTGGGAGCACATGAGCGCCAAACAAATATCAGTGTAACTATGAGGGGCCAACCTTAGCCCAAATTAGCCAAGTCTCCTGAGGCCAATAACCTTTTTACCGTCAATCAACCGAGCCCTCCTATACTCAGGTCTCCCCAAATCGATCTTAATTCCAAAGATGACTAATGATCTCCTGACACATGACATCTAAAATGATGTTCGTTCCACCATGATCTCTCCCTTCAATCTGGAGTTCGGTTCAAGGGTACATCTCTCCACACCTCTGATACATATCGTTGTAATTCTTCAACGTCTTCAGAGAGATGGAGGGTCCCGACAACCAACAGCTCTTTGGTGCACTCCCAAACCCATGAGCACATTCCTATGGACCGCAATATCCTTAAACTAGCTATGGACCGCAACATCCTTAAACTAAACCCTCACCCCCTCCCCCCCCAAAAAAAATGGTGATCTATTGACCGTAACGTCCTTAAACTAAAGCAATAGAACCCAAATGCTCTTTTGTTGGGTCTGAATGATCCCAAATTCATTCAGAGTAGATCTTAGTCTAAAATTAGACTAACGTATCCTTAACAAACATTTAAGTTGATCTTAATCTCAAAAGAGATTAACGATCCTTAAATTAACCCAAACCCAAATCTAAGAATATATGGATTTGGACTAATCCACGCCCTATGGGCGACAATACAAATTAGTTTCCGTATACAATCCACGGGAAACCAAAAACAAAACAACACACATGACACGAAATGAACATCTGGAGCAGGAGAAAGTGGTTATCGCTACGCGGTAACGTAATTAACTGCAGGAGCTTGCGCATGCAGGGAAGAGCGTCCCCACAATCAAAAAAACCTTCGCCAACGAGGGGGAATCTGATAAAGTCTGCTACAACGGCCGCATCCGTCCAAACCTCCGATACACGGTGCTATAAATCAACTTGGCATCTACGGAGAGGTGGACGGATAAAACCAAATAGCATCTACCCCCAAATTCAGGTAAGACGTTTGTCTTCCCGATTTTCGGCGGTAAACGGATTCTGGCATGCTCGATGGGATCTCTCCCTCTTTCTACTCCACACTTCGTGTGTCGTGTTCACGAACAAATCACGGTTTAATATGGTTGCCCTTGGATTCGAGGTACTAAGATTTGGTGTCTTGGTCCATGCAGAAAAGGAGATATCGATGGCCTCCAGCTGCGCTAACTGCAACGGCAACTCCCACTCTGTCCCCACCGGAGGAGTGACTTACGGGCCCCAAGCGGACTCCATCTTTGCAATGCCGGTGGAACAGGTGAATGAGGCCACCATTGGACTGTTTTTTGGGACCATGCTCCCGCCAATAAGCTTCAATGCCATCATAAGAGGCTCCAGAGAAGTTGGTCTTCGATCGGCTTGCAACCACCGCGGCCCCTCTCAACGGGTCGTCCAAGTCCGCCGCCTCAGTCTTCGACAGGCTGAGCCTAAGCTCAAGTGGGCCCGCAAAGAGGTTCGCGATACCTGAAGGGGTTATCCCGAAGCGGATAGCCATTCCAGCTCCGGCAGATGAAATCGTCAAAAGAGCTTCTCTAATTAAAGGATCGGTCTTCACAAGACTAGCCGTTCCAACTCCCGCTTCGGGCGAAGTCACCAAGGCTGCTTCCCCTGGCAAAAAGTCTGCCATCGACAAATTAACCGTTCCCTCTCAGTGGACGTCAGTCTTCGACCGGCTGACACCGACAGCGGCCTCTCATCAAAGCAGGCGGCATAATGAGGTCGCTTCCACTACATAAGTGGTCCCATCTACACGACATGCTCGACGTCGCCACTGGCGCCGAGTGAAGAAAGCTGGGGGAAGTTTCCCCTCTGGACTTACCCCACCAACTCCAATGGTGGAAATTAATGCTGCTGTTCCAACTGGGAACAGCTTTGAGCTGCTCAGGAGAATGCGCAAGAACTCTCCAACCGCTATATTGGAGAAGTCTCCTCCGCCTGTTGAAAACACAACGCAGGCAAAACCGAAACAGCCTCCTCAGCGGCTGTCCTCCAAGATCCACAGAGTCTGGCAGAAAGTCCAAGACTCTGTAATTGACAAAGATTACTCTCGCCGGCTGAAGAAGATGAAGGCTCGGCAAGATGAGGACCATCCCTCCTTCGTACCACGGAAGGTATCATCTACATGAGGTGCCTACTGCAACGGCCTCCTCAACTTCGGCCTCCCACAAAAAGAGAAGGCCTGAGAATCTCCCACCACCGGCGGCAAATATCAAAGGCAGTGGACCTAAATGCCCCAAGTTTGGGGGCATGGTTGTGCATACCGTCTACATGGCATCCGGAAAAGAGAATAGTCGTGCTTCCGTGAGTCATCGACCACTCACACGGTCTGTGACGAAAGCTCAAGAACAACAACAATAGCTCCAGGAGATGTTGACAAGAATGGCCGCACTCACTGGGCAGAAAGAAAGCCCGGAAGCATCGTCGAAACAACGCCAAGAGCAGGAGACCGACATCGAATTCCTACGAAGGGTGCTTGAAAAGAAAGATAAAGAGGCCGCAGAACAAGCGGCTAATATAAAACAAATGGCACTTCTGTTCCAAGACATGGTGGGGATGATGATCTAGCCGGACCCTCCAGCCGAAGACCCTCTAATAATCATTGAAGACGACCGAGGGGAGACATCAAATCCTCTTCCGGCTCTATCAGCAGCCAGGGAGGAGACGATCTCCAAAGCTGCCCTTGACGACTACATAGCTTAACAAATACGAGCTCATCAGGCAAGCGAAGCAGCTGGCCAAGTCGTCGGAATTGGACGACCTTATCCAGGCTGGTACGATCAAATCAAGTATCTGCCGAGATATACGATCCCTAAATTCCACGTGTATAGGGGGACGGGCAATCCCCATCAACAAGTCGCTCGGTTCAAAGCTCTATGTGGCAATACTGGAGGCGACGACAAACTGCTGCTTCGCCAGTTCGTCGGCAGCTTGGCGGAGACAACATTTGAATGGTACTCGGAGCTTCCGAATGACTCCATCAAAACATTTACAGAAATGGAGCTACTGTTTACGCAATGGTTCGCAAGCGCTAGCGAGCGCATCCCGATCACGGCATTGATCAATGCCAGAGTGAAGCCAGGAGAGACCTGGGTTCAGTACGCAATTCGATGGTGGAACATCTGGTCGAAATGCGAACAACACATAGAAGAAGCTCCTGCCGTAGGTATGTTCGTCGGGACCCTTGATCCTTAGGAAACTATATCCCAATTTATGATGTTCTTCAAGTCGACCACCTTCCAAGCCTTGCTTGACAAGCTGGCCCAAATGGACCAAATGGGCCATAGGCCGTCCTCTTCAAAAACGGATCTTCGGAATGAAAAAGGCAAAGGGAAAGCGATTTTCGTCGCCAACGCTCAACAACAACCAAGTGACCCCAAACCGGTAGCTCTCCAAAATAACACACCAATATCTCTCGAAGAAAAGTTGAGACGTCTTTACTCATTCCTCCGGGATAAAACGAGGAGACTATTCGAACTGGTGGTACACAACAGGCTCATCACTCTGCCGAATCCGAGACGCCCACTGCAATCGGGCGATATCAACAATCCCAGTTACTGCCCTTACCACCGAATAGTGGGCCACCCAATTGAAGATTGCTATGTCTTCAAAAACTGGGTTGAAGACCAGTACCAACAGGGCAAGTTCGCGCTGTTCGAAAACTGGAAGGTAAACCCGCCACAGCAGCACGCTCCTAAAAAAGTGGATACGCCGGGGGCATCATGCTCATTTGTAGAGGAAGCTCCGTAGGAAGTTGTCCTTTCGGCTAAAACTAAAAGAATGCTGAAGGATCTTCAAACATGTCCGGCGATTAGGTGGAAAAGCCCACCGAAGCCTGAGATTATTGACAGGATGCTGAAACCACGCCCAACGCCGAAAGTTGGTAATGATGGGCAAAACCTCCAGGCCAAGCCTCCGAAGTCTTCAAAGAAAAAGGAGAAGGCCGAGAAGCCCGTGCAGCTCGACAGCAATCATACGGGTCTACAAAAATGCATCGACGCACTAGAGGAATACAACCAAAAGGCACGGACCCCAGTCACACTGGAAGAATTCTTCAAGCATGTTCTTGAGAAGGAAACAGTGACATTGATGAAAGAGACGATTCTTCAGAAGAACCCGAGGATTATGTAGTGAGTAGCCACATGATCTCTCACCTGTCGTTAAAAGATGAAGACGCTCATTTGCCGTTGGAAAGCAACACAGAGGAACTAGGGGTAGGACTGGCGTCAAAATCCCTGGAACATGTCATCTACTGGTTCAGCACTCCGCGACGGATTATCTCGGATAACGGGCCAGCTTACAGAAGCTATAAGATCAGCCGCTTCGCACAGCAGCATAAAATAGATTGGAGATACTCTTCAGTCTATAACCCCCGAGCTAACGGTCTAGCTGATACTTTCAACAAGACCTTGATGAAGATCATAAAGAAGACGGTGTCCAGAAACAGAAAGGATTGGCACAAGAGATTGCATGAAACTCTCTGGGCTTTTCGGACCACGTTCAAGACGGCTATGAATACAACGCCATTCGCGTTGGTATTCGGAATGGAAGCGATTCTCCCTTTGGAGATAGAACTACCCTCTTTATGAGTGGCGGTCCGACATGAGCTGACGGATGAAGAAAATGCCCACCTTCGGCTTGAGGAGCTTGATGCCCTCGATGAAACTCATCTCATGGTGCAGCAAAACCTAGAAGCTTACAAAGCAAGGATGACGCGCTCATACGAAAGACTAACTAGGCCAAAGCATTTCGCCAAGGCGAACTCGTGCTAGTCGTCAAAAGACATATGATCTCCAACCATGCCAAACGGGGGAAATTTGAGCCAAACTATGAGGGCCCATACGTCATAGACAAGGTTTATCAAGGTGGTGCCTACTTGCTCATGAATATGCATGGCAAAAGACCTTTCCGGCCAATAAATGGCCGCTTCCTTAAGAAATACTACCACTGATAAAGTCACAACTCAGGTTAACGATAGATGACGATACTCGTGTCCGCTCGCTATTTTCCTGAGTCAAGACTCTGTAAGTAGTTTCTGGCAAAGCTTCGCCTCGAAACAATGGACCGCAACGTCCTTAAACTAGCTGTGGACCGAAATGTCCCTAAACTAACAATGGATCGAAATGACCCTAAACTAGCAATGGACCGAGATGTCCTTAAACTAACATTGGACCAAAATGTCCCTAAACTAACAACGGACCGCAACGTCCTTAAACTAGCTGTGGACCGAGATGTCCCTAAACTAACAATGGACTGAGATGTCTTTAAACTAAATATGTCGCCTCAAATACGGTGACAGTGGAAGTCAAGTCCATAAGTCCCAGCGGCGAGGATTGCAACTTAAGTCCCGCTGGCTGCACAACCGCCCTGGTGGCGAAATCCCCCCTAAGTGTCATTGGCAAACGGAGGAGTTAAAAAAATGGTATGTCCACAAACAAAAGGGGCACGGATGAAAACCCAAAAGAGCGCCGTGAGTAAAAATAGCAGGGCTACCGGCGAGCTTGTGAAAACACAAAAAGGTATGATCTCGTTAAAATAGAGACACCAGCAAAGTCCTCTCGACCTTGTGAGGAGAAAGTACCTACGTGAGATCCTTACGACTCACAAAAGGGAGCAACGCACTTAGGAATCCCCACGATTTGTAAGGAGAAATTGCACTTATGAGATCCTCACGACTCATAAGGAGAATTCCCCCTATGAGACCCTCATGGCTCATAGGATTCAAAAGCCTTAAGATACAGGGACCTAAACCTATTCTTAAGCCATCACACTCCCCAAGTTGCCCTATAAGCGGTCTAATATTGACCCTAGTATACAATCCACGAGCACAAATAAACGTCTCCTCACTAAGTCCCACCAATGATGAGAAATGCCCTCATAGGGTGAACGACACTTGTAAGTCCTCTCGACTTATAAGGAGAAAACACTCTTGTAAGATACTTACGACTTATAAGAGAACACACACTTAGGAATTCTCATGACTCCTAAAGAGAAAACACACCTACGAGATCCTCACGACTCGTTGGGAGAAACACCTTTATGAGACCCTTACGGCTCATGAAGTCAAAACCCTTAGTCGGCAGGATCCTAACCCTGTTTGCTAAGCCGCCTTTGTTCGAATCAGCAAAGGCAAATGATGATTCGCTCCTGGCAACATTCCAGTGGCAGCGATGCTGATGCCTAAATTAGTATCAAATTCTAAGTCCTTTCAAAGCAAATGATGATTCGCTCCTGGCCATATTCCAGTCGCAGCGATGCTGATGCTAAGATTGGTATCAGATCTCAAGTTCCAAACTCGCAATAAAAATCAGCGAGCCAAAAATGCATATGAAATAGCCGAAATGATGGGGCAACTCGCAATAAAAATCAGCGAGTAAAATATATGCATATAAAAATAGCCGAAATGTTTGGGCAACTCACAATAAAAAGCAGTGACTAAAAAGAAAAATAGCCGAAATGATTGGGCAATCGCGACTTTCGCGATATAAAAAGCTGAAATGATAGGGCATCGCGGAAAGAAATAAAAAATGATGAAATGAAACTTTTGCCCTACAGGTGAGATCACATTGGCCCCTGTATACAATCTATGGGCACAAACGGAAAGGGAACCATATTACCCCACCGGGCTTCGTCAAAGGGAAGCCAGATCTCGATGGCTACATCTACAGCCTAGAAATCAACAACGGCGTTCCTTCTCGTTCCAACCAGAAGCAGATACGACGTCAGCAAAATGGAGCCACGGCAAAGTCCCCTAATTCCAAATCTTGACGGTTCACAGATAGCCTAGAGACTACCTCGGAGCCACGGCAAAGTCCCCTAGTTCCAAATCTCGATGGTTCACAAACAGCCTAGAGACTACCTCGGAGCCACGGCAAAGTCCCCTAGTTCCAAATCTCGACGGTTCACAGACAGCCTAGAGACTATCTCGGAGCCATGACAAAGCCCCTTAGTTCCAAATCTCGACGGTTCAGAGACAACCTAGAGACTACCTCGGAGCCATGGCAAAGTCCCTAGTTCCAAGTCTCGACGGCAGCATCCACAGCCTAGAGATCAATAACAGTGTTCTTCCTCCCTCCAGCAGGATACAAACGCGACATCAACAAACGGAGTCATGGCAAAGTCCCCTAGTTCCAAATATCGATGGTTCACAGAAAACCCAGAGACAACCTCGACATTCGTCGTAATATTGCAAACACAATGTCAACAAATGAAGCAAAGGAAGATCCCTAGCTTCAAGGTCTTGACGGCAACTCAAATAAGACCTGAAAGACAATCGGAGATCATCTCACTCCAGCGCGGAGTGGTCATGACTCATCGGGGCTCCCAAACTGAGCCTAACCTCAAGTAAAAAGCGACATGGAATATCCCTAACGCTTACTCTTTCGATGGTAGTATCACCTGGAAGATTACTTGAGGACGTCTTGTCCAGCCCCCGAAGGGATCAGAGACACGATAATCGCGGGGCTACTCGAACAGCAAGATTGCGTATCGAGGAATACACCAGCCAACGCGACGGTACGACGGGTAAAAAACCCTAGTACCACAGACCCTAACGGACTCTATTAGCAGAAGTTAACTGTGACGTTAGGACATCCTTGCGAGAACTTCTCGATTCGTCTCGACTCGTGGGGAAAATAATGTTCCTGCGAAAACTTCTCGACTCGTAGGGAAAAGCCTTAGGCAACGGGGATAAGAACATGTTTCCTAAGCACTAGGGCCCTGCAAGTCGGTATAAGATGGACTATTTCATACTATTCACGGGCCACACTCTCCAAAGTCGAATATCGACAAGGAGGGAAGCAACCAATTACGAGTTCTCTCGACTTGTAAGGGGGGAAATTCTCTCAAGAAAACGCACTTAGGAGTCCTCACGATTCCTGAGAAAATACACCTACGGGATCCTCTCGACCCGTAGGGAGAAAAGTCTTTATGAGACCCTCACGGCTCATAAAGTTGAAAGGTCTTAGGTGGCAGATCCTAACCCTGTCTCTTAAGCCATCGCTGCCCTGTAAGGAGGTCAAGATGGACTATCCACGGGCCACACTCTCCAAAATCGAATATCGACAAGGAGGGAAACAACCACCTACGAGTCCTCATAACTTGTAAGAGGGAAAACTCTCTTGTGAGATTCTTACGACTCTCAAGAAAAAACGCACTTAGGAATTCTCACGACTCCTAAGGAGAAAACACACCTGCGGGATCCTCTCGACTCGTAGGGAGAAAAGTCTTTATGAGACCCTCACAGCTCATAAATTTGAAAAGTCTTACGCGGCAGATCTGAACCTATTTTCTAAGCCATCGCTGCCCTGCAAGGAGATCGAGATAGACTATCTATAAGACGCATTTGCTAAAGGAACACGCCGGTATGAAATAAAATATGTCTTTTATTCATGAATCCAAATGAATACAAGATACATTTCATAAAAGAATCAAAATGAATACAAGATACTCTCATTCAGGAGTAAATACAAAAAAAAAGGAAAATATAAAAAAAAAATTAAGCCGGAGGATGGTGCAATAAGTTCGTCAGTTCATCGTTCTTCCGCTGGGCCTCGGCTTCAAGCTTTGTTATTGCCATAAGACGGGTCCCCGCCTGAACCTGTTGAGTCTGATATGAAGCGAACCGACTCTCAAACTCCTTTTCAGCAACTTTATGAGCTTCAACCATCTCGCGGGTAAAGATAACGGCTTTATCAAGAGCTACCACCTCTGTGATAGCTTCTTGAAGCACCCGCCAAATTTCGTACGCACGAGTGGTCTTGGTAGTGAGTTGAGCCTGAAGTTCCCCCAAAGCATTTGAGGCTAGCTCCCTCTCCGAAAATTTCTTGTTGAGCCTCTTCTCGCAAGACTGTAGATTAGCGGCACACCGCTCAATCCACCCCCGCAGGCTCGCCTTTGCAGTTGGGAACTCGGAAGGAAGGCGTATGCACTCAAGATCATGTAAGCAAGCCTCCACTCGACGACAATACTCAACCCAAATATGCACCAATGTTTCGTCATGATAAGTGGCAAGGAAAAGCAAAGAAGTATTGGCTTCGGCAGCAAATTCTTCGGCCGTAACAGAACTACCAGCACAAAGATCTTCAATGAGAGCCGACAAGAAATGAATGCTTTGTCTCGTCATCCTTTCAGACACACGTCGGGCATATGGACCCAGTGGCATAGTGATTCGAGATTCTAGCGGGGTCAGGGCTGGCAAACCTGTCAAGATTTATGAATAGTCAATGAGACTTGCAAACATGGAATAGATGAAACAAGGCCAAGGATGAAGCTTTACTTACCCACAGTCATGCAAGGGGGATTTAAAAGATCCCCAGGCCTATCGAGGATCTCAACTTCGTCATCAGCTTCCAGAACTACAGAGGGTATATTAGCATCGTTATAAAAAAATGATAGTAAAACAAAAAGGTCAAAGAACACTGACCTTGCCCGGAAGAAATGACTATGCTTTGCGGGGATATTGCCTGTAGGGCAGCCATATCGAGTAGACGCTGGAAGGACATCCTGGGAGATAGATCCACGACAGAAGCTGCTAATTCCTGCAATTCTGAAGGAAAGAAGAGTTCAGATAACGAGGGGATCATTAAAATGAAATGTAGAAGATTACCTTCGATGCTTCGCCCGCCTTGAACTGGAGGGATAGCAGCTTCGGCAGCCTCCTCCGCGCCTTAAGGCACATCACCGGAGATATTTGCTGGCGTAGAAGCTTCTAGTTGCGGAACAACAGCCTCCACTTCAGGCTCCAAAGAAGGAACAGCGGCCTTGGCGGTCCTTCCTACAATATCCAGACGCCACCAGAAAGATCCACGGGATTTACGACCGGCAAGGTCGCCTCTGTGGAAAGTACAGACGGTGAAGAAGTGGAGGTCATCACTGGGAGCTCCAAGATAGAACTAACAGCTTCAACAATCTCTTCTACACCCTTCGGTGCATCACTAGAGACATCCATAGGGTCCGCGGCCAATGGGGGCACCTCCGCTGGAGGAATGGACATCGAAGGAACAAGAGTCAACACCGAAAGTTCCACAACAGGAACGGCGATTGTAGTGATCTCTTCTGCACCTGCCGGTGCGTTATGGGAGACACCTATAGAATCCACGATCATAGCATGACATGGGCTCAAATCCCCTTTCGTTACTGAAGTCCCTGTAAAGTGTTCACAAAGATAAGAAGATATAAAAGCAATACAAATTACTTGACAAAAGAAAGATACGGAAGACATGCATACCGATACACCAGGGTGCTTCTAGTATGGCTTTTTCGAGCCGTTGTTCCTTCCTGCGAAAATGTGCTCGCCGGGATTCAAATGCAGATTCATGCCCACCAGTCTTCAGTGCCAGCTCATCTTCAGAAGCGGCCGAGATGGGCTGCTTGAAGGCTCTTTCGTCTTTCCTTCACAGAGGACCTATATGTACTCTCCGTAGCGATGGGGGATCTTCGTAGAAGATAACCGGAGGGTAGGGCTTTTTCGGGATGTGCACATTCTCGATCTCATCCTGCGAGCGCCTTAAAGCTTCAGCCAATTGTGCGGCTTCCTCAGCGGATGAGCCAGAGTAAATAAGATCGGCATCCGACTCCTCCATAGCTATCGGTTCGTCCTGAATGAACGGCTCGGACTCAAGCAAGGTGTCCAGTAAGCCGGCGACTGATCTTTTCCTCCTCTTAGAACTTGTGCTAGCGCTAGCAGAAGAACGCTTCCTTCCCCTCGGCGCTTTGGCACGAGGTTGGCCAATCTCGCTTCCGGTATTCCCCTTTAGCAATACCATCGTGGATGACACTGCCATTGATGACGCCGCCATTGATAGCACTACCGCTGGCGCTTCATTAGAAGCCTTTGCTTGGGCTCTAGTGCACACTGGCATACCAGCAGTGCAGGGAGTCGATTCTGTTTCTACGGCCTTGGGGATAAGTATCACGCTGCTATCCCTCAATGGAGGACGAACCACTGTCCGTGGCCACAACGGAACGCCAGTGGCTTGGGCCGGAGCTGAAGATCAACATTCAAAGAGTACCCGCCTCTCCTCGGCAATGACGGGACCAGCTCGATGGCGATACCAACCCGTGAAAGACCCCACACACCTTGGAATATAGTCAGCCTCGGGGATCATGAAACGGGAGCTGGTGTTCAGCCACATAAAGTGATGGACGACGTCGCGCGTTACTTCCAGAGACGGAGGGCTCAACTAAGAACGCCTCGAAAGGGACACCCAGGTTATAGCCCAATTGTTGGGCGAAGCGGTGCGGATTGTACCGCATAAAAAGGGCCGCGTTATTCTGACGGAACACCATGTAGCCAGGCCTAATCAAGTACAGGTGCATGATCACCACCTTTCGACAGATCAAACAGCTACTGGATGGGCCCCGCGGGAGCAGAGAGGACTCGGTCGCTAAAAACCATCCCGCCCTCGTTGGAGTACGGTTTAAGCAGCACGCGGAAGGCTCCTAGCTGGATCGGATCAAGAGCGGAAGCATCCACCAACCTCATAACCCGCGGGAAGGTATAAGAGTCATAAAAATCTGGCTGCCGATGTGCTGCGAACGCTCCCAGTACATGCATCTCGATCCACGACGTGAAGTAGTAGAGGGAGGAATTCACGACATCTGTACCTGGGGTCGAAGTGTTGGCCGCAACACTTAATCCATGATAAAGATGCGACAGTCCCGCAATACCAACGGCCAACTGTGCCCCTTCAGCTGCGCGATGAGCGGGGTAGAAGACGGAGGCTCTCATGAAGCATCGATGCGTCGGCATGGCGAACCAACTGAGCCAAAGACTGATGAAGCCAACAAAGAAGGTCTCTTCGTCCATGCCAGGGGCCGCAATTGCATCGAAGGGCACGGCCGACGAGGCCGGAATATAAAACTGCGGCAAGTCCTCTTTTTTGGCCGGTAGCTTATTCAGCCCAAACCCAAAGGGGCCGTCAATGTTCGCAAACTTTGGAGTCTCTTTTGATAAAACATGTTCACGGAGAAAATAGGCGATGAAGCTCTTAAAGGTGATGCCATGTCCTTCTGACTTCGTGAACAGTTTCTCGAAAATACCCAGAGCCTTGATTAGACTGGGGTACTTATGACGGACGGCGTTTTCAGTAGTCAAGCCGTTAAGCATAGCAGGCACGGTTATGAACACATACTCATCGGGAGGCAGCAACTCTTCATAATGCTCTCTCCTGATCGGCAATCCGGAGATCTCGCGGAACTCTTCCAGTGAGATCAAGACCTCACGATCCCCTAGCACGAAGGTGTTGGTGGGAAGATTCCATTGGTTCAGGAAAGCTTTAACCCACCAGACGTGAGGGGTCGGGTAATGAAAAAGAGACGCATACACTGCTTGATATAACCCAACCTTCTGCAACCGTGCGCGGCCAGAGAGAACATATCGAGCCCAGGGAAGATAGCCGACTGGGTGGCGAAAGGTAAGCCATACCTTATAAACTTGTCCCCAAGGTTGGGCTTCACCTTGACAGATGAGGCGCCCCAAGATATCTATAGCTGGTAAGGGCCGGTTGGGTATCCCGAATGTTGATGGCTCAAGCCGGCCTGTAGGAGTCCAATTAGCCACCTCCACCGCATAAGCAGTCTGCAGGTGCTCCATCAGCGATATTAGGCGGAGAGGCTCTGTTGACACCTCACAAGTAAAGCTGCAGCGGCCCCGGATGATGTGCCCATACCAAACTCCCCATAAGAGCAAACT
This sequence comes from Agapanthus africanus, assembly GCA_030015575.1. NCBI lineage: Eukaryota > Viridiplantae > Streptophyta > Magnoliopsida > Asparagales > Amaryllidaceae > Agapanthus > Agapanthus africanus. The sequence continues at coordinate 449,571,455 of JASDDO010000010.1, read as the reverse complement.
AGTACAGTCCCTGTCATGGGCCATGATCATCGCCATAGCCTCCTCATCCGATGGCGATTGCGGAAAAGCGACGTCCGAGCAAGTAAAGGGAAAGTAAGGAAGAGAAGCTATTGTTCCTGAAATAAGGGAAAGAAAAACCATTAATAAAATATATATGTATATAATAACAGAAAAAAACGATAGAATGTTTGTTCCATGGGACCGCTGACTACAAAACCAATGAACCCCACAAAATCAATATGGCGGCTCACCAATGATGAGGCAAGATAATCATTGCAAGAATCAAAAAGGATTCTCATTAAATGGACATTGGAATTTAAACAACTTTTAACATCCTCAAAGAAAAATGAGGTTTGTCAAAATACCCAACGAATTAAAATCTGCAAAAAAAATGAAAATATGCCCAAGAACGCCATGGAATAAATTTCCCAAAGGGCGTCTAGATCTTTAAGAGATAAGCTCTGTAATGAGGGATCAAATTTCTTTTAAACAATGGAATTAAATTCCAAGGAGCTTAAAAGATCGGTGACAGGGTAAAACCCTAAGAAGAGGATCAATGATCCCCATTGATTCAAGATCTTAGAATCTACAAAAAAAATGTGTGATTTGGATCTTTAAGAAACCAATCTAAGAAAAGAGCAACGCTCTATCCCCGAATTTAAAATCCACGATGAAAAGAACAAAAAAAGGGGGGTTCCATTCATGATCCTTACCAAGGAAAAAGTTTTAACAGAGTTTAACTCTGAGATTCCAGTAAGCTGAGAACTAAGCTCTGAAGAGGAAAATTAAATTCTCGAGAAAATAACCAAGGAAGAAGATGAAGGAACAGAGGCTTCCCAAAGACAAGACCCTTGCATTTATAAGACGTGACGAGGGTGGTTCATCTCCCCGTTCCTCTAGGAAGATCCAACGGCTATAAAGGTAACAGCGTTGCACTCACGTGCAAGCCACGTATGAACAACGCTGTGGGGGCATTTGTTCCCTTATAAAAAAAGAACAAAGAGAGAAAAAGCGCTGGGAAAAAAATTCCCCTAATGGAGTATCACGTGCCCACACGTGATGCGCCTATGAATAAAAATTGTAGGCATTGCGCTTAACAATTAAAGGCTGAAATTGAGCCTCACGTGCAAGCACGTGAGCATCTATATACAAAGTATATAGGCGTCTTTTTAAAACAAATAGCAGACCAGAGAACCTCACGTGTCAGCATGTGATGCCCTTTTTGGGCTATTGCATATAAGCAAATGAGTTTAACTCGGTAGGAGTCACGTGCTGCACGTGAGTGGTCCTAAACGCCTTCTGATCTGATAGAATTCAATTCTAAATAAAGAGATTAAAACCTTATTTGGAAAATATTTCCTTAAATCTTTCTAAATGAGAAAGATTACTCTCTGTAAAACAGAGTACCGTTGGATTAAAAATCCAATGGTGATTAAAAATCACCAATCTATAGAATAAGCTGTGTATGGGAAAATATTTCCCCAATCTTATTAAAAACAAGAAAAATATCTTCAGTAAAACAGAAGTTCTTGGATCAAAGAACCAACAGTAGATAAAATCCTCAAATCAATTAAAAAATCTCTCAATGAAAGATTTCCTTAACTAAATCAACAAATCTACCTCTACTATATAAAGGACCCAAGACTTCAAGTCTTACAGAGAGGAAACCCCCCATAAGATTAAAGAAACGAAAAGAAGAGAAGAGCTCTCTTTTAGAAGAAGAAACCCTAGGTAAGAAGAAAGACATAGAGATCATTTTATCTCTTCTTCGCCATTTCAAGAGTTTAAGTCTTCCAAAAAGAACTTAGTTCTTCCTCTGGTTGAGGTCTGCAGAAGCAGATCTCCCTACAAGTTGAGAATTTAATTTTCATCAGGGAGATTCCGTCATGCAGACTCAAAACTTAGGGGAAAGAACAAAGTTTGAAGAATTTAATTCTTCCAAAAATATAGGAATTTAATTCTTCTGATAAAACTAGGGTTTAATCCTATAAAAGAATTTAATTCTTATCAAAATAAGGAAGCTGAAATGCTCAAAATTCAGATCAAGATTTCCATGCACATAAAAGAAATGATTAGCGTTCAACGCTATCACGACAGATCGCGTGTTCCCACGTGAGCATCTCTGAGGAACAAAAAGGAACAGCTGAGATCAAGTCACGTGACCCCCTAATAGTGCTTAGCACTTATAAAAGGAAAAGGGGAATAAATCAAAGACAGTTCCCATTTTTGGGACGCGTCACGTGATCCCACGTGACCCCCAATAATGCTCGGCACTTATAAAAGGAAAAGGAGAATAAACCAAAGACAGTTTCCATTTTGGGATGCCTCATGTGCTCCCACATGACCATCAATAGTGCTTAGCACTTATAAAAGAAGAAGGGAATAAACCCAAAGAAACAATACCCAATTTTCAGGCGCCTCACGTGCCACACGTGAGCGCTCCAAATTTCAGTGTTTAACACTGCTAAAGAGCCTTACGTGGGAGCACGTGAGCGCCAAACAAATATCAGTGTTTAATACTATGAGGGGCCAACCTTAGCCCAAATTAGCAAAGTCTCCTGAGACCAAAAACCTTTTGACCATAAATCAACCGAGCCCTCCTATACTCAGGTCTTCCCAAATCGATCTTAGTTCCAAAGATGACTAATGATCTCCTGACACATAGCATCTAAAATGATGTTCGTTCTACTATAATCTCTCCCTTCAATCTGGAGTTCGGTTCAAGGGTACATCTCTCCACACCTCTGATACATGTCGTTGTAATTCTTCAACGTATTCAGAGAGATGGAGGGTCCCGACAACCTACAAATCTTTGGTGCACTACCAAACCCATGAGCACATTCCTATGGACCGCAATGTCCTTAAACTAGCTATGGACCGCAATGTCCTTAAACAAAACCCTCACCCCAAAAAAATGATGATCTATGGACCGTAACTTCCTTAAACTAAAGCAATAGAGCCCAAATGCTCTTTTGTTGGGTCTGAATGATCCCAATATCATGCTGAGTAGATCTTAGTCTAAAATTAGACTAACGTATCCTCAACAAACATTTAAGTTGATCTTAATCTCAAACGAGATTAGCGATCCTTAAATTAACCCAAACCCAAATCTAAGAATATACGGATTTGGACTAATCCACGCCTTACGGGCGACAACACAAATTAGTCTCCGTATACAATCCATGGGCAACCAAAAATAAAACAAACACACACGACACGAAGTGAACATATGGAGCAGGAGAAAGTGGTTATCGCTACGCGGTAACGTAATTAACTGCAGGGACTTGCGCCTTCAGGGAAGAGCGTCCCCACAATCAAAAAACCCCTCACCAACGAGGGGGAATCTGACAAAATCTGCTACAACGGCCGCATCCGTCCAAATCTCCGATACACGGTGCCATAAATCAACTTGGCATATACGGAGAGGTGGAAGGATAAAACCAAATAGCATCTGCCCCCAAATTCAGGCAAGACATTTGTCTTCCCGATATTCGGCGGTAAACAGGCGGAAGTACTTAAACCATGGTATAGGTGTGATATCCCTGCAATGCCAACGGCCAATCGCACTTCTTCGGCTATGCGATGGACAGGATAGAAGATGGAGGCTCTCATAAAACGGCGATGCATCGGCATGGCGAACCAGCTAAGCCAGAGACTGATGAAGCCGATAAAGAAAGTTTCTTCGTCTATTCCAGGGGCAGCGATTGCGCCAAAGGTCACGGCCGATGAATGTTGAATGTAAAACTGCGGCAGGTCTTCTTCTTTGGCCGGCATTTTCTCCAAGCCGAATCCGAAGGGATCTTCAACTTTCGCAAATTTCGGAGCTTTCTTGGATAGAGCGTCTTTGCGGAGAAAGCATGCAATAAAAGCGTCAAAAGTGACACCTTGTCCTTCCGATACCACGAATAGTCTCTCAAAAATGCCCAAGGCCTTGATTAAACTCGGGTGCTTATGCCGAACAGCGATCTCAGTTGTTAAACCTTCAAGTACAGTTGGCACTGTGGCAAATATATATTCGTCAGGAGGTAATAATTTTTCGTAATGTTCTCCCCTGATCGGCAGCCTTGAAATTTCATGGAACTCCTCCAGCGAAATAGAGACTTCGCGGTCCCCTAGCAGGAACGTATTTGTTGGAAGATTCCACTGATTCAAAAAAGCTTTGACCCATCAGATGTGGGGAGCAAGGTAATAGAACAACGACGCATATACCGCGTGATACAGCCCAACTTTTTGCAACTATGAGCGTTGGGACGAAAGAATATACCGGGCCCAGGAAAGATAGCCCACTGGATGGCGCGGGGTAACACCTATCTTATAGACCTACCCCCAGGATCGAGCTTCACCCTGACATATTCGGCATCCCAAGATATCGATAGCCATCATGGGTTGATTAGGTATACCTATTGTTGATGGCTCAAGCCGACCCTCGGAGGTCCAATTAGCCGCCTCCACCGCATAAGCAGTACGCGGACGCTCCGTGAATGACATTGAACAGATGGGTTCTGTTGGTACTTCGCATGTGAAACTACGGCGGCCCCTGATAATATGATCATACTAAACTCCCCATAGGAGAAGGCTCTTATTATCCTTATCATGTGCCCTAATTATCGCTATAACTTTCTTATCAAATGGCGATTGTGGGAAAGCGACCTCCGAGCGTGTGTAAGGGAAGTAGGGAAGTGAGGCTATTATACCTAAAAAAAGAAAAGAAGAAAATCCATTAATAAAAAAATATATATGAATTTGTCTCGTGAGACTACTAACTACAAAGCCAGTGGGGCCCACAAAATCAAAATTGCGGCTCACCGATAATGAGGCAAGATAATCATTGTGAGAATCCAAAAGGATTCTCATTAATAAGCAATGGAGATTTTTTTTAAAAAAACATCCTCAAAAAGCGAGTTCTATTAAAATGCACAACATATTCAAATCTGTTAAAAGGTTATTAAAACCCTAAAAAAGAAAAATGCTCGAGAACAGAAGGGGAATAAAATTCCCATAAGTCTCTGGATCTATTAGAGCTAAGCTCTGTAAAATAAAATTAAATCCCTTTAATAATGGGATTAAATCCCAGAAACCCCCATGGTGGGGAAACAAAGAAAATGGAATTAAATTCCAAGGATCCTTAAAGATCGAAGATAGGAAAAACCGGTCTACTTTGAAAAAAAGAGAGTGTTTTTGGATCTCTAAGAGATCAGTTCCAGAAAAGAGCAAAGCTCTATTGATAGATTTAAAATCCAAAGAAAAAGGGGGGGTTTCCTAATAGGTGAATGTCGTTCATGATCCTTACCCAAAAAAGGGGAGTTTTTGCAGAGTTTAACTCTGAAGTTCTATGCACAGAGAGCTAAACTCTGAAAAGAGAATTAAATTCTCAAGAAAAGATTAAGAAAGAAGATGAAGAAACGGTGATCATATAAAGGGCCAAACACCCTTTTCATAAGACGTGTTGGGGAGCGGTTCAGCTTCCCGTTCTCCTAGGAAATCCAACGGTTGTAAGGATGGACAGCGTTGCACTCACGTGCAAGCCACGTGAGACAATACTGGGGGGCCTTTGTTCCCTCATAAAAGAGAGAAAAGGGGAGAAAATTCCCCACTACTCAAGCCTCACGTGTTAAACACGTGAGCGCCTATATGCAAAGCATATAGGCGCTGCAGTTAAAACAACTCATATGCTAAATATGCCTCACGTGTTAAACACGTAAGCGCCTATATGCAAAGCATATAGGCGCTGCAGTCAAACAATTGATAGGCCAAGCATGTCACATGTGTTAAACATGTGAGCGCTCATATGCAAACCATATGAGCGCTGAAAATAAACAAGCCAAAACCCACGCTAAGGATCACATGTTAAACATGTGAGTTCTCATGCCACATAAATTGGCAGCACTTACATGCAAAGCATGTGAGCGACCCAATTTTAAAATACTCACATCTGATTCTATGTAATAGAATTAAATTCTATTTGGAAAATATTTTTCCTGATCTTTCTAATATGGAAAGATTTTTCTCTAACAGAGAATCTTAGATTTAAAATCTAATTGTGATAAAATATCACCAATTAAACCATCTGATAGGATTAAATGCTACATGGGAAATATCTCCTTGATATTTCTCAAACTAGAAAGATCATCTCTATTAAACAGAGGACCCTTAGATCAAAAATTTAACAATGATTATAAAATCACCCACCGATCATCTGATAGAATAAAATTCTATCTTAGGAAAAATATTTCATAATCTTGTTAAACAAACAAAAAAACTACTCTGTTAAACAGAGAGCGTTCGGATTAAAAATCCAACGGTGCATAAAATTCACCAATTGATCTAAAAAATCATTTTTGATTGATTGTGAAATCAATCATGATCTCTCAATCAGAGATTTTCTTAACAAAGTTGATCTTTTTTCTTCTCCTATAAATAGGAGTAAGAAGACAGAGGAAAGATAGATCAACAGAGGAGAGAACTTCCCACAAGCTTCTGCAAAAAAGAATACAGTGAGCTCTTAAGAAAAGAGAGAATTTAATTCTCATAGAAGAAGACTTTTCTCATTGAAATCCTAGGTAAAAAAAACACAGAGATCATATTGTCTCTCCTTTGCCTATATAAGGGTTTAACCCTTGATATAAGAACTTTGTTCTTTCTCTGGTTGAGATTTACAGAAGCAAATCTCCCTACAAGTTGAGAATTTAATTCTCATCAAGGAGATTTTGTTCTGCAGATTCAAAACTTAGGGGAAAAGAACTAAGTTAAAGAAAAAAAGAAAGAGAAAGAACAGGAAAGTATGTGAATTTAATTCCTTAAAAAGAAAAAAATTAGGGTTTAACCCTACATAAAGAACTTGGTTCTTATAAAAGTATAAAAGAACTTAGTTCTTCAATAAAAACAATGATGATGATCTAAGATCTTCAAAACCGAAAACTTGATGATCATCAATGACTAAAATTGTCATTAACAGAGATCAGTATCTCTGAAAACAAATAACAAGAATAACTTGGCATCTCATTAGTGCTTAGCACTGTTATGGAGCATCACGTGTTTCCCACGTGAGTGCTTAAAACAAGCAAAAGAAAAGCTAAAACTGCCTCACGTGTTTCCCACGTAGGCGCCTGAAGAGCAAAGAAAAACTACTTTGTCAATTAAGCAACCATCAAATAAAACCCCAAAAGAAAGTAGTCATGTGAAATAAACATAAAACACACTTGGAAACCCAAGTGCTCAGCACTTCTGTAAAAAGAGGGGAAGTAAACAAATGAAACCCAATGCTCGGCACTCACATGCTTCCCACGTGAGTACCATGCAAAGTACTCAGCACTTTAAGATTAGTCAAAATGTCTAAAGTGCTTCGCACTGATTGGGGCAACGCTCATATCTGAGCGTCTCACGTATTTCACGCGTGAGCGCTACGGGACTCTAGTCTTAGCATTAATCCAGTGCCTCACGTGTTTCACACGTGAGCGCTGTATGCCCCAATGCTTAGCACTTTTGGGTAATTATGGAAACTCAATCTCAGCCCAAAATTGGCTAAATTTTCTAAGGTTAAACTTCTTTGTTTTTTAAATCAATCGAACCCATATGCTCATGATTTCCAAGGTCTCAAATATAACCAAAAACTCTTAAGTCCACAACAACCCCTTTTCCCTCAAATACGGGATTTTGTTTAAAGGTACATCTCTTCACATCTCTGATACATGTCGTTATAATTCCTAAATGCCTTCAGAGAGGTGGCGGGTCCCGACGACCAACAACTTCTTTTGTTGATGCACTTCTAAATTGACATGCATGTCTCAAATCGGATCGTGCCCCAAATTGGGCGCATTCCATATCAACATTGTTTACTTCGTCACGTAACAAATACGTGTGCGCGCAAGATGAATGTCAGACCGAGAAGTCTTTAAACTAATTATTCGTCTCAAATATGGCGATACGAAATGTCTCTAAACTAATATTTGTCCCCAAAATGGGAAGGTTGGACCGAAATATCCCTAAACTAATATTCGCCTCAAACATGACAATAATGGACCTTGATGTCCTTAAACTAAAATAATTGGGCCCAAATGCTCATATGTTTAAGTCGGCCTTAATCTCAAATCAGATTAACGTTCCTTAAATAAACCAAACCCAAATCTAAAAATATACGGATTTGGACTAATCCGCGCCCTACGAACGACAATATAAACTAGTCTCCGTATACAATCCACGGGCAATCAAAACAAACAAAAAACTTACACGGCACAAAGTGAACTTCCGGAGCAGGAGAAAGTGGTTATCGCAATGCGTTAACGTAATTAACTGCAGAGACTTGCGCCTGTAGGGAAGAGCGTCCTTACAATCAAAAACCCCTCAAAAACAAGGGGGAATCTGATAAAGTCTATTACAACGGCCGTATCCGTCCAAACCTCCAATATATGGTGCCATAAATCAACTTGGTATTTTCGGAGAGATGGATGGATAAATCCAAATAGCATCTGCCCCCAGATTTAGGCAAAACGATCCATCACGGTTCGTCTCTGTTTCCGACGGTAAACACTCCTGTAGTTAATTACCCCTCCGTATTAAATAGAGAGAACATTTTACAGGTGACTTGTTTTTAAGTGCATTAAACGCAAGAGCAACACTAATGGAAATGACATGCATATATGTATTCAACAACAAAAGTATATAAAGATAGCAATTGGAATATGTATTTCATAATCACCATATACAACATGGTACATCTCAATTTATATCTATTCTGCCGCATCATGAAATACATCTCATGTATATACATCTTATCGTATAACAAAAATACATCTCATGCCATACTTGTCTCTGCCGTTGGGATAATATGTACTTGAACTGCTATTTAAGCTTGTGGATTGTATACGATTTTATAGAATGTATTATTCAGGCCATATGGCAGCTATGGGAAAACAAGTAGTATGTGCTTGTAAGGAGATGCCCGTGGATGGTATATGGAAGACTAATATAACATAGCCTGCCGTAGGGCATGGTGAAAGCATTGCTTTCATGTCAAATCAAACATCCAAACTTTGAAATGATAGATGTTTTTAAGACTTTGATCAGCATGTCTAGTGGGACCTAGTGAGAATAGCAACGAGAGTCAATTTGGTAGACTCCCGTAGGTACAACATGCTTTAGATGTTCAACTTCAATGTCACGATTTATTGGCTTCTGTGCTACGATAATTGCCCGTGGATCGTATATGACAAATTATAATTATTTGCTATAGAGCATCAGGGGACATTGACTTCTATGTCACGAAGGTATCCTATGGATCGTATATGGCAAATTATTTTACTCTCCATAGGAAATTTGGTTTAGGTCGGTATATTTATTGACTTTTATGTCATGATAAACGCTCATGGATCGTATATGAAAAATTATAATTATTTGCCATAGGGCAAAACATATGGTCTTTAGGGTTTTTGACTTCAATGTCATGAAGGTTGCCCGTAAGGCACTTTTGGAGTTGCAGGTTCGACTTTATTGTCAAATATAGTTGGTTTATATGCCACAATAGTTGCCCGTGGATTGTGTATGGTAGACTGTTATGATGTAGTCCTCCATAGGACATGATGTATGCAAATAAAGAGTGTTTGATGTCATTTGCCACATAAGGACGTCTTGGGGATTCGTGTCACGGATGGGCAATATGGTCATTTATGCCACAGAGGGGCGATATGGTAATTTGTGCCATGGAAGGGTAATATGGTAATCTTCATGATTTTTTCTTGACATGGCAGGGACTTCTGGGGGTGCCCGCCATTGGCGTGTGTAAACATCAGAAAAGGTTCGGAGTTAAAATCGCCAACTACTATTTCTGCACCGCTGGGTTTCTCTCACCAATTTACACTTGAGTATCAAATGCTCGAATTTCGGCAGGCGCTTGGGATTGAAATTATCGACCGCTGCTTCTGTATTACCCTTCAAGACGGTCTCCCTTGTGATCGGCCAAAAGCAAACCCGGTCCCTTAACGATTCGGTCAACTTATTCTCGGCCCTTTCAACTGTCAGTCAACTTATTCACGGCCCCTTAACGGGTCGGTCAACTTATTCCCGACACTTTCATTCCCGGCCCTTTCAACGCTCGATCACTCCCGTCCCTTTCAACAGTCGGTCAACTTATTCACGGCCCCCTAAAGGGCCGATCAACTTATTCTCGACCCTTTCAACGGTCGGTAAACTTATTCCTGGCCACTTAACGAATCGATTAACTTATTCCCGGCCCTTTCAATGGCCGGTCAACCAAAACCCGGCCCCCACGAGGCCAGTCAACCAAGACCTGGTCCCCTTAAAGTCTGGTCAACCAAGACCCTGCCCTCTCAACGGCCGGTCAATCAAGACTCGGACCCCTTAAAGTCTGGTCAACCAAAACCCAGCCTTCTCAACGGCCGGTCGACCAAAACCCGGACCCCTTAAAGTCCGATCAACTAAGACCCGGCCCTCTCAATGGCCGGTCGACCAAGAAGCTTGGAGCCCTTAAAGTCCGATCAAGCGAAACCCGGACCCCTTAAAATCCGATCAAGCGAAACTTGGACCCCCATAAGGTCTAGCTACGATGGCGAGCTGACCCCCATGGGGCCGGCTTAGTAAGCCCCCCTCCCGCACGGGACCGGTTTGGTGAACCGGCCCCCTAGTGGGGCCAGGTTGGTGTTTCTGACCTCACTAATGGGGCCATCTTGGTGGCTCCGGCCCCTTTTGGAGCCAGCTTGGTCGCTCCGGTCCTCCCTTTGGGGCCGGTTTGGTGCACCGGCCCCCTCATGAGACCGGTTTGGTGCAAGTTAGACAAAAAAAATATCATGACATGTCTACACTTGCACTTGCACACTTTTTTTTTACAAATTATCCCCTCTCATTGTTTTGAAGGGAACAGTTATTAATTTTTAAATTCAAAGAGAGTTTTTCCCTCTCTTTTAATTACCGTTGTGCAACCCCCTTATCCTATAAAAGGAGGGTGGATATCATAATTTTCACACACATTTTCCATACAATACTCACAACACAATTTTCTCATAATTCTCTACTCCACAACTCTTGTACTAATTCTTATTAAATAAAGAGGAGGATTTTTGTTCAACTCGTGCTTCGGTTTTTCGCATTCTCTCCAAAAGGTGAGGATGTCGGGATTATTCCCAACAATCCGTAACCTTTACTTTTTGTAATAGTGTAGTTTTTTCTTTTCTCATGCAATTAATGGAACACTATCTTCTAAATTGAACGTGTCTCTTTAAATAGTAATGAATTAATATCGCTTTCATTTATATTTTATATGTTTCTTTTCTTAATCAGGGGTATTCTTTAAAAGATGTAATTAACAAAACAAACTTATAAAAATATTATTTACTTGTTGTTTTGGAAGTGCGCAACCTAACCTTCTTATTTTTCTTTCTTTAACATATAAAAATACGGTTTTATGCAACCTTACTAAAATCCCTGCTCTATTAGAGAGATTGGCTATATAATTTATAAAAACCCTACTCTATGTTATAGAGATTGGCTAGTTATTTATCATAACCCTACTTTATCGGTTAACACCGTTAAGATTGGCATTATGTTGCGTTTTTACCATTATCGCTTCTTTCTTTAGTTTTATTTTGATTGTATCATGGACATGGGTTGATTGATTTAATACTGAATAAAGAGAACCGTCTTCATGGTTCTGTGTTTTTCAAGTATTGAGTTAATCATATTCATTTCATATGACCTTCATTTAAAATTAAAGAAGACTAAGGTCCTGAGTTGTTTAGATCATTACTGAACAAGAGAATATTATTCTCAATTTCAAGTAATGGCTCAAACACATTCAAACCACACTAACAAAACACAACTACGCGACAAATCGAGCAAACAGTCGGGTTCGCCGTGAAACAGCTTGATAGGGCGGGGACCTCTCGGGGTGCCCGCCATTGCTTTTGCTTGTTGTTTATTGTCTGTTTGGCTACTTATCACAACTTTGAGATTTTTTCTGGGTATTTATGAGTCCTCGACATTAACTATTTTTTCAACGGGTCATTTAAGGCCTTGAATATGTGTTGTATAAAGCATATCCAGTATGTATATGCATATATTTTGTGCATTTATTTATATTTTATCCACGTATATGCCCGTGGATTCCATTATAGGGACAATCTCACGGGGGGAAACTCCAAAGAGCATCCATATACATGGGGATAACTCCGAAGAGCATCCAAAAAGGATAGCTTCTGTAAGCATCTCATAATTTTTACTTTTAAAACCATCATAAGACTATTAAAGATCATCAGGACATCGAATTGGTTCAGAAAAAGGCTATAGAACTCGTATCTTAGGATAACTCTATAGATCATCCCTCCAATCCCGAGTTTAAACATGTTTCATAGCAAGTTCGAGATGAATCACCGAAACAGAGAGATTTTGTAGAAAAGAGGAGCCCAATTACTCCACACTTACATGAATTCAAGTCTTATTTTCTTCTTCTCCTTTAGAAAATTTGATTTTATGAGTGCTTAATGCGTATTCAGTGATTAACCATCGCCTGGCTGTATGGGGAGGGTATTTATAGCCTCTAGGGCGATTAAGAATGAAGCTATGGGCATAGGCCACGAAATGAGGACGTGGGGCATGGTTATAACCACTTCCCCATGTTTGGCAAGAACTTCCCCGACGTCGGGGACCCCCTTTGTGGATGGCGTGGACCCTTATGTCGGGGACCCCTTTAGACATGGTGGGGACCTTCATGTCCGGGACCCTTTTAAACATGGCGAAAACCCTCATGTCCGGGACCCTTTTTGGGTATAGCGGGGACCTTCATGTTAGGGACCCCCTTTAAGTATCTTCCTGGGCTTTTGAACCTTATTTGATGGCTCGGATAACTTCATCAAGTGGGTGTACTCTTTCTAAGACTGCAAGTTTGGATAGCGGACACAAACGTTTTCACCTAAAGTGGAACCAGTCCTATCCAAAATGGACCCACTCAATAAAACAATAGAATAAGTTTGAATTATCATATATTTTTAGAGAGGTCAACAGCTACCTCTTTCTCCTTAATAAGATCAACTGCTATAATTATAGGGAGCATCTCATTTACATCTAAATAAGCATATTTGAAGAGTGATGGAAGAGGTTTAAGCTCTAATTTCAGTGCCTCCTCAATTATGGACGCAACAGAGGTCTAGGCTCAAAGGATAAAGGCTCAAGTGGGAGCTTTCCCGTGTATGCTATTAGAGCAGATTCCTCTAAATAAACAATCTCTACTTTAAAGAGTTCCTCTATACTTTGCTCAAAATAGCAGTTGTTGAAGTCAACTTCCTTCTCATATGGAACTTCATTAATTATGTTGACTTCAAAGGGCTATTTATAAGGGTCACTTGGCTGGCTTTCTAGATTAAAAATATTTAAATCAACTGTCATGTTCCCAAAAGAAAGTTTTATTGAACCATTCCGACAATTAATCAAGACATTAGAAGTGGCTAGGAATGGCCGACCTAATATCACTGGAATTTAATTCCTAAGATTTGATACTGGTTGTGTTTCTAAAACAATAAAGTCAACAGGGAGTATGAATTCCCCTATCTTGATTAACACATCCTCCATCTCGTCTTTAAGCATCTTAATAGAGAGATTGACCAACTGCAAATTGAGTTTGGTGGGTTTAAGCTCACCCAACCCTAACTGCTCATAGACCGAAAAAGGAAGAAGGTTCACACTAACACATAAGTCAAGTAAAGCTTTATTAATAACCTTGTCTCCTATAATGCATGAAATAGTAGGACAGCCCGGGTCCTTATACTTCATGGGCATAGCATTAGACAAGATGTCACAAATATTTCCAGCCAAAAATACCTTCTTAGGAACATTTGTTTGCCTCTTCTTTGTATATAGGTCTTTTAAAAACTTAGCATATGTAGGAACTTGCTGAATTGCATCTAAAAGAGGTATGTTCACTTTAACCTGCTTGAACATCTCCAATACCTTTTCTATATGTGCAGCGTGCTTCTTGATCTTCAAATGGTGGGAAAAAGGAGCTCGTGGCTCAAGAGCCCTATCCGTAAAAGGAGCTTGGGATATCGGTGCAGGAATAGGAACAGAACCAGGCTGTGCATCTGAATCGACGGAAGATGGCTCATCATCGGTGGATGTCTCCGTGGAATCAGGCATCCTAACTTGGTTATCAACTTGTTTTCCCGATCTTAATGTGGTAATAGCATTTGCTTGAGCAGGATTCGTACTCGTATCCTTGGGATTCATAACAGGTTAACTAAGAAAGGTGCATCACTCTCTCTTTCCTACTGCCCCAGCTATCTGGCTAATCTGCATTTCTTGTTAGCGGTTATGGTTTGACACGATACTTGCATAAAAGCGGCCAACTGCCTTTCTATATTAGTAGAAGCTTGAGCTGAGGTTTTCATAAAGTCGTCAAGTCCTTTTTCTAGATTAATGAGTCTCATATTCTCATTCTCAAACCCTTGAGATTTGTATTGTGTGTTGGGTTGGGTAGGATTGGATGGGGGTCCCACTTTTTGATTTTGGAATTACTAGCGAGTATTGGAATTATATGTGTCTTGATTCCAAGATAGGTTTGGATGATTCCTCCAACCTTGATTATATGTTTGAGAATACGAGTTATTATTTGGTCTTTGTAATGTAGCATTAACAGATGCTTGATCTTGAGAACCTCCTATGAAGGGACATTCTTCGGATAGATAAAGGGAATCTTGACAGCTTGAACGAAAGGACTGACTGACTGACTTGATTGATAGGGGAAGAGTTCGTGACTTGCATTGACTCTAGCGTGCGTATGATAGCAGCTAATTTTTGCTTCCATATCAATAGAAACCTCTACGACGTGCATCCCTTCCTTGGATGTAGTTTTTGCCCTCTTATTTATGCCCTCTTATTGCATGGTCTTATCAGATAACTCTTCTAGAAAGCTCCATGCATCATTTTCGCCTTTGTTGATAAAATCTCCCTGGCACATCGATTCGAGTATCACCTTGGATTCTAGCCCTTCATACACTATTTGATATAGTTCCCACTTTGTTGTCCCATGATGTGGACATTTAATTAAAAGGTTTTTAAATCATTCAAAATATCCTCAAAAAGACTCACCCCCCATTTGACAAAATGTCTTAATCTCGTTTCTAAATTTAGATGTTTTAAAATGAGGGTAGAATTTTTTTAAGAAAGTTTTAGTGAATTCCTCCCAATTGTGGATGGTGTTGGCGGGAATACTATAAAACCAATGTTTAGTTTTATCTATGAGTGCAAAGGTATGAGTCTAAGTTTTACTGCATCAGCATTTAATTGTTTAAATTTTAGCATTTGGCAAATGTCCTCGAATTCCCGAATAGAGACGTATGCATCTTCAGATTCAAGACCATGGAATTTGGGAAGAGAGTTTATAAAGGCGGGTTTAATCTCATAATTGTCACCAGCAGTTGGTGGCAACACGATGCAGGAAGGTAAAAAGGTACGAACAGAATAGCATCTATCCTGTAGTGTAAGTGCAGCGGAGACCATATCACCTATTGTGTTTTCGTTTTCAATACGAACTAAACGGTGTTTATCGTCATAGCCCCAAACTTGCATACATTAGAAAACAAGAATATAATAAATTATATTCTTGTTTTATTTATTATTATTTTTTAATAACTAATTAAAAATGCAAAAAAAATAAAATACCAAAAATAAAACTAACTAAAATTTATTCTACTCAGAAACAGGAAATTGAAAACTTACAGCCTACAACCTATATCTAAGATTTGTTTATGCTCTGGCCACAGCCAAAATCTTCGACTCTGGATGCAAGAACCACTGCAAACCATAAGTTGAAAATGCTGTGGATTTGTTTCGTTACGCTGACACTCTTGACAATTCATTATAAAAAATCAAACTGGAAAATAACAGAATATAAAAAATATTAACAAACGCCAAAACCTTAGCACCAACAATGATGAATGGGCGATTAGGTAGCCGGTGGGGTTGGCCAAGTAGCCAAAAAGTTCTGGAGCTTGGGCTTCTGTATTTTTCCGCTGTCTTTGTTTGTCTCCAATTTATTCTATGCAGTTTCAAATTTTCTGAAATAAATAGCGTAAAATAAAGATAAAAAAGAAAGCAAAAGTAATTCGAAAATCTACTAAAATTGCAACCGTCCTTCCAAGCAACGGCGCCAAAACTTTTTTGGGATATTTTTAAGTTCTAATTTATACCGCTTGTGCATGGTCAATTAATGTATCACTTGTAGATTGATCCATAGAGAGAATGGGAATTCTAATTAGATTAAATGAATTAAAAGATAATTCTCTGGAATTAAATAATTTAACTAATTAAAAGCAATGATTAAAAAAAGTAATTGCAAGATTTATAAAAATTGAATAACAAAAACCTAGGGTTTTGACTCCCCTAAATCTAATCATGGTGAGTTTAATTACAGTGCTTTTAATTTCTTGATTTCTACCTTTAGGATGATTATCTATCAAAATTTAAAAGAATAAAACATGTGTTCGTCGCCATAAACCATCAAAACATAAGCAAGAATGATTTATACAAACTTCAAATATCCTATCAATTATCAAAAAGAGAAATGATTACCCGAAAAACTAAGTACTAGTTAATTAGCACTTATTTAATCTAACCCTTCTACTAGGTTCATCTTGATTGTCAATCAAGATTCTACCTAGTTTTATCGGCTAGTCGCATCTAATCCAAATTTAATTAGATCAATCCTAAACTATAAAAAAAAACTTTCTTTTACACCCTTTCCCCTAATGAAATCTCATGGTCGTTAATCATGAGATCATTAAATTTATCGGTGATGTATTGATAAAAATATATTCATATAATTAAAGGAATTGTCATTAAATATAGAAAAGAAAACCCAATCAGTTAGAACTAATCATCAATCATAGATTTAGGATCATCAAACCCTAGATGAAAGAATTACCTACTCATTGCATTAAAATAGAAACAAGGAATTGAAAGAGACATAATTAAAATAAAGTAAAGTAAAGAAAATTGCTTACAACTTAGACCTTGCTTTGGAAAATCCTAACCTCCAAAATGAAAGAGAAGATGTTCCTTTTTCACTCTGTTTCGATGATTATTTATAGGTATTTTATCGAATACAGGACACCAACAGACGGATAATAAAATAACAAAAACCCACAACACCCCCAACCTAATTGGCCTCACTGGGACAGCAAAATAGCCAAAATTTAGGTCAAGCGGTCAGCCACTGATAAGCAAGTGGGTCCCACTTAGGGTTGTGTCTTTGTTGCGCTAATTTGGTCTTTTTAAGCTCTTTGTATCTCTTTAAATTTGATCATGCTCTTCCGTTCTTCAATTAACTAATTTGCAATGTGAATCGCACGCATTGGTATCTTTTCATCTCTTTCTTTTTTTTTTTTGCAATTAGAATCCTGTCACCTGTAAATATCACAAAACACCTTCACGTGGCATTAAATGTAACAAATTAAAGTTAAATGTGAATATAAAATATGCATTAAAATGCACCAATCAAGAACAAAATGAGATAGTGATCGTATGGGTTGAATTGTTTCTAAGACATACCATACCTGAGTCTCCGAAGACAAACACAGGACGTTCTTCAAATGGTTCCTCTTGGATCCAATTCCCAAACACGAATCCAACATCTCGCATGTCTTTTACCGTAATAGTCAAGGATAACCACCTCCAAGTGGCATCTATTGTCTCCAAGTCACCTTTGATCATACCAATATCGTTCATATATAAAGAGAAGATCTCAAAACTTGCAACTGCCGGGTTCGCTTAGCGCCCCGCTATGTTTTAGCATTCATCAAGTATGCGATTTCAAAAATCTAGGGTGCCGAGCGAGCCCGAACAAAGGATCTAACTAGAGAATTAGGGTATTTAAAACATGTAAACAACTTTACACTAAGTGAAATAGGAATATAGCCTTTGTAGACCGGTCCTTCACTTCTAAACCTCCGTGTGGTAGTCCCTTTGCTCTAAGTAGTGGTCTTCCGGACTCTCTTTAAGCTCCAGTAGGCGAAAGGAACGAGCTTGCTCAATGATCTTTGAGGCCGAAAATGATCTACGTCAAAGAATCTCCAACTCAAGCTACATCTTCACTAATTGATGGATTAGTGACGCAAACGACCTATACTAAATGGCTAGTTTGGTATAGATTGATGAAGTAGGAATTTTGCTCACTTTAGAATAATTTTTCTCTCTTTTCTTTTTCATCTCACTCAAAACTAGAAAGCAAAAAGAAGATGAAGAAGAAGCTCTCAAGTGATCAAGTAATGAACCATGGGTGAAAAAATATCTCATATATCCATTGTAGAGACTTAACCATGGCTAAACATAATGGTTGGATTAATAAATATCTAGATAAAACAAAATTAGTGGACTTAAGTTAAAACTTCTTCATGCTTTCACAAACATCTTTAGCCTTGCTAATTTCAACCTAATTTTGATTTTTCCCTTAATGATTAATCACCCAAATTATCTTTAGTTTGGTATGAGTCTCACACACCCAAGTCCAATGTATCATCTAGCATGACACAAAAATAAATACATTAATATATATCACACATATATATTTGTGTATGTATTTAGAGAAAAGAAATTCTTAAGTGAGCTAATATTAGTTAATATATATTAATATATCAAATATATATAATTATATATTAAATTATTAAATCAACACTTGATTTAATAATCCGACTATATCACATACAACCGACTAATATCATATAACAAATTATTGAATCAACACTTGATCCAATAATCCGGTTATATCACATATAACCTATATCGCGAGATTAGAATACTGTATCACATACACGTATCAATCTCGGTCCCGCACATATCACATATGTGCCCTACTTCGTTTCGCATGAGCTAGGAAACCTCTGTATAGGACTCTAAAGACCCGTCAATACGCCGGCAGTAGGTAATGATCATATCAGTTACCCACAAGCCGTCAGCGGTACTAGCTGGACGTAACGGCTACCGGGTATTGAGCGATCAGAAGATCAACAAGCAGTTTGTTCATATTCCCGTGAATCCAATAAGTAACACTACCGTACAATCCAGTCACTTCGTCTGATATGTCGCATATCTAGTCTGGGGGTGGTAAACGTCAGACCCCAATAACTTGATAAGTCATGCCGGTGTGAGGCTCATAACGGGTCGAGAAACTATCGATAACACTTACCAGTAAATCTCAG
The DNA here is from genome assembly GCA_030015575.1 of Agapanthus africanus. Classification (NCBI taxonomy): domain Eukaryota; kingdom Viridiplantae; phylum Streptophyta; class Magnoliopsida; order Asparagales; family Amaryllidaceae; genus Agapanthus; species Agapanthus africanus. The sequence goes on along the minus strand of JASDDO010000010.1, from coordinate 449,552,262 downwards.
TTTTTGCCCTGGCCAGAGACTTCATGTTATGGCCAATCGAGCATAGCGCAACATCAACCTCCAATACCGGGAGAGACGAAACCCTTCCTATCGCTCCTTGCCTCCATGTGACTTGGGACTGTACCCAAAAACTACCTGTTTGCATGCTCTTTTGAATGTGGTAGGGTGGAAATCAAAGTACAGTAGGAATCACACAAGACTCTGAATATGTATGGATCACCGATGGGACCGGGATTCCTAGGCTAAAGCCACAGTTCCATTGTCATCATAATGGTAGGAACCTCACCAAGTTCATCTCATGAACATCTTCATCCAGACAGCCTCTTTGGCAGCATCGTTGGTAGCGATGTATTCAGCCTTTATCGTCGAGTCTGCTACGGTATCTAGCTTGGAACTCTTCCAACATACCGTCCCTCCACTGAGAGTAAAGACAAAACCCAAGACTGTCTTTCAGTCGACCTTATCACTCTGGAATCTCGAATCGGTAAAGGACTCCATCTGGAGTTCACCGTTACCATACACCAAGAATATTTCTTTAATCCTTCTCAAGTACTTAAAAATGTTCTTCACGGCTGTCCAGTGATTCTCCCCAGGATGTAAGAAGTATCACCCAAATCCTTCATGGAGAACCATTGTGATAAGAAGCGCTTGACCGAGTGTAGCATAGGTGCATCATTTCCTATCAAGAGTATGTCATCCACGTACAATACGAGGAAGACAATCTTACTCTCTACAATCTTCTTGTATATACAAGGTTCATCTACCTTTTTGATTAAGTCAAACTCTTTGGCTGCCATATCAAAACAGATGTTCCAACTCCGCTATACCTTCTTTAACCCGTAGATTAATGTAAGTATCTTGCAGACCTTTCCGCTGCTCCCACTGTCGACTAAGCCCTCTGGCAGTGTCATGTACACACTCTCTTCTAAATCACCATTTAGAAAAGCGGTCTTGACATCCATCTGCCAGATTTCATAGTCATGGTATGCAGCGATGGCAAGTAGGATCCGTATGGACTTAAGCATAACCACTGGAGAAAAGGTTTCATCATAATCCACACCTGGTTATCGACGAAAAACCTTTTCCTATAAATCTAGCTTTGAAAGTCTCAATTTTTCCATCTACACCAAGAATCTTCTCAAGATCCACTTGTTTCCGATGAGTTTTACCCCTTCAAGAGCAACTTCCAAAGTCCAAACTTTGTTGGTGTAAATGGATTCCATCACAGATCGCATAGCATCCGGCCATTTCAGAGAGTACACACTCGTGATGGCCTGCTCAAAACTAGTTGGGTCTTCATCTTCCATGATGCAATCCTCGCTCCAACTGTCATTGAGAAAACCGTAGTATCTCTCAAGCGGATGAGGAACCCTACTAGATCTGTGAAGAAGCTGAGGTTCGTCGGGAACTATTGAATCCTTCGCTTCTACCAAATCATCAGCTATAGTTTGTGAAGCTGGAACTTCTTCCAGTTCTACCTCATGACTGAAAATTTCTTTCGCAAGAAATTCCTTTTCTAAAAAGGTGGCATGCCGAGAAACAAACATCTTTTGTTTCTCGGTGTGATAGAAGATATACCCTCGCGAATATTTGGGATATCCAACAAACTTACATAGAACTGACCTTGCCTCGAGCTTGTCCGGATTTTGCGTTTCAACATAGGCCGGACAACCCCATATCTTAACTCGTTTAAGACATGGTCTCTTTCCATACCATATCGCATATGGAGTGGTAGGCACGGATTTGGTGGGAACCCTATTCAATAGGTATGCGACTTCTCAAGCGCATAACTTCAAAAGGAAATAGGTAACTTAGCAGTACTCATCATAGAGCGCACCATATCTAATAGGGTGCGATTTCTCCGCTCCGACACACCGTTGTGCTGTGGTGTATTTGGAGGAGTAAGCTGAGAGAAAATCCCATTATTTTTTAAATAATCCAAGAACTCCATGCTTAAGTATACTCCTCCCCGATCAGATCGAAGGATTTTAATACTTTTAACCGTTTGATTCTCTACTTCACACTTATATTCCTTGAATTTCTCAAAAGGTTCAGACTTGTGTTTCAACAGGAACACATATCCGAATCTTGAGAGATCGTCAGTGAATGTAATAAAGTATGAGGAACCATTCCTGGCATGTGTAGACATGGGACCGCATACATCACTATATATCAATCCCAAGAGTTCAGTGGCTCTTTCTCCGTGTCTAGTAAACGGAGTTATGGTCATTTTACCTTTGAGACATAACTGGCAAGTTTCATATGATGTAAATTCAAACTGATTTAAATATCCATTTTTATGCAACTTAGCTAGTCGTGTCGCATTGATATGACCTAGTCTACAATCCCACAAGAAAGATTCGTTCATTTCTGAACTTTTCCTCTTGTGTGTGTTCTGTACGTTAAGAACTGTGTTTTGATTCAGAACGTATAAACCGTTACATAATGTACCAAACCCAATCAACACTTGATTTAGGAAAATATTTATAACATTATTCTCTACTACAAAGTTATATCTTTCTTTATCTAATAAAGAAACTGATATTAAATTGCATATCATAGAGAGTACATAATAACAGTCGTTCAAGATCAATGTATTGCCATTTGGTAATACAAGGTGATATTCACCAACTGCTTTGGCTGTAACATTTGCACCATTCTCTACTTTTAGAGAATGGTCACCTATTCTCATTTCTTTATCTTTCTTTAGCTCATGTAACATATTACATATGTGGGATCCCAATCCGGTATCTAATACCCAGAACGTAGAGTGTATTGAGAAACAGTTCTCGGTAACAGACACACCCGAAGAAGATGCATCAACATGCTCATTCCTCGTTTGGGTGGCGTGGGAATCCGGATATTCCCCTATTTCCTGCTCGGACTTATAACAATTATAAGATAGAGCAGAACCAACGTTCCCCGGCTCAGTATAACAAGTGGGTTCGGTCAATACATCAATGTTATTATCCTGATTAAGGCATGTCACGGTCGCTACCTGGAGAGAGAGAAGAAAACACTCTGCGTAAGCTCTTACAAGATTAGATTGGTTATTGTCTTATCTAATCATAATGGCTCCCACTGTTTTTATCAAATCTTTCTTCAAACCCTAAAAGGTAAGACTAGCCGGGATTAATTACACCCTACAAGTTCGCCAATCTTTCAGCCAGGACAGTGTCGATATTTTGAGGGAGGTTCCCCGTGCTTTCGCACGGACTTAATTAAAACAAATCTCGTTTTCCCATAGGCATAACCCCGTTGACACCTTTCTAGTCACCTACTTGATCGGCTAATTATAAAGTGCAAAACTCTTCCAGGAATAACTCTTACTCCCAGTGGGTATCGGGATCCAACTATCTCATAGAAGGTATGCAATCTCATTGCAAATTTCAACACTTGAAATTCCCAATAATATTTTGCCCCTATCATCCTATGACCTTGAAAAAGACCAACAAATCATAAGGCGCTAGTCAAGTTCAACCCGTCATTTCCTGATTGAATTAAACCCACTCGTACGATCCTTGACAAAGGCCAACAAGGTCGTACGACTACCCTAATCCAATCGTATCATATGGTTGCAGATAAGCACTAATCAGTTACCGCACACCACGCCTTGACAAAGGCCAACAAACGTAGCACGAATACTAAATAGTCCTTATCTGAAATGACGGAGGGTTACGATAGGTTTTTAAGAAAATCATTTGCGTAATGAACTTGATATCGTTGTAAAATCGTGTGATTTTGAAAAGAAGTGTTTTTGAGGCTTTTACTAGTTTTGCTAAAGAGGTCACTCCCGGTGAAGGGATCTCGGCTCTTTTCTCATCGAATGAGCTGCGGGATATTCATCAAGAAATACCACTATGCAAAGTAAGAACTAGAGAAGCAATCAAAAGACAAAACCGAGTGGGTTGTAGCATTTGCTAGTTTCGCTAAAGAGGTCACTCCCAGTGAAGAGATCTCGGCTCTTTCCTCATCGAATGAGGTGCTGGATATTCATCAAGGAATATCACTATGCAAAGCAAAAACTAGAGCTACCCTTTTTGAAAATTTGATTCTACAACATCTTTATGTTTCTTTCCTTTTCATTAATCTTATTAATGAAGTCCCATCATTTATGCTTCCTAAGCATCACAGATAAAGAAACGAAAATACAACGTACGCTTATGCCATCCGCATTCGCCAAGGGGTCCCGTTATACACCGTTAGGTTAGTTAACTAACGACAGAGCAGGGGCAGTACTAGCGCGGATGCAAAACATAAGTAATGTTTATTATATATCATATATATAATATAAAGCATTTGTCTCACGCAGTTATACGATCTCATCACAGAACATTGCAGCAGAAGTCAACATATGAAATATTGGATATAGTAGGAGGTCCGTGTTTTAAATTAAGTAAGTAAAAAACACGGATTCTACGGTCGTGATGAATAGCCAAACCCACATCCTTAGACCCCTACGAGAGCGGCAAGCAACCTTACCAATTCTAGAGTTAGGAGACCCGGACTCGACTCCTCGAGACGATCTCCCGCTGGACTCTGGAACCCGGTTACTTGTACTCTACGCCTTGGGTCTATCCTAATGCGGAAAAGTAAATTATATACATCAATGATGACATAATCCTCAATCCAGAAGTGTCCCAATAAAAGAATATTACATACAAGTTTTTACATGAATGAAAATGAAAAACTCTCATCTCACGCAAAAAAGACCCCGGCTATTCAAACACGACGATCCAATATAACATATCACAGCAACACATAACATCACATGTCATCAACGTAAGTAAATATGCGGATCCCAATTGTCGTTGACGTATAGCAACGAAATCGGCGATACACCACATATTACACTTACGGTCGTAGAAAAAAAAGTGAAAACTACAATAATTGGAATCCGCAACATCCTTAGACATCATAAATCCAAAATATCATATATTTTGGATTTCATGCCTAACCATATAAATTCCTTAGACATCATAAACCCGGAATATCACATATTCCGAATTTCATGTCTGACAATATAAACCCGACATTTTAGTTTCAAATTAAAAACACTTTTCAATATCCAGTCGGGCAATTCAACAAGATTCCCGACCGTTGATCGAATGCTTGTCGGAAACATTAGTAGATGGTCGCACCCCTTATACCATCGACGAAGTGCACTTAGACGGAACACCGCGGCCGCGAGCACCCGAACGAATGCTTTTGGCTACGGGGTTCTCCTACAGTCACTTGGTCGGGGCTATGGGGCGTGGTTATCGAGTAGTGTTACCGCGTTCGCGTACAATACGAGATTGCGACGAAGTTTTGATCCGAATCAAAACCCCGCGGCAACCGATCAAGTAAGACTAAATTGCTAGATTTACAAAATACTAATTAGTTTTCACAAAACTAATTATTGTGGATTCCAAATATTATATCACAAATCACGGTTATCTAGATGATGTTAAACATTTCGATCGATTTATCAAACACCCAAAATTCCCAAAGACCTCAACACATGAGTCACAGTTAAAAATACCCAGACAATACCCCAAGCATCTACGGATCTATACAAGAAGGCGTGCTCCCTGTCTCACCAACGGCGCCGCGGAACCGCCGCCAAAAGCTTGTTTTGGCCGTGCTTCCACGGTCGTTTGGTCGAGTTAGGCCGTCGTTTTTCTTGTGGATCCATAGAAAACCCTGCACAATTTTCTGAATATTTTTAATATGAAAAATTCCAACTTTTGAAAAATTTCCAGAGAGCCTGGTTTTTCTGGTTTTCGAAGTTCGATCGAACACTTTAACTTCATCTAAACAACTCCTAATGCTCTAGCTTGGCTCTAATACCACTGCTGGGTTCGTTTAGCACCTCGCTATGTTTCGACACGCATCAAATATGCTATTTCAAAAATCTAGGGTGCCGAGCGAGCTCGAATTAAGGATCTAACTAGAGAATTAGGGTATTTAAAACATGTAAACAACTTTACACTAAGTGAAATAGGAATACAACCTTTGTAAACCGGTCCTTCACTTCTAAACCTCCGTGTAGTAGTCTCTTTACTCCAAGTAGTGGTCTCCCGGACTCTCCTTAGACTCCACTAGGTGAAAGGAACAAGCTTGCTCAAGGATCTTCGAGACCGAAGATGATCCACGTCAAAGAATCTCTAACTCAAGTTATCTCTTCACTAATTGATGGATTAGTGAAGCAAACAACCTATACTAAATGGCTAGTTTGGTATAGATTGATAAAGTAAGAATTTTGCTCACTTTAGAATAATTTTTCTCTCTTTTCTTTTTCACCTCACTCAAAACTCGAGAGCAAGAAGGAGATGAAGAAGAAACTCTCAAGTGATCAAGTAATGAACCATGGGTGAGAAAATATCTCATATATCCATTGTAGAGACTTAACCATGGCTAAAGATAATGGTTGTGTTAATAAATATCTAAAGTAAAACAAAATTAGTGGATTTAAGTCAAAACTTCTCCATGTTTCCATAAGCATCTTTAGCCTTGCTAATTTCCACCTGATTTTGATTTTTCCCTTAATGATTAATCACCCAAATTATCTTTAGTTTGGTATGAGTCTCACACACCCAAGTCCAATGTATCATCTAGCATGACACAAAAATAAATACATTAATATATATCACATATATTTGTATGTATTTAGAGAAAAGAAATTCTTAAGTGGACTAATATTGGTTAATATATATTAATATATCAAATATATATAATTATATATTAAATTATTAAATCAACACTTGATTTAATAATCCGACTATATCACATACAACCGACTAATATCATATAACAAATTATTGAATTAACACTTGATCCAATAATCCGGTTATATCACATATAACCTATATCGCGAGATTAGAATACTGTATCACATACACGTATCAATCTCGGTCCCGCACATATCACATATGTGCCCTACTTCGTTTCGCATGAGCTAGGAAACCTCTGTGTAGGACTCTAAAGATTCGTCAATACACCGGCAGTAGGTAATGATCATATCAATTACCCACAAGCCGTCAGCGGTACTAGCTGGACGTAACGGCTACCCGGGTATTGAGCGATCAGAAGATCAACAAGCAAGTTTGTTCATACTCTCGTGAATCCAATAAGTAACACTACCGTACAGTCCGGCCTCTACGTCTGATATGTCGCATATCTAGTCTGGGGGTGGTAAACGTCAGACCCCAATAACTTGATAAGTCATGCTGATGTGAGGCTCATAACGGGTCGAGAAACTACTGATAACATTTACCAGTAAATCTCAGTTTCCGCCCTGGCCAGGGACTTCATGTTATGGCCAATCGAGTATAGCGCAACATCAATCCCCAATACCGGGAGAGACGAAACCCCTCCTATCGCTCATTGCCTCCATGCGACTCGAGACTGTACCCAAAAACGACCTGTTTGCACGCTCTCTTGAACGTGGTAGGGTGGAAATCAAAGTACGGTGGGAATCACACAAGACTCTATGACGATCTCGGGTCTACAGACTAATATGTACCAGTGTCACCAGAAAACTGCTATCTGACGTTAGGTATAATACCATCTAGGAGTTCTCGGCAAGTCATGTTCAGTGTACCCATTCTCCAATGAGCACCTGTGCACATTCTCTGATGTCAAATACCAATGGTTGCGGGGTCAACCATCGCCCCATACCGGGTCAAGAATCGTACACACTAGTCTACTCTGGAATATCGATACCCCGTCTCGATACTCTCTCGATTAGGAACAATTAAAGGATGTACTTGTGGACTACCCTGGCCCCACTAGTATGATCTGCATCATAGTCCTGATAGTCAAGTACACATCCTAAGGGCTTTATCAACATGTAACAGAGAGACAATACAAGTATACATGTTAAGATAAAGAGTAATCAGATAGCATACTATCATGTTGAGCAAGAAAGTCCTCCCTATATATGTCCAAGTATCCACTATAATATACAATCATGTACAATAATGGCCTATAGGGCATACATACAACTAACAATTGTCAAATTCATTTATCGTCAGTCCATAATCCTATATGAATTGATGAATCGAATATACAACTACTTGGATATTTGTTTCAAACCATATATGGACTTTCTAAGTCGACTCAAGTCTCTTAGTATCGAAACCTGTAGACAGATCTCCAGAATCTCTCTATCCAAATTCTCTATCGAGAAAATAATCTAAGTCCTCAAGAGTAGTTCTAAATCTTTATGTGTATTATCAGCGAAAGATGACAGACATTGATTATCACCCCCGGTGAGAATGTCTATTCCTAGTCCACCTACTCTAGGTGAGCTCCTTTGCCATTTAGTTTACCTTGCATCTTTTAACAATACTATCCTTCTTTCGCATAACTTCTGAAAACCCGGTTCTCCTTATCAATCTTACGTCCGACAGGAAAGTCAATCAAGTCCCGAACTTGAATTCTCGTTGTTGATTCTTGCACATCTTCCATCGCCATTACTCACTCTTTCGCAATAGGCTTATACTGTCCTCAAATGACTTAGGTTCCGCAACATATGCGGTGTTGCCATGAATAACATGGTTTAACCCATGAGTCTCTTAAGGTTCCGTGACTAGCTCCGAGCTATCATCATAAATATCGCTCCACTCTATCCAACCATCGAAGGAACTAATTCCTCCTATTATGTTGGTTGACTTAGAAGTCTCCTTAAAATTCGTAAGATCCCAAATCCTGATTACTACTTCCGCATTTTCCAGAAATTCATCCTCGAGGAACTCGTTTTTTGTTCCCTCCCTAAGGCAATCAATATTGTGCGACCAAATCTTAATAGTTAACACATCCCGATAAATGTAAGTGATCCTCCTAAGCCTCTCGTATATCTATTGCTCATAGGTGTTGACTATACTAATTGTTGAAAGTAAAAGGATAAGAACATGAGCAGTTGTGCATCTTCCCAACATATAGAAAGATTGGTCCTTGTCATCATGCTCCTAACTATATCTGGTGTTTCATAGTTCTCTTCTCTGCAATATTATTTTGTTACAAAGTGTACAGTATCATCAGATATCAGACGGCTCCTTTTCCCGCGAAATATTCCTTGAACTGCTCTAACTGATATATGTGGCTTATACACAATTCCTAAAACTGTTTTATTAAATACGCACAACCCTGTTTGTGTAAACTAACTCGTCGCCTTACTGATACAGTTGATACAAATCAATACTTCAGTTAATTGCTAGACTATTAGTCGTATATCGAATAATCATTTATGAGGATTTTGAAATAGGAAACACCACAACGTGTCTTTGTATTTATTGGTTCGCAACTGTCAGGGTGATTAAGTGCAATGAAATGGTTATTTTCTTTTAAAGATTTTGCTTCCAAGGCAACGATTACAAATAAATATGTTGACTTTAGCTATGCCAAATAAGCCACCCCAGATGGTTAAATCAATTCATCTATCTGTTAACCCATCTATAATGTCACATATGACATTTATAGAAAAGTCAACCTTAAACCGTAAGTTATTTAAGACGCGGATTATCCAATTAAGCTAACCAAATATCCTAAATCTTACTCATTATTTTGACTGATAGGAAAATAATTTATAGACAGCCATCTAAGTCCTCGATGTAGAACACGCTCATGTGTTCTCGACACACGATTTGCTGCCATAAATTTTCTGCTCCTAGCAAAAAAGGTAATTCTACTCAGTACCTGATGAGTGAAACGGTTCAAAATCCTACAATCAAATAATTCAGACTTGTTCATCTTATTATTGCCAACATATTTTCTATGTTAGATCACTTAAGTATTAGAGAATTATACCGATTTTCTTAACTCAATCGAAGTCAACTTACATTTAGGACACCTGTCCTTACACACCTATGACCTCTTCAACATAAGCAGTGCTCTTAGCTTTATCGTCCCTGACAATTTACCTTAAACTTCAGTTGTTCGAAAGTGCTGGCAAATACCATCGCATTAGCATTCCTAATAACTAAATGTTTAATGTATCGAGTAGACAATGTATAACTATTAATTGCTTTTGCTCAACTAACAAACTGAAGAAGCACTCTTCAAATCCCGAATCTTGAAAACATAACTCTTAAGTGTATATAATGACACGGTTCGACGCCTTACCCATGTAAGATCAAACCGATAAAGTAGGAAATATCGTCATATTGAGTAGATTACTCTGTAACTAACATATAACATATTCCACAATTTCGAGCGTGTAGATAACCTTGTAACTACCGCTCATCTAATAGCACAGTTGCTTGACACGTAGATAATCTTGTACCTACCTAAAAAATGTACCACGCTTGCTCGGTAATAAATTCATATATGTTGTTCCTTCATCACGTCCAACGTGCAGAATTATCATTGATGCATCAATCTCCAAAGATCGTCGCATCTCGATGATGGTGCGTCATGAAGCCCTGCTACATTGCCGACGCCTCGTCACCAGTATCTAGGTCAAATAACTTATTCTTATGTTTAATATAGTTGTTATCGTCATTTCCATTTCATCCCAGATGAGGATGTTGATAACATTGACTTTATTATGGATATTTTAAGTTTTTGGCATTTACTTGAAGTATTGTTCTTTTCTAAAGAACATTCCATTTTCAATTCATTCTAGCAACAATAATATATTTACATTCCGAAGAAAGAGAAGAAAGCCTAAGGGCTCAACCACGATCTTCAAAGATGCAAAATTAAAAACCGTCCTAAAATAATTGAAAATAGAGTAAAGACCTTTTACAAGCAGAATAGATTGAGTGGCATCTAAACTCTTGTCTTTAACTGAAATCTCTCACTTGAAATTATTGAGATTAGTAAATGCAATATGCATCTCTTCTTAAACACATGAGTCATGACATGTGCAATAAAATATACAATGAATAATCTAATGAATTTCATTTTTTTTACTTTACTACTCTATCTAATCTTTTCCATTTTATTAAAGTTTCACATTTTCGGAATAATTGAAACTCGTCTCAAACGCTCCCATTGGAACAAATATCAACACAATCTCTAAGATTGCCAACGGACAATTTAATTTGGCTGAAAACATTTATTTAAATAGCTTCCAAAACCAAAAAATATTATTTTGGCAATATTATAAAACCCCTAACAATTATTGTAGGTGTTTTAAATAATTTTTAAAGCTCAAAACAATATTTTTAAAAAAACTGATTTAAAACAGTTTTAAATTTTCACAACTTTTAAACAATTCAAAATTTAGCCCAAATTCCAAATCTGAATTAAATAACTGCCCAAAATAAAGCACAGATTCCAAATCTGGAATGAAAACAACCAATATTGGCCAAACTGTCCCGGTTCACTTGGACCAGGTCTGACCCAGTATCAGCAAAACCCTGGTCAAGCGAAGTTGGGTCTGGTTTAACCAGACCTGCTGGTCTGGGCTTTAGGTTGCAGCTTGGAACCCGCCCAAAGAAAAAAAAAACTTTTTCTTTTTATTGCTATTTTGATGAATGGACCTAGGCCTGTTGATTAAAATAATCATGGCCCTTTCCTTTGCAAATTAATGTGTAGGCACCTTCTTTTTTTCTAAATATATCCTCTCTAGATTTAAAATAACCCCGGAGAAAATAAAATAACCTTTTGAATAAAAAAACTATCATAGCCCTGCACATTAATTATTTTCTTTTGAAGGTATTTTCAAATTCTCAAGCACAATAATTAGGGCGTAGGATTTAATAATAGCATGCAGCCGCCACATCCCAAAGGATGCTATCGCAGGCCGCGGGCCCAATCAACGTCGTCCGACCGGCCGGTCACCGTTGGACGGCCGGCGACATCTCGGTCAATCCCGGGTCGTCGGAATTTCACCCATTTTTTTTTTAGAAAATCAAATTTTTTTAATACAAAATTATCCTTTCGTTCCATGGTAAAAAATTCTTGGGAAAAAACTAAACTTTTATGATCAAGAAGGATAAAAGGTAAGACCCTATCTATGTTATAAACAAAATCAAGATGGATCTCCACAAAATCCATCTTACATCGAATTGCATGATATAATCACTCAAAAAATATATTATATCATGAACCCCTAAATTAGATCCATGTTTTAAAAAATATATATCAATCTATAAATCGATAAAAACGCGATTTTGATCGCAAAATAATAATAATATAGCGGATCTAAGATCATACAAGCGTAAACGCGAAGGCTCTAATACCAATGTTGCACATGCATATAGAATAAATAAGATCGATAATCAATACAGAAAACTAGATGAGATCAAACATAATATAATGCAGCGGAAGCATCTCTATACGTAGTATGTGATAATTCTATATAAGAAAAGTGGATCGATTATATTTTATGTCGATTGGATGAAATACTTTACCCACGCCACGTATGCATCGCGATCTTCTTCTATCAACGATCGGAGGGCAACCACACCGTTGATCAACAAGCAGCCCTCACGTAGTCATCCCGCTACTCACCATCTAAGGGAACAAAAGAAGAAAAAGAAGATAACAGCTAATTCTTAATGAAGACACAAACCCTAGATTATCAATCTCTTGCAAACCCTGGGTTTACAATATGCTTATATAGAGAACCACCAATCACTTGGACAGATATGAGCCGAAAAGCCAAATGCCAACAGTGTTAATGACAGATTGACTGCAAGGTGAGGGACAAAAAACACAATTTTAAAACTTGCACTTTTTCTCCCAATTTTGCAGGCAATCAACAGCCTGATAATGTATGTGGAATCTACTAAATATCTATGAAAGGTATTTTCGATTTTTTTCCTTCTGCGGAACATTTCACTTGAAGTCTTGGTCAGCTAATCAAAATATATAACAAATTAACAATTAATAGTGTTGCCATTGTTCGATAAACCAAAACTAAAGATCTCCAGCATAAACCCTGACTCCTTTATAATAATGGAATAAATTCAGATTAAAAGAATACTGACTTTAAAATTATCAAAAAGATTCTGTAACTTCTTCGAATCTATCGTTTAGAGACCAAATCAAAAAAATTATTTTTGCTTTTTGCAAATATAATTGCTTAAAGTGCAAACTTTTTACAGAATTTAAACCTGATCACCATGATATTAATATGTCAAAACAGCAGCTTATCTAAAAGTTCAAGTAATGGATTATGGGCACATAACGCACATCAAGGAATAACACTTAAAACATTCTCTATATAACTTTGAATTTTGTGACTTGTGAATTTGGTGGTATGTACAACCTTAATTGGTTGAAGTTGATCTAGAACATCTTGGTGCATGTTGTAAGATCTAGCTAAAAAAGGAGACTTAAACAAATAAAAGGGATAACCTGCCTAAGATAAATTCTGATTCAACAATTTATCCACGAGGAAAATGGAATTGGGGCCGAACACAATTGCCGCAATCGTGTGACCCAGCCTCTTGGGATAGAACCTGTCCTAACATAACCCCTAAGGGCCTCACCGCCGGTTTTCCCCTGTTGAACACTAAGTTTGCATGACCTGTGCTTGTGGGGATGTAGCTGCATTTGTACTTTGAAGCGACTTAACCCTCACAATCCAAAAAAGACTAAGCTTTACCAGGCTCAATAAGGAAATTAAGAAAAACAAATTAAATGCCTAATTAGGGTTCATACACGGAAATAAACAATTGCAGAACATACAATAACTTTTAGAGCAAGCAAGATTTGCCGGACAGACACTTGGTCAACCAGAAGCTTTACCACTGCTATAGACCTTACAGTTACTAAAATTTCAAAATGTCACAATGAGCAGATCGAGAAATACATTGCCGGTATCTCCAAAAAAAGAAAATTGCAGCAAAGTACATTTTAAAAGCTCCCTTTCTATCGCGAGAAACAAAAAGGAACAAATTAAACCCTCTTCCACAACACAGAAGAAAAAAGACACCAACTCTAATTACCAACAATAGAAGACAAATACTGCATAGAAATCACCAAGGTAACCAATATTACAAACTCATTTCAAATAATGAAAAATCAATAATACAATGCCGCCAGTCTAGTCTACTGCGTTTCTAGAACTGCTCACTTCAGATCACAATATCCATAACTTATTCAGCAGCTTGCTGCGACAAGTTAATAACTTAGATTGAAGTTAACATCCCAGTTACTTAAATGAAAATAATTTGATCAGCTATGGTTAAGTGGTTAATGTAGCTGATGTCTGAATGGTTAGTGAGTAAAATTCATAAACTCGTCGTAATTATTCCTCAAGAATATAAGGGTGCTTATCCCAAAACTTGGGGCCAATTATATCAAAATGCCCCACTGTCACTTTCATTCGCAGTCTTTTGACAGGATTTCCGCTTGAATCCAATTTTACTACCTCTTCCACCTGGAGATTTGAATTTGACAAATAGTGTCAGAAAAGGAAAAGGTGGGACTAATTTACTACACAGAGTCTAGTTTTGTTCGTCGTGCTGCAATTTTATGTGTTTGAAACTTGAAAGAGCTTTACCTTTTCTCGGTATGTGGATGATCCTTTCCGAAACATTTCGGGTAGTTCATTGTAATTAATTTTGAATTCCTGGAAAAGCAGTTCGTTCTTATCTTTTGATTGAGTAACCTGTGGAGAAAATTATGTGATAATCAAATTAAACAAAAAGCTTTAAGGCCAACATACTGAAAGATGATGGCACAGATTTCGCCCCAAAAAAAGTTCATGAAATATCTTCAACAAAATATATAAGCTTTTCTTATAAAGAAAAACCCTAATACAACTTACAAAATAAAACAAAAAATTCTTAATATTGCCACCAAGACAAATAAAAACAATTCAAGTATTGTCTCTTCGCCGTAGGATTGAGAAGACAGGAAAGCATATAATAAAATCTATATTAAAGCCAAAAAATATAAAAATGAAACATCGGTTGGCAATAGTACCAATTCAATTTAGGTCAGAAACGAAAAAGTTTGTTTAAGATAACATGCATGATCTTACTCCACCAGAAAAAAACATATGATCGTATAAATCAACTTCAAGTATCATTACTCAAGTTAAAATTCCCGAAGTTCTTTTTTTAACATGGGTTGTCACGCCACGCTTCCCAAAATACGGAATACGGAGAACGACGAAGGCCAGCCGTGCTATTTACGGTAAGAAAAAATCCTTCCATAGTCACATAAGACAGTCTAAATTAACATGTCAAAAATAAAATCCAATACCAAAAGGGATAATACTGATAATCATGCTGCAACGAAACCACAAGAAATACTAAAAATGGGTCAATTACATAATTGATGCAAATAAATACCCAATACAATAGGTACGAAAAGAAAACAAAATCTGGAAAGATACAAGTCCTAATGTCCCACAAGGACGCACATGATAAATACTAACGGAAAGGAAATAAACCTACGGGTTATTGATCTTCGGCAAAGTTCTGGTAGCCGCTGGAATCCTGCTCGGCCTGAAAATCTGTCTCTAAACCTGAGATGGCAAATCTCAGGGATGTCAAAACATCCCAGTACACAACGTATAAGGTGTGTGTATAGTATGATAATATGAATATATGAATGTAGTGAAGCCCGTGTGCGCAAGTAGAAATAGATATAAATATATATGCATTAAAACTATGAAACATGCATGTAAACGGGTCATGTCACATCCTACGGGGCACTAAAAGGTAAACTATCCTATCGTGAGTTCGAGTGTGTGCGTCAACCTCTGCAGGAGTATTCCTAACCCAAGAGTGATACCCCAGGGACTAGGAAACACGGGCCCAACTGTGAAATGAACAAGCGACCGATATAGCCCGGTACCAACTGTAATAACATGCGACCGATGTAGCCCGGTACCAGCTGTAATAACATGCGACCGATGTAGCCCGGTACCAGCTGTAATAACATGCGACCGATATATCCCAGTATCAGCTGCCAGCATGAGACTCCTAAGGTACTGTTGTACGAACGCACACTCAAACTACCCCAACACCCGCGTCTTTATAACTACTATGGTAATAACTAGAGTACTAATTAAGAATACTGAAAAGACTGGAACTTGTGATATGGTAATTGTATAGAAATGAAACTGGTAAATAGTAGTGTGTCGTGTCGTGTAGTTCAGCTTCCTAATCAGCGATCTCGCTCATATAGACTAGAGTATTTAATAGTCATGACTTGTCAAATGTAATTGTTATCTGGTAATAGTAACTGCATGAAGGTGTGTACAAGCTGGTATGAGTCACAAGTGTTATCTTTACTGTTAACCTTAATATGGATATATTAATAGAAATATATAAATGTGAGATAGGTTAACTTTCGAACTTTATTTGTAGTTAAAATAAATCTCAATTTAAAACCACTTGCTAATTTTTCTTACTTGCTGCATAAAAGTTTGTCTATATATATTTTGTATGATACAACGAAAAATAGGTACCAACACATTTCTCTTTTATTCTAACTGGAATGCCGATGTATATCGACCAAAAGTAAACCAAGAATACTTGCCTGGAGGATAAGGATCACGTGAGAACGATGTACGAAGATGTGAGGCACGAACTCAGCTAAAATTCGACTTGGGATCAGAGTTATACGCTCTTCCTAGATTGATTTTGCCATAAGCCAACAATGTACCGCACTTAACATATAATTGTATATAACCAAACATGCACATTAACAAGCACGTTGTACTATATAACAGCAACATGATATAATCAGGTTTCGGTATACAACTAGATATGTAATAAAAAGTACGGATACGAACGGATATCGAAAAACGGTAAACATGAGATGCACAATGAAATAAATATGTAATATTTTTATTCATATGGATATAAATATAGCGACAGCATGCAGCAAGAGAAACTTGCCTGATCGGATCTCATGACGGGGTACGTACGCTGCGTCCAACGTCGGGTAAACGTCGCGATGCACACACATGCGTACAGAGCAGGACCAAGCTATGCAAGAACATGACCACGCTAGATGAGGACGTCCACTGGATTTCCCGGATCGTCGGCGACGAGTACGACTCCGGCGATCACCGGGAAACCATGAATCAAGAAAGCAAAGAGAAGAAATAAGAAGAGGAAGAAAGAATTCTCAAGTGTTCTGGGTTTTAGGGTTCTGGGACAGAGGAGGCGAGGGGGTGCTATCGACGAGTCGTGGGTCTCCGGCGATGGGGGTTGCCGGCGATGGGTAGTTGTAACACCTTAGATTGTGATTAGGGATTATTATGCTTTAATGTGGGGGTTTTAGTAAAAAGTTTACCAAAACGGTTTTCAAATATTTTATCTGGATTTATGAATATTTTATTAGAATTTAATTTGGACCACACACACTTGTGCATATTAACTAGGATTAAGCTTGGGATTAAACCATGTTTAGATAACCATGGTGGACTAACCCATTTAATTAAGTTAATTTGATTTTTATTAAGTGTATTAGTCTTTTTGTTTAAATTAGCTTTGTGTTAGGGGTTGACTTGGGTTGGAGAGAGAGAGCATGATGGCATGAGCCATGCTTGATCGTCATGATGAGAGAGAGGGGTTGGCTCTCATTTCTTTTCTTTTGATTCAAACCAATTATTTTCTCTCATTTCTCTTTCTCACTTCTCCCTCTCCCTCTCACTTACACACACACACAACACAACAGCAGCTGAAGCAACAACAACATCAGCACCAGCTTCAGCAACACTAGCAACAGCAACAACACAACAGCACCAGCAGCAGCAAGCAGCAACAGCAAGCAGCTGCAGCAGAACCCCCTCTTCTTCTTCTTCTTCTCCTCCTCCTTGTTGCACCCTAGGATCACTTGAGGTATAATTCTTAAACTCAACTCCTTTCTTTTGCTAGCATGTGATTATTTAGCTTCGGTTAGTGTTTAATGTGGATTTTTGTGCTAGTTTGTGGTTTAAGTGGGGTTTAAGCTAAGTTGGGATTATTATGGCTTAATTGACTTAGGTAAGTGTTATTAGCGCTGTTTTAACCTAGTAGCATCACTAGATTTCGCTAAATCACTTTAAGATCGCAAATTTGAAATTTTAAAATACGGTTTTGAAGCAAATTGTAGGATATATGAGATCTGCTACAACTGTGATCATTTTATAATTTAGCAAACATGTTTAGATTAGTGTGCAGGCTTTTTAGAGTAGTGTGTTGGATTTCGTGCCCGTTTCCCTCCATGAAATCCGGCGATTTCCCCATGTATTCCAGCGTCGCCGGCCCCCTAGTGAGTTGAGTGTTGGTGCTGTGTTGAGTGGTGCATGTAGGTTTTTGTCTATGTTTGGTATTGTTTGGGTTTTGGGTTTTTGTTGGTGGTGAAATCTGGAAGAGTTTGATTAGTTTTAGTGTTTTGTGGACTTTGACGATATTTTGATGGTTTAGTTGGAGAAAGGGTAAATCAGGGTTTTTAAGATTAGATTAGCTCTATTGTGTGCTGTTGGTATCACTTGGTTACTGTAATTTCACCTAATATATTGTTGCAAACTAAGTGTTTTAAAACGTTTTGTAAAACTAAACTTTAAGATACTAGAATCTGGTGTATCTGGGATTATAATTTTTGTAAGCAAACATATACATTAGCCTATACATTGTGTTAGGAATATAGGGTAAAAACCTAAACCTCTTTCACCTGTTTTTGGCCGATATCGACCCTATGGTGGCCGGCCCAAATGTTTGGGAATTTGTTGGATTTTTGCAGGTAGTTGTCTGTAGGTATTGTGACGGGTTTAGTCTTATTTGATTTTCTTGTTTTTGCTCCAGATTAAATCTGAGACCGTTTACCTATAATTAGCGTAGCGGGACTTGCGCGACACGTACAAGACGAGTCGAGTTGGAGTGATGTGTGTCACAGCGTGTCGCGGTGGTTTTGACGTATGCACACACGTTACGTATACGTACACGTTTAGCTTGCGACGCTAGTTTTTCGCATAATCTTGACATCGCGTTTTTGCAGGATTTTGCCTTATGTATGTTACTTTGTGTAAATTCTAGATTCGCATGCGGGGACTTCGAGCGCCGCGGAGAAAGGAAAGCAGGTGGTCGGATACATCTAGCACGAGATCACGGATCAGTAGATGTAACATCTACGGGGAAAAATCGTTTGGATGGCACAAGACGCCCGATAGTTCAGATAGTTTATAAACTTCTAGTAGTACTAGTATCTATGAGTATAGTGCCTAGCTAATCATCTTGCTGCATTCACGATCCTATATATTTACATATATGTGCAAACTCATTTCATAGGACACTTGCACCATTACCATGGTTTTATGCAGCACGAGCCCTATTCATGCGGACATACACGCCTTGGTAATTGCTATGCCACAACACTAGATAACGTGTAATCTAGAACAATTTCACCATATATGATGCTTAAACCTGTGCTAATGCATTTAAATCCCTCAGGATGAACATGTAAGATTGCTAGTCATATGCATGTACATCATTACATCATTTGTTCATGCCTAGCCTATTAGTCATATATTGCAGTTCAATTTGTTGATATTATAGGCATTCATTATCATTGACATGAGCACTTATAATAATTTTCTTGAGGATTTCAGCACTTGAGATTTATGAGATTTTGGGGGAAAGCCGTAAGGATTTAATAAACCTGATATTATTTTAAACATTGAAAGTTGCGGTTTTTCTCGTGATATGATACATGTGTCGTCCACCATGAGTTTTCTGTTGGTTTTCGAGACCCGTTTCGAGAAGTTGGATGAACCGTCTCGGGTACATGGTGGGCCCGATAAGGTACCCCGTACCCCGAGGTAAGAAGATCGAGGTGTAGACGATGAGCCTTGCAGGGGTAGACTACCTACCGGTGATTGTTGGCGCGGCGGATATTCAGAGGATACCGACCGTGGCCGTGAGATGTTGAGATATTGATACTTTGAGATGGGTCAGCCGGACGGCTGGGGCCAGAGATACTGTGATATGGATACATGAGATTTGAGATAGTTATTGAGGTGTCGATGCTGGACATGGATTTCTGTTGATTCTATTGATATTATGTTGATATTTCAAAAGAGATTTCTAAGAAGAAAATAATGATTTTCTTATATCAACATATTCAGATCACGAGTTGAAATTGATCCATGTTGCATACATACCTGCTAGTACATCATGCCAGATTAGTATTGTAAATTGATCCATGTTGCATACATATCTGCTAGTATATCATGCCATATCAGTATTGTTGATGTTATGACACTTGCGTGCATGCTCACGATAGCCTCTATAGATGTTATTTATTACTCACGAGTTGGCAACTCACCCCCGTTGTGCCACAACCTTTTTGCAGGTCCGCTCCGTCAGCACAGTAGCGGCGGACGCACTTACTCCTTTTGCTCATTTTCCTCCTTTTGCCTGGACTTGAGGCTTTTTGTAACGTCTTCAAAATAATAAAATATGATTTTTGATAAATTTTATAATTTAATATTATTTTAATGAATATTTTAATATTCTGGTATAATTAAATACAGATAAATGGGGAAAAATTATGGAAAATTCTAAAATAAGGTATTTTAAGGAATTGCCTCGTTTTCTGTGCATGGCCCCATTTCCTATAGTTTTGACCCTGGGTATATCTAGTTTTGACAGATTCCATCTAGGGTGAAATCTGGGATGATTTTTCCTATGTTGGTGCAGGATTTGAGACTTGTTTTAGCATGGATTTTGGTTTTTGGTGATTCATTCCTGTCGGATGGCGTTTGGACGTCAACGACGGGTGGATTTTGATTGTGTTGACATGCGAAGCGATAGGTTTCCACCTATGCGAGTAGCGTGTGCTGTTTTAGTTTCCGATGTGATTTTCATGTGCTTTAGCGTTATGATATCCTTGTAGGTACCCCGAGTGATGTTGAGGCAAAGAGGATGAAGATGGCGACATTGGCACAGACACACGAGAAGCAAGGTGAGTAGATTTATATCTACGGGGAGAAGTCGGGTGGATGGCGTATAGCACCCCCGCAGTCCGTAGTGATGTATACGAATACGTATACACATGTATATTTATTATGTGTTGTTTAGGATCATTGATCGTAATAATGGTATTTTTAATGCTAAGATTATATTGGTGTAGTATAGTGCGAACCCTAGAGTAGTGGTTGCACTCACACATACACTTACACACATACTTGCATACATTCTTTCAGTTATTGGTGCGTATATCTACACATGGGTATGGGACTATATGTTTATATACGGGGTTTGAGATGATATTTGATGTGAGGCCGTGAGATCGGCGATGTGACATAGTTTGCCTTTGAGGTGCGATATGATAGTTTTAGCGGGCCTTTGGACATGTGCTTTACCCGCATTCATATTTTATAGATGGTGTCGATTTGTACTAGACTTACAGTAGTACCCAGATTGTGTGATCTGATGATAAGTGATACCTGATATGTGATGAGATAGTGTGATATTAATCCCTACCCAGCTATTGGGATGCCGTACGACGATTTACCGTACGAGCCGATATTGCCGCACTCATGACTCGAGGATATCATACGATATGTTATTGAGGCGAGATCACCGACTATCATATCTATATTTATATATTGACTCAGATTAGGTGGTTTCATACCCCTCCTGTCTAGATTATTTAGTAGACATTAGACTAGACCAAGTCATACCTATTTCAAAACTAACGAATCGGGGATATTTTAAAGATAAGCAGAAGGGTTATACGGATATTTTCAAATGATGCATCTTTTCTTAAAACACCGTAGCCCTTACTTTACCAAAAGCCCTGATTCGTCTTATTTCAAAAGGCAAGGTTGCATGACATATCTATTGGGGCAGGTTCTGTACTTTTGCGTTGATCATTCGTTTCCGCATATTCCTGCTATTTGCATTGCATCGCTTGTATTGTTGTGACATTCAGTCATGCTGCTAGGACACCAGCACCATTATCGATGATGTATATGTTCCACGTACACTTGTTACCGGCTCACACACTCATCATCGATAATTGTCATGTCACTACACTATAGTACTATTGCATTCATGATATGATTCTGGCATGGCATATTATACACTTATACCTGTACACATATATAGATGATTCTAGCTTGATTGGGGATTTGGGAACCGCAAGATACTCTTTAAAAACAGATTCCTTTTAAAAGAGCGGTCTCCCTCGACATGTGCACATTATTATTCCATGTTGCATGACTTACTGATATGCTTGCATTATTGTTACATGCCGCATACATCATGCTTTGACTGTACGCATTGAGATATGTTGTTTCTATGATATTTCTGGATTTGGGTACCGAGGGTATTTCAAAAGAGAATATGTCATTTCTTTAAAAACCCGGTTACCCTTGATATGATATTTCAGTGCGTCCACCATGTGTTTTCTCGGTGCTGAGAGCGATATGTGTAACCCGAATCGAGGCGTGGATGAGCCGATTGCGGGTACATGGTGGACCCGGTATGGTTCCCCTTGGCAAGATGATCGATGAGCTTTGCCGATTGAGCCTGGAGACGGGCGAGTACCTACCGGTGATTGGTTGGACCTGGCGGTTATCCGGAGGATACCGACCAGAGTCGATAGATGTTTTGGGCATACTGCCGGGGCCGAGGGCCGATACCGCAGACAGAGCCCGCGGGCCGATCCGGACTGACAGAGCCCGATATATGAGGATTTACGTGCCGATGCTGGGCACAGTTTTCATGATGTTTTCGGGTGTCGATGCTGGGCATCCTGGTTCCATGATTTTGATGTGTTGCGAGGGACACGGGTGGTTATATCCTCATATTATTTTCCCATGCACATGATTCATGATATTTACATGCATGGTGGTTATTGTCAGTGGGTGACGAGTGGACGGGATCCACGAGTGTGCAGATTTGATTACATTGGTTATACCTCATATTCATGACATGCTATTACCTGAGGCACTAGCACGAGCACTTGGCACTACACTCATGTATAGAGATTACATTGCCAGTTTAGCATGCTTCAGCTTTATTCATATTGAGGTTTATGTATATCTGATCGTTTTGACCTAGGATGGGTCATGCATTTGATTTCTGCTTGTAGATATCTTTCTATTCACGAGTTGGCAACTCACCCCCGTTGTGCCCCAGTTCTTGCAGGTTTGCCGTACAGATTCCATAGCGGCATTTCTGGCACACTGCTTCCTTATGGGTGACTTGCTTGGATAGGTGGGTTCTTTTGTATCAGAACCGTCCTTGTTCATGTATTATTTATTGTATCTAGAATTGTCCATCAACCAAAACTTGTAGTTTGTTTCAGACTTAGAAATCAGTGTTGTATTGTTTCGACCTTAGAGTCGCGCTTGTAGTATTGCGGTTTTCTGGCTGTTTTTGAGTTTCTTTTCAGTTTTGATCCTCGCCCCTTGGCGTTGTATATTATTATTGCTTGCGTGGTTGTGACCGTCGATTGACGAAGAGCTAGCTCCCGTTTGGGGATGCCTTTTATCATGTCATATATATTATTCTTGTTGTACCCCGTTCGGGGCCAGTTTTTACAAAGGAAACTCTGCCGAAATTTTCAGGAAAGGTTACACATTTTAAAAATTCATATTCGGCTTAGTTATTTAAAAACTTGATTTTCAAACATGTTTTCTTTACCTCTTAAAACTAATTTTCCCTATTTACTCCTTAAATGGTTTTAGATTTCTGGGCTTTTGGCTTACTTGGATCAGATGGAGTCCTATAGACTTCATATGGTTCGAGGGCCAGTCACGTGCTCTTTCGGGTCGTGACACTTTTGCTCGTAGGTGGGTTGTGATATCATTTTAGTTTCCACCTTGTATATTCATTGTATCTAGAGTACTCCATCTACTGTACCTGTTATTGTATTGATGTATATTGACCTAGAGACGAGGCAGTGAGATTTGTGGACTTTTATGTTGTATTTTGAGGTCGAGCTCACTTAAGCCGACATAATGTTTATTACTTTGTCTTTATTACTTATTTTGCACATTGCTGATTTATATTACGTGGGATTTGAGTCCGCTTCGGCGAAAAGCTAGCTCTCGCTTAGGGATGCCTTTTTTCATGTTTCTCATATATTCTTGTTTTATACCCGTTTGGGGGCCAGTTTTTACAGAGGAGACTCTGCCAAAATTTTTGGAAAAATGGATGTTGCCTTTAAAAAGCTTGATGTGACTTATTTGATTAAAATCGCTTTCAATAAACTGGTTTTTCCTTCACTCTATTTCTTAATTGGGTTTTGATTTCTGGGCTTTGGCTTACTTAGATTACGTACGCCTTGAGACGTTTCGTAATTAAAGTGGCAGTCGCGTTCCGTATCTTTTCGGGTCGTGACAGTAGTGGGCTGCGGTGCTAGGGTTTCTTTGTTGGTTGTCGGGATGGTGAGGAGCTTGAGGAAAGAGGTAGTGGTGTCAGGGGAGAGATGATGAGGGAGAGGCAGTAGTGACGAGGCGGGGAGACGGCGACAATGTCGAAGCTCCGGCGACGTGAGGGTGCAGCGAAGGTTGCAGGGATCTTGGGTGATGGGTTGTGCAGGGGTGAGCTCGGGAAGGAAGAAGATAGGGGGGAAGATGGAGGTGGTGGTGACGGGGTGAGGCCGACGAGGTGATCGGCGGCGAGGTGTTGCGACGACGAGGGCTTGGGTTCAGGTGTTGGGTCGTTGCGGAGATGTGGGTTGCCGGGGTCTGCAGCAGGGAAAGAAGGAAAGAGAGGTGAGCGGAGAGGAGAGGAGATGAGGTCGAGGGTGTTGTGGGCGACGGCGGTAAAGCGAGGATGAAGGCATGGGTAGGGTTAGGGTTTTCGTGAGCGAGTGAAGCTGCGGGAACGAAGAAAGAAGAAGAGGGAGAGAAAGAGAACGTGGGTGCTGTTGGTTTAGGTTTAGAATAGGTTAAGGA
The DNA here is from genome assembly GCA_030015575.1 of Agapanthus africanus. NCBI lineage: Eukaryota > Viridiplantae > Streptophyta > Magnoliopsida > Asparagales > Amaryllidaceae > Agapanthus > Agapanthus africanus. Next base: position 449,527,466 of record JASDDO010000010.1, on the reverse strand, counting down.
AAAAGTATATAATATATACATATATATGGAGGAGAGAGAGGGGGCAGGTGAGATTGGTGATGGATTAGGATTTGGAAAATATTTTAGATATATATTTGGTTAGGAAAATTTTTATAAATGTTTATTATATATATATATGAAACAGAATTATATTATAAGAATATAATATTAGTTAAATTTAAGTTTTCTGGCTAATATAAAAATATTCCAAAATATGCTCGGGTTGGGTCTAAAGTTACGGTTTGAAAATACGGATAATATACGTGTCAATCAAAACCAAAATGCGATATCCGGTTAAAGAAAATGCATACCCCCAAGAACGGATACACATAACGTGCACGTAGAGATCCAAATGAGTCTGTTTCACTAAACGGGATGAGAACACGATGTACGGATGCCACCACATGGTCAAGGGTATGAGGCAGGTCATACTTGTATTTTTAAAATATATTATTTAATTATATTTGTATTATTAAAAAATGCATATGCCAGATATAATGCAGGTATGTAAGATATAAAACACGAGAGTGCATGAATCCTCAAAACCGGCAGGGATAACACGTAATCAAGAACCAAGACGGGTTCAAGCATGCGGGTCGGATCGGATACCAAGCACAACTAATACACTATCCGCACCCAAAAACGAATTAAAACAGGAAATAGCCACAAGATAAATAGAATAAACATATCGAACATGGTATAACTGAACTATGGTGTTACATGGGCAGATACTGGAAGGACAAATAAGAAAAGTAAGAAATCAAATTTCATGTGTTTATCATAACAAAGCGCCCTCGTAGGAGTATCTTAAAACACACCCGAAAAAACAACTCCTGGTAAGGATAAAATGATTATGAAGCACCTAGATTTCAGTGTCGATTGAACCCAAATTATAACTGGGAATTGGTGTTGTATTAACTTGTAAAGTCGTCTCAGACCAATGGATCCGTCATATGATTTAAAGTATTTTTAAGATACTGCCAACATCGAATAGGCAGAATTCCCGCATATGCCTAGAGTGTTTTCTTCATATATTCTTTTTCATTATTAATCTAGTGCTTTATTTTCTCCTTTCTTTCACTTTATATATATAATGGAGGAAAGAGGCCCTAGGAGGCTTTTTCCTTAGGTGGCGTTGAAAAAATAACCCTCCATTTTATTCGACAATCGGCACCCATCATCTTGATCTTCATCATCTAAGATGTGCATACACCAAATTTCATGTTATTCTAACACCTTTTCACCATTGATTTAGCAATATAAAAAGGTCTATTGTCAGTCAACCATTAAATTTACACCCACTAAATCAACGGTGAAAGTAGTAGAATCACATGAAATTTGGTGTATCAACATCTTAGATGATAAAGAAGATGGTGAATGCCAATCGTCGAAAAAATCGAGGGTGTAATTCTTTGCGCCACCTAATGAAAAAAGCCTCCTAGGGCCTCTCTCTCTCTCTCTCTCTCTCTCTCTCTCTCTCTCTCTCTATATATATATATATATATATATATATATATATATATATTCGGTGTACAAGTCATCTGTCTACCTTGACATCCAAATTGACATTCAGCTTTTATTTTCTACAGCGTTCTTGACATTACTTCCCCGGCATAATTAACTTCATTCAATAAGGCATCCTTACCAATACTACATAGCTTAAGGATGAGATAAAGTGTAAGCAACAAGCATGGACATAGATTTTAAAATTATAGCTTTGCACTAATGAGCTTGTGCTCTGTCCAGGATCACCTAACCATGAATGTTAATAACAGAAATTAAGGAAGAACCTATCTCGGTGCATCTCCAAAGGAGCTCCATTAAGACACAATTTATAAATACTCACTGCAAGTTGTGCTGACAAGACACTAAAACCAGAACCCAGTACTAGCCCAAAAGGAATCACATACAACACGCACAAGACAAACTGTAGTTATCAACTGCGTATTCGACGAATATAAACCAACAAAGTTGGAATCCCGTCAGAATTTATTGGCCCGATATCCATTACAATAAAGGTCAATCATTACAATTTCTTCCTCTGACCGCATTGTTCAGCATTTTAAATTAAGAACAAGAACCATTTTCTTATTGGAAAAATGTGATCATACTAACTTTATCATCCTCTGAACTCAGAAGACACAAGTAGCATGTCATTTGACTCTTCATAAAAGTCACATGCAATCTAATGTTTATATTCTTCAATCAATGAAACACAAAAACTTGCAAAGGGGTATTGTACCCATGCCCGAAACGTGTTGGACTCCGACATGTGTCAGGCATGCCTCCGACATTGAGTCGGACACATCTCAGGCGGTGTCTGATAAATGGGTCACGACCCTTTTCTTGAATTTTTTTAAAATGTTCTCTAGTTCATTACATTTAGATGAATTTATACATGTTGCTCTTATTTCTACCTAATCATTTGTGACTAGTTATTTAAGAGATTAGCTCTTAGAATTTACATTATTCTGTAACTTTATGAACAGTTTGCTGCTTCAATTGTCTCCGAAGCGATTGTATGATTTATACATTAACTATGATTTTAAAGGGTTAAAATACATAACATATAATGAGTAGTGGTACGTATTATTTGCTATCGGTGAAATTAAATTAGTACAATTGGCTCCAAAGCCTAAAGAAAGCAGCTAGCTCTCTATGCATATAGACATATACACGTATGAATGGATGTATTCTTGTCTCCATGTTTTACTGCTAAAATTTTGGCGTCTTGTACCCATTTCTGTGTCTATGCATAGTATTCACCCCTAGAAGTTCCCCAATAGGAGGTTGAAAAAAAAACCAATTTAGCCTCGCTGAAAGGACTAATCATTTGTTTAAAGTTAAATATAGGAAACTTCGCCTCAAGCCCCAAAGAAGAAAAAGACTATACCAACATGTTGTCCCAATTGACTGACGGCTCTAAAGAGATTTAATAAGTACCAGTCATCTTTAAGTAGTATATACAGTGAGTTGACCCAGATGATACTCCGACGTCTTGTCCCAGTTGATATTCCAAGTTTCCAACGTGTTTTCCCTCATGCAAACAGGTTACGTAAGTGGGGAAAAATTCAATTCTGCTAGTTAAATAAACGTTTTTTATACCTCCAATAGAAGAAAATCCAAACCTCTATATTAATCGCAGCATCATGTTTCAACAATTGTGTAAATGACGGTCAATGAATTATACACTTCATCTGGCCTGGGCCTGTCATTTCTATCTCAGAAGGTAATGGCTTTTAAAATTACAATACCAGGGGTATCTATTTGTTTATAAGAAATCAATCAAATAGGTGATCCCATTTATCAAAAGCAGGAAACGCTATAATAATTCTGTGAGATTATGATATTCGGTAGTAGTTACCACAAACAATTGTGGTTTACAACTGATGAGGCTAACATAATAAAGCTGACAGCTTTATCAAAAAGAGATGTTTGGTATGATGCTCAAATGGACCGTTTTTTAAAAGTTCAAGCATGTGATGATGTTCAACCAGACATGTTGGCAAATAACAAAAGATACTAAGAGATGGAAACATAAATTAAATTGTTAAATGTCGATATTAACTGAGTAAGGATTTTAATGACAGAAAAGAAAGATTTCAATTTAAAGAAAGGAATCACAAGTAGGAGTATGCAGACATTTGGAAACACCTTTAAGATCTCCTGTGCTTGCCTTTCTGTTTTCCCTGACTTGACCAACATCCAAAAACAAGTGTTGTATTGATTGTTAATGTGACCTGAAATAAGAAGAAGAAACTTATGTTTGGCTTATTTTGATATGATATTAATTAGTATATATTACATTCTGATAAGGTATAAGCAATCTATCTAGTGATAGAAAATGTCAAGTGTGGAATGCAATAAATACAATGATTCCGGGAATGCATTATGACACAAAATCTGTTCTTATGCAAATTAAAGCATTACAGCAAGGATACTGCAACTATTTTCTTTCAGAGCTAGAGAACTCACAATCTACTTGCCTCCATGATAAATAATCTCTGACAATCTTTGCTTTTGGGTAACATACAACTCTCCCATCAAAATAAGGGGGTTGCTCCAACTCTTTATCAGGAAAGAATTCTTTCCACTTCATTACATACATAGAAGTGAAGTATGATACGCTCAGCGAAAGAAGTTTACTGCAGCAGATGAGCATGTCAGTATTAAATCCAGCAAAATACCATGATAATCGCAAACGCTACGACATCAAAACATCTTTAAGCTTACTAATATGTAGATCAAAACAAAGTGTTCAAAATATCAGATATTTTATGTACGAAAATTGTAAGAGGGATACCTTGCCCGCCTTTGGTAAAATTGAGTTGTCTCCTTCCATAAAAAGCTGCCAGAAATCATACCCGACGCTGAAGTAGGTTAGAACTCAATAAAGACCAGAAAACAATATTAGTGTATAACTGCTACTGGCTAAGAAAGAGAGGAATTTGATTGCAACAATTTGTCCTCTTCCTATTGCATTTACTTGAAATTTCTACATAAGGATACTGGATCACTACCATGAAAAGCAGAGTTCCAGGTATAAATTAATACTGGATCACTACCATGAAAAGCAGAGTTCCAGGTATAAATTAACAAACAGCCTTCAGTTCTCTTACGCCTTATACAGAGAACAAAGGATCAGACTGGAATCAAGAAACAGTCTGAAGCTCAAAATCTCTCTTTGCCATGGTATGCAAACACTAACAAACTCTCTTTAGTCGTCTAATTTATAAGATTGGGCATGCATATCCTTGCAGTATTTGGAAGCCATGTCCAAAGCTGTCCTCGTATTGGAAAAATTGAACTCGTATAGAAAATAATATTATACACATACACGCACATTTATACTATTTAAGAGAAGGTTTAGATTTCCTAGGAACAAAAGTTAAAGTTTGTATTACATACCAAACTGTAGAGTGAGCCATCAAAATGGCTAATCCACATTGCTTTTTTTGATAAACACGTCATGGAAACATATGTAAACATTAAACAGTACATATTGCAAGAGTGTCCAATCAATAAATCAGAGGATTATGAAACAAAAAATTGGAATGGTAAGAATACGAAACAGAGCATTTAATGCATGGTTTCGAAGTTCTCAAAATCCGTACGTATTGTGCATAAACGATTTATGACACACCATCAAGATCAACAATGGAGATCATACATTAGGGTGGCCTACTATGTAGATTGGCGGTAGGAATATAATTTAATTTAGTAGGGGAAGAATTAAGTTTTATGTTTTATCCATACAAAAATTATATGGGTATATAAATGTATGTAATGCATACATGAATAGATCACCCATATCAGGTTTCTGTTTAGAGAATTTTTTCCCTTTTCTGACGCATACACACATGCTATAATAAAATCAATCCAATCTAGACCTCATTGAAAGGAAAAATTAAACAAAAATTCACTCTTAAACATGCTATGATAACTTTTGACAGTTAAAAATTGCTACATGATAAGAAGAGAGCTCAATGTAGTGCCGATATGTACCTGTACTCATCGCTGACACCATAAGCAAACACTATATCAGGAAAGTTATGTAGCATAGCGGCTGCACATGAATTCATTAACTTCAACGCGTTCTCATCATTGGGTTTTTCAAATCTATGATTTGCAGAAAATCTATAAAATGAAGCAAAAGGCAATTGTCAGATGAGCGATGAAAATAAAGGAATGACTCAGATTATAACAAATCTGGAAAGAAAAAAAACTTGTAGTTCCACAAGCCTGATATATTTTGTAACAGAAAATAAGTGTCAAGAATTTCTCCTTGTTGGAAACATGGTATCAACAGGAAAATCAAATATAAATTCAAATAAATATTCCTAACAAAGATAGCATGTGAGTGAATGACAGAGACATCGATAACAATAACAATGATATGATTAATATCTCCGCCCTATCAAAAAACAATTTACTACTATATCATGAATATAGGTACAAGGACGTCTCTACAACACACGTACTAAGACTAACAAGTCATATGCGTCTCGGTTAATATGGCTCACAAACTGCCACCTAAAACATCAGAAAGCATGTCATAAGCCATGTCATGTTATGTTCAACTTAAACTCTGATCATCATCATCTTATCATTCAAGCTATGTAAACCATGATCATGGCTCGATTGACAAAGATTCAAAAGGAAATAACCAAGTTTTCAATAATCAATTATTGATCTAATGCCAAAATTTGTGAATTTTGCCAAATTCCAGGACAACGTTGCTATAAGCAAGAGACGAGGCCTTACAATCAAACTTTGATGACTCTCATCAAAAGTATATTGATGCCTTCTGTGTGTGTGTGTTTTGTTGTATAGAATGAGCTCATCATGTAAACAAGGAAGAAGGAACCAGTCTAACTTTCCTAACTAGAAAACAGCCAGGGCAAGGAGATTAGATTATAGGTTTTCCTATAAGGAATCACTTCCATCTCCTACGCAAATAGGCGGAATTACAAACATGACTCTCATCCCTACTCTCCTTCTTTTTTTTCTTTTTTCTTTTTTTGTGTGTCATAAATTGGAATTTGAAATTTATCATCTCTTTGTTCTCATATCCCTCCAATTATTTTAAACTATTAGAGAGCACTCCATTGGGCAACATTCACTCAATTAAAGGTCTGCAAGCGAGTGTGATTGTTAAATACCCTATGGCAACAGCAAAGTCGGCACCTTTTCTTGATGATTGGTATTAGATACACTGAAATCGTATAATTTTCATGCTCTTCGTCTTTCCACTTGCTTTCGATGTTTGAAATTGACGATGTTTCGATTATAGAACATTATTTACCCCTAATTCACAATGCAAAAAGGCAAAAGCTGAAACAGCTCACTGATGAAAATGGCATCCATCAATTCTCACAATGATCCAGTTGTAAGGGTTCAGCCGATCGTTGCTTTCAAACTGTGTCTTCACATACTCGTACTGGCTCTTTGCCATCCCCCAAAAATCGCAACTTTAACCAAGAGTTGTATGATCAAATCAAAGACTATGAGAATTTACAACATAGCCGCCCAAAAAAGAGAATAGAAATAGAAAAGGAGAGAAAAAGGCGGCACCTTTAATGGTGGCTCTCTTGATTTGGGGCGATTGCTGCGCCCTAATTAGCGCCGGCGGCGAATTTTTGGGTGGTAAAATCATACAAAATTGAATCCGGACAATTTCTACCCCACTTGGGGTTCGGGTCGGGTCTGGGTCTAGACCCATTAAGCCCTATTATTTTAAGATTGTTAATATAACAAAGATATATCTTTTCGCATGTTATTTCTTTATGATGAATAATCATCTATCTTTTGTGTGGAAAAAATATATAATAATGATGTAATAAGATTTGAAAAGTTAATTACGGATTTTTAGACTTTAATAAAGGTTTTTTAACATTTGGGGAAATTTGAAAATTTTATGTCTTTTTTGAGAATTTTTTTTGCCTCGTGTGACCTAAAGAATCGATTAATCAAATTGATTTGAAAGCCCCATCATTCATTCAACAGTAAAAAGGTAAATCTTTCAGGCTATTTTTCTGATAAACCCCCCTTTTCTGGATTTACGAAAAACCGCCATTTGTTTTGCAATTGCTATTTATGGTTAACCTTTTATTGCAAAGTGTTCCTCCATAAGGAAAAAAAAAATTACATGAGGTAATGCAACAATGACAAAATAAAAATGATGAATTTCAAAGTATCCGAGGGGAAAATTGATTAATTTTAACGAAATTAATAACATCGTTGGATTCAAAGGAGCAAATTGCAACATTTTCTGAATAAAATGCTGCGTCTTGCTAATTGAGTGGTTGCTGAGATTTAAAATGCCTTTTTTCCCTTTTTTGTGTTTAAAGCGTTGGCTTAGCAAAATGTTTTTTTTCTTATCTATTTTTTAAAATGCAAGCCTGATGGGTTTTAATTTAGGTAGATTTAGTCCATCTTAATTCCTCGGCGCTGCACCAAAATTTCCAATGTGATGAGATTAATAGCAAAAATTTTACGATGAAGTATCGAAATCTTTGAAGTTATACCCTTGGAAATAATTAATGAAGGTTACGAGAAGAGTAGGTTAGGATTGCTTAAGATTTGTTGAATCAACTTAATTGATTTGGGTTGATCCATAAACTATAAAGATTACATAACTATGAAAAAAAGAAAGATCACCAATGTTGGATATATACAAAAAGTCCCATGAAAGTATGATCTATCTTAATTGATTTAGAGATAATAACTGATTAAATTATTATGATTGACAAATAAATTACATGTTGCAATTAGAGAAGTTTCACATGCATTCCATAGCAAGGATTTTTAAAACAAGGTTATTAAAAAGCAATTTTTATGCTTCTCGAAGTTATCGGCTTTCCTATTTTATATAATCTCCAACACAAAATCAACACTACATATAAACCCACCATCTCTACGAGAATATCTAAATGTTCTCTAGAAGTATTAGGGAGATGGCCTTAGAAAGCTGCACGACGTCGAAGGGTGGGCACGATAACGGAACATGTCCGAAACGAGGGCCGAAGGTCGTGGAATGTATTTGAGTGAAGCACCTGTTCAAAAGAGTTCTAGTTTGCATTCCGGCCCGATAAAGAAAAGTGCATGGACCGAAGAAGAGCACAAAAGATTTCTTGTTGGGCTGGAAACGTACGGAAAAGGGAATTGGACGAAAATAGGACGTGAAGTCGTTGAGTCAAGGACTACTACACAAGTTGCTAGTCATGCCCACAAGAAATTTTCAATACCAGAGGACTTCGAACACAAGAAAAAGGAGAGGTACATGGAGCATATTTGATGTTAGCTCTAATAATAAGAAGGTAAGAACTTATTTGAGGGAAAATTGTTTCCAGTTTCTTGACTTGATTTATTTTTAAACCTAAAAAGTTTCAAAACCGAGGCAAACCCAAAAATATATATAGCATGGCTTTTAAAACATTTATATTCGTATCTCTGTGTATGTATTACCAATAATAGTTCGTAAGAGTTCATAAAATATGTTATGATATGATTAACGATGTTAGGGTTTGATAAACGGTGTTATAAACAATGCTACGGTTTGATAAATGATGTTATTATTTGAGAGACAGTGTTATGATTTGATAAACAGTGTTACGGATAGATAAATAGTGTCATGGTTTGATAAAAAAATGTTATGATTTAATAAATAATGCTATAGTTGTGTATACCTTTTTCTAAGTAAAATTGGTATTTTTGATAAAATGCCTCAATTAGAATACCATTTGGGCTTGGAACTTTCGTATTTTCTAAGTATTGGTTTTTTTTAATGCTAATTTTACAAATACGTGGGTTCAAAAATAAGTTGTTTTTCAAAACTGGGTCTGGAAATAATTTTCCCTTTGTTTGTTTTAAAGTACTTAAACTTAACACTTTTCTTTTTATGCTTTTATTTTTCATTGTCATAATGAATTAACCTCGGATTATGGATGTTCAGATCTTTTCAATTAGAAGCGATAAACGGATCGAATTCGGGAAGTGCACGGATAATGTTCAAACAAAAAACAACGACAAACCAATTAGTGATCCTTCTCCAAAAAGCCGTACTAATCAAGTTTCTAAAGTAACCGTTGCATATCCGAATCTGTATCCGTCCCTCGATCAGCCCTCGATCAAGTTCCCATTGTTACGAGTACTGAGCCGTATCATCTTATATGTGCTAATGCGAAGCCCAAAACTTTGCCGCATGCTAACTACGCAGTGCATCCCACCACTTGGATAGGTTGTTATCCATGTCCATACTTCTACCCATTTTTGTACCCGTTGGTTTGGAACAATACAATTGCGACAGAGAATCTGCAAACACAAGAAGTCATCGATCTTCGCAGCCGAAGAAAGATGGAATATAGTCTTCTTGCTTTTATTAAATTTAACTGCAATTCTTGGTGATATCAGGGAATTTTGTTTAACGCCCTTGTATCAAGCAATTTGTGTAGTGCTTTCTAACAATGATTTTGAATCGGTCCCCAAAAGAGAAAAGTTCGCCAATGCTTATCTTAGAACAAGATAAGACTATTCCTGTGATTATTTGTTCGTACTGTGGTGTGTTTGATGTTAATTTTGATGCCATTAGAAATTTGCTTCATTAAAATTCTCAGATTTTGACAGTTGAAGCATATATGTACGTAACGCTTTTGTCTTTCAAATATGTTATTTTGAGTCTGAATACCTTGAGGCAGGAGTTATTTTCTATAGTATTCATGACCTTTTTTTATGCCATGGTTAATTAGAACATATTTTGAGGTAAGTTAAGTTGAATTATGATAGGCAATAATAATGAGAGCGGTATTTTTCTATAAGAAATACAGTATGTAATCTGGATGTTCCTGTTAATTTTGAACTAATTTTTTTTTAGGCTGCAGTTTTTTCATCCCTTCTCATGAAATTCCATGTAATTTATTGCAAAACAAATCGGCCGCTCATTTTAGCTCCTTACATAACTTTGAAGTCTAAATTTCACCTTTATTTGTAATCTGCATAAGCATACGGTCATAAAAAGAATAAATTACAAAAACCTCTTTTACTTTTTTCCAGTTAGCAAAGAACCGGATATTAGAAATCTTAGATTTTCCCTATATCTACGGGCCATTAACTCTTGTTATTTATAAATTTTTTATTTATCACCAAATTATTTGTCAAGGAAAATATTTATCACGAATTGTCATTGAAACAAAGTCAGAAGAGACTATAAATTAAGAGCTTTTTTGGAAATGATCTTGATTTGGATAAATTGCCGCTCAATGGCCTCCTCATACTTCCCCAGTCCTTTGGGGAGATTTATTTGGGGGAGACGTTTTGTAGCTATATCAGTATCGATAACAGCTTCTGCTTTGAAACTAGGGATGTCGTTATCAAGGTGTGGTCCTTTTTTTTTTTTTGCGCAATCTGATTTTTTGAGGATTAAGAGGAATTCAGGAGAATTTGTATGGATGATGGGATACAGGAAGGGAAATTTTTTGATTTTGCTGGGTCTTGGCATCTAATTTTGTGCTCGTGCCCAATAATGCAAAACATAGTTCATGACTACGTGGAGTTTGAATTTATATAGATACACAAAAGAGGTTAGTGCCGACATGAGGAGACATATGCTACGCTTGATACATCTAATGTGGATTCCGTGCCATATCATGGATTGTTGAATTATAGTCATGAATCATGATAGAAAACACTACATGAGTTGATGCTTCTCCTAAGTAATCAGATTTCCAAATGTTTGTTACATATTCTGTTAGTGTATTGACGCTGATGTTGTTGTGCTTAATGACTTATCCACAATTTACAAGCCAGGATGAAAGAGGAAGATTGCGTCAGGGGACGACCAACATATAACTTAACTGAATCGCTAAGAAATGAATATAGAAAGAGTTGCTTTAGCTTTCATATATTGCTCAGCAAGAATCACAAGGGATAACCAAGATGGAACCAAATCATATAATCAATAGGACCATTAGGTGTTGTCAAAAGATCAAGTTCGGTGAAGTCATTGGGAGGGTTGTAAAACTTTATGATTATCATATTAAAGTTTCAAAGTGTTTTGAGTTTGGTGTGCACGACTAAGTTATATTTATCATGATAAAAACCATTATCCTCGTTTTCAGTTCAAGAACTTAAACTAATTTTTTTCTCAACAGTATCTAAGAAAGCATACACCCTTGCGGAGAATAACATGGCAAAAGCTTTTCTTGTGATTTTATAGTGGCGTATTATTGGACTGGTAGGTATGGAAACTAGAAGTTTATCTTGTTACAGTTTGACAACCTTTTATTTAATAACGAAAGTTTAGTTCATTTAAACAACATATGTGTAGTATCCGGACCTAATAACATAAATGTATGTCCGAGTTCCCTCTTTTGGTCATAGAACACTGAACTATGCACCTATCTCGGCAGCCAGCTGCTCGGGTTAGCCAGTAGCCATCCCTTCACGGTGCTCCCGGACAGAAGCTTATATTTTTCGTACTTTAATTTAGATTGATGGAATTCAACAGACGAGGAAGATTTCTAGATTAGAGAAGCAGCTGGCTAGTTTTGTAGTATATATGTAGGAATTTCCCTTTCTTCTGTGTTGTGCGGACTTAATTTGCCACGTCCCAGCTACTCTTCCTCGTGCTGTCACATGTTAATTTCTTTATGCTACTTTTTTTTACTTGTTACATGCCTGGGATGCAAATATTTGATTCAAAGCCTTTCTATTATTTCCAATTTATTCTTTACCCTTGCCGCTTTACCAAAATATTATCAAGCTGACAGCTTGAGTTTGTAAGAGCATACAGTACTTCTTTTCTTTTATAGGTTTGCAATGGAAGTAATTTGATGAAACTTGGATATGAAGTAGATTACTTATAACTTTTTTCCTTTTGGTTTCATGAAGATATATTATTGGTTAGTTAAATATTTAACGAGCTCTGCTCTATAATGTTGACAATTTTACTTCATAATCATAAGAGTTGGTGCTAAATGCAGGCAGAAATTCAAACAGAAAAGCAACAGATACTATTGTTGGATACATCAAAATCTCCAGTTGAATCTATACGCTCAGGAGGCAGATACGATTTCATTGTTGAACATGATGTAAAGGAACTGGGACCTCACGCGTAAGCCTTTGGACATAATACATATTTATGAATGTTTCTTGTTTAAATTTTTTTTAAATGATAACATCGTTGTGACTGAGATATGCTGTTATCTCCAGGCTTGTTTGCACCGCTTTATATAATGATGATGGTGACAGTGAGCAGAAATATCTTCCACAATTTTTCAAATTCATTGTTTGCGAATCCACTTTCAGTGAGAACGAAGGTAACATCTCTTTGTTACTTGCTCACTATATGACTGATGATGTGAAAACAGCTCTGGTATACGAAAAGGGTTATAATTTAATTTGACCATATTTCTCAACGTAACATGATTGCAAACTTACCTACTGTAACATTGTAGAATTTTTTCCTGAAAAGGTCTGCAATCTTCTCTTCAAGTAACTAGAACGAAATTGTATTTTCCAAGTTAGTATACCGTGTTGTATCTGACAGTATTTATTCTTTCTTTCTGCAGGTTCGCTCAGTAAAGGTAGGCCAGTTCCTGAGATTTGATTACCAATGCTGGTCGTAAGTTATATCTTTGTTTGCAGTGTTTTTAGAAATTTACATACACATTCTGTTCTATTATAAGGTTACAGTTAGATTCATTCACGAATAACTGAATCATATACCTCAATCTTGAATTCTTGAGGCCTTTTGGATGTAACTATGATTTCTGTTATTGTGACAGTGTTTGCTAAGACACTGTACAGGATTTCATACCAAACCTGAACAACGTTCAGTGAATAGAACTGTGATGTACAAGATGTTACGAATTTATATACTATAAGACGTCTAGCCAGGAAGTCGGCTAGTAATTTTTATAGGTGGTGTTGGATTATTTTATAGTCTTAATTATACTGCAAGTGCACGGCCTATCGGTTGTGGCACTTGTGGGTCGATCCACAGGAAAGAGGGTTACTTTAGTTGAAATCTAACGAACTAAAAGATAAGTTTTGAAAAGAATTATTTATTACTAAATATTTAAATGCAAAAGTTAAAACAAGCAAAAGATAGAATTTTTACAAAAATAAAGGAAATGTACCTAGGTATTGAATCCCCTCGGTCTAATCATGAATTAACCAAGCAACATGTGTTCTCTAATCTTTCCCTATCCAAATAATTATGTAAGCATAAACTATTCGTTCAATGCAATAACCTATCAACCCTAAGGAAGCATAAATTATACAAACTTCGAATTAAATTTTATCAAACACGTTAATTTCTATTTATTATTCTAAGATGTAGTTCTATTTAAACTGGTATTAACCAAGTGAAAACCTTCCCCTAAATACATCTACCTATCTACGTTTATCGATTAGCAAGTACCGACCCTAGATCTTAAATAAATCGAACCTAGTATATATGAATCATCTCATTCTCTACTTTCCCTAAATTAAATCGATGGTTGTCAAGCATGAAATCTAATCTAGTTTATCAGTAGGGACTTTATTCAAAAATAAAACACATGCCTAGATTTGTATTGGTGTATTGAGAAACACATAACCACAAGATTAAAACATGATTAACCTAGATTCATCAACCTAGGTATACAAGAATTTAGCTATGCATGAAATTAAAATGAAAGCAAGAATTAAAAGAAGACATAATAATAAAAGTAAAAGAATATCTTACAATCCTAAAATTGATCTTGCTCTCCAAACCCTAACCACCAAAATAATAAGAGAAGAAGAGAGATCTTTAGCCTTCTGTTTCGATGATTATTTATAGGTATTTTATCGAATACATGGTACCAACAGATGTATAATAAAATAACAAAAGCCCACAACAAAAATAAACCGAATTGGCCTCATTGGGCCGGCTAAATAGCCGGTTTATTAGGCTAAACGATCGGCTAATGGTAAGCAAGTGGGCCCCACTTTGTTCCGTCTTTGTTGTACTAATTTGGTCCTTTTAAACTCTTTATATCTCTGTAAACCTGGTCAATGCGTTTCTATTATTCTTTTAACGGATTTGCAACATGAATTGCACGTGTCGGTATCTTTTCTTCTTTTTTTTGCAATTAAAACCCTGACACGTGCAAATATCACAAAACACTTTCGCACGGTATTAATTGTGACAAATAAAAGATAAATGTGGATATAAAATATGCATTAAAATGCACCAATCAGGTGGTATAAATCTTTTAAAGCGGATTATATGCTCAATCGAAGATATTGTACTGGGCGGCAAATAGGAAATATAAGCTAACATTTTACCTTATTAAGTTAACCTCCATTTTAAAGAATACAAAAACATATGATGATATGAATATAAAAATATATATGCTGAGAAAAAGAAGGCATTATGTAGATTTAAGAAGAAATTATATATATGAGTGAAAACATATTCGGCAGAAGAGACCAGGAGAAAGATATAAATAATCTAAAATTGACTTTGTTCAGAAAGTACCAGTCACCTATTTGTTTGGCTGAATGGTTGAGTACCCGTGTTTGATTATCATAAGACTCGGTCTCTTAGGGGCTGTTGGGTTGCATGATTATGGAATTTGGATTCCAAAATAGTAAGCTTGAAATTTCTGGATTTGGTAAATTTTTGTTTGGTTGGTTTTGGATTCCTAGTATTGGATTTGTAGATCTTTGTAATCTTTATTTGGTTGGTGAAAAAAGTAGGATTTGGATTTGAGGATTTTAGAGAGAGATAGAGAGAGAGGATTGTTAAATAAATAAAGTGCATGGGCCCCATCTAAAAGTACAATGAATAGTGTCAAATCCTTGAAAATCCTTGAAAATTTTTAGGATTCCATAATCCTTGTTTTGTGGTGGGCCCTCCATAAAAAACAAAGGAATCCTAGAAATCCTAATCTTGCAACCAAACACAAAATTATGGAATCCTAGGATTCCACAATCCAAAATCCAAATCCAAACTCATAATCCTACAACCAAACAGGCCCTTAGGCGCAGAGATGGTTGACAAGGCAAGAGGGTTATTGTTGTAAACTGTGAATAAGTAGCGGATATCATGAATCGACAGCTACCTTTTGCACAGCACGGTGAAAGTAATTAATAGGGGTATGACAGGGGTCAGTGACAACTGTAATTATGACGGCAGTGAGATATATGCATTGATGACCATCGTTGAAGTGCATACCGAATATGTTGCGGTCTAAATAGAGGTTACTGGTACAAATAACATACAGAAATATAACCAACGTTCATTAGAAAAAGCAACCACAAAGATTTGGGTCCAAAAGCATTAGCAATGACCATTGAATAAGTCTCTTCGGCTTGAGTTGGGTTAAAAGCATGGAATGTTTTTTCACCATCATCACCTTCGAATAAAGTATTTTTTTACAGGAGCACCATGTTAGAGGTTCATAGAACTTGCCGGCATTGGGGCTTAATAAGTAATAGTTGTCAGTACTTGTAACAGTGCTTTGCTTATACATCTTATTTCTTCAACGTTGTGTTAAGCTAATATAAAGGAGGAGAATGTGTTAGGTAGCTAAGTAGCTTAAAGCATAGCCGGGTCTTGATGAAATGGATGTAAAGACTTCAGCAAAACTATTACAAACTCCGTTTCAAAATGTAAGTCCATTTTTGCTTTTGCACACCCATTGAGAAAATTTAAACCTATGATTTCATGAATGCAGATAACCCACGTTAACCCTATTAAAGTTCATTATTTTCTCGGTATTTGAATAGACATGAAGCTAATTAAGGAATTTATTGAGGGTTATTTTAGAAAATCAAGTAATAAACGTGCCTTGGTAATGAAAAATGATTCTTGATACTTGTAGGACTTGTATATTGAAACAAAAACAAAAAAATCAAAAATGGACTTACATTTTGAAACAAAAGGAGTATAAATCTAGGCGAACCTGGACAAGCAAAGGTTGATAGAAGCAATATTCTTGGGAAACTTCAGATTACGTGGCGTACAAATCTAGGCGAACCTGGGCGCCTGCAGACCCAGCAAATTATCTGTACTGTAAGTACATTAAAATCCGATTCATTGGAAGTTTCCTTTTGCAACCTTGAATTCCATGTAGTTCTATTATTTACAATCCTGTGTTTAACCAGCAACTGCTACATGGATAAAGGTTTCTGTGTTCCTAATTAGGTTTACATTTCCACTCTTGCGATAGCTACTAATCTTTGGAGATTATTTCTTCTTCTATATTTTGTGGGCATGCGAAATGCAAAATTTTCATTGATATAGTTGCTGTTACAGTGTACATCACTTTATACTCGTGGACTATTAAACATCAGCTGCATTACTAATCTAGTAGTTATAGAACGCCAATCTCCAGTTCCTTGTACTTAGTGTTTTTAGGTCAAAATCGATAACCCATGGCTGGATTGCATGTCTCTATACCTAGCACTCATAAAACGTGATGCGACCAAAAAGCAACAATGTTCACCATTCATATGTAAGTTTGCTTTGGCATCTTCCCTGCCAAAAATGGATGCAAATCCAAACCTTTCAAGAAAAGCCAGTTCATTAAAAAGTCGCATAAGGCACAAGGAGAAAGTTCGGTTATTGCCTCCCATAGTGTCGTAGTCGGTTATGAAATATAGTACCGAAAAATCATGCATACTCTCTTGTGGGTTCCAATGTGATGCTGTAGCACAAACAGGATTTTTCTCTCATTCCAGTGGTTTCAGTAAGCAAACGGATGATGATATGAGTGTCACATGCTTATAATGGATATGGTGGCCCAACATGTACGCCACAGATGTTATTTACGGGCACAAATAGAAAAGAAATTGAAATAATTATATACTAAGAATTGCATCGAATTGCTTCATTGGCGTGAAAGTTTTAAAGTTGGTTTTGATCCCATTGAAGTAAAACAGAACTATCATCTCATGCATAGCACATTTGCTAAAATAGTTCTACTTCGCCATTTCTTGTTAAATTGTTCTTATGTGTCAATCCGTTCTGACTTTGCAATTTAGATGACTTTTCATCATTTTAACCTCTTTACACCAAGCTTCAAGTAAAAGGAACAAAGGAAAGCACTGTGACATCTGGAAAGATTATGATAATTTTCACGCATGAATAAGTTAAAGATGACTTGGTTATTGTTCTTTCTGAGGGACTGTAACAACGTATGGAAAATATTCTGTTACTGTTTCTGAACAATTTACATCATCAATCAAACGATGCATGTGTTGTTTACCGCCGGAAACGAGGGACCGAGGCGCGGAGAGCGCGTCTAGCCTGAATACGGGGGCAGATGCTTATGAAACATATCCATCCACCTTTCCGAAGATACCAAATTGATTTATGGTACAGTGTATCGGAGGTTTGGATGGGTGCGACCGATGCAGCAGATTTATCAGATTTCCCCTCACATATAAGGGGATTTTGATTGTGGGGACGCTTTTTCCTGCAGGCACAAACCCCAGCAATTAATTACGTTATCGCCAAGCGATGACAACTTTCTCTACTCCAGAAATCTTCATGTGTCGTGTTGTATTTTGTTAATTTTGGGGTTGCCCTTTGATTGTATACAGAGATTAATTTATGTCGTCGTCCGTAGGGCGCGGATTAATCCAAATTCGTATATTAGATTTGGGATATGAACCTATATAGCATTTCTTATATGAATCAGGTACATCGGTTCAAGGGGATTTTTGTTTTCATCTAAAAATTGTTAACCTTGTCGTGGACTAAGATCAACTTAGGTTTTGACTAAGGATTGTTAGTCGTATATAAGACTAAAGTCAATTTAAATATTTTAATCAAGAAACGTTAATCTTGTTGTAAAATAAGATCAACTTAAATATGAAGCATAAGCTTCTATACTTAATGTATATTAGCTAAATCTACGAGCTATGGTTTGCTGGTCAGGTGTGCATGTGCATCATAGCGTGTGTATGTGCTTCGCATGGAAACATTCATGCTTTCCCTTTTGGAGGGGTATACAAGAGTATGAGATGCGCATTTATACCTGGTGCGCGTCTGTATGGGATGCGAATCAGAATAGGATGCACACTTGTATGGGGTGCGCATGGGTATGGGATGCACATGTTAGTTATATGTATGCCCTAGAGGCCATTACTGTACATAGGATGTATATTGTAGTGGATGCTGGGACATATATAGGGAGGAATTTTTTGCTCGACATGATAGTATGCTATCTGGTTGCTCTTTATCTTAACGTGTACACTGATTGTCTCTCTGTTACATGTTGGTAAAGCCCTTAGGATGTGTACTTGACTACCTGGATTATGATGCAGATCATACTAGTGGGGACATGGTAGTCCATAAGTACATCCTTCAAGGTCCCTAGTCGTGGGTGTATCGAGACGGGGCATCGATATACCAGAGTAGACTAGCGTATACCTTCTCGACCCATACAGATGGGCGATGGATGATCCCATATCCATTGGTGTTTGACATCAGAGATGATATACGGGTGCTCAGTGGAGACTGGGTACACTGGACGGACTCGCCGAGAACTCCCAGATGGTATTATACCTTACGTCAGATGGCAGTTCTCTGGTGACACTGGTACAGGTTAGTCTGTAGACCCGAGATCGTCATAGAGTCTTCTGTGATTCCCACTGTGCTTTGATTTCCACCTTACCATGTCTAAGAGGGCGTGCAAAACGGTGGTTTTTGGGTACAGTCCCGAATCACATTGAGGCAATGAGCGATAGGAGGGGATTCGTCTCTCCCGGTATAGGGAGTTGATGTTGCGCTGTGTTCGATTGGCTATAACCGGAAATCCCTGGCCAGGGTTGCTGAGATTTGCTGGTAAGTGTTACCAGTAGTTTCTCGAACTGTTATAGACCTCATATCGACACGACTTATCGAGCTATTGGGGTCTGACGTTTAGCACCCCTAGGCGAGATATGCGACATATCAGACGAACAGACCGGACTGTACGGTAAGTGTTACTGGTTGGATTCACAGGAGTGTGAGCGGGCTTGATTGTTGATTTTCTGATCGCTTAGTACCCAAGTGGCCGTTACGTTTAGCAGACTAATTGCGGCCTGTGGGTGTTTGATATGATCATCACCTGCTGCCGGCGTATTGACGAGTCTTTAGAGTCCTACACAGAGGTTTCCTGGCTCAAGCGAAATGAAATAGGAGCGCATATGAGATATGTGCGGGACCGAGAATAATACCAGTATGTGATAATATATTCTATTCTCGCGATTTGTATCATCGGTCGGTTATATGTGATATAGCCGGGTTACCGAATCAAGTGTTGATTCGATATATTGATACACTTGATATTAGTCGGTTATATGCAGTATGACCGGATCGTTAAATCAAGTGTTGATTTAATGATTTAATGTATAATTATATATTTGATATATTACATTACATTAACTAGTATTTGTTCACTTAAGATTGATTTTCTCACTTGAAGTGCACAAGTTGTATATGTGATATATTTTTGTGCACTAGTTTGTATCATGTTTGATGATACATGCAAATTTGGGTGTGTGTATGACTTACACCAAGTTTAGGTTTATGGTTAGGGTTTTATTTTCTTTATTTATTTTGGTAAAACAAAATGGTGCTTTTCTTTCACTTTGGCTTGAAGCTTCAAAGCATCTTTGAAAAGTCTAACCATTTTGTTTTATGCTTAAACCTAACCATTACCTAAACTATGGTTTGCTCTCTACATGAGTTTACTTCACCCATGGTTGGATTATGATAAGTCTTCACTTGATTTTTCATTATGATTATGATTGATATTCTTTTCTTCTTCTTCTTCTTCTTGAAGAAGAAAGAAAACCTTTGCTAGAAAATTTCAAGTGTTGAAATCAAGTGAGAAATCCAAATCTAAAGTGAACCCACTTCCTATTTCTTCATCCTCTACCACTTGCCATGTTGTATAGGGTGTTTTCTTCACAAGTTTCATGACTAAGTGAAGATGGAGCCTGAGTTTGAGTTGCCTCGACGTAGATCATCTTCGGTATCGAAGTCAACGACCTAGCCCGCTCATTTCTCCGACGAAACCATCGCTAGAGTCCGGGATCCTGGTGATCGCAATGAAGGGACGTCATCACGGAGCTAAAGAAGTGGAGGACCGGATCTACAAAGGTTGTATTTCCATTCACTTAGTAGCAAAGTAGTTTGCTTGCTTGTTTGTTTCGCCTATCTTCTAGTTAACGATCTATATTAGGGTTTCTCGGCACATAAAATTTGAATTTGGCATGTTTGATGCCTTGTTGAACCGCTTGAGTGTGCCTAGGAACCCTACAGCACATGCATATATCACGTGATGCACACTTGATTAGGTTTAAGTGGTACACATGTGCATGATGCGCAAGTCAATGTGGACAATATCCTCCATGTGCTCACGTGTATATCACGTGACGCGCAGATCAATAGTTTACACCCTAAGCCAGGGCGCGCACTATGATGCAGAAAGTTTTGGCTTTCATAGAGATTGAGATCTCTGTTATTTGATTTAAAGTGCATTCATATAGCAAATTTGAATTCGATGAATGTAAACTTTTAAGTGAAGCACTAGTTTCGATATATATGTTTGTGATCATCCTTTAATATGGGTTTTGTTCAGAGTCTTAGATCTTAGAATAGATCTCTCATGAAAAGCAATGGCTTTTTTGTAGTGGAGAGATAAATTCTAAGATCGTTTGATCTTTGTTTCAGAGAAACATTAGCTTCGTTATAAAAAAAGAAAATCCTCTTCTTTTATTTGATTATCTAGTAAGCTAGGCTTTTCTTCTAAGAGCGCTTCGGTTCTTTTTCAAAGAAGATGAAGAGAGCAAGAGGAACCGGATTCCAATTCAACCAAAAAAGTCAAAGTCTTGTCAAAAAAAGTTTAAAGCCATGTCTTCATTGTGAGGGGGTTCTTATTTATAGTAGAGGAATTGTTAGGCTTTGTTCCTAACAATCAGGTGTGTCTTTATCTCAATTTGATTTTAACTGATCTATATTAATTTCTGGATGCATGCGCACCATTGGATCATTGATCCAAAGATCAATTTTATTTGATTTGACACGTTTGTTATTAACAAACAGATTTAAATTGATTCATATCAATTTAGGGTGCTTGCGTACTATTGGATCATTGATCCAAAAATCAATTTTGTTTGATTTCGTTAATTTTGTTAATTGATAGAAGATTTTCTTCCAAATATGGTTTAACCAAGTAAATGCGCACTGGTAATGCATGCGCACGTGCTTTGTCTGTATTCGCATCGCATGCGATGGCCTTAAGACATGCGCACATACTTTGCATGTCATCGCATCGCATGTGATGGCCTTAAGCCATGCGCGCGTGTCTTGCACGTGTTGCATCACATCTATTGGGTGAACCCTAAAATGGGTGCATGGGTGTGAACAAATGCCCCCACCGACTATGCGCACGTGGCTTGCACGTACGTACAGTGGTGTCAACTTGCGAACCGTCAGATCTGCTCTGAGATTTACAAGGAATTGAACTAACTTCAGAACCCTATAAATAGGGGCTTCCTCCCTTCAACGAGTTGTGCCTGCTTTCTTTTCTTTCTAAATTTTTTTAAGAATTGTTCTTTAGAGCTAGTGCTCTTCAGCGAAGCTTTTGCTTCCCCATTTTCTTTAATTTTATAGGCAAAACCTGCCCCATCAAAGTAAAATACGCACCTAAAGATTTTGCTTCTTTTAAATAGTGCGCATCTTTTTGGTTATGCACCTACCACTTCAGAAAATCTTTTGATTTTCATGAGATGTGCACACCTCTTTGGGTTGCGTAAAGAAATCTTTTGGATTTTCTGTGGGGTATGCGCACCTCGGTGGGTTGCACACCCCATACTTCGAAAAATCTTTAGATTTTTCATAAGATGTATGTTCTAAGTCTTAATTCTTCCCATGATAGTTTCTGTTTCGTGAACTAACGCTTTTTTCTCTGGTACTATGGCCAGTCTTTTATATGACGTCGGGGATATCATTTCTCACGATGTTTACTGGTACAAGCCCAGCTATTCTGATACTCAATGCGAGGCCGTACTCCGTCATTTGGAGGATCACTGCGGGCGATTGCTCCCACGTCGGTCTTCTCATCTGCACCTGCTCTTTAACGCGATCCGGAAGGCTACACCTGGGCTTTTTAGGGCGATGCCGCAACATGCACTGGATCAAGCTGAGAATAAAGTGCATTCGGCTTATCTGGTGGGCTTAATTTCTAAGAACCGGCAGGACCGTTCGATAGATATCTTGTGCCGGATCTACTAGAAAAGACGATCATATCCTCACATGCTAGAGTTGAAGATACTGGTGACAACCCCGGTGCTCGCATTCTTGAACGAAGGCACAAGGGGAGGGAGAATGCTGCTTGGGATATCTTGCAAAACCTCGTTTGTTTATTTCCATAGCCAATGTGTTAGTGACAATCTCTTGTCCCTGTAAATATTTTGTGAATTCTTGTGTCTGACTAGTAGCTTGTAATTCATCCTTTGGTGTTAATAGAATGCGGTCTTTTTCTTTTATATCCACACTTCTGTGCTGAAATAGTTTAGCATAGCTTATTTACTCGTCCCCTGCATGTTAGTTTATTCTTCTTTGATGAATTTTTGCACGAATCGTATCTTTCATCAATTTCGACTTATGAATGAAAGATGCTCCCCTTTTTAGTACAAGATGTATTCTTTATTTTGATGATATAAATAAAAGAATGACGTTTTTTATGCCGTACTTTTCATCACTGTGCCGAAATGACCTGGCTTAATTTATGTACGCGTCTCGGAGTGTTAGTTTATTCTCTTTTGATAAATAAACTTGGCCTAACGTTAAACATACATAACCCTTGTTAATACAAGGGTCCGTTAAGTTTGTGATACTGGGTGTAGTCCATCGCACCGTTGCGTGTAACGTTTTAAAAAAATAATAATAAATAAAATCCTTTAGGTGAATTTTCTGATAATCGGTAAAATAAACCGTATTTTCCGTAAAACTTAATTATAATTATTTTTCATCATAGACTCAAATATACCTATTTTAACTATGTAATTACCGGTATTTGGTAATGTCACGACCCGAAAGTACGGAACATGACCGGCACTTAAACTACGAACGTCTCGAGGCGTACGTAATCTAAGTAAACCGAAAACCCAGAAATCCAAACCAAAGATGTAGAGTGCAGGAAAAACCAACTTAAAGCAAGTAGTTTCAATAGCATAAGCCGAATTAGGCGGTTTTAAAAACATCAAAAATTTCCCGAAAATTTCGGCAGAGTCTCCTTTGTAAAAACTGGCCCCCAAATGGGATACAAC
Source organism: Agapanthus africanus (assembly GCA_030015575.1). NCBI lineage: Eukaryota > Viridiplantae > Streptophyta > Magnoliopsida > Asparagales > Amaryllidaceae > Agapanthus > Agapanthus africanus. Next base: position 449,503,670 of record JASDDO010000010.1, on the reverse strand, counting down.
ATGAATAGTATACGAAATCAATAAAAAGGCATCCCCAAGCGGGAACTAGCTCTTCGTCAATCGACGGTCACAACCACACAAGCAATATAATATACAACGCCAAGGGCGAGAATCAAAATTCAAAAGGAAACTCAAAAACCACAAGAAAACCACAGAAATACAACGCGCGACTCTAAGGTCGAAAGAATAACATCACTGGTCTCTATCTCAAATAAATACATGTTTGGTTGATGGAACTTCTAGATACAACAGAATAATGATATACAAGATATATAATGGGGGTACGATACAAATAAACCCACCTACTAGCAAATCACCCGGAAATGGAAGTAGTGCCAGCAAAGCCGTAATGAAACCTGTACGGCGAAACCTGCAAGAACTGTAGCACAACGGGGGTGAGTTGCCAACTCGTGAATAGAAAAACATCTACGGAAAGAAATCGCATAAATAACGCAACCTAGGTCAAAGATCATAATATATCCTCAATTATATATATAACATGCAACCTATAACAAGGCTAGGGTAAATATCTAACCCGAGTGTAATCTCATATGCCCGTGTCAGTGCCTCAGGTAGCAATATATCATATGAATGAGGTATGAATGCATGGAAACAGAATACATGTAAATGAAGAACTGTTTTCATAATTTAGTGAGATTTCCTTTGTATTTTTAAAATGAGGTATCATAATGAATTCAGCATAAAACAGTGCCTAGCATCGGCACAAAACGTAATCCCAATATCTCGATATCTCTGTATCACAGTCTCTGTACCTCAATATCTCGAAATCTCAATGTCTCAATCACAATATCTAGGGCGCCGTCAGTCCAGACCGGCCCCTACCATCCATCTCAAGACCACGACGGTATCCTCCGGATATCCGACGCGTCGGGTAAAATCACCGGTAGGTAGTGCTCCCCTGCTAGGCTCACATCGTCATCATCACGCGCTTCTTGCCCCGGGGTACCTTACCGGGTCCACCATGTACCTGAAACGGTTCATCCGTCTCCTCGAATCGGGTCTCGAAATCCATCAGCAAACTCATGGTGGACGACTCATACATCATGGGAAAAACCGCACTTTTTATTTAAAAAGAGAGAAATCTGTTTATATAAGTTTTGCGGTTCCCCCCCCCCCAAATCCAGAAAATCTCATGGAAATCCGAATCCAAATCATCAATAGCATGTAAAACCATGAATATAGGCATAATAATGAATAACAGTATGCATGAAGTGACAAGCATAGTCACAGAATTCGTGAATTATTCGCCGAATTCGCGAATAATTCGCGAATTTTTGATCAAACGAATTATTCGCCGAATTATTCGTCATTGCCGAACTGGCCGAATAATTCGCGAATAATTCGCGAATTATTCCCGAATTATGTGATAAAACAGCGAATAATTCAAAAAACTGTAAATAATTCACAAAATCAAAACCTAGCGTCGCAGGTACACTAATATCATGTCAAATTACTAACTAACAAGCTAAGTCAAGCAATAATATTTTCTAAGGTGTACGTGACATGGCAATTACCGATGAAGATGTGTGTGAGCCGGCAAGTAAGTGTATGTGGTACATACGCATCATCGGTAATGGTGCTGTTGTCCTAACAATATGATATCAACAATGCAATAAGAAATTATAACATAAGTATGCGATGCGGAGCGAACAGCAATAATGAACGGAATACTAGACACAACGATAACTAAACTGCATTACCCTAATATAAATCCTACAAATGGTGCCTTTTGAAATAACACGAATCATGGGGTTTTGAAAATAGGGGCTACGGTGTTTTTATGAAAAGATACGTCTTTTGAAATATCCATAGGATCCCTTGGGCTGTCCTTTAAAATACCCACGATTCGTTAGTTTTAGAAATAGGTAAGAATCGAATCTAATCTAACAACTAAACAAAACTAAAGGACTAAGTTAACAAGCTGGACTACGGGTAAGGAAACCGCCTAACATCTGAGTCGATCCATATACATACCTGTATATATATTAGTCGGTGATCCCGCCTCAATAATATCATATCCGATACCATATCTATAATCAGACATCCCAAGTCAAGAGTGCGGATCAATCATCAAAATATAGCTCGTACGTAAATCCGTCGTACGGCATCCCTAAATCTGGGTACGGGTCAATATCACATTCCTCATACTATTCACCTGGTATCCTCTTTATCAAAATCATGATCGGGGTACTGATCTACGTCTAGTACAATACTGATACCGCCTGAGTATGCATGCACGTGAGTGAAACACTACGTCAAGGACCCGCTACAACGTTATGCCGTATCTCAAATATGAACCCTGCTATATCACCGATCTCACGGCCTCAAAATCAAATCTCATCGACTCATCATAAATCCCAAGTATCATCCTCAAATCCGTATGTGAACACATAGTCCCATACTCATGTGAACACATAACTATATATTCCCGTAAGCACAAATGAAAGAAGAAAGTATGCCAGTATGGGTTGGTGTGTGCATGTGTGGTGCGACCACTACTCTACGGTTTCACGACACTAAATATCCAAGAACACCAAATATCCATCCTAAACATCGTTATTAATCCCAAATAACATATAATAAATTGTTGGTGTGTATACGCATCCGTATACACCACCACGGACTGCGGGGATGCTATACGCCATCCACCCGACTTCTCCCCGTAGATATAAATCTACTCACCTGGTCCTCGTTCGTCGGTGCCGACGTCGCCACGCGCTTGCTTGTCGTCTCGAAGTCCACATGGGGTACCTACAAATCATAACGCACCATACCGCATTAAAATCCGACTCATGACCAAAACGACGCACGAATCCCACATAGGTCAAAACCTATGGTTGCTTTCACAAATCGACCCAAAAACCCTCGACGTCGGCGTACAAACACCAAACCCTCGAGAAAACTCCCAACACACTCATTTGTACAATTACAAGCACTAATTATAATATAAAATAGCTTAAAAATTCACAAAACCCCCCAATTTCACTTAAAAAGTCATTTTTCCGAAAATCTAGCAAGCACAAATCACCGTTTTAGTACAAAACTCGATATATAAACGAACCTAGCATCCACAATATTCACTAAATATCATAACAAAGTCATATAAACCATTCCTATAATTTATTCTCATCAATTTGCATAAATTCCAAAATCCTAGTTTGCAAAAATATCAATTTTTAACACCTTTTAAAGCAAAATTCACAATTCAACAATTAAGCTTGGTTTTGCATAACCTAAGATATTAAACCACTCATAATAATGTTAATGATGTTCTAAAAACATAATTATATTTTTAACCCAATTATTTAACCAATTTTAAATAGCTAGTTAGCAAATTAGCGTAATTATCATAATTTTTAAACTAACAATTAACAACTAGCTACTAACTTTGTTTTAACAAGCCATAAGAGCCTAATACATTACACAACCATACACCAATTTCACAAAACCCTAACTTGCATTCAAACCCTTTCTTGAATTTTATAACTAACAAAATCCAACCCAAACTATACATGAAACACTAAATTAGCACTAATTTGAAGCCCAAAAAGCAAGTTAAACTCTTAGATTTGGTTTGTATAAAACACTAGATAGCAAAATAGAATAATTAACTTAATAATGGTGTGCTAAAAACCCTAGTTTAACTCAAAGCATTCTCTTGAAGATCCTAGATGAAAATAGCACCAATATTAACACTAAAACAACTCATTTAAAGAAATCTAACCATAAGAATTTAAATGGGTAAGAATTATACCTCTAGATCTAGAGATCTAGCAAGAAATTTTGACTCCAAAGATGGCCTCCTAGCATCCAAAATCCATGCAAGAAAGGTTAAGAAGAATGGATGAAGGATGGGCTTGAAATTGTTAAGTTTAAATGGAATTTTGATGAGTTTAGAAGAAAAATGAGAGGGGAAATTTTGGGGCTGTTTATTGTAGGAATTTCGGCTGAGGAGGGAGTGGGGAGAGATGTGGGGGAGTTGTGGAAAAGAATCCAAGTCAAAGCCCCTCCCAAATTACCATAATACCCCCACCTACTTTACTATATATAAAAACCTTATTTTAACCCATTTCTCACATGATTTAAGGTCAAAAAGAGAGAAATAAAATTCTTGGGCTGCTACAATAGTGTGGGGCCGGCCAAAGGGAGTGAGGGTGAGTGTGAGAGACTTTACAAAAAAATTCTATGCAAAAAGACCCCCCACAATACCATATTTGCAAGTTTTAGTTCAAAATAACTATATTTTTGTTTTCCATAAAATAAATCAATTAAAACTTGAAATAAAATACTAAAAAATTATATTACAACTAGATTTTAATTAACATGATTTTAAAGATTAAAATTAGCCCATTTAAATTTGTATTTATCGCTAATTTAATGTATTTTCTTACCGGCTTAAAATAATATTAAAATAATTAATTTCGGAAAAAAATTCAGAACATTTGAAATTTCAGCAGTGGCTCAATAAACACCAAATACTAGCAATTATATAGCTAGAATATGTATATTTAATTTTATAATAAAGATATTTGCATTTTGACTTTTTACAGAAACCCCCCTTATTTTACCGTTTTTTCGAAATTTCACCGAAACGATTTTCAAAACGTTACAGGTATTTATTTAGCCACTTATAAATTATTAGTTTACTTAAATATTTTTTCCTTAATTAATTATTATAATCAATATTTTAAGCTTTCTTTTAGGCATTAAATTAGTGGTAATTACAAATTGGAATGGGTTAATCATTCATTAGTGAACCGTGACAAAGTTGGTATCAGAGCGTATGGTTTTACCTTTCTGACTGTAAGAAGACACTTGGTAGATAGAGTAGGTGACTTAAGCAGAGTGGCGTAGCGTGGGTATGTTCTGCGGCATATTTACGATACGGTACTCCGTCTAAGTGACCTTAGAATATATATTTGCTTGTATTTCTTTCCTTAATTCCGGAAATCCTTGATTCGATTGCAATGTTCCTATCGATCTTGTTCGTCGTTCCAGCCACTATGCCGTCGGAGACTACGAGGGCCAGAGGGTTGCCGCCGGAGATGATGTTAGAGTGGGCTCGTTTGAGATAAGGACCGATCAGGGCGGTATGCCTACCTCTCAGGGACAGAGTGGTCCACCTTTTCTAGGACAGATGGCTAGGCTAGAGTCGAGTATTCAGGACGTGCAACAGATGTTTGGATTGTTACTGATGGTTAGCCGGGCTCCGAGAGCCGATGATTTTCCCTCCTATTTTAGGGACCGTGTTTGTATCTATTGCTCAGGCAACTGTTTCTGTGTTACAAAGTTTATTTCCATGTCCTCATAGGAGTTTTGAGGCTGAGACCTCTGGTTTGTTTTTACCGGTACAGATGCAGCGGAGGAAACATAGACAATCCTCGACAGGATGGCTGAAATTGTCGTTCACAGAGATGTTCTAACAAGAGATGGGTTGAGTTTGCAAGTTTTCGTCTAGGGGGTCTTGCTCAGACGTGGTGCGGATCCATTAAGAGAGGCTGAGCTGCAGACCTACTACCTATGACTTGGGATGAGTTCACAGCTGTAATTCTTGCTCGTTTCCTTCCGGAGAGTGTTCGAGATGCCCAAGCTTGTAATTTCGAGCCTTTGCGTAAGACTTCAGAGATGGCAGTGTTCGAGTACGCCATTCCGATTTCTTGGTGGTTCGATATGCTCCTTATCTGGTGGACACTGAAGAGAGACAGATAAAGAGTTTTGTATGGAGATTGAACGTGCAGTTAATTCTTCCCATAGGCACCCAGCATTTTGACACTCATGCAGCCGCGATGAATGCAACCTTACTGCTAGAGGAGCGCATTTCTGAGACTTCAGTCGTTTCTGGACCAAAGCGAAATTGTACTAGTATGCCAGCTTAGAGGCGGTTAGATAGACGCCGTTGTGACAGGCAAATCTTTTGGTCGCCCGATATATTGTTCATTCGTGATTTGTTCGCATCGGAGATAAAAATTCTTTTGTCGATTTGATTCTTCCCGCTATGTTTGACTCTGAAGTTCTTCTGAGTATGGAGTGGTTAGCCACGTGTTATGCATCCGTGGACTGCCGTGAGAAGGTAGTCGGATTTAGTTCCTGGGTGAGCTAGTTCTTGTCTTTCGGGGAGACCGTAGCGCCACCCTTCCCTATTTGATTTCTTCTCTTCGCGTTAGTCAGCTCTTGAGGAAAGGATGTCAGGAATTCTGGATGTATGTCTGTAATGTTGGAGCCGTAGGGATCCCGTAGGACCAGGTTCTGTTTGTGAGGGAATTTCCAAGGTGTTTTTCCTGACAAGTTGCTTGGTTGATCGCCAGAGCGCGAAATTGTGTTCTACTTTAATTTGATTTCCGGCGAAGCGTAAAGAACTGAAGGGACGGTTGCAAGATTTGTCGAATAAGGGCTTGTTCGTCCGAGTGCGTCACCTTGGGGAGCTCCTGTACTGTTCGTCAGAAGGACGGCCGTTTACGTCTATGTATTGGTTATTATCAGTTGGATCGGGTTACTGTGTGGGATGTTTCTCGAAGATTGACTTGCGGTCAGGCCACTACCAGTTGTGAGTTCGAAAGGATGGTATTCCGAAGATTATTTTCACACAAGTTTCGGGCGTTATGAGTTTTAGTGATGTCGTTCGAGCTAATCAATGCCCAGTAGCGTTTATGGACTTGATGAACCGAATGAGATCGAGGCCGTTCAGCATAGGCCCAGACCTGTATTAGTGACAGAGGTTTGCAGAATGTTGGATTTTGGGCCGATACTATTGATATTTTGTACAGGATTTTTCGCATATAGCTACAATGTTAACCGGGTGACCCGGAAGGGCGTTTCTTTTGTTGGAATAAGGCATGCAAGCAGAGCTTTTAGTAGTTAAAGATTCGTTTGACTACGGCGCTAATATTATCTTGCCTTCAGGATCTGGCGGTGTTATCGATTTTGGCGATGCTTCTTGGCAGTTGAAGAAGCATGAGTAGAATTATTTCATGCATGATTTAGAGATAGCCGCAATGGTTTTTACACTTAAGATTTGGAGACGGGTCGTGTCAGATATTCATGGACCACAAGAGTCTAAGGTATTCGGAAAATCATGCAAGTAATTCTATGGACCCTCTAGAAGAATGAAACTCTAACTCGACATAATGACCATGGGAACGCTTTTGAACCTTAGGGTTGCGGCAGTTCCGCGGTGCCATTAATGAGGCTTGGGTCTGCCCTTCTACGGTTGGTCCGCAAGTACTGTGGCATGTACTGGATATCATTAAACTGTGCTTTAAGCTCTGGGGAAATTGTGGGACTTTGATGAATTGATCGAAAAGTTTAACGTCGTCCGAATATCATGTGAAGGGATGATGAGAGATGTCATAGATTTGTTTCGGGATACTGACTTATCAGCAAGTCAGGCCGAGATCAGGGGTCAGCAGGAGAATTACAACCTTTGCCCATTCTGGAGTGGAAATGGAAGAAAATTTCTTTGGATTTTATAGCGGGTCTAGCTAGAATCAGTTGAGAGTATGACACTATTTGAGTAATCGTAGACCGATTAACGAACGCAGCTCACTTTCAGCCAGTCAAGACCATTTTCAGATTCGTTCAGTATGCTCAGATATATGTTGATAAGATGGCGCTATTACATGGAGTTCCGACTTTTTTTTATTTGTCCGACAGAGACACCCAGTTCACCAGCCAACTATTGTAGAAAACTTCAGGAGACTTTGGACACCAATAGAGTTTCAGTGCAGTTTTCTATCCGCAGACTGACGGTCAATCAGAGAGTACTATTCAGATTCTTGAGAACATTCTCCGAGCCTGTGTTTTAGATTTTGTGGCAGTTGGGATCGCCACTTGCCCTTAATAGAGTTTTCCTAATAACAGCTTCCAGCAGGAGATTCAGATGGTACCCTTCGAGGTAATATATATATATATAAGAGGAAATGTCGATCACCCGTATGTTGGATAGAGCTCAGTAAGAGCAGTATTTTGGGGCCATAGTTTATGCGGGGGATGACCGAAAAGATTTGGTTGATTCGGGATAGAATGGGAGCGGCCCAGAGCGGGTAGAAATCTTATGTGGATGGACGTCGTTGCAACTTGAGTTCGTCGTTAGAAATCATGTTTTTCTTAAAGGTTTCTCCGATGAAGGGCGTGTTGAGATTCAGGAGGGAAGGAAAGCTTAGTCCATATATGTGGGTCCCTTAAAGATTTTCGATCATATCAGCACAGTTGTTTTTCGTTTAGCTCTTCCACCCAGCTTTCAAGATGTACACCCATATTTCATGTATCGATGCTCCGCAAGTATCTTCATGACCCCTCTTACGCGATATAATATCAGACGATCTAGCAGGAGCGCAATCTTTCTTTAGCTGAGTGGCCGATAGTTATTCTAGATCGGCAGAAGATGAAACCGAGGTCCGAAGAAATATCGTTCGTAAATGTTCTTTGGCGTGGCCCGAGCGGCGAAGAGGTCACGTAGGAAGCCGAGGTCGAGATGCGGAAGGAATGTCCCTATCTCTTCAAGGGTACGCGTAGTTAGATTTAAATTCGGGGACCGAATTTCTTTAAGGGGGGAAATTGTAACGTTTTAAAAATAAATAAATAAATAAAATCCTTTAGGTAAATTTTCTGATAATCGGTAAAATAAACCGTATTTTCCGTAAAACTTAATTATAATTATTTTTTATTATAGACTCAAATATACCTATTTTAACTATATAATTACCGGTATTTGGTATTTATTTAGCCACTTATAAATTATTAGCTTACTTAAATATTTTTTTCCTTAATTAATTATTTTAATTAATATTTTAAGCTTTCTTTTAGGCATTAAATTAGTGATAATTACAAATTGGAATGGGTTAATCATTCATTAGTGAACCATGAAAAACTCCGTAGTTAAGCGTGCTTGAGCCAGAGAAATTCTGGCATGGGTGACTTACTGGGAAGTAGCCTCGGGTTCATTCAAAAGGACAAAACCGTGCGGTTTCGGCCAGAGTGGATAATACCATCTGTGTTTAGGGGTGGGTCGTGACATTGCGTTTGCTGATTTCTTCTGGGCTCACGTCCACTCAGGTCGCTAATTAGAGTAGCTACGCACTTGACGTATCTCCCATCCACTCAGATGTGGTGATTCGTCTCAAGTAATCTCTTTAGGCGAATGTATAGATAGCCATCGGATGATTCAGCGTTGGGCGCCGCCATAGTACTTTACCTTGAGATTAGGCTCTGTTTGGAGCCCCTGGAAAGTCATTACCGCACCTTTCCGAGGTGAGACGGCGTCCAATGGTTTTTTACTTACAGTATAGCCATTGAGACCTGTTTCTTCTTTTAGCAAAACATTGCAGAACACGCTGCTCTTTTTCATATGTTTCTGCCAGTGGATTGTCTACAGGTGTCAATACTGACATACCTGTAGGGCAGATTTTTTTTATATTTTATATCATTTCTTTTTTTTATTCTCCGCGATGCCCAATCATTTCGGCTATTTCATTTTATTTGTTCAATGATTTTTATTGCGAGTTGCCTTATCGTTTTGACTATTTCATTTTATTATTTGCTCGCTGATCTTTATTGCGAGTTGGGGACTTGGAATCTGATACCAGTTTTGGCATCAGTATCGCTACAATTGAAATATCGCCAGGAGCGACTCATCATCTGCCGTGAGAGGACTTGGAATTTAATATCTGATTAGGCATCAAGATCGCTACAACTGGAATATTGTCAGGAATGACTCATCATTTGCCATTATCCGTAGGATAAAGATGGCTTAGAAAACATGTTTAGATCTCTGCCAACTAAGGCTTTTTGACTTTATGAGCCGTAAGGGTCTCATAAAGGTATTTCTCCCTACGAGTCGAGAGGATCTTGTAGGTGTATTTTCTCCTTAGGAATCGCGGGGATTCCTAAGTGGTATTTTCTTTTGTAAGTCGGAAGGATCTTACAAAAGTATTTTCTTATTGCAAGTCGAGAGGACTCACAAGTGTCATTCACCATGTCGAGGAATATCACTCGCTTATGGTGGGACTTGGTTGAGAACATATTTATTTACATCCGTGGATTGTATACAAGAGTTGTTATTGAACTACTTGTAGAGCAATTTTAGGGATATGATGGCTTAAGCGACGGGTTTAGATCCCTATAACTTAATGCTTTTGAATTCTATAAACCGTGAGAATCTCATAGGGATATTTTCTCCTTACGAACCAGGAGGATCTCATTGGTGTATCTTCTTCTTAGGAATCGTGTGGACCTAAGTGTGTTTCTCCTTTGTGAGTCGTAAGGATCTCACGCGGGTGTTTTCTCCCTGCAAGTCGAGAGGATCTTGCAAATGCATTCTTTTTTTATTAGTTTGCACCTTTTCGGGCTTTCACAGGCTCGTCGATAGTCCTGCTCACATGGAGCCCCTTCGGGTTTTCATCCGTGCCCATTTTGCTTGTGGACGTATCTTTTTTAACGACTGCTTCGTTGGTGGAGCTTCATCGTCGGTAGGATTTCAGGTGTAGCCTTGCCGGTGGGACTTGGGGAAGATATGGATCGTTTGTGCCCGTTGATTGTATACGGTGATCAATATGGAGATCTATCGTATGGCAACACATTAGTTTAGGGACATTGCGGTCCATGAGGACAGACCGTCCGTGCCCATGGATTGTATACGGTTGATTATATGATCCATACCATAGTGCAAGGTGCATTTGAGGTACCATCGTCCGGTAGAGCTTTCAGAGTTTTGATTTTGGAAAGATAGCGAGCGGACACAAGTGTCGTCATCTATTATTGACCCGAGTCGCAACTCTTTAAGCATAGTATTTCTTGAGAAATCGGTCGTTTATTGGTTGAAGAGGTCTTTCGCCATGCATGTCTATCAGTATGTATGGTCCACCTTGATAGACGTGTTCTATGACGTAGGGGCCCTCATAGTTAGGTTATAACTTCCCACGTTTTGCACGACCGGGAATCATCGGTCTTTTGATAACCCATACGAGTTCGCCTTGACGAAATGTTCTCGGTCTGGCCAGTCTTCCATATTGCCTGGTCATCTTTGCTCTCTGGGCTTCGTGGCTTTGATGTGCTACAAGACGGGTTTCATCCAACGCGTCAAGTTCTTCAAGCCGAAAGTGAGCATTTTCCTTGTCATTGAGCTCCTGTTGAATTGCCATTCGCAGAGAGGGGAGTTCAATCTCTAATGGGAGCACCGCTTCAGTTCCAAACACCAATGCATATGGTGTTTTCGCAGCCGTCTTGAACGTCGTTCGATAGGCCCATAGCGCTTCCTGTAGTCTTTCGTGCCAATCTTTTTTATACTTGGACACCGTTTTTTTTATGAGTTTTTTCAAGGTCTTGTTGAAAGCCTCAGCTAGACCGTTGGCTCGGGGTTATAGCCAGAGGAGTATCTCCAGTCTATCTTGTATTGTTGGGTGAAGCGACTTATCTTGTGGCTTCGATATGATGGTCTGTTGTCTGAGACTATCCGTCGTGGGACTCTAAACCGGTATATGACATGAGTTTTGAAGAAGTGCAGGATGTTCTCTGTCTTTACTTCCCTGAGTGGCACTGCCTCCGCCTACTTAGGGAAGTAATCGGTTGTTGCGAAAATAAACCGATGCCCTTTGGATGACGCTAGTTCGATTGGGCAAACTATATATGTTCCCAACATCTCGAATGGCCAGCTGGCTACAGTTGGATACAACAGATTGGGATGTTGATGTATGAAATCTCCGTGTATTTGGCAAGAATGACATCGCCTTGCATATTCGACGCAATCTTGAATCATCGTGGGTCAATAGTAAGCCATTCTTTTAATCTTAATCTTCATCTTCGGACCGGCTTGATGGGATCCGCAGAGTTCGTCATGGATTTCTTGGATGACCCTTTTGACTTCCGTTGGTTCTAAGCATCTTAACCATAGGTGATCGAAGGACCTTCTATAGAGAGTTCCGTTAACGAAGGCAAACGACAGAGCCCGTTTAGTGAGCTGATGCCTCTGCGATGCATCTTCAGGCACTTGTTGGGATTTAAAGTAGTCTATAAAGACTTGGCGTCAATCTTCGCTTTCTTCTTGTACTTGGAGAACTTCACCTTCAAATGTTTCATCCTTTTCAAGTGCTTCTGCCGGAGACTCTGAGGGAGTTCCGCTGGCGCTAGGACCTTACGGCTTTGGACGGTGATCCTCACGTCGTCGAGGCTTTCATCTGCCATTTCTTTGGCCAGCTTAACTAATGCATCCGCCTTGCCGTTTTCCGTTCGCGGCACATTTTCCAATATATATGATGGAATTTTTGTTAATAGATGTTGTACTCTTTCACCGTACCTTATCAGCTCTGCCTTACACGTCTTGTAGTCACCACTTACTTGACTCACTATCAATTGAGAATCTCCATTTATGAGGAGGTTCTCAATGCCCATATCTATTGCGATATCGAGTGTAACAACTCCATTTTTAGTGTACATAAATTTGATTTAAATTTGAAGTATACTTGGGTTATTTAATGTTGCTGTTACCACTTTAAGTATTTGTTTCACATAATAATTACAAGAAGGAGCTTGTAGCTCATTGGTAGTACCTTTCACTGCTGTACTAAGCCACCAGAGTTCAAATCTCATACTCCACATTATTTTTAATATTGATTTTTTTAAAACCTTTAGAATACCAAGAGTTTACACGTGCATATCTCACAAAAACCCCCATTACACCCAAAGATGTAACATTTTCAGGAGTTAGATGAACCGTCGGGGGGATCCCGGCCGCTTGACTTGGCCGGGAATTGGCCAAATCGGCCTTGACTCAGTCCTCAGACCGAGTCACAGCCGAGTCACGGCTGAGTCGGCCGATTCCGGCGACGGCCCCAACATGAAAGTTGTGTCTTTTCATATTCCCTATGCACCTGCAAAATTTCAGCCTCAGACCATTTCCAGAGCTCTTTAAAACCCCTAATTACTCCACTTTTAATACATTTTTATCACATTTTATCACATTTTTATTTTAAACTTTTCATCTACCCTAACCCTATAAATACCAACTCTACACACTATCCTCTCACCCCAAAATCCTGAGCCTACCCTCTCAAAAATTTTCCAAAGATCGTGTACTTTGAAAACAAGCTCAAGGCGAAGCCCTGACGAAATTCCGGCGGAACTTCCGGCGATCATCTTAGGAATTATCGGCAATGACGCAACACACCGACGATCTCACTAGTTCCCTCTCACTCTCTTGAGTAATCTAAAACCCGTAAATTTTTTCTATCTCTCTTTTCCATTCTCAAAATACGAAATTACAAAACCCGACGGAATCGGAACAAATCCGATTTCCGATTCGATTTTCTATAAATTTCACTTCTCACTAATGCAATCATAATTAAACATCTTTAAGTTGATTACTAAACACTAATCAAGAATTTGAACAAGTTTCACCACATGAAATGATAGCTTTCTCAATTTACCGTATTTTTCGCTTAAATACCACAATGTTTCACTCTTTCATTTAACACTATCAAACTTGCTATACATTTATAGTAGATCACGAGGTAACAACCTACCTCCTCACACACTTACATACAATCTAATACGATACCATTGAAACCTTAGAATACGAGAAAACAAGAATTTACATTTAAATACCATATACTTAATAAAACTATCATAAAAGATTTAGAGTTGATACACTTTTAAATAAATACCTCTTATTAGGAAAATACGATAAGTTGTGGACATCGGTCGTTTATCTAAATCTGACTTTGTGGTGTCTAGGCTAGGCAAGTGAGAAAGGTAACTTTAAAAGGCCCATCTCACGGTGATTCATGAGCGGATCATTCCTTTCCTCATTTGTACTTACCTGGCCACAATTGACTGTGAAGAAGCGATTTGAGGTATCTAACAACTTGTCGTTTAGACTATTTAGAAATAGGTCAGTTGACTTAGGAAACCCTAGAATCTAAAATACGGAAAATTGACATTTTAACAAATAAATACCTTTTACTTTATAAAACCGTTTTCTAAAGAATTTAGTATTTTATAATCTTTGCAAAGCGCCGCTACAACCCATTTTTGGGGAACCCGTTCGGGATGGTGCAGTTTATCGCACATTCTCGGGCTTAATAGTGCGAGATTCAGACCTCCGCAAGGAGCATTTGGTCTCGAAAGATTTAAAATATGATATCTTAAGAAAATGAGATTTTTAGAATATAAAATATTTATTAAAATTATTTTTGTATAAATATATGTATATTTATTATTAAAACATTTATTTTGTTATGATATAAATATTCCACTTTTTTCTAAAAATCCCAAGAATAAATTTACACTAAAATACCATGAATTTCAAATAAATCAATATTACAAATAAATACCTTTATTTATGAAACTAGGATATTTTCACTAGAAATATCACAATATAAAATCCACACTCATTACAACTCTAAAGACGAATAATAAATGCTTAGGGAGTATTTTGAAAAGTATATAAAATTATATTTTACATAAAACCCCCTCAAGTTTATAAATTACCCTAAGGACCCTAGTAATTATAGGTTTAAGAAATAATCAAGATTTCAACTTATATTTCTAATTGTCTGACTCGGATTTGAGTCTGATTAATCTAACTTGAATATGATTCAGGTCAATCTACAATCTACAATATTCCAATTCAATAGAAACACATGAATCTATGAATCCAATTATCAATCTATATGACTTGACTGAACCGAACCATGGATATATTCCACTTATATGATTCTCCAGTTATTCCATTTACACGACTCTACAGTTATATCCGTTTACCGATATCATGGTTTCGGTCAGTCAATCAATTATACAATCAATACAATATACAAGACAAACAATACAATCAAAATACTGCGGGGTTTAAGGGGTAGACTGGTACGGAATATGTTAAAGGTAGCACGAGGTGGTCACTTAAGACGTAATTACATCCATGCCGTTGTTCCGTGGTATTATCGACGGAGCCTTGTACTATAGGTTACCAAGGTCCCCGGTGTAAGTGGGACTCCCCTCGTATACACTGGCATCTTCTGTACCAGGCTACAAACAACAGCGTTAATACAACATTACAATATTATAATACAACATTAAAAGCTACTCTCTCTCTCTCTTACTCTCTGTCTATTTCTCCCTTATCTTTAGGACTTACCGAGCGACCTGTTCGCTGACGACATTCTATTTCTTTCTTCTTTGAATGTCGTCAGATGGTTTGGACCCGGTGGAGATCGAGCCATCTGCAGAAGACTTAGACCAGTTTGCCGAAGAACCAGAGCTCTAGTTTCATTGTACATTTTCCATTCAGTAATTTTCATTTCCTGTTATGCCATTGTTTAGGCATCGTTTTATTTCAGTTGTAGTTCCTTTTCATGCATTGTACAAAAGAATGTTAATAAATAAAAGTTGCTATTTTTATTATCCCCTGTTTCTTGTGTATTTATTTTATATTGTTTAGATACGCTTAGCGTATGTACTTCTGAGTATATACGTAGCGGACCTCGTCGCGTCCCCTTCTTCGTACACTGAGAAGCGGGGCGTGACATCGAGACAGGCAATGAAAGCTTCATATTTTGTCTCGTTGGTCCTTGGATCCATTAGTGGGAAAGCATAGCGAAATATCCTGCCTTGAGGAGTCACGAAAATAAGACCCACCCCAGTTTTGACTATTAGGGGTGTTCTTCCGCACTTTCCCGTCGAAATAAAGCTCCCAACGGGTCTTTACTTTATCTTCTTGTTTACTGTCGGTTGCATTGAATACGTGCTTATTCGGCAGCTCATAATTTAATAGGGAATCGGCTGAGATTGGATGCTCCGCGTGAAAGTCAGTAATAGTCTTCCCTTTTATCGCTTTGAGGGGGCAATAAGTTACCGAGAACTCCATGAGCAGAAGAGCCCATTTTGCGAGTCTTCCCGTCAATTTAGCTTTAGTCATGAGGTACTTAAGTGGATCCACTCTTGATATCAAGTGGACTTCATGTGCCAAGGTATAATGCCTGAGCTTCGTGACGGCGAAGATCAGCCTCAAGCAGCGCTTCTCAATAGGAGAGTAATTGCTTTCTGCTCCCAGCAATACTCGACTTAGATAGTACAAAGCTCTTTCTTTTTCTTGGTCATTCTCTTATGCCCATAGCACGTCTAAAGAACTCTCAAGGGCAGTTGTATAAAGGATAAGGGGTTTTCCCTTAACCGGGGCAGCCAATACTAGCGGATTCTGTAGGTATTGCTTGATCTCTTCCGATGCTTATTGGCATTTGTGATCCCATATAAAGGGAGTTCCCTTCTTCATGAGGCGACTGTATGGACAACACTTCCCAGAGAGGTTCGCGATGAACCATCGGATGTATGCGGGCTGTCCTTGGAGAGGCCGCGGCTGTTTCAGATTTCTTGGTGGAGGCATTTCCGTAAAAGCCCTAATTTTGGAGAAGTCAATTTCGATCCCTCGATGACAAATTATGAGCCCAAGGAATTTTCCAGAAGAAACTCCAAAGGCGCATTTCAACGGGTTCATCTTCAACTTTTACTTTCGGAGGCGTTAGAAAACAGTCCTAAGATATTCGCAGTGTTCTTCATAAGACTTGCTCTTGACCACCAGATCGTCAATGTAGCATTCAACGATGTCATGTATAAGTTCGCCGAATATCTTTGTTATGGCTCTTTGGTATGTGGTCCTGTAACACCCGAGCCCAATAATACTATTTCTATTGCTAGTTGAGTGTTATACATTGCTCATTCCAATTATCCTGATTGTTTGGTGTTTATTGCTAAATTTTAACCGGTTAAGTCATTTTGGCTCATAACAAATTTTAACACCTAAAGTGAAATTAAAAATGTCCATACTGGCCTACTCGTCGCCACTAGTCGCGTGGTAGCGTCCGCGCGTCGAGATTTCATCCCGTTCGGTGAAACGGGCAAGTTTGGACGGCTACGCGCGCGTGCAAGTGTCCGACTTGGGGGCATACATTTTAATCATTAAACACCTCTTTTCAAAATTTGGAACTCGCTTAAAATCCTATGATTTGAATTTGAAACATTTGGGCGCAACCCGGGCGCGATTTGGAAATGTTTCTTTTAGCGCCGAAAAGCCCATTTAATTAAATATATTTAAAAACTATAAAATATAATTTCGTTACTAAAATCAACGATTAAATTCTTTTTTAAAATCTTTTAAATATTATTTTTAACCTCCCCGTACGCCTCCCAGCCAATCGCGAGCGCCTGTTTTCCCTCGTGGGCCCCAGAATCTCTCTCTCTCTCCGTCTCTCTCTATCTCTCTCAAATTCTTTCTCTCTCTCTCCCTCTAACTGTCTCTCTCTCTCTCTCTCTCTCGTATATATTAAAGCCCTACTGTTCCTCTTCTCCCCCAGGAGAAAAACGTTCACGAGAACCCCCCGAACCCTAACCCTAGCCACCTCCTGCCGTCGCCATCGACCTCCCCGCGACCTCGTCGTCACCGCCCTCGCCTCCACAGCCTTGCCGCACCCCTACCTCCTCTCCTCCTTCCTCCAGGATCTGCAAACCCACCCCGACGCCATCTCCTGTGCGCGGTGCCCGCCGTCGCCGCCGCCTCTCATCGCCGCCGACACCAGAGACTTCCTCTCCTCACCCTCGTCCCGACCTCCTCGTTTTCCTCCTCCCCTCGCCGGACCACCACAGAACCCGAGCCCAACCCTAACACCAACCCCCGGGTCGCCGGGAAACTTGCCGTCGATCCTCGCCGTCGTTGCCAGAGCCACCTCCGACCACCTCCTTCTCCCCCTGAACACCAGAGCAGGCCAGCACCCCCTCTACTCGTCGCACCACCCCTTTCCAGCGAACCCAGAAATTTCCAGCCTTCGCTGCCGCCGTCGCTGCCTCGCCGGTGCCCCCCATCGCCGTCGAACCCGTCGTGGTTGCCCCCTGGTTCTTCTCTGTAAGCATCTCTCTACCTTTCCCTTTCCTTTTCCCTTCGCTGGTCGATCGTCGTCCATGTATCGTATTTTGCTAACTTGTCGCCGTTTTGACTTTTCGCCGGATTTTGGCCGTGCCGACGTCTGGACCCGACTCTCCAGCGAAGTACTCTGGTCCGTGTGGTCCCGCTGTTCGCTGTTTGGACTCGACCCGTGGCCCGTGCATCCGTCTCGTGTGTTCCGCCGACTTTGCATTCGTGTTTTCCGGTTTGCGAAACCGTCGAGGCAAGTATCCGAATACTTGCTCTAACATGCTAATACAAGATCAAGTCTTGCTATACATTTAATTATCATATTATTAAATTTAACCACACAGTTGATGGTAATATCGATATTTAGTATAACTTAGAATTGACGGTTGCAAGTATCTTTAACATTGAATCATTATAGTAGTTTCTTGTAATTAATCGGTCTGCTATCAATCCATACTTTAACTAACTAAACCAATTAGATCGTCCTTGCTTTATTCGTTAAATCATCCATGAGACAATTATTTATGCTTTAGTCTTAAATTCATGTAGCTTCATTACTTTATGTTGTTGATATTGTTTCACCTTGTGACTATTGCACCCCAAGGGTGCTTGAACCTGTTAATAAAGATAATACAAAGCACCATTGTGATTAAGTGACTATCATTGCCGTTTACTTTAAATTCTTGCTGCTGTTTATTGTTCGACTGTATACCTGTTGTGAGCACATACCCGATTGCACTACGTATTGACCTGACCTTGCTATATATGACATATATATACATACCAACTCAACATGTTGTACCACGACATGACTTGTTACCCGATCTCATGCCTAATGCCGACAAACCTGACTTGGGGTCCTCATGGACCACTCCTGTTGTCTATCCAGACAAACCTGACCTGTTACCTGATCCTGTGTCGGCATTAGTCCTTGATTATTGAATACCTGACCTGACATACATAACTTGGGGGTATGGGGAAATCAAAGGTGAAATCGACTTGTAACTCAACAGTTCGATACCTGTTCTGATCAGTTCTACGGGCTTGGCCAGTCCGGGAGTGATGATGCTGACATCACTCGTCCATCCTGCTACCTATTTACTGCCTAGCGGCACGTCTCGGATTCAGCCCCGAGGGTCTTGACCGTGGTCCCGGGCATGCACGGGATACTATTGAGTTACATCGACGATTCATCAATTGATTTCAAAGACTTTAGAGTAGAAACCTGATAGGACAGTTTATTTACCACTGCACATTACCCTGCACTGTTATTTCATAGTACTGCTTTATTCATGTTCATCCCTGCATTGCTTATTACCATGTTCATATATATTATTGGTTGACATGACGCGCTGACGTCTGGGTTTTGCATGGCCCAGATTCCTTACCACTGTCGACGACCGAGCAGGAGTACTTCAGCCAGCAGGCTGAACTGTGAGTTCCTTAGTGTTTAGTTTATTTATTTCATTCCATTTCCAGATGTGAGCCCGCATTATGGGACGTACTGTTTATTTATTGTATTGGATCATTTGCTTCCGCACTTATTGTTTATTGACTCTTGTTATTATGGATTTGGACATGTGTTAGATTAGTTTATTTATATTGTTCTTGATATCTCTACAACCGTAATGTGACTGTGGATGGATACTTCCTACCCACAGGTAGCATGGTTGGCTATGTTACGTACCCAATCTTGCGTACTCTGGGAAGCGGGGCGTGACATAGTTCTTTTGGTATCAGAGACATAGGTTAGTCGGGTTGATTCTTTGTAGTTGGGTATTGTACCTGATACACGAATCAGAATACCCGTGATTAGGAAACATGTCCTACCACCTTGACCGTTTTACCATTCTTGAATCACATTCTTCCGGATCATGTCGACATGTAAACTTACTTTGCATTGGTCAACTCGAAAACCTAATTTCTTGTTATCTCTAGGACTTAGGCGACTTGGGTGGAGTTAAGTAATTGCGGCTATGATACCGCGGCATAGCTACAATGCGGTACTCTATTTAAGTATCTTGGAGTTCTAGCCTTGATCCACATTCAGAATCTATCATCATGCTAATGTTGGGTGTTTTGAGTTCAGGATTATGACAGGTAAGAAGTTGAAGACGTACCGGAGGCGTGTGAACGAAGCCGCCATGCTTGGAGTGATAAGAGGAATGCTGGAAATCAAAGAGACAGACTGAGCTGATCCAGCAACAGCAGATTCGTTTCAGGAAGGTTTGCAGATCGTTCAGCAGTCTGTAAACAACGATGGAACTAGACCAGTCGAACGAGTAAGGGCCGTAGCAGATTTCAGATTTTGGGTCCGTCTACATTTACTGGTTTAAAGCAGCTGTTACCAGCCGAGCAGAGGCTAGTGACACGGAGAATTTGCTGATTGCGGCACAGATCCCAGAGGATGAGAGAGTTGTTGTGTGCGCTTTCAGCTAGTGGATTACGCCGAGAGTGATGGCTTGTGGAGGAGACCCGCTTGCCCAAGCCAATCAGTTGGGCTATTTTCTCTAAAAGTTTCCTGGAGAAATTCTTCCCGCGGACTGCACGGGAGGAAATGAAAGAGAAGTTCATCGGACTAAGGCAGAATGGAGCGCCATGGACGCGCATGCAGCAGAATGGACGAGACTCAGAAGTCTCGCTAGACCTTTCGCAGCCAACAGTGTAGACAGCAGTTGCGGTAAGGAAGCAGTTCTGTCGGGCCAGTCGAGTTTCGGGCTAGGCCGACAAACAGTGTTCTTGCAGCTATGGATGTTGATAGTAATGAAGAGCCGGCAGTTGTTCGCGACTTTATGGATGTATTTGAAGATATATCGGGCTTACCGCCGAAGCGAGATGTGGAGTTCGCGATTGACCTTATTCCTGGTGCAGTGCCGTATCAAAATCTTTTATCCGATGGCACCAGTGGAATTGGAAGAAGTCAAGAAACGAGTCGGTGAATTACTCGAGAAGGGTTGGATTCGAAGCAGCAACTCGCCTTGGGGAGCTCCAGTTCTTTTAGTAAAGAAGAAGGATGGCACGAGAAGGATGTGCATTGATTATCGAGAATTGAACCGGGTGACTATTAAGAACAAGTACCCGATCCCTCGCATTGGAGAACTTTTTGAGTAGTTTAGTGGCGCGAGAGTATTCTCGAAACTGGGTTTGCGATCCGGATATCATTAGGTCCTGCAGATGTTGAGACAGGAGAAGCTTTATGCGAAGATGAGTAGTGCGAATTCTGGCTGGAAGAAGTGAAATTCTGGGATATGTCGTGCCGGGCGATGGAATCGCCGTTGATCCCGAGAAGATTGCAGCAGTTCGAGATTGGCCTATTCCAAAGAATGTTGCGGAGATAAGAAGTTTTCTTGGACTCGCCGGATACTACAGGAGATTTGTGGAGAACTTCGCTCGTTTGGCAGAGCCGTTAACCAAGCTTACGCGCAAGGAGGTACCGTTTGTTTGGACGGATGGATGTGCATTGGCCTTCGAGACGTTGAAGCAGAAGTTGATAACCGCCCCTATCCTAACTGTACCGGATAATTCAGGAGGACTGGTGATTCACAGCGACGCATCTGGAAAAGGATTGGGATGTGTTTTGATGCAGAATGGGAAAGTCGTCGCTTACGCATCGAGACAACTGAAGACTCATGAGAAGAATTATCCGACTCATGACTTGGAGCTTGCAGCCGTGATCTTTGCCCTGAAGATTTGGAGACACTACCTTTTGGGCGAGAGAGTCGAAGTCTTTACAGATCACAAGAGTTTGAAGTACGTGTTCACTCAGAAGGAGTTGAACATGAGGCAACGCAGATGGTTGGAGCTGATGGCCGACTACGACCTTGATCTTAAGTACCATCCGGGAAAAGTTAACGTCGTGCCAAATGCGCTAAGTCGGTTACCAGCAATTCAGGTATTGACCACACAAAGGGAGATCATTGCGGATTTTCAGAGATTTGACTTAGAGGTTGTGCTACCACATGCTACGGGACAGTTGATGCAGTTGCAAGTACAGTCGTCCTTAGTTGAGAAGATTAAAGCGTCACAATCGCAGGATCCTAGACTGCAAAAGTTTCGAGAGCAGGTTGAAGCCGGACTGCGAACCGATTTACTGATCCATGAGGACGGTTCGTTAAGGTATGGTAGCCGTGTGTGTGTGCCAAAAGGGGATGTGCGTGAAGAGCTTATGAAGGAGGCACACAGTTCAGCTTACTCTGTACATCCAGGAGGGACAAAGATGTACCGAGATACTCGACAGCACTTCTGGTGGGAAGGTATGAAACGGGAATTTGCTCGCTTCGTGGCTAAGTGCTTGGTGTGTCAGCAAGTCAAGGCTGAACACCAAAGGGTTGCTGGTTTGTTGCAACCACTTCCGATCCCTCAGTGGAAGTGGGAACATATAACCATGGATTTCGTGACGGCTTTACCGCGGAGTCCAAAGGGCAACAATGCAGTATGGGTGATTGTCGATCGGTTGACCAAGGCAGCTCACTTTATTCCTTTTCGGGTTGGTCAATCGACGGAGACTTTGGCAGAGCGATACATGCAGGAGATTGTAAGATTGCATGGAGTACCGGTGAGCATCGTGTCCGATCGGGACACTCGGTTCTTGTCGCACTTTTGGAGGAGTTTACAAGAAAGTTTGGGGACTCGATTGAAGTTTAGCACAGCTTATCACCCTCAGACGGATGGACAATCGGAGAGAACGATCCAGACCCTTGAAGATATGTTGAGGGCTTGCATGTTGGACTTCAAAGGTTCTTGGGAGGATCATCTACACCTGGTGGAGTTTTCGTACAACAATAGCTTCCAAGCGACTATTCAGATGGCTCCGTTCGAAGCGTTGTATGGTCGTAAGTGCCGTTCACCGGTTTGTTGGGATGATGTTGGTGAACGAAGGTTACTAGGACCAGATTTGGTGGTACAGACAGTTGAGAAGGTGAATACAATCAGGAAGCATATGAAGGCAGCTCAAGACAGACAGAACAGTTGGGCTGACACGTCAAGAAGACCTCTAGAGTTCGCCGTGGGTGATTTGGTATTTCTGAAGATATCACCGACTAGAGGGGTGATTCGCTTTGGGAGTCGGGGAAAGCTTAGTCCCCGATTCGTTGGACCCTTCGAGATATTGGAGCGTGTTGGAGAGGTAGCATACCGTTTGGCGTTACCACTGTCATTGGCAGGAGTGCACGATGTGTTTCATGTATCTCAACTACGGAGGTATGTCCGAGATGAGACTCACGTCTTGGATCATTCGGAGTTGACTGTACGGGAGGACCTAACTTTTGAGGAGCGACCAGTTGAAATCAAGGATCGAAGAGAAAGGGTTCTCAAGAACAAGATTATTCCCCTTGTGCTAGTTTCTTGGGGTAATCGATTGCATGGAGAATCCACTTGGGAGCGAGAAGACGAGATCCGACAAAAATTCCCTCACCTTTTCCTGTAGTTAGCTATCTTGTATTCTTGGAATTTCGAGGACGAAATTCTTTTTGTAGTTGGGTATGATGTAACACCCGAGCCCAATAATACTATTTCTATTGCTAGTTGAGTGTTATATATTGCTCATTCCAATTATCCTGATTGTTTGGTGTTTATTGCTAAATTTTAACCGGTTAAGTCATTTTGGCACATAACAAATTTTAACACCTAAAGTGAAATTAAAAATGTCCATACTGGCCTACTCGTCGCCACTAGTCGCGTGGTAGCGTCCGCGAGTCGAGATTTCATCCCGTTCGGTGAAACGGGCAAGTTTGGACGGCTACGCGCGCGTGCAAGTGTCCGACTTGGGGGCATACATTTTAATCATTAAACACCTCTTTTCAAAATTTGGAACTCGCTTAAAATCCTATGATTTGAATTTGAAACATTTGGGCGCAACCCGGGCGCGATTTGGAAATGTTTCTTTCAGCGCCGAAAAGCCCATTTAATTAAATATATTTAAAAACTATAAAATATAATTTCGTTACTAAAATCAACGATTAAATTCTTTTTAAAAATCTTTTAAATATTATTTTTAACCTCCCCGTACGCCTCCCAGCCAATCGCGAGCGCCTGTTTTCCCTCGTGGGCCCCAGAATCTCTCTCTCTCTCCGTCTCTCTCTATCTCTCTCAAATTCTTTCTCTCTCTCCCCCTCTAACTGTCTCTCTCTCTCTCTCTCGTATATATTAAAGCCCTACTGTTCCTCTTCTCCCCCACGAGAAAAACGTTCACGAGAACCCCCCGAACCCTAACCCTAGCCACCTCCTGCCGTCGCCGTCGACCTCCCCGCGACCTCCCCGTCACCGCCCTCGCCTCCACAGCCTTGCCGCACCCCCTACCTCCTCTCCTCCTTCCTCCAGGATCTGCAAACCCACCCCGACGCCATCTCCTGTGCGCGGTGCCCGCCGTCGCCGCCGCCTCTCATCGCCGCCGACACCAGAGACTTCCTCTCCTCACCCTCGTCCCGACCTCCTCGTTTTCCTCCTCCCCTCGCCGGACCACCACAGAACCCGAGCCCAACCCTGACACCAACCCCCGGGTCGCCGGGAAACTTGCCGTCGATCCTCACCGTCGTTGCCAGAGCCACCTCCGACCACCTCCTTCTCCCCCTGAACACCAGAGCAGGCCAGCACTCCCTCTACTCGTCGCACCACCCCTTTCCAGCGAACCCAGAAATTTCCAGCCTTCGCT
Source organism: Agapanthus africanus (assembly GCA_030015575.1). Taxonomy (NCBI): domain Eukaryota; kingdom Viridiplantae; phylum Streptophyta; class Magnoliopsida; order Asparagales; family Amaryllidaceae; genus Agapanthus; species Agapanthus africanus. Next base: position 449,479,113 of record JASDDO010000010.1, on the reverse strand, counting down.
GCCGCCGTCGCTGCCTCGCCGGCGCCCCCCATCGCCGTCGAACCCGTCGTGGTTGCCCCCTGGTTCTTCTCTGTAAGCATCTCTCTACCTTTCCCTTTCCTTTTCCCTTCGCTGGTCGATCGTCGTCCATGTATCGTATTTTGCTAACTTGTCGCCGTTTTGACTTTTCGCCGGATTCCGGCCGTGCCGACGTCTGGACCCGACTCTCCAGCGAAGTACTCTGGTCCGTGTGGTCCCGCTGTTCGCTGTTTGGACTCGACCCGTGGCCCGTGCATCCGTCTCGTGTGTTCCGCCGACTTTGCATTCGTGTTTTCCGGTTTGCGAAACCGTCGAGGCAAGTATCCGAATACTTGCTCTAACATGCTAATACAAGATCAAGTCTTGCTATACATTTAATTATCATATTATTAAATTTAACCACACAGTTGATGGTAATATCGATATTTAGTATAACTTAGAATTGACGGTTGCAAGTATCTTTAACATTGAATCATTATAGTAGTTTCTTGTAATTAATCGGTCTGCTATCAATCCATACTTTAACTAACTAAACCAATTAGATCGTTCTTTCTTTATTCGTTAAATCATCCATGAGACAATTATTTATGCTTTAGTCTTAAATTCATGTAGCTTCATTACTTTATGTTGTTGATATTGTTTCACCTTGTGACTATTGCACCCCAAGGGTGCTTGAACCTGTTAATAAAGATAATACAAAGCACCATTGTGATTAAGTGACTATCATTGCCGTTTACTTTAAATTCTTGCTGCTGTTTATTGTTCGACTGTATACCTGTTGTGAGCACATACCCGATTGCACTACGTATTGACCTGACCTTGCTATATATGACATATATATACATACCGACTCAACCTGTTGTACCACGACATGACTTGTTACCCGATCTCATGCCTAATGCCGACAAACCTGACTTAGGGTCCTCATGGACCACTCCTGTTGTCTATCCAGACAAACCTGACCTGTTACCTGATCCTGTGTCGGCATTAGTCCTTGATTATTGAATACCTGACCTGACATACATAACTTGGGGGTATGGGGAAATCAAAGGTGAAACCGACTTATAACTCAACAGTTCGATACCTGTTCTGATCAGTTCTACGGGCTTGGCCAGTCCGGGAGTGATGATGCTGACATCACTCGTCCATCCTGCTACCTATTTACTGCCTAGCGGCACGTCTCGGATTCAGCCCCGAGGGTCTTGACCGTGGTCCCGGGCATGCACGGGATACTATTGAGTTACATCGACGATTCATCAATTGATTTCAAAGACTTTAGAGTAGAAACCTGATAGGACAGTTTATTTACCACTGCACATTACCCTGCACTGTTATTTCATAGTACTGCTTTATTCATGTTCATCCCTGCATTGCTTATTACCATGTTCATATATATTATTGGTTGACATGACGCGCTGACGTCTGGGTTTTGCATGGCCCAGATTCCTTACCACTGTCGACGACCGAGCAGGAGTACTTCAGCCAGCAGGCTGAACTGTGAGTTCCTTAGTGTTTAGTTTATTTATTTCATTCCATTTCCAGATGTGAGCCCGCATTATGGGACGTACTGTTTATTTATTGTATTGGATCATTTGCTTCCGCACTTATTGTTTATTGACTCTTGTTATTATGGATTTGGACATGTGTTAGATTAGTTTATTTATATTGTTCTTGATATCTCTACAACCGTAATGTGACTGTGGATGGATACTTCCTACCCACAGGTAGCATGGTTGGCTATGTTACGTGCCCAATCTTGCGTACTCTGGGAAGCGGGGCGTGACAGGTCCAGCATTTTTCAGGCCGAAGGGTATCACCTTGTAACAAAGCATGCCTAGCGGGGTACGGAAGGCCGTATGTTCCTGATCTCCAGTGTGCATCCTTATCTGATTGTATCCGAAAGATCCATCCATAAACAAGAAAACCTCGTATTGTCGATCATCAATTTTGTGATTGCTACGGGAAAATCATCCTTCGGGCATGCCCGGTTGAGATCTCAAAAGTCCACGCATATCCGAACTGTCTCATTCTTCTTTATTACGGGGACAATGTTGGCGATCCAATCCAGATATTGTACTTCATGTATAAAGTCGGAGTCTATGAGCATTTTGACTTCGGCATTGATGCTTATCTCAAGTTCAAGCCGCATCCTTCTTGGCGATTGCTTGACAGACTTTACCTCTGGTTTTATGGCCAGCTTATGCACTGCTATTTCTGGATCTAATCCCGGCATCTCGGAGTAGTTCCAGACGAAACAATTCATGTATTCCATAAGTACATTCTTCAAAGTAGTTGTCTATTCTTCAGATATCAGCTTGCCAACGAATGTTGGTCTCGGATCATCCTCCGTTCCCAAGTATATTTCCCTCAACTCATTTGTTGTGGTATGGATTCCATCCTCCAGCTCTTTTGGTGTTGGCGACAGTTTTGAGATTTCTTCGTCTTCGTTTGTGAGACATTCGAAGAGTTGAATTATATCTTCATTTTCTCTTTTGGTCGAGAATTTTACCATGTGAAGGGTACGGGTTCGCTTCCGTTTTCTGGGTCGAGCCGGTCCCAATCCGATGGCGTAAGTTTTCTTTAGCTCGTGCTTCTGTGGCGGGTTTATCTTCCAACTGTTAGATAACACGAATCTGTCTTGCTCATACTGGTTTTCAACCCAATTCTTGAACATAAAGCAGTCTTCAATCAAGTGGCTTATCACCCGGTGATATGGGCAATAATCTGGGTGGTCGACTTCGTTTACTTGTTCGGGTCGTCGAGGTCTTGGAAGTGACAGCATCTGATATTTCATGACAAGGGCGAATATCTTTCTCGTCTTATCTCGAGGGAAAGAATATTTCCGCCCCATCTTCTCTATTAAGGAGGGACTATAGCTGACCTCTTTTTGGTGGATGGGCATCCTGGGATTATTTCGATGCCTTTGCGTATTGACAGCGACCATCGTCTTGCTTCTATCTTCATTAGCATAAAATCTTCCTCTTGAGAAGGAAGGTGAAGTCAGCCGAGGTCGGAAAGACTTGTGTCTTATTTCTTCCGTAGCTTATTTACATAGGCGTTGTCTGGCCATTTCATATTCGGCCATCTCACAGCTTTGATTGTCCCTGCTAGCCTGACAGGCTTCTCTTATTATCCTATCAATCTGCTCTTCCAGCGACAGGTTTGGACTTCTTCATGTGGGCCTTTCTCCTTGCTCCGTCGTGTTATTTTTGGAGAGTGTCATCGCTTGAGAGTGTTATAGTATGGGAACTATGGGTTTTCCATTGCTTCTTGGGTTTATACCCGCAGTATCGAACTTTCCATCAGTCTTGACTCAATGAGTCCCTGGTGTTTCCCAGATTCTCTTGTAGAATCGGGCCAGTCGAACGTTTGTTCGGTCGGTATCCCTTGTCGTTTCAAGAAGTTCTCAAAACCCTTGACGTGGTATATTGGCATAAGGACATGCTTCAGTCTATCAAGACTCAGGTCGAGTCCTTCCCATATTTCTTTTTGTATCATGATTTCTTCAGACTTACAGAAGAGGATTGCTCTTTCTCCCCTATGCCTGGGAGATACGTAGAAAGTTACTAGCTCCTCCACCTTATCAATGTTGGTGTCGAGTTGTTTATAGTGTTGAGATGGGACCATGGTAACCTGCAGGACTTGATCTTCCTCGTCAAGAGTCTTTACTTACGGATGAGTGATAAACACGGCATTGGTCTCTTCTTTTGAATCGTTACCGAAGACCGGAATGAGGGTTGACGAAGTTGGTTGATTACTTTCCACCCGTGGTTGACCTGAGAACACTATCTCCTCGCCTTCTTCAGAATCGCTTCCAAAGACTGGGACATTGGCCGTTTGCTCCTGTTTATCTTCCAGTTTGCCGCATTTTTTCATATCTTCAAAATCTGGCAAGAAGTATTTGGCGTCTTCATAATTTCGCACTTCATTTACCCAAAAGGGATCAAGTTTCCCTATGACGACGTGCTCTTTATCATCCTTAAAGTACTTTATACACTAGTGTTGTGCAGAAGGAATAATATTGTACTCGTGTAGCCATGGCCTATCGAGCAAGGCTTTATAACACGTTTTGGCTTCAATGATATGGAACTTGACATCCGTGATGAGCTGTCCGAAGCGGAGTGTTAAAACAATGGATCCCAGTATCACTGAAGATTGTGAATCGAACCCAGAAATTGGGATCTTCTCCCAGCCGAGATATCGGACATCCATAGACAGTTCTTTGAGCATTTTTAGATTTAATAGGTTGACTGAAGACCCGTTATCAACGAGTATCTTGTTTATCCTCTTGTCTCCGCAATATCCAGCCATGTGGAGCGGTCGGTTGTGCTCGAAGATTCCCAGCAGCGAGTCTTCTTCACTGAATGTAATGTCTGCAGTATTAACCTTTGCGAGCTTGCCTTTCATATCTTCTTCCGCCAAAAGCACTTGGAACCGCTCAGGCTCTTCCAGTGCCTTGATGAGAACATCCCGAAGCTCTTTTAATAGAAGGAGATGTCACTCCCCATTTCCCAAGATACCAAAATTTCGGGACGTAACTCGGCCAGCCATGCTACATATGGTAAGGAAACGTCATTCCATAGTCACGTTAAGGCCGTCAATCAGTAATCAAGAACAAATAATCTAACTATCCATCTTTAAACATATACAATAACCACGATAAACAATAATAAAAAACGACAGCGGAAGCAGTAAAGATCCAAGGAAATAAGAGAATACCTTAACCATAAATAAGAACTATATCATTGGAATTATCATCACTGATCGGTGATCCAGTCGAAGTACTCACGATTTTCATGTGCTGAAGTCAAGTATCTGGGTCATGCAAAACCCAAACGTCGGTGCGTTATAAATATAATAATAATAATAATAATAATAATAATAATAATAATAATAATAATAAACTGAACAGTGTGCTATATAGGATATCACGTGAAAGAATAAGGTATGAGTATAAACAAAATTAAACACATGTGTTATAACAGCAAGTTATAGGTATTCAAACATGTCATGCATATCCTAAAATCTATGTTTCTAGATTAACCATCCTATAAGTATTTGAAACCAATGAATATACTCCTCCATGTAACTCAAAAGTATATATCCCGTTACTTCCGGGACCACGAATTAAGATGTATGAATCAAGAATGATTCTGTTCCGTTACCCTCGAAACCACGGATCAAGTAATATGAATCACGAATGATTCTGTTCCGTTACCCTCCGAAACCACGGATTAAGTAATATTCTTTTTAAGTTACACTTCAGTTACACTTTTGATTTTCCCATTTTCCCAGATTTCGTTTTCCAAATCAGGTATGAATAATATCTATCTAATACCAACACAGGATCATGCAGGTACAAGTTATGTCAATTTAGACAACAGGTCACGTCTATCAGGACAACAAGTTAGGATTGTTGACATCGGTAAATATTACAGGTACGCAGGTACAAGCAAGATAGCAATATCAGTAATGGGATAACGGGTTGTAACCATGTCAATGTAGTATGTTAATTTATATAAAGTGTTTCTTCGTAATACCATCGTGCAAACGGTTCGTAATGATACAGTTATCTAGATATGATAAATAGTGTAACGAAACATATACACATATTAATTCCTACATTCGATTTACCAATTGTCCGACTAGAATAGTTCGTATAATTTCTACTTATATAAATAATTTTGCATAAACTTTTTAAACTGTAATTATAAACATGTTAGTATTAACTAAATAATGAAATATGGATTATATATAAACAAAACGATATATATATATATATATATATATATATATTACGACACTATAGATATAGATAAAAGTAAACTAGCATGTAACAAGTTGTAAACTTGTTTTGGTCATGACGAATACGGATACGAACACGAATGGAGTAATACGGACATGGAATAATGGCATACGATGCAAAAATCCAAACTTGCTCGGCTCTGAGATCTCAATTGCAAGGAGAGGGGCTGTCGATGATCGCGAACAAGAAGATATCATCGCTGGAGTTGGTTGGATGCTCGGCCAGAGGATACTCGGTGGAGGTTTGAGGCGACGCGGCGATGGGTTGATGATGGTGTTGGGTTTTCTGTGAGATGGGGCTCAAGTTTAGTTTGGTGATGGAGTTGGATTGAAGATGGTCGGACGAGGGTAAATAGAGATGGGGGTGATGATCTCGGCTACCACAAGAGGTGCTCCGGTGAGGGTGAAAGAGATCTTGGTGTTAAGTGTTGGTGAGGGTTGAAGATCGACGATGAAGGTGTGAGCTCTCGGGGCTAAGGTTAGGCAAAGGAATACGACGACGAGAATGAAGACGATGATGGTGATTGGGTTTGAGAGGAAGTCGACAGCGAGCTGAGGCGAAGAAGATGCAAGAGATAGGTTTGAAGATGGTTGAGGTTGGGTTTCTCAGAAGGATGTTGGTGTAGGCGAGATGAAGCGATGGATTTTTTGAAGGTGAAGGAGCTGGCGACGAGGGTTAGGGACGCCAGCGGTGGCGTCGGGATCGCGGGTTGAAGGAGATGAGGTCGGGTTGAGGGTTGTGGAGGAGGTGCAGGAGGTGGCGAAGACAGTCGAGGGAAAGATGATGAATGATGGAGTGATGGGCGGTGGGGATGAGGTCGAAGGTCGGGGCGGGGCATCGGCCACGAGGAAGATAGGTGCGAGTTAGGAGGAAGGATGGTGACAAGAGTGATACGAAGGAAAGAGAGAGAAACAGATAGAAAGAAAAAGAGTTATTAAAAAGATAATTTAAATATAAATAGTATATTTATAATATATATAAAGTTTAGTATATAACTAATAGTATATAAAAGATAATGCAACTCCAATTCATCTCACAAAATCTCACTGAATATATATATATTGGAAGTAATATATACATGCGTAGCCGCTCTAACTATAATCTAAAGGTATAAATAATATATTCTAATATAATATATCGGGTATCTAGGATATTTAAGATTTAGGTGTAATAGATAAATGTCAATAAAAAAAATATAAGATGTTCACATAGTATGCTAACAATTAATATATGAAAATATTCCTAACGTATAGCTACTAGAAAATATATACATATAATTTAATATTGTATATTTGTTATTTAAGATTCATATGGATTTAGTTTACGGATAAATATTAATAAAAGATAATCTAGCACCATAACGGGTTTCACGCAAGCGGGTCGGGTCAGATAAATGCATCTACTAATCAAACCAATCACAACCCAAATAATAAATAAAACAAAATTTGAAATACTAATTATTATCGTACGATCATATTAGGGTGTTACAGAGAGCATCATAAATGCTTAGGTGTGATGACAACTTCTTTAAGTGTGTTAGGATGTTATAATCTATCCTATTTTTCTTTGGTATATCCATTGCAGTGAGATTTTTGGCAAATTCTTCATCTACGTTGATCTCTTCAACAACCTTTTCTTTTCCCTTGTCTTGCTTTCTTAAGGGTTTGTTAGTGGGTCCAAGGTTTTTTCCGGCTGGGTACGATTTCGCAATTGTATATTGTCACACCCTTCTGTATCTTCCTTTTCTTCTAACGAAGAGCCTACATAGCGAGGGTTGAATGTGAGTTCATCTTCGAAATCACTCCTGAAGGTGGGAACCTTGGAAGTTTCCTTTTCTAAAGACTGAGCGTTGGCCATGTTACAACTTTCTACCACCGACCCTATTTTATTGCTGGTTTCGAGACCATCGTCTTCAAGCAGTCGAGTCTTTGCCCTTCGCTTCTCTCTTTAGCCTCCTGTGATGAGAGATATAACGACACCACCATTTCTTAAACTCATAGCACTTGTCAGTGGAGTGAGTAACCATCCGGTGATATAAACAGTATCTCAAATGCTTTTCTCCTCCTCTGAAATTAGAGACTCCTGGCATATATATCAGGAGAGGCGGCATCTTCATCCCTTTTGATAGGGCTTTAGAGAAACGTTTTTCGGCTACGACCTTACTTTTCTTTTTCGGTTACAGATTCTTCTTCAGTTAGGTAGTTGCGTAATTTGCCTCTCCCTCAGCCTTTTCTTCAAACGTCGTTGCTTGGAAAGCCTTCGTCGGCAGCTTATCAATCGAATCTTCTTAGGAGGGGTTTGGAGCATTGGGCCCTGATTCTGCCCCCTGCATGGCCCTATAATCTGTCAACGGCGCATTTTCTTCTTACTGGATTTTGAGAGTGAGGAAGAGTGTGTTCTCTTCCTCATCGCGTACTGGCATGTAAGAAACCATGTGGCATGTATGAGAAGCCATGTGGCAATTTCCCGCACGTCCCTCTTCTTCATCTGCCGAATCTCCCTCTTCTACACATTGCTTTCAAGGATGCGTTGCAGGAATTCTTCGAGCATTATGGACATTCACGCTTTCTGATTGCACTCTTCCAGCACGTCAATATATTTTTGTAAGTTCGTACGGTTGTCCATATACTCAGTTGGCGTCACGAGCTTCTTTGCCTTCTTTTTCTTTTTGTTAGACGGTTTGACTTGGGTCTTTTCCCTCATTAGCCGTCTTCGGGATGGGACATGGCTTCAACATCCCCTCGATAATCGAAGGTTCGATTGGGTTCTTCCACCGGATTGTGGGGAATGCATACAGGTCTTTTAACTTTGTTTTTGGCGAGAGAACCATCTCCCACGGAGCTTTTACTACCCTAGAACAGGATGCCCCCTGCATATCCGTTTTCTTAGGGGCATGTTTTTGTGGTGGTTCCACCTTCCAGTTGTCTGCCAGCATGATCTTACCCTGCTTATACTGGCTTTCAACCCAGTTCTTGAAGACAAAGCAATCCTCAATCGGATGGCTGACGAGCCGGTGATAAGGACAGTAATTAGGGTCGTTAACCGAGCTGGATTATGCTGAACGCTGGGTCTCGGACAACGTCACCGTCTTGTTCTTTATGGCTAGGTCAAATAATTTCCTCGTCTTTTCACGGGGAAAAGAATACTCGTGTCTCATCTTCTCTTCAAGGGAGGGACCTGAGCGACTATCATTTCGGTGGCCTCCTGCCTTAAAGCCATCTGTTTGTTGTTGAGTATTGGCGACAAGCGCCGCCTTGTTCTTGCCCTTGTTATTCCGAACTTCTCCGCCTAACGAGGAAGGGCCTTGATCTATCGCATCAAGAGGAGCCAACTTGTCGATGAGCTCTTGAAAAGTCGTAAGCTTGAAAATTACCAGGTACAGGAAAATTTGTGCCTTTTTGTCGATAGTGTCTATGAACATGTTTACAGCTGGAGCTTCGGCGATGGGCTGCTCGTATTTTGACCAGAGATTTCGCTATCTCATGGCATATTGGACCTATGTCTCGTTTGGTCTGGGATTTTCATTGACCAGTGCAGTCACGGTAGTGCGTTTACTTGCAATAGCGAACATCCGAGTGAAGAGGAGCTCCATCTCAGTAAAGGTCTTGACGGAATTATTCGGAAGTTCTGCATACCATTCGAAAGCTACGTTTGAGAGACTGCTAACGAACTGACGAAGGAGCAGAATATCGTTGCCTCTAGTGTTACCACATTTGGATCTAAATTGAGTGACATGCTGCTTCGGATTACCGGTTTCTTTATATAGGGAACGTCAGGATCATATATCCTGCAGGGTACTGTATTTGGTCGTACCATGCTGGATATGGCCGACCAGTCTTGATCAGTTTGCCTGCAGCTTCGTTGGCTTGATGTGCTTTGAATTGCTGGCAATATACTTATCCAGCTGTGACTTGGAGATCATCTCCTCCTTCATCGCTGGTGGGATTTGCGGAGAATAATCGATTGTATCCACCGGCGATTCCTCTACTGGCGGTTTGGATTGAGCTATCATCCCGGCTATGCTTTGAAATAGGAGGGCCATCTTGTCCATCCTAGCATTCATCTCTGCATCTTTTTCATCTCTTTTCTTGAGGACGCGTCTCATGTAGTTAATATCCGACTCCTGACTCGTCCTTTCTTCGGAAGCTTCATCCGGATTTGTATTAGGCGGTGGAGTCATGAGTTCTGCCGCTTGAGCCATGATTTCCTGCAATTTTTGTTAATCCTTTGTTATAGACCGGGTAATTGATCTATGGGAAACGAAGTTATGGCTATCTTCCTTGAAGTTCATTATATAGACAGGATGAACTACCATGCCCCCAGACCTGGGGCGTTTAGAATACCGGCCATGTACTTCTTTCCAAATCTTGTGGATTATCAAGGATAGTCGTGGGGGTGAGATGCAGACTTGGATTTCCCGGGTATTTCTATAGGCGGCGGAGATTTCTTGAGCATTACGGTGGGTGAGTTGCGCTTCACCATCTTTAGGGGTTCGAAGCTGTTTCCAGGTGGAACAACAGCATGGATGATTAGCATAGGGATCGGTGGTGTTAACCCGGATGGAGAGCTCTCCAACCTGTCTTTGTCAACGCTAGAAGCGACGCCGAGCAACTTTCGTGATGGGAACATCTTCAACTTTAGAAACTTCTTCAGTATGCCCTATATGTTGCTCGGTGACCTCAACCGGTGTCGAGCGCTTAAACACAGATATCTTTGTTGCTGGTGGAGAAGTTATTTGAGAGGCCACTCTGTGGAAGACGGATCGTCTTAGGAGTCCAACATCCTTGGGTAGCTCAGAAGTTGGGAGGGCTAGCCTTTCAAAGACTGCCTTCTTAGATATCATAGGATTCTTTTCCAGTGAGCCCACAGAACTCGAACCCAGTATGTTGAAGACCAAGCTTTCAGATTTGGTAGGTTCGTCAGTAGAGCCCGTGGAGATAGTAGTCAGCCTATCAAAAACCGACTTTATGGGAATTTCTTCCCTTAACGATGTGACACCAACAATGGGGAGTGGAGGAAATTGTTTGAACTGGAGCCTATTCAATGTCTGCTGGACCTGAGCCATCAGAATGCACAACAGTGTGGCCATAACTTGCTCAAACATAATCACACCAGATAAATGATGCCGGAGTAACAATTGGTAGCGCAGTCACACTTCTTGTTGGCTAATGCCATCGGCACGGAAACGAAACATCGGTTTCAGTATCCTGAATTCCAAGAACAATCATAAACATATATACACCACGATTGGTTCGCGAAACACGACACAAAGTGTGGAGTGGAAAGAGAAAAAAGTTCTTACCGGACATGCCAGAATCTGTTTACCGCTAGAAACTAGGGATTGAGACGCGGGGAGCGCATTTAGCCTGAATACAGGTGCAGCTGCTCTATGGAACATATCTATCCACCTCTCCGAAAATACCAAGTTGATTTATGGTATCGTATATCGGAGGTTTGGATGGATGCGACTAATGTAGCAGACTTATCAGATTCCCCCTCATATATAAGGGGTTTTTGATTGTGCGGATGCTTTTTCCTGCAGGCGTAAGTCCCTGCAGTTAATTACGTTGTCGCCAAACGATAACAACTTTCTCTACTCCAGAAATCTTCATGTGTCTTGTTGTATTCTGTTTATTTTGGGGTTGCCTTTGAATTTCATACGGAGACTAATTGTAACAGACCTATTTGGATGCAGTACTTCAAAATTTATCGAGATTCTTTTTCCATAATTTTAGAGCTTTTAGTTGGCTGCTAATATATTTTATTTTGAATTTTATCGAACAATTTTGATATGAAAAATCTTCAGTTTTTATATTATATATAAAATTTCCTTAGTTGCAGCAAAACAATATTTTGCATATCTTAAAATTCCTAAATTGACCTATTAATATTTGAGTTGCATACATATATTATCTTGGCTAACTCCTGTTTACTGTTAATATGAGAAAAAGAAAAATCTGTGCCGAATCTCTAAATACAATTAATTGAAGATATGTATGTGTGTATGTGTGTGTGTGTGTGTGTGTGTGTAAAATTTCTATATATACAAATCAAAATTCTCTATCTCATACTCACATCTCTCTCTTTCCCCCTCTGCTCCTCAAATTCTTCTCGCCACTGATTCCTCTCCTCTCACCCCATCATCGCGCAGCCTCCAACCCTCGTCGCCACCATCACCGCCGCTGCAACCCTCGACTCCCGCTCCTCACTCGCCGACCCTCGCCTCCTTCTCCTTCCCCCTTCGCCCTAGTCCTCATCCCACCGACGCAGCCTCCATCCCTCGTCGCCGCCACAGACCCGACCCCCCTTATCTCATCCCGTCACCACCGCCCTCGTCCTCATCCCACCGACGCAGCCTCCATCCCTCGTCGCTGCCACAGACCCCGACCCCCCTCATCCCATCCCGTCACCACCGCCCTTGTCCTCATCACTACCGCCGCAGCCCTCGTCTGCATCTCGCAGCTGCTCCTATCCCTCCGACGACGATGACATCGTCTGCCCCATCACCCTTATAGCTTTCCCATCGCCAGATCCGAGCACTCCTCGACGCTTCCTCGACTCAACCAGGACCCATCCAAACCGTAGCATTTACCACCATCATCCTCTGTAAGTTTCTTTGATCCCTGTTTTTTTTAAAACAAAAAAAATAATAAAATGAAATGATAGGAAAACAGTGAACATTGAAAGGGGAATGGATGATTTAAACTTTAGGTTGATGAGTTTGTTTATAAGTTATAAATATGTGTACATGGAGTTTATTTTGACAGTGAAATTATATTGGATGGTAGAATAAAGCAGAGGACTTGAAGGAAGGGAAAATTAGGATTTAAAACCCTAAGTTGATATGATTGCGTTGGTCGTAGGTTAGTATTTATGAGAATATTTATGGTTTAACCGATGATAAATTTATCTAGACGGAGCATATAACTCAGATCCCAAGTCGAACTTTAGCTGAAATCGTGCTTCACATCTTCATACATCGTTTTCCGTGATCTTTATCCTCAAGCAAGTATTCTTGCTTTACTTTGGTCGATGCACATCGGCAACCCCTTATATATATATTATTTTTCCTACACTAGAATAGAAGGAAAGTGTTGGTGCTTAATAATTTCATATCATTAGAAAGATATAAACTCGTATTCAACCAATTGATAATCAGAAAACTAGATTAAGTATGGTTGTGCTATGAGATCTATTTAACTACGAAAAAGGTTTGAAAGTTGCTAATCTAACTTATACATGTACCTTACTAGTCAGCTTACAATTATTATATCCATGTTAAGATTAACGGTAAAGATAACAATTGTGACTCATACCAGCTTGTACATCGTGTTCATGCGGTATTACTAGAAAACAATTACATTTGACAAGTCATGATTATTCAATACTCTAGTTTTTATGAACGAGATCGTTGATAAGGATGCTGAACTAAATGACATGACATACTACTATTTACCAGTTTCATTTCTATACAGTTACCATATCACAAGTTACAGTCTTTTCAGCATTCTTAATTAGTGCTCTAGCCATCACCATAGTAGCTATAAATACGCAGGTGTAGGGGTAGTTTGTGTGTGCGTTAATACAACGGGATCTCAGGAGTCCCATGCCGGCAGCTCGTACCGGGCTATATCGGTCGCATGTTATTACAGCTCGTACCGGCCTATATCGGTCGCATGTTTACAGCTCGTACCGGGCTATACCGGTCGCATGTTATTATAGCTCGTACCGGGCTATATCGGTCCCTTGTTCATTCCACAGTTGGGCCCGTGTTTCCTAGCCCCTGGGACACCACTCTTGGGTTAGGAATACTCTTGCAGAGGTTGACGCACACACTCGAACTCACGATAGGATAGTTTACCTTTTAGTGACCAGTTAGGTTATGACTTGACTTCTTACATGTTTGTTTCAGAGTATCAATGCATTTATTTATATATCTGTTTTTCTTGCGCACACGGGCTTCACTATCTTAATAAATTCATGTTATCATACCACACACACCTTATACGTTGAGTACTTGCTAGGATGTTCTGACATCCTTGAGATTAGCCATCTCAGGTTCAGAGATGGATTTTCAGGTCGAGCAGGATCGCAGCGACTATCAGAACCTTGCCGAAGATTAGTAACCTGTAGGTTTATTTTCCCTTTCTGCTAGTATTTAGTATGTGCGCCCTTATGGGATATTAGGACTTATGTATCTCTTTTGGATCTTATTTTATTTCGAACCTATTGTATCATATCTTTATTTGCATCGATTACCTAGTGGACCCATTTTTAGTATTCTTTGTGGTTTCGTTGCAGCATGATTATTAGTATTATCTCTTTTGGTATTAGTTTTATTTTGACAAGTTAAGCTAGACAGCCTTATATGACTATGGAAGGATTTTTTCTTACCGTAGGTAGTACGGCTGGCCTTCGTTGCTCTCTGTATTCCGTATTTTGGGAAGCGGGGCGTGACACTAATTTATGTCGTCGCCCGTAGGAAGAGAATTAGTCCAAATCCGTATATTAGATTTGGGGTATAAATCTAGGTAGCATTTCTCATATGAATGAGGTCTATCAGTTCAAGGGGATTTTTGTTTTCATCTAAGAATCGTTAGCCTTGTTGTGGACTAAGATCAAATTAGGTTTTAACTAAGGATCGTTAGTCGTATATGAGATTAAAGTTAACTTAAATAGTTTAATTCAAAATCGTTAGTTTGTTGTAGACTAAGATCAACTTAAATATGAAGCATAAGCTTCTATACTTAATGTATATTAGGCTTATTAGCTAAATCTCCAAGCTATATCTTGCTGGTCAGGTGTGCATGTGCATCATTGAGTGCGCACGTGTTTCACATGGATCATTCATGCTTTCCCTTTTGGAGGGGTATACATGAGTATGGGATGTGCATCTATACTTGGTGTGCATATGGGTTAGATGCACGTCTGTTGGGATGTGAATCAGAATAGGATGCGCACTTGTATGGGGCGCACATGCATATATCACATGATGCGCACTTGATTAGGTTTAAGTAGTGCACATATGCATGATGCACAAGTCAATGTGGACAGTATCCTCCATGTGCTCACGTGTGTATCTCATGATGCGCAGGTCAATAGTTTACACCCTAAGCCAGGGTGCGCACTATGATGCAAAACGTTTTGGTTTTCAAAGAGATTGAGATCTCTGTTGTTTGATTTAAAGTGCATTCATATAGCACATTTGAATTCGATGAGAGTAAAAACTTTCAAGAGAAGCACTAGCTTCGATCTATATGTTTGTGATCATCCTTTAATATGGGTTTTGTCCAAAGTCTTAGATGTTAGAATAGATTTCTCATGAAAAGTAATGGCTTTTTTTGTAGTGGAGAGATAAATTCTAAGATCGTTTAATCTTTGTTTTAGAGAAAAGCACCAGGTTCGTTATGAAAAGCACTGGCTTTATGAGAAGAGAAGATCCTCTTCTTTTATTTGATTACCTAGTTAGCTAGGGTTTTCTTCTAAGAGAGCTTCGGTGCTTTTTCAGAGAAGAAGAGAGCAAGAAGAACCGAATTCCAATTCAACCAGAAAAAGTCAAAGTAAAAATTCCAGCCAAAAAAGTCTAAAGTCCTGTCTGCATTATGAGGGGGTTCCTATTTATAGGAGAAGAATTGTTACGATTTGTTCCCAACAATCAGATGAGTTTCTATCTCGATCTGATTTTAATTGATCTATATTAATTTCTAGATTCATGTGCATCATTGGATCATTGATCCAAAGATCTATTTTGTTTGATTTGTCACGTTTGTTATTAACAAATATATTTAAATTGATTCATATCAATTTAAGATGTTTTCGCACCACTGGATCATTGATCCAAAGATCAATTTTGTTTGATTTCTTTAATTTTGTTAATTGATAGATGGTTTTCTTCTAAATATGGCTTAACCAAGTACATGCGCACTAGTAATGCATGCGCACATACCTTGCACGTGTCGCATCGCATGCGATGGTCTTAAGCCATGGGCACATGCTTTGCATGTCATCACATCGCATGCGATGACCTTAAGCCATGCACACATGGCTTGCACGTGTCACATCGCATCTATTGGGTGAACCCTAAAATGGATGTGAACATGTGTTATTGTCATGAACCCCATTTTCCCCACCAAAAAACATTTATTGCTTTAGCTTGCCTTCGAATCTAGGTGGCATCTTTGAATTTTGTTAATTTTAAAGATAATCTTTTTTTTATACTCACGAATGGTGATCTTTAAGCAAAAGCTCTCTTCTCTCTTTTTTTTCCCTGTAGCCTATCACTGTCAAAGACATCGACTTGCAAGTTATAGAGGTTCCATCTGCTATTGTTTTGGAGAGACCTTTTTCGGTAATCTTCATTCCTCAGTAATCGACGGAAATACAAATGTAAACACTTTACATTCTAGTGAGCAGGGAATACAACCTTTGTAGACCGGTCCTTCACTTCAATAGCTCCGTGTAGTAGCGCCTTCGCTGCGATCGTGTACTCCGGACTCTAGAGAGGCTCTCATAAAGAAACGAACATGCTTGCTTCGATATCTTCGAGGCCGAAGATGATCTACGTCGAGGAGACACTAACCCAAGCTATCTCTTCACTAACTATAGAATTAGTGAAGCAAACACCCTATATTAAATGGCAAGTGGTAGAGGATGATGAAGTAGGAAGTAGGCTCACTTTAGATTTCAATTTCTCATAGTTTTTCCATCAACTCCATTGAAGCTAGAAAGCTTTTAGGAAGAAAAAGAAGAAGCAACTCATCAAGTGAGAATGAATTATGTGTGAGGTTAGAAATGCAACCAAGGGTTAAGCATGTCATTCTTAACCCTTGTAGAGAGTTAACCATGAGTTCGGGTTAAAGATTATGTCAAAAAATATCTTAAGCTAGACAAAGAAAATGGACAATGTCAAAGATGCTTACAAGCTTCTACAAGCTTTCAACAAATATCAACCATGACAATTATCCATAATATTTGAATTACTTAATGATAAAATTTAAACGCTAATCTTAACCCTAGCATGGTTTAACCCTTATTAACCCTAGTTGCATTTGTAACCTAGCATGATACATTTAACATATATCACATATACATCAATGTATCCAAAATGAGAAAAGAAATCATAAGTGAGCTAATACTAGTTAATGTAATGTAATATATCAAATATATAATTATACATTAAATTATCAAATCAACTCTTGATTTAATAATCCGGCTATATCAGCTATAACAGACTAATATCATATGAATTAATTTATCGAATCAACACTTGATTCGATAACCCGGCTATATCATATATAACCGACCGATATCTCATATCGCGAGAATAGAATACGGTATTGTTCCCCTCCGAAAGACGGCCACGACGTGAAGACGTCTTGCCTGAGATTCGGGGCAGATGATATTTGGTTTTATCCGTCCACCTCTCCGAAGATGCCAAGTTGATTTTTGGCACCATGTATCGGAGGTTTAGACGGATGCGGCCGATGTAGCAGACTTCGTCAGATTCCCTCTCGCTTGAGGGGTTTTTGATTGTGGGGACGCTCTTCCCTGCAGGCGCAAGCCCCTGCAGTTAATTATGCTACCGCATCGCGGTAACAACTTTCTCCTTCTCCAGAATTTCACTTCGTGTCGTGTGTGTTTGTTTTGTTTGTGGTTGCCCGTGGATTGTATACGGAGACTAATTTATGTCGTCGCCCGTAGGACGTGGATTAGTCCAAATCCGTATTTACTTAGATTTGGGTTTGGTGTTTTAGTTTAAGGATACGTTGGCCATATTTGAGGCTAAGATCGACTTAAACGTTTGTTAAGGATGCGTTAGTCCGATTTGAGACTAAGATCGACTTAACTGGATCGTTTAGATCCGACAAAAGAGCATTTGGGCTTTATTGTTCCAGTTTAGGGACATAGTGGTCCATTGCATGTATGGCCGTCGGGACCCATCACCTCTCTGACGTCGTTGAAGGATTACAATGATAGGTGTCAGAGGAGTTCAGAGATGTACCCTTGAACCAAAGTTGATTAGGGGATTTATAGTCCGATTTAGGACTAAAGTTTGTTTGAAAGTTTAAGGATACGTTAGCCATTTTTTAGGCTAAGATCAACTTAAACATGATCGTTTAGATCCGACAAAAGAGCATTTGGGGCTCTATTGTTCCAGTTTAGGGACGTAGTGGTCCATGTTCCAGTTTAGGGACATGGGGGTCCATGTTCCCATTTTAAGGACGGATGTTAGTTTAAGGACGCATTAGTCCATGGGTTTAAAGACCTCATAGTCCATATAGATGTGTTTAAGGACGCATTAGTCCATGAGTTTAAGGACCCCACAGTCCGTATCGATGTGTGGTTGTCGGGACCCGTCACCTCTCTGACGTCGTTGAAAGATTACAACGATAGGTGTCAGAGGAGTTCGGAGATGTACCCTTAAACCAGATGTAAATTGATTTAAGAGAGCAGTCTTGCTCAGTCAATTTAATTTGAGGACTTACGGCCGTGATTGGGCTAAGTCCAGTTGAAGATATTCAACATTTTATTTGCATTTGACCTGTTAGGCCTTTGTTTGGGCTCTGCCCTTTTTAATAATGCATTGCATTTTTTTATTTGGGCCCATTAGACCTTTAATTGGGCTCTGCCCTTTAATAATGCATAGCATTTTTTATCTGGGTCTGATAGACCTTTTTATTGGGCTCTGTCCTTTTAATAATGCATTGCATTTTCATTCTGACAGTGCCCCACGTGGTTTGTCAGGCGCTTTGCGCCAATTGATGAGCGCAAGCGCATGTGGAGGTGACACGTGTCATGCTCTGGCAGAGCGCAAGCACATTGCGCTGCGCCAGTGCACTGCGCTGTTGCGGTACTGACACGTGGCGTGCTATGGTGAGTTGCGCCAATTTAAGAGAGTAGTGCTCTATTTTTAAAAGCGCATAGCGCAAGTGGTTATGGTGCTGACACGTGGCGCTATCTGGTGGCTTGCGCCAACCCAGGAGCGCAACAGTGCAGATCTGCAAATGCAAGACACTGTTTTAATTTCTTGATTCAATTTTGGATTCAAGAAAAGAATCTTTCAAATTCCAGAACCAATGGTTCATGAAAAATCAATGCTTTTGTCATTATTTATTTTTTATTGAAGATCATTGATCTTGTTCTTAGATCAATGATCTATTCAGAAGAAATTCTTCTTTTTTAAAGGGTTTTACCTTCTTTTTCCTTCTGAATTTCTTCTCAGTTCTTTAGATTTTTTCTATCTGTTTCTAGAGTTTTTCTATTCTCTATGTTCTTGTTGTTGTTCTTCATGTGTTTTTGAGTTGGGGTCTAGGGGCCTTTATATAGTGCCCATTAATTTATTAAATTTGTTAAAGAGATCTTTCTCTGAGTGATTTGAGGAATTTTCCCCACCGTTGGATCTTTGATCCAAGGGCTTCTGTTTTACAGAAGACAATCATTTTGTTTTAACAAAAACTGTCACGCCTCGCTTCCCAGAGTACGCAAGATTGGGCACGTGACATAGCCAACCATGCTACCTGTGGGTAGGAAGTATCCATCCACAGTCACATTACGGCTGTAGAGATATCAAGAACAAGATAAATAAACTAATCTAATGCATGTCCAAATCCATAATAACAAGAGTCAATGAACAATGAGTGCGGAAGCAAATGATCCAATACAATAAATAAATAGTACGTCCCATAATGCGGGCTCACATCTGGAAATGAAATGAAATAAATAAACTAATCACTATGGAACTCACAGATCAGCCTGCTGGCTGAAGTACTCCTGCTCGGTCGTCGACAGTGGTAAGGAATCTGGGCCATGCAAAACCCAGACGTCAGCGCGTCATGTCAACCAATAATATAATATGAACATGGTAATAAGCAATGCAAGGATGAACCTGAATAAAACAATGATATGAAATAACAGTGCATGGTAGTGTGCAATGGGTAACTATACTGTCCTATCAGGTTTCTATTCTAAAGTCTTTGAAATCAATTGATGACTCGTCGATGTAACTC
Source organism: Agapanthus africanus (assembly GCA_030015575.1). NCBI lineage: Eukaryota > Viridiplantae > Streptophyta > Magnoliopsida > Asparagales > Amaryllidaceae > Agapanthus > Agapanthus africanus. The sequence continues at coordinate 449,459,283 of JASDDO010000010.1, read as the reverse complement.
AATAGTATCCCGTGCGTGCCCGGGACCACGGTCAAGATTCTCGGGGCTGAATCCGAGACGTGCCGCTAGGCAGTAACAAGTAGCAGGATGGGCGAGTGATGTCAGCATCATCACTCCGGGGCTGGCCAAGCCCGTAAGACTGATCGGAACAGGTATCGAACTGTTGAGTTACAAGTCGGTTTCACCTTTGATTTCCCCATACCCCCAAGTTATGTATGTCAGGTCAGGTATTCAGTAATCAAGAACTAATGCCAACACAGGATCAGGTAAAAGCAGGTCGGTTTGGATAGACAACAGGAATGGTCCATGAGGACCCCAAGTCAGGTTTGTTGGCATTAGGCCTGAGATCAGGTAACAGGTTAGGTCATGGTACAACAGGTTGAGTTGGTAGTAAAGGGTACCATGTCCGGTGCATCGGTATGTATATATATGTCATGTGTAGCAAGGTCAGGTCAATATGTAATGCAATCGAAGGTGTGCTCATAACAGGTTTAGAAGTGAATAAAGAACAACAGCAGGAAACACAGTAAATAACAATAATAGTTCATTTAATCACAGTGGTGCTTTGTATTATCTTATTAACAGGTTCGAGCACCCTTGGGGTGCAATAATCACAAGGTAAAGCAATATCAATAACATAAAGTGATGAAGCTATATGAAATTAAAACTAAAGCATAAATAATTGTCACATGGATGATCTAACAAATAAAGCAAGGACGATCTAATTGGTTTAGTTAGTTAAAGCATGGATTAATAGCAGACCAATTAATTACATGAAGCTACTATCATGATTCAATGTTAATGATAATTGCAACCGTCAATTCTAAGTTATACTATAATATCGATATTACCATCAACTGTGTGGTTATATTAAATAATATGATAATTAAATGTATAGCAAGACTTGATCTTGTATATTAGCATGTTAGAGCAAGTATTCGGATACTTGCCTCGACGGTTTCACAAACCGGAAAACACGAACGTAGTGTCGGCGGAAAACACGCGACGGTTGCACGGGCCACGGATCGAGTCCAAACGACGAACAGCGGGACCACACGGACTGGAGTACTTTGATGGAGAGTCGGGTCAAGTCGTTGGCACGGCCGGAATCCGGCGAAATGTCAAAACGGCGACGATATTAGCAAAATACAAATCAAAGCGAGAATCGACCAGAGAAGGGATACATGAAGGGAGATGGTGAAGGGAGGCTTACAGGGGTAGCAAGGGTGCAAACGCGACGGGTTCGACGGCGATGGGGCGCCGGCGGCGAGGAACAGTGGCGCGGCAAGGGTTTGAGGTGGCTGGATCGGGGTGCAGCGAGTAGGGGAGAGGTTCTGGCCTGGTCCGGGTTGCAGGGAGGAGAGAAGGTGGTCGGCGGTGCACTGGCGACGACGAGGAGGGCCGACGGTGTCTTTTCCGACGAGCTAGGGTTTGGTGCTAGGGTTAGGCTCGGGTTCAGTAACTGCAGTCCGGCGAGGGAAGGAGAAGGAAGTTGAAGAGGTCGGGACGAGGGGCGAAGGTGGAAGTCGACGTCGTCGGCGATGGGAGGCGGCGGCGACGGCAGCACAGCGTGCAGGTGGCGGTGGCGTTGCTGCAGGCTCTGGAAGGAGGGAGAAGAGGAGGAAAGGGGTGCGGTTGAGGCTGTGGAGGCGAGGATGATGGTGGCGAGGTCGCGGGAAGGTCGACGGCGAGGCTGCGGCGGCTAGGGCAAGGCTAGGGTTGGGGTTCGTGGGTTCTGCGATAAGCTTCAGCGAGGACGAGGGTCTTGGGATTTAAAAAAGATAGAGAGAGAGAGAGATCTTAGGAGAGAGAGATAGTTAGAGAGAGATAGAGAGGCGGAGAGAGAGAGAGTGGGTTGGTGGGGCCCACGAGGGTAAAGCCCCCTTGTGATTGGCTGGGATTCGAAAAAAAGTTAAAATAAAGATTTAAAAAAGATTTTAAACGTTAGTAAGAAACAGAAAAAATATATATTATAGTTTAGATTATTAAATTTAAATGGGTATTTCGGCGCTAAATGAAACATTTTCAAATCGCGCCCGGGTTGCGCCCAAATGTTTCAAATTCAAATTATAGGATTTTAAGCGGGTTCCAAATTTTAAAATGAGCTGTCTTATGACTAAAATGCATGCCCCCAAGTCGGACACTTGCACGCGCGCGTAGCCGTCCAAACTTGCCCGTTTCGCCGAACGGGATGAAATCTCGACGCGCGGACGCTACCACGCGACTAGTGGTAACGAGTAGGCCAATATGGATATTTTTAATTTCATTTTAGGTGTTAAAATTTGTTATAGGCAAAAATGACTTAGCCGGTTAAAATTTTGTAACTAGAACCAAACAAGCAAGATAATTGAAATGAGCAATGTTTAACACTCAACTAGTAACAGAAATAGTATTATTGGGCTCGGGTGTTACATCATACCCAACTACAAAAAGAATTTCGTCCTCGAAATTCCAAGAATACAAGATAGCTAACTACAGAAAAAGGTGAGGAAACTTCTGCCGGATCTCGTCTTCTCGCTCCCAAGTGGTTTCTCCATGCGATCGATTACCCCAAGAAACTAGCACAAGAGGGATAACCTTGTTCTTAAGAACCTTTTCTCTTCGATCCTTGATTTCAACCAGTCGCTCCTCAAAAGTTAGGTCCTCCCGTACGGTCAACTCCGAATGATTCAAGATGTGGGCTTCATCTCGAACATACTTCCGTAGTTGAGATACATGAAACACATCGTGTACTCCTGCCAATGACTGTGGTAACGCCAAACGGTACGCTACCTCTCCAACACGCTCCAATATCTCGAAGGGTCCAACGAATCGAGGACTAAGCTTTCCCCGACTCCCAAAGCGAATCACCCCTCTAGTCGGTGATATCTTCAAGAATACCAAATCACCCACGGCGAACTCTAGAGGTCTTCTTGACGTGTCAGCCCAACTTTTCTGTCTGTCTTGAGCTGCCTTCATATGCTTCCTGATGGTATTCACCTTCTCGACTGTCTGTTCCACCAAATCTGGTCCTAGTAACCTTCGTTCACCAACATCATCCCAACAAACAGGTGAACGGCACTTACGACCATACAACGCTTCAAACGGAGCCATCTGAATAGTCACTTGGAAGCTATTGTTGTACGAAAACTCCACCAGGTGTAGATGATCCTCCCAAGAACCTTTGAAGTCCAACATGCAAGCCCTCAACATATCTTCAAGGGTCTGGATCGTTCTCTCCGATTGTCCATCAGTCTGAGGATGATAGGCTGTGCTAAACTTCAATCGAGTCCCCAAACTTTCTTGTAAACTCCTCCAGAAGTGTGACAAGAACTGAGTGTCCCGATCGGACACGATGCTCACCGGTACTCCATGCAATCTTACAATCTCCTGCATGTACCGCTCTGCCAAAGTCTCCGTCGATTGACCAACCCGGAAAGGAATAAAGTGAGCTGCCTTGGTCAACCGATCGACAATCACCCATACTGCATTGTTGCCCTTTGGACTCCGCGGTAAGGCCGTCACGAAATCCATGGTTATATGTTCCCACTTCCACTGAGGAATCGGAAGTGGTTGCAACAAACCAGCAACCCTTTGGTGTTCAGCCTTGACTTGCTGACACACCAAGCACTTAGCCACGAAGCGAGCAATCTCCCGTTTCATACCTTCCCACCAGAAGTGCTGTCGAATATCTCGGTACATCTTTGTCCCTCCTGGATGTACAGAGTAAGCTGAACTGTGTGCCTCCTTCATAAGCTCTTCACGCACATCCCCTTTTGGCACACACACCCGGCTACCATACCTCAACGAACCATCTTCGTGGATCAGTAAATCGGTTCGTAGTCCGGCTTCAACCTGCTCTCGAAACTTTTGCAGTCTAGGATCCTGCGATTGTGCCGCTTTAATCTTCTCAACTAAGGACGACTGTACTTGCAACTGCATCAACTGTCCCGTAGCATGTGGTAGCACAACCTCCAAGTCAAATATCCGAAAATCCGCAATGATCTCCCTCTGTGCAGTCAATACCTGAATTGCTGGTAACCGACTAAGCGCATCCGGCACGACGTTAACCTTTCCCGGATGGTACTTAAGATCAAGGTCGTAGTCGGCCATCAGCTCCAACCATCTGCGTTGCCTCATGTTCAACTCCTTCTGAGTGAACACATACTTCAAACTCTTGTGATCTGTAAAGACTTCGACTCTCTCGCCCAAAAGGCAGTGTCTCCAAATCTTCAAGGCGAAGATCACGGCCGCAAGCTCCAAGTCATGAGTCGGGTAATTCTTCTCATGAGTCTTCAGTTGTCTTGATGCGTAAGCTACGACCTTCCCATTCTGCATCAAAACACATCCCAATCCTTTTCCAGATGCGTCGCTGTGAATCACCAGCCCTCCTGAATTGTCTGGTACGGTCAGGATAGGGGCGGTTATCAACTTCTGCTTCAACGTCTCGAAGGCCAATGCACATCCATCCGTCCAAATAAAAGGTACTTCCTTGCGTGTAAGCTTGGTTAACGGTTCTGCCAAACGAGCGAAGTTCTCCATAAATCTCCTGTAGTATCCGGCCAAACCAAGGAAACTTCTTATCTCAGCCACATTTCTTGGAATAGGCCAATCTCGAACCGCTGCAATCTTCTCGGGATCAACGGCGATTCCATCGCCCGACATGACATGCCCCAGAAATTTCACTTCTTCTAGCCAGAATTCGCACTTACTCATCTTTGCATACAATTTCTCATGTCTCAGCGTCTGCAGTGCGATCTTTAAATACTCAGCATGCTCCTCCGGACTCTTCGAGTATACCAGAATATCGTCAATGAATACCACAATAAACTGGTCCAAGAATGGTGAAAAGATTCTGTTCATCAAATCCATGAATATTGCCGGCGCATTCGTCACTCCGAAGGGCATCACCAGATACTCAAAATGTCCATATCGAGTTCGAAACGCCGTCTTGCAAATGTCTTCTGCTTTCACTCGGACCTGATGATATCCGGATCGCAAATCCAGTTTCGAGAATACTCTCGCGCTACTAAGCTGTTCAAAAAGTTCTCCAATGCGAGGGATCGGGTACTTGTTCTTAATAGTCACCCGGTTCAATTCTCGATAATCAATGCACATCCTTCTCGTGCCATCCTTCTTCTTTACTAAAAGAACTGGAGCTCCCCAAGACGAGTTGCTGCTTCGAATCCAACCCTTCTCAAGTAATTCACCAACTTGTTTCTTAACTTCTTCCAATTCCACTGGTGCCATCGGATAATAGGATTTCGATACTGGCGCTGCACCAGGAATAAGGTCAATCGCGAACTCCACGTCTCGCTTCGGCGGTAAGCCCGATATATCTGCAAATACATCCATAAAGTCGCGAACAACTGCCGGCTCTTCCTTACAATCAACTTCCATTGCTGCAAGAACACTGTTTGTCGGCCTAGCCCTAAACTCGACTGGCCCGACAGAACTGCTTCCCCCAGTGAAGGTAAACTCAGGATGTCCGGGAATCTGGAAAATTACCTTCCTTGCCCTACAGTCAATGTGGGCGTGGAAAGTGCCAAGAAAATCCATTCCCAAGACAACCTCATAGCTGCCCGTATCTATCACCAAGAAATCTGCAAAGAGCTCCCGTCCGCACACAACAACTGTACAATCTCTACACTCCTTACTAGCTATGATTTTCTCATTCCCAGTGTGTATGTCCCAAAAACTAGACAGGGTCGTGCAGGTAATCGAGTGTGTAGTTCTAAATTTGGATGACATAAAACAGTGGGATGCTCCGGAATCAAATAATGCCAATGCGGGAAAACCATGAACGAGTAAAGTACCTGAAACCACTTCTCCTGATGCCTTAGCTTCCTCAGCTGTCAACGTGAAAGCTCGAGCCTGATTTGGTCCTTGAGTCAGCTGTTTCTGCCCTTGGAACGGTCTCTTTGGAGGCTTCTGTATATCATCTCTCGCGCGAAGCTTCGACGGACAGGCACCAACTGCGTGATCGGCTGCCCCACAAACCAGACAAAGTCCCAGTCTCCTTCGACACTCCTTATGCACGTGCCCAGGTAAATGGCAGTAGTCACAGGTCACGCTCTTTCTTCGATCAACGATCACAGGTTTCTTCATGGGTGCTACACCTCGACGGTCCACTGGAATACCTCTGCGCCCATGATCTCGGTTAGGCACAAATGCGGGCTTCCTGGCCGCAACTGCTGTCTGCTGTAAGTTCCCCTTCAATCCCGATAAACTCTGCTGCTCTCTGGCTGCCGTAAGAACCTGCGAGAAAGTGGTCAAACCCAGGGAGACGATCTGCCTCTGGATGTCCACATCCAAACTGCGCAAGAACCTTCGCGCCCTGTCTGCCTCCTTGGCGACTAAGGGTCCAGCGAAGCGGCTGAGTCTTGTCCATTCCGCTGTATGTACGTCCACAGGTGCTCCATTTTGCCTCAGCCCAATAAATTTCTCTTCCATTTCCTCCCGTGCAGTCCGCGGGAAGAACTTCTCCAGGAAACTCTTAGAGAAATCCGCCCAACTGATTGGCTTGGGCAAGCGGGTCTCCTCCACAAGCCACCACTCTCGGGCGTAATCCACCAGCTGAATGCGCACCACATCAACTCTCTTGTCTTCTGGGATCTGTGCCGCAATCAGTAAATTCTCCGTGTCCACTAGCCACTGCTCGGCTGGCAACGGCTCCTCTAGACCAGTGAAAGTAGTAGGACCCAAACGTCTGAAATCTTCCACGGTCCCTACTCGGTCAACTGGCTTCGCTACAGCGGTGTTTACAGACTGCCGAATGGCCTGCAAACCCTCCTGAAATGAATCTGCTTGCTGCTGGATCAGCTCAGTTTGCCTCTTCTGATTCTCCAACATCCCACGTATCACTCCTAACATGGCGGCTTCATCCACGCGCCTATGATACGGCTTGAAATTCTTATCTGCCATAGTCCTGAAATCAAAATACCCAACATTAGCATGATGATAGATTCAATATATAAATCAAGACTAGAACTCCAAGATACTTAAATAGAGTACCGCATTGTAGCTATGCCGCGGTATCATAGCCGCAATTACTTAACTCCACCCAAGTCGCCTAATTCCTAGAGATAACAAGAAATTAGGTTTTCGAGTTGACAATGCAAAGTAAGTTTGCATGTCGACATGATCCGGAAGAATGTGATTCAAGGATGGTAAAACGGTCAAGGTGGCAGGACATGTTTCCTAAACATGGGTATTCTGATTCGTGTATCGGGTATAATACCCAACTACAAAAGAATCAACCCAACTAACCTATGTCTCTGATACCAAAAGAACCATGTCACGCCCCGCTTCCCAGAGTACGCAAGATTGGGCACGTGACATAGCTAACCATGCTACCTGTGGGTAGGAAGTATCCATCCACAGTCACATTACGGCTGTAGAGATATCAAGAACAAAATAAATAAACTAATCTAATGCATGTCCAAATCCATAATAACAAGAGTCAATGAACAATGAGTGCGGAAGCAAATGATCCAATACAATAAATAAATAGTACGTCCCATAATGCGGGCTCACATCTGGAAATAAAATGAAATAAATAAACTAATCACTATGGAACTCACAGATCAGCCTGCTGGCTGAAGTACTCCTGCTCGGTCGTCGACAGTGGTAAGGAATCTGGGCCATGCAAAACCCAGACGTCAGCGCGTCATGTCAACCAATAATATAATATGAACATGGTAATAAGCAATGCAAGGATGACCCTGAATAAAATAATGATATGAAATAACAGTGCAGGGTAGTGTGCTATGGGTAACTATACTGTCCTATCAGGTTTCTATTCTAAAGTCTTTGAAATCAATTGATGACTCGTCGATGTAACTCAATAGTATCCCGTGCGTGCCCGGGACCACGGTCAAGATTCTCGGGGCTGAATCCGAGACGTGCCGCTAGGCAGTAACAAGTAGCAGGATGGGCGAGTGATGTCAGCATCATCACTCCGGGGCTGGCCAAGCCCGTAAGACTGATCAGAACAGGTATCGAACTGTTGAGTTACAAGTCGGTTTCACCTTTGATTTCCCCATACCCCCAAGTTATGTATGTCAGGTCAGGTATTCAGTAATCAAGAACTAATGCCAACACAGGATCAGGTAAAAGCAGGTCGGTCTGGATAGACAACAGGAATGGTCCATGAGGACCCCAAGTCAGGTTTGTTGGCATTAGGCCTGAGATCAGGTAACAGGTTAGGCCATGGTACAACAGGTTGAGTTGGTAGTAAAGGGTACCATGTCCGGTGCATCGGTATGTATATATATGTCATGTGTAGCAAGGTCAGGTCAATATGTAATGCAATCGAAGGTGTGCTCATAACAGGTTTAGAAGTGAATAAAGAACAACAGCAGGAAACACAGTAAATAACAATAATAGTTCATTTAATCACAGTGGTGCTTTGTATTATCTTATTAACAGGTTCGAGCACCCTTGGGGTGCAATAATCACAAGGTAAAGCAATATCAATAACATAAAGTGATGAAGCTATATGAAATTAAAACTAAAGCATAAATAATTGTCACATGGATGATCTAACAAATAAAGCAAGGACGATCTAATTGGTTTAGTTAGTTAAAGCATGGATTAATAGCAGACCAATTAATTACATGAAGCTACTATCATGATTCAATGTTAATGATAATTGCAACCGTCAATTCTAAGTTATACTATAATATCGATATTACCATCAACTGTGTGGTTATATTAAATAATATGATAATTAAATGTATAGCAAGACTTGATCTTGTATATTAGCATGTTAGAGCAAGTATTCGTATACTTGCCTCGACGGTTTCGCAAACCGGAAAACACGAACATAGTCTCGGCGGAAAACACGCGACGGTTGCACGGGCCACGGATCGAGTCCAAACGACGAACAGCGGGACCACACGGACTGGAGTACTTTGCTGGAGAGTCGGGTCAAGTCGTCGGCACGGCCGGAATCCGGCGAAATGTCAAAACGGCGACGATATTAGCAAAATACAAATCAAAGCGAGAATCGACCAGAGAAGGGATACATGAAGGGAGATGGTGAAGGGAGGCTTACAGGGGTAGCAAGGGTGCAAACGCGACGGGTTCGACGGCGATGGGGCGCCGGCGGCGAGGAACAGTGGCGCGGCAAGGGTTTGAGGTGGCTGGATCGGGGTGCAGCGAGTAGGGGAGAGGTTCTGGCCTGGTCCGGGTTGCAGGGAGGAGAGAAGGTGGTCGACGGTGCACTGGCAACGACGAGGAGGGCCGACGGTGTCTTTTCCGGCGAGCTAGGGTTTGGTGCTAGGGTTAGGCTCGAGTTCAGTGACTGCAGTCCGGCGTGGGAAGGAGAAGGAAGTTGAAGAGGTCGGGACGAGGGGCGAAGGTGGAAGTCGACGTCGTCGGCGATGGGAGGCGGCGGCGACGGCAGCACATCGTGCAGGTGGCGGTGGCGTTGCTGCAGGCTCTGGAAGGAGGGAGAAGAGGAGGAAAGGGGTGCGGTTGAGGCTGTGGAGGCGAGGATGATGGTGGCGAGGTCGCGGGGAGGTCGACGGCGAGGCTGCGGCGGCTAGGGCAAGGCTAGGGTTGGGGTTCGTGGGTTCTGCGATAAGCTTCAGCGAGGACGAGGGTCTTGGGATTTAAAAAATATAGAGAGAGAGAGATCTTAGGAGAGAGAGATAGTTAGAGAGAGATAGAGAGGCGGAGAGAGAGAGAGTGGGTTGGTGGGGCCCACGAGGGTAAAGCCCCCTCGTGATTGGCTGGGATTCGAAAAGAAGTTAAAATAAAGATTTAAAAAAGATTTTAAACGTTAGTAAGAAACAGAAAAAATATATATTATAGTTTAGATTATTAAATTTAAATGGGTATTTCGGCGCTAAATGAAACATTTCCAAATCGCGCCCGGGTTGCGCCCAAATATTTCAAATTCAAATTATAGGATTTTAAGCGGGTTCCAAATTTTAAAATGAGATGTCTTATGACTAAAATGCATGCCCCCAAATCGGACACTTGCACGCGCGCGTAGCCGTCCAAACTTACCCGTTTCGCCGAACGGGATGAAATCTTGACACGCGGACGCTATCACGCGACTAGTGGTGACGAGTAGGCCAATATGGATATTTTTAATTTCATTTTAGGTGTTAAAATTTGTTATAGGCAAAAATGACTTAGCCGGTTAAAATTTTGCAACTAGAACCAAACAAGCAAGATAATTGAAATGAGCAATGTCTAACACTCAACTAGTAACAGAAATAGTATTATTGGGCTCAGGTGTTACAAGAACAGAAAGATCTTACTGGAATTTTAATTCTGTTTGGCGCAGATGCATCAGCGCTTGACACGTGTCGCGCAGCGCACAGCGCAACTGCGCTCGCTCAACTGCGCTGACACGTGCCGCGCAGCGTAACTACGCTCGCGCATCGCATTGCAGTGCAGCGCTTGCGCTGACACGTGTCGCGCAGCGCAGCGCTTGCGCTACTGAAGCGTTGCTTCCTTTAATTTTGTTTTAAATATAGACTTGCTCTGATTGGGCACGCTGCCTTGGGCGCTGTGCTGACGTATCAGCTTTTGACACGTGGCGCGTTGCGCACAGCGCACTGAATTTGAAGCGTTGCTTCAATTTTTTTGAATTTTTTTGAAATTCAAACAGAGCTTTGCTCTGATTGGGGGAAACAAATGCCCCCCACCGTTGCGCTCACGTGGCGCACACATGAGTGCAGCGGTAGCAAGATCCTAGCCATTGGATCAACTGGTGAGTTGAAGGGGCGCAAGCGCCTATAAATAGGACCCTTGGTCCTCAGTAAATGATTTACTATTTTCAAGAACTTTGATTTTCAGAGCCTTGCTCTTAGTTTTGAGAACTTTAGAGCCTTGCTCTCGTTTCTTTTCAAGAACTCCAGAGTTCAGATTTTTAGAACAACTTAGGTAAAATTTAACTTAAATTAAATTAAATTTAATTTAATTAACAGAGCCTTGCTCTTATAGATCTCTGATCTAAAGAAAACCCCTTTGGGGTTTCATCAACAGAGCCTTGCTCTCAAAAATCCATAGATCTACAGAAATCTTGTTCATGGGTTTTAACCTATGAACAGAGTTTTGCTCACGGATCAAATGTAGATCTTTTTTGATCTGAAAATGAAGAACTCCTAAGAGTTTTCATGGATCTTTTGAGATCCCAAAATTTTTACTTCTTTTAAGAGTTAAATTTTTCTTTTGATGAATCTTTCCATCATTATTACAGAGCTAGGCTCTTTTTAGGAAATTTTTATTCCTTTGAGACCAGAGTTTGACAAATGTCACTCTGTGACAGAGGTTTGCTCTGAAAGAGGAGATTTTCTCCTTGTCTCTAGGGATTTCCCATTAATGAGAATATTCTCTTGGGGATCTCTTCATTAACTGACAGTCTCATCTAATGATGGGGCTGTCTTATTAAATGCTGCACTATCATCCAGATTTTATGGGTCCCCCTTTGGTCCCCTACCCACTGCATTGCAATGTGGTATAAATTTTTAAAACGCCAAGCGTTGGAATTACAACACTGACGGCTGACTTTTGTCCTCTACAGGAAACAAGCCTGCTGACTTATCATTCCTGTTTGTTCGCTCGGCGGGAGGATTTCCCCAAGCACCAGTGGACCGAGAGGTGCTCACTCTCATCAAGGACCATGACCCTGAGCACAAGAACCTTCACCTGTGGGGTAGGTGGTATAATGAGATCATCCAGGGTCGCCGAAGCTTCGGTTCCGCTACGCCGTCCGAGCCCATATTTTCGATCCCCTATGCGGATGAACCCCCGGTGAAGTATGCCGTAGAGGTTAAAGACTGGAATTCAGATGATCTTCTCCAGCCTGCGATTGGTGCTATTCCCGTGCAGCCGCCGCCGGCAATAGACATTTTGAGGAGGCGAATCTATCAGGGTAAAGCACGCCCTTGGGGACAGGCCTATAACATTGGATTGATCCCACGCCCGCCCGCCGGATATTTGCAGTGGGCCCGGTACATCTTATCGGGGAAGAGGACTCATCTGATGAAGATTGGTTTGTATTCGGCCATCTCCGTCTCGCTCTTTGAGTATCCCTCTCCTCCAACGTGGTGGATTAAGGCTTTTATCGAACAATGGAATATCCCCACCCACCCCTTCCTGATGACGGACAGGGAAGTCTCTATCTCCTTAGAGGAGTTTGCTGAAATCTCGGGTCAGCCGATGAGGGGGGAGCATTACGAGGAGCTGCTTCCTCCTGACAAATATGTCTTTGCCACCAAGCCGCTGGTGTTTGATCTGACGCCGGAGAACGCTATTCAGCACCAGTTTCCGGGCTTGGTGAAGGTGCTGGACATATATGAAGGGCTCTATTTAGAATCAGGCGTCCGGGGAGTCAGTTTCACAGATTTTATCGCCTGCTTCATTCGACCGGAGTTTCTATCGGAGCGGAGCGAGAAGTTCGCCAAGCTTGATGACCCTTTAGGCTTCGGCTTGGACCGTCGACCAACAGCGGAGGACGATCAAAAGTATTTTTATCTCCCCGGCGCCGCCGTCATGCCCTTGTCAGAAATCGCCGTCCCGGGCATGGACGAGGAGACCTTTTTTGTAGGGTTCTTGGGATTGTGGCTGTGCAGCTTCACGCTCCCCATGCACCCGCGCCACATGCGGCCGTCCGTTTTCTACCCAGCGCATCGGATGGTGGCTGGCCTGCAGTTGGCAATAGGAATCGCCGTGTTGGCTCACCTATATAATGGACTTAGTGTGGCGGCGGACGCTAATGAACCTGGGGTGCGACCTGCTAATTTCCCGATACACTACTTCACCTCATGGATGGAAATGCATGTGCATGGGGTGTTCGGCGTCCATAAGATCCCTCCGTTTTTTTAGAAGTGCAGACTCCCAAGAGTCATGCGGCTGGTCGGCGCCTCGATTGTGGTTGCGCCTCCGTGGGAGGCTAGGGGGTTGCTCCTTCATCCACACCTGGTCGGAGCGAAGGTTTCTTTTTTGGATAAGGTCATAACCATAGGCTCAGAGACCTCCAAGTCAGTGGTGCCGCTGCGCGATGATTTTAAGGACGGGGCTTCCATATTGAAAGCCCGGGATATCCTTCACCTCTACTCCATTCGGCCGGGCTACCTGGTGTTTAGGCAGAATGAGACGGCGCTCTTCATGAGGTATAACCCTCACCGGTTTGCTCAGCAGTCGAGCTATCACCAGGGGATCCCGATGGAACCGTTCTTGGAAGAGCCCGTGGCCAGCCGAGAGGGGATAAGGAGTGCGATGCACCATTTCATGCGGCTTAACACGGGCTCCTATTTCTTCATTAACGAGCCGAGCTGCGTCCCCAAGGTCCTCAACGCGTACGTGGCTTGGTACGTGCATGCAATGGGTCCAGTTATCCATATGGAGAAGCGCATGCTGGTTGACTGCAAGGGTGCGCCTCCCGGCGGCGATCGCAAGGCTCCCTTGAAGCCAAGGACTCCGGTCATTCCTCCGCTGAAAGATGCCGGAGTTGGGCCACCACGCGTGCTGAGCCCTCCACGTGGATTGCCGCCTCCCGATACTATGGATGCGGCACCAGCGCCCCGTGCTCAGGTGGAGACGGTAAATGTTGTTTCGCCGGAGTCTGGCGTGGGTGCGGATATCGGGACCCACCACCCTAAGGTGCCTGCAAAGCGCAAGTTGATCTTGGGTGCACCCAAGGCTGGCGGGCAGAAGAGGAAGAAGAAGTCGCTCTTCTCGGCTGACGTTGCGTTCGGTCAGGAACCTCATACTCCCTATAGCGAGGGCTTGGGCGAGTATGGGACCAATAAAGGATTGGTTATGCCGCCAGATGACACTGATCTGGCGGCTGCCATCGTGGCTTCAAAGCGATTGGCGAGGCGCGACGCATGGCTAGCAAAGCTTGCACAATCGGGTAACTACTAGTCGCATTTTTTTATTGCATCGTACTTTTATTATTGTCTTTAACTGATGCTTTTCCTCTCTTTTCTTCAAACAGGCATCACCACTGAAGAAGCCATCGCTGCCTCCCTCAAAACTTTTCAAGAGGAAGAACGACTCAGAGCATCCTTAGGCTTCGGTACATTTCGACTCATTACGTCTTTATTCTCCTTTTATTATGGTCTATCTAACCTCCTTCCTCTGTCTCTTTGCAGGGGCTGCGCCAGCCGATGTGGGGATTCTCCCCGGGCCAGTTACTAAAGTTCCAGCCTTATCAGGGCTGCCGGGAGAGCCTCAACTCGAAGAATCGGTGAGGGATGCCTTGAAGGATTTGGAGGCATCGCTGTACACAGACGATGACGCCTCGATGAAGGAAGCTTCGAAGAGGTCCATCTTGACGGCTCAGGAGGAGAGAAAATGGTTAAGGCGCGAGGCGAAGGCACGCAGGGCTGCTTTGGCCGTGGGAGCGGGCCCAAGCACCGTTCCTTGTGCTGATACTCCCTCGGAAGAGCCGCTGGTCGCCCTGTCTACAGCTCGCAGACAGGTGGCGCGTGCAGTTCGGGAGGCCAATGATCAGTCCACCTCAGGTAACGTGTCTTTCAAGATTTTGATGTAAGAATTGTAAACCTGTCGGTTCCTATATATCTTGTCCTGCAGGGCCAAGTCCAACCGAAGGGGAGGCGGAAACCGTCGAATCTAAGGGGACAGAGGAGGAGGCACCGGCTGAACCCGAGCCGACGGTGGGCGACGTCGCCGGGGTTGCTGGACTAGAGCTGGGGGCTGAAGAAACTGCGCCGGAGAAGGTCGTTGATGCTGTGCCTGAGGTAGCGGCAAATGAGACGACTGTTATAACCGAGCTTGGGGTAGCGGCGAACGGAGCACCTGAAACTGGTGACCCCATGGTAACGGCGGACGAGACAACGGCGACCGCCGAGCCCGAAGGAGTAGCGGGTGAGATGGGCATGACTCCCGGGGAAAAGCTAGCCGCCCTTTCTCAAGAGTCTGGCAATGCTCCAATTATTGCTCTCCCCATCTACGGTCCTCCGCCGTCCCCTGGTCGCACGAGCACGATGACGGCCCCCATTGAGTCGGGTGATGAGGCCACAGGAGGTGGACTCGTATCGATGGAGGAGGGAGACGCCTCCGTTTCGGCTAGTGGCTCCTCAGGTAAATTTCGGTTTATCGTCCTCCCTTTTTATCTTGTAATCCTTTCTAGCAAGTTTATCTTTGTTTTTAACGCAGGTGCGGCCAGTGCCGATGCTCCATTGCTCGAGGGAGCGCCATTAGCTACTGCCTTAGCGGTGGCCACCTCTCAGCCTTCCCTTGTACCATCGCAGATGTTGGAAGGTATGGATTTGCAACCTATTAGTTTTATCTTTCAGCCGCATAATTTATGTACTAATGTCGTACTATTGCGTCTTTTCTGGAGTGCTTTTTGATCATCTCTATCAGGTGTTGCACCCGCACTTCTCCTTCCCATCTGAACTCGCTTCCTCCTCTAGTGGCGCTGGTGAGTATAGTTTCCAATTGATGTCTTTCTTTTTCCAGTAATGGAATTATTTCTGACTTTCCCTCGTCCTGATTGCAGTGCTACAAATCGAATGAGGGGATGAAAGATCGGTCGCACCACCGGCCCTCCCGGCCTTGCCACCTGCTGCAGCTGGTATAGTAAACTATCGCATCGATGATGTTCCCCTCCGAATGGCGGCGACGACGTGAGGACGTCTAGCCTGAGATTCGGGGCAGATGCTATATGGTTTTATCCGTCTACCTCTCCGAAGATGCCAAGTTGATTTACGGCACCGTGTATCGGAGGTTTAGACGAATGCGGCCGATGTAGCAGACTTCGTCAGATTCCCCCTCGTTTGAGGGGTTTTTGATTGTGGGGACGCTCTTCCCTGCAGGCGCAAGCCCCTGCAGTTAATTACGCTACCGTATCGCGGTAACAACTTTCTCCTTCTCCAGAATTTTACTTCGTGTCGTGGGTGTTTGTTTTGTTTGTGGTTGCCCGTGGATTGTATACGGAGACTGAGTAATGTCGTCGCCCGTAAGACGTGGATTAGTCCAAATCCGTATTTATTTAGATTTGGGTTTGGTGTTTTTTAGTTTAAGGATACGTTAGCCGTATTGAGGCTAAGATCAACTTAAACGTTCGCTAAGGATACGTTAGTCCTGTTTTGGGACTAAGATCAACTTAACGTGGTGATCCATTTAATATATGGCCGTCGGGACTCATCACCTCTCTGACGTCGTTGAAGGATTACAACGATAGGTGTCAGAGGAGTTTAGAGATGTACCCTTGAACCAAAGTCGATTTGGAGTTTTATAATCCATTTGAATGTTTAAGGATACGTTAGCCGTGTTTGGGGCTAAGATCAACTTAAACGGGATCGTTTGGATCCGGCAAAAGAGCATTTGGAGGCTCTATTGTTTCAGTTTAGGGACGTGGTGGTCCATCATTAGTTTAAGGACGTTTCGGTCCGTTTTATTTATGGCCGTCGGGACCTGTCACCTCTCTGACGACGTTGAAAGATTATAACGACATGTGTTAGAGGAGTTCGGAGATGTACCCTCGAACCGGTTGTAAATTGATTTAAGGGAGCAGCTGTGCTCAGTCAATTTAATTTGAGGACTTACGGCCACGATTGGGCTAAGTCCAGTTGAAAAATGTTCAACACTTTTATTTTTTTTTGGCCTATTAGACCTGTGCTAGGGCTTGGCCCCTTTTTGATAATGCACAGCATTAATCTTGGTCTCTGTTGGACCTTTGTTTGGGTTCTGCCCCTTTTAAGTGATGCACAGCATCTGCTTTGTTTGGGCTCTGCCCTTTTAAAGCATATCATTATATTTGGCCTGTTAGCCCTCTTTTAATTGGGCTTGGCCCTTCAGTAAATAATGCAATGCATTTGTCAGGCGCTTTGCGCCAATCATTGAGCGCAAGCGCATGTGGAGGTGACACATGTCATGCTCTGGTGAGCGCAAGCGCAACAGCGCAGTGCGCCGCGCTAGTGCGCCGCGCTGTTGCGCTGCTGACACGTGGCGCGCTCTAGTGGGTTGCGCCAATCTCAAAGAGCAATGCTCTATCTTAAAAACGCAGAGCGCAAGTGGTTTTGGTGCTGACACGTGGCGCTCTCTAGTGGCTTGCGCCAACGTAAGAGCGCAACAGTGCAGTTTTGCAAGTGCAAGGCACTATTAACTTGAGAATCATTTAGATTCTAGAACCAATGGTTCATAAGTGCAAAGCACTATTTTTATTTTGTTTTTTTTATTTAAGATCATTGATCTTTTTCTTAGATCAATGATCTATTAAAGAAATTCTTCTATCTTAAAGGGTTTTTTTTACCTTTTTTCTTCTTGAAATTTCTTCAGAGTTCTCTCTGTTTGAAGTTCTTGATTTCTCACCAATGTTGATGCCTTTGATTTGAGGTCTAAGGTCCTTTATATAGTGCCTATAAATTAGTTAAATTTGTTAAAGAGATTTTTCTCTGAGTGATTTGGGGAATTTTCCCCACCGTTGGATATTTGATCCAAGGGCTTCTGTTTTACAGAAGAAAATCTTCTTGTTTTAACAAGAACAGAAAGATTTCTTTAAAATCTTAATTCTGTTTGGCACAAATGCCCCAGCGCGTGACACGTGTCGCGCAGCGCACCGCGCAGCGCATCTGCGCTGACACGTGTCGCGCAGCGCGGCGCTTGCGCAACTGAAGCGTTGCTTCCTTTGATTTTGCTTTAAACAGAGTTTTGCTCTGATTGGGTGCGCTGCCTTAGGCGCTGCACTGATGCATCTGCGCCTGACACGTTGCGCGTTGCGCCCGGGATTTGAAGCGTTGCTTCAAAATTTGAATTTTGAATTTCCAACAGAGCTTTCCTCTGATTGGGGGAAACAAATGCCCCCCCACCGTTGCGCTCACGTGGCGCGCACGTGAGTGCAGCGGTGGCAAGCTCCTGACCGTTGGATCAAGGGGTGAGCTGAAGGGGCACAAGCGCCTTATAAATAGGAGCTCTGGCCTTAAAAAAAATCTTCACCGTTTTTCAAGATTTTTGATTTCAACAGAGTTTTGCTCTTGCTTAAGAATTTTAGAGCCTTACTCTTGCTTTTTCACAAGAACTCCAGAGTTCAGAACTTAAAACCATCTTAGGTATTAATAAAATTAAATTAAATTAAATTAAATTAAAATTGATTAATAGAGCCTTGCTCTCATAGATCTTTGATCTAAAACCCTTTTGGGGTTTCATTAACAGAGCCTTGCTCTGAAAAGTTCATAGATCTACAGAGATCTTGTTCATGGGTTTTAACTCATGAACAGAGCTTTGCTCATGGATCAAATGTAGATCTTTTCTGATCTGAAAATGGAGAACTCCTAGAAGTTTTCATGGATCTTTAAGATCCCAAATTTTTAATCTTTAAGAGTTAAAGTTTTCTTTTTGATGGATTTTCTATCATTAGTATAGAGCTAGGCTTTTTTTAAGGAAATTTTATTCCCTTGAGACCAGAGTTTGACAAATGTCACTCTGTGACAGAGCTTTGCTCTAAAAGAGGAGATTTTCTCCTTGTCTCTAGGGATTTCCCATCAATGAGGATATTCTCTTGGGGATCTTTTCATTAATTGACAGTCTCATCCAATGATGGGGCTGTTTTATTAAATGATGTACTGTCGTCCAGATTTTGTGGGTCCCCCTTTGGTCCCCCTATCCATTGCATTGCGGTATGGTGTAAAAATTTTAAAATGTTGAGCGTTGGAATTATAACACTGACGGCTAATTTTTGTCTCTTTGCAGAAAACATGTCTGCCAATTTGTCTTTTCCATTTGTTCGCTCGGAGGGAGGGTTTCCCCAGGCACCGGTGGACCGCGTGGTGCTCGCTCTCATCAAGGATCATGACCCCGAGCACAAGAATCTTCACTTGTGGGGTAGGTGGTACAATGAGATCATCTAGGGTCGCCGAAGTTTCGGTTTCGCCACGCCGTCTGAGCCAACATCTTCACTCCCCTACGCAGATGAACCCCCGGTGAAGTATGCCGTAGATGTCAAAAATTGGAATTCGGATGACCTCCTCCAGCCTGCGATTGGTGCTATCCCCGTGCAGCCGCCGCCAGCAATAGATATTTTAGGGAGGTGAATTTGTCAGGGTGAAGCGCGCCCTTGGGGACAGGCTTATAACATTAGATTGATCCCACGACCGCCTGTCGGATATTTGCTGTCACGCCCCGCTTCCCAGAGTACGCTAGATTGGGCACGTGACATAGCCAACCATGCTACCTGTGGGTAGGAAGTATCCATCCACGGTCACATTACGGCTGTAGAGATATCAAGAACAAGATAAAACTATCTAAAACATGTCCATAACCCAGAATAACAGGAGTCAATAATAAATAAATGCGGAAGCAAATGATCCAATACAAATAACTGAAAAGTGTGTCCCATAATGCGGGCTCACATCAAGAAATAAATGCAGGAAATAAAACTAACTACTACTGAACTCACAGCTCAGCCTGCTGGCTGAAATACTCCTGCTCGGACTGCAACAGCGGTACGGAATCTGGGCCATGCAAAACCCAGACGTCAGCGCGCCATGTCATCAAGTAATATAATATGAACAGTGTAGCAGGCAATATAATATAAACATGAATACAGCAAGAATAACAATAATATGAATCATACCAGTACAGGGTAGCATGCAGTGGGTAAACTAAACTGTTCTATCAGGTTTTCTATTCTAAAGTCTTTGAAATCAATTGATGAATCATCGATGTAACTCAATAGTATCCCGTGCATGCCCGGGACCACGGTCAAGACCCTCGGGGCTGAATCCGAGACGTGCCGCTAGGCAGTAACAGGTAGCAGGATGGGCGAGTGATGTCAGCATCATCACTCCGGGGCTGGCCTAGCCCGTAAGACTGATCAGAACAGGTATCGAATTGTTGAGTTACAAATCAGGTTTCACCTTTGATTTCTCCATACCCCCAAGTTATGTATGTCAAGTCAGATATTCAGTAGTCAAGAACTAATGCCAACACAGGATCAGGTAAAAGCAGGTTTGTCTGGATAGACAACAGGAACGGTCCATGAGGACTACATGTTATGTTTGTTGATATTAGACACAAGATCAGGTAACAGATAAAGCCATGGTACATTAGGTCCAGCCAGGTAATGTATAAAGGTGTCATGTCATGTCAAGAGTGTACGGTACCATGTCATGTCAAGTAGGAAGTGTAACAGGTCATGTCAGGAAGCACAAGATGTCATGTGGGTGCTCATAATCAAACTAACATAAGCATGTGTATAAATAAATAAGCATGAGTACTATCAGAACAATAAACTGGAACATGTAATATGATATGCAAATAGATATAATTTCAAGGATATGGATGCACAGTTATCGATTAGGGTTACATTTATAGTTCCAATATTAATTAGGATGCAATTTATTAAACATGGAGTGTTAATATCACATTATTATGTAGTAATGTGATCTATGGATGCAATTATATGTATCTTAAATGTGATGAATGCAAACGGGTATCCGAAAAGTTATAAAACTATAAAATGGTAATGTGGGATGTACAACTAAGCAATATGTGATATAAATATTGATATAATAATATTAATATGGATAGCATATTCAAAGCGATTAATAACTATAAAAGTGGTATTGATTAACCATGCACAAGAAAGTTCCGTTCAGAAATTCAGCGTCACCCTAATTTGTAAAATAGCTTTAAAATAACAAACGTTCTCCAAAAAGGACGTGTCTTATACCAAAACAAAGATAATTCAATAAGGTTTTCAGTTTTATAAGTATAAGCATCTCAGGTTGTCCCTACAAAAAGTTATGAACATTCGAAGTTTAAAGTTTGCTGCTGGAATTTCCCTGGACAGCAGTTTGGAGACATTTTCATTTTCATTTTCCGTTATTTAAACAATTTATTTTGCAAGTAAATATTTCATAAAGTTATAGCATTCTGAGTTATCTTCGTAACGAACTAAAGAACGTATACTAATAATATTTCTATGATTTATAATGAATTTTATACGGTAAGGTGTACAGTAAATTTCAGATTTGTCGTATCCGCTTTGCAACGACGTTTCATGTGTAAACTATAATATTTTCAAACTATATTTTGTATAACATTATAAAATGCAGATTATAAACTAATTAAAGATAATAATAAGAAATATTACGATATATATATTTTAATTGATATGGATGCAGTATAATGTAATCTAGTTTGTCACAAGATAAGTTTTCATGATCTAGATTTAATATAATATAAACGGATGCAAACGGAACATCGAAACGATATAAAATTAAACATGAGGCACTAGATTTAAACTATAGGTATAGTATTTATTTAAATAGGTATAAAATGAATTATATAGCATGTAGCAAGATTAACTTGTCTCGATGGGTCGCGAATCGGGAAAACGGAACGTTAACCGTCGGCGGGGAAAACTCGCGACGGGCGCACGGTTCACGGAATGAACCCAAACGACGAACAAAGGAACCACACGGGTCGGGGTACCTTGCTGGAACGTCGAGAAGCGTCACCGGCACGACGGAATTCCGGCAACAAAAAAACAGTTAAAAAAATGAGAAACGAGACATGAAGTAAGAAGAGAAAGAATGATAAAGAGAAGTACGAGAGAATATATGAGAGAGAGAGAGAAAAAGTGGAGAAAGAGAGAGAGCGAGAGAGCTGCAGGTGGGGGCCCACGGAATTAAAAGGAACGCGATTGGTTAAAGGGGAATCGTTAGTTAGGGATAAATATTAATTAAAGATTCAAAACATTTTAAGGAACAGTAGGATATATATAGGTTAATTTAAAGATTTAAAAGATAGGTAATGAACAGTAAGATATCAGGTTAGTTAGAAAAATATATGCGATAGTTTTAATAATATTAAAATTTGGGATTTTGGCGCCAAATAAAACATTTCCAAATCGCGCCCGGGTCGAGTCCAAAAATTTGAAATTGAAATAATAGGATTTTAAGCGGGATCCAAATTTTAAAATTAAGTGTTTTATGATTAAAAAGCATACCCCCAAAACGGACACATGTACGCGCGCGTAGCCGTCCAAACTCGCCCGTTTCACTGAACGGGACGAGAACACAATGCACGGACGCTACCACGAGGCTAGGGGTGTCAAGTAGGCCAAGATGAATATTTTCAATTTTATTTTAGATGCCAAAATTTGTTATATGTAGAAATGACTTTGCCGGGTAAATTTTACAGTAAGCAACAAACAAGCAAGTTAAATGAAATGAGTACCACATTATGCTCAAACAGTAACTGAAAATAGTAGCATTGGGCTAGGGTGTTACATTTGCAATGGGCCTGGTACGTCCTATCAGCGAAGAGGACTCATCTGATGAGGATTGATTGTACTCGGCCATTTACGTCTCGCTCTTTGAGTATCCTTCTCCTCCAACGTGGTGGATTAAGGCTTTTATCAAGCAATAGAATATCCTCACCCACACCTTCCTGATGACGGACCGAGAAGTCTCTATCTCCTTGGAGGAGTTTACTAAAATCTCAGGTCTGCCGATGAGGGGAGAGCCTTACGAGGAGCTACTTCCTCCCGATGAATAGATCTTTGCCACCAAGCCGCTGGTGTTTGACCTGATGCCAGAGAATGCTATTCAGCACCAGCACCCAGGCTTGGTTAAGGTGCTGGAGATCTATGAAGGACTCTATCTGGAATCGGGCATCCGGGGTGTCAGTTTCGCAGATTTTATTGCCCGCTTCATTCGACCGGAGTTCTTATTGGAGCGGAGCGAGAAGTTTGCCCAGCTCGACGACCCTTTTGGATTTGGTTTGGATCGCCGACCCACATCGGAGGATGACCACAAAGACTTTTACCTCCCCAGTGCCGCCGTCGTTCCTTTTTCGGAAATTGCCGTCCCGGGCATGGATGAGGAGACTTTTTTTGTAGGGTTCCTGGGTTTGTGGCTGTGCAGCTTTGCGCTCCCCATGAACCCACGCCACATGCGGCCATCTGTTTTCTACCCAGCGCATCGGATAGTGGCTGGTTTGCAGTTGTCAGTAGGAATCGCCGGACTGGCTTACCTATATAATGGACTTAGCGTAGCGGCGGACGCTAGTGAGCCTGGGGTGCAACCCGCCAACTTCCCGATGCACTACTTTACCTCTTGGATGGAAATGCATGTGCACGGGGTGTTCGGCGCCCATAAGACTCCCCTCTTTTTTGAGAGATGCAGGCTCCCGAGGGTCATACGGTTGGTCGGGGCCTCGATCGTAGTTGCACCTCCGTGGGAGGCTAGGGGGTTGCTCCTTCGACCACCCCTGGTCGGAGTGAAGGTTTCCTTCTTGGATAAAGTCATAACAATAGGATCAAAGACCACCAAGTCAGTAGTGCAGCTACACGATGATTTTAAAGACGGGGCTTCTATATTGAAGGCTCGGGAAATCCTTTATCTCTATTCCATTCGGCCGGGCTACTTGGTGTTCAGGCAGAATGAGACAGCACTCTTTATAAGGTATAACCCGCACCGGTTTGCTCAGCAATCGAGCTACAACCAAGGGATCCCGATGGAAGCTTTCTTGGAAAAGCCCGTGGTTAGCCGAGAAGGGATAAAGAACGCAATGCACCACTTCATGCGGCTTAACATGGGTTCCTATTTCTTTATCAGCGAACCAAGCTGCGTCCCCAAGGTCCTCAACGCGTACGTTGCTTGGTACGCGCATGCTATGGGTCCATTCATTCTTATGGAAAAGTGCATGCTGGTCGACCGTAAGGGTGCGCCTCCCGGCGGTGATCGCAAGGCTCCCCTGAAGCCGAGGACCCCGGTCATTCCTCCATTGAAAGGTGCTGGAGTTGGATCTCCGCGAGTGTTGAGCCCTCCGCACGGATTGCCGCTTCGCGATACTATAGATGCGCCACTAGCCCCCCGTGCTCCAGCGGAAGCGGTAAATGTGATATCGCCGGAGTCTGGCGCGGGCGTGGATATCGGGACCCGCCGCCCCAAGGTACCTGCCAAGCGCAAATCAGCCCCGGGTGCATCCAGAGCTGGCGGGCAAAAGAAGAAGAAATCGCTCCTCTCCCTCGACGCGATCCTCGGTTTAGAGCCTGAGGCCCCTCTTACTGAAGGAATAAGCGAATATGGCAGCAATAAGGGCTTCTTGGTAGACCCCGCAGACACCGATTTGGCAGCCGCTATTGCAACTTCCGAGCAATCAGCGAGGCTCGAAGCGATGTTGACTAAACTCGCTGAGTCAGGTAACCATTAGCTGCTTTCTTCGTCATTGTATCGCATTTTTATCATTATTTTTCGGCTAATACTTTCCCTCATTTTTCAACAGGTGTCACTACCGAAGAAGCCATTGTTGCCTCTTTAAAGACCTTCCAGGAGGAGGAGGAGAAGCGCGCTTTAATGGGCGTTGGTACGTATCGCCTTATCAGAAATTTTCGTCTTCTTTTCTGATGGCCAATCTAACCTTCTTCCTTTGTTTCCTTACAGAGGCTGCGCCAGCTAATGTGGGGACTCTCCCCGGATCCTCTACTGAAGTCCCAGCTTTCTCGGGGCTGCCGCGGGAGCCTCAACTTGACAAAACGACGAGGGATGCCTTGAAAAATTTGGAGGCATCCCTGTTCATGGACGAGGATGCCTCAATGAAAGAGGCTCTGGTGAGGTCCGTTTCAACGGCTCGGAAGGAGAGGAAGCGGCTGAGGCATGAGGCGAAGGCACGCAGGGCTGCTTTGGCCATGGGAGCAGGCCCAAGCACCGTCTCTCGTGCTGATACTCCATCAGAAGAGCACCCGGTCGTCTTGTCTACGGCTCATAGACAGGCGGTGCACGCCAGTAGGGAGGCTAACAATAAGTCCACCTCAGGTAGTATTTCTTTTTAGAATTTTGTTATAAGAATCTAAAGCTGCTGGTTCTTATATATTCTATCCTGCAGGGCCAAGTCCAACCGAGAGGGAGACTGTCGAACCTGAGGAACCAAAGGGAGAGGCATTGGTCGAGCCCAAGCCGATGGCGGACGACGTCGCTGAGGTTGCCGAACCTGAGCTGGGGGCAGAGGGAGCTGTACTTAAGAAGGTCGTCGATGCCGAACCTGAGACGGTGGCAAATGAGACTACCGCTATAATTGAGCCCACGGCAGCGGCGGACGAGGCGCCTAAGACCGGCGACCCCATGGTGACGGCGGATGAGGCAATAGCGACCGCCAAACCTAAAGAAGTGGCGGGTGAGACGGGTACGGCTCTTGGGGAAAAGCCAGCCATTCTTTCTCAAGAGTCCGGCAATGCTCCGGTTATAGCTCTCCCTGCCTATGGCCCTCCGGCGTCTCCTGGCCTTGCAAGCACGACGACGGCCCCCGTGGAGTCTGGGGATGAGGCCACGGGTGGTGGTCTTATGTCGATGGAGGAGGGAAACGCCTCTGCCTCGGCTGGAAGCTCATCAGGTAAATTTCGGATTACCGTCCCCCCCTTTTTTTTCTTGTAATCGCTTCTGACAGGTTTACCCTTGCTTCTTAACGCAGGTGCGGCCAGTGTCGATGCTCCACTGCTCGAGGGAGCGCCGTCAACTACTGCCTTGGCGGTGGTCACTTCTCAGCCCTCTCTTATACCATCGAAGATGCTGGAAGGTATGGATTTGCAACCTATTAGTTTCGTCTTTCAGCCGCATGATTTATGTACTAAAGTCGTACTGCTGTGTCTTTTCAGGAGTGCTTTTTGATCATCTTTATCAAGTGTTGCTCCCACACTTCTCCTTCCCATCTGAATTCGCTTCTTCCTCTGGTGGCGCTAGTGATTATAGTTTCCGACTGATATCTTTCTTTTTCAGTGATGGAATTATTTCTAACTTTTTCTCGTCCTGACTGCAGTGCTACAAATCGAAGGGGGAGACGAAAGATCGGTCGCGCCACCGGCCCTTCCGGCCTTGCCACCTGCTTCAACTGGTATAGTAGACTATCTCATCAATGACTTTTTCCATATTTCTTGAACCGTCGTCTAATCGCATTTTGTCTTGTCAGCTGTCGTTCCGGTCTCGGTGCCTTTTGAGTCCCACATTACAATGCCGGCAGGCCCTTCCCTAAAACGTCCATCCTCGAAAGGCGCCGCGAATAGTCTGCGCATGTTGAGCGACTACATCGAGGAACTCGACGTCGAGACTCCTACGTCTGCTGCAGATTTCGCCACGACGGTTAACCCGATGCTGGTGATACTCGTTAATTTCCATGACGAGGGCATCGTTTCGTCTTGGGTTAACCACTGCAGGGAGATCGAGGCCCGCCTGCATCAGCTGGAGTTTATGCGCCCCGCTCCCGAGACCTTAGCCGCAAGCAATCAAAGAGCAGAGTGGATTGAGCGAAGCGCCTCTTACATCCACCACTTGGAACAAGAAGCGGCTTTAAGGCTGAGGGAATACCAGGAGACCTCGAGTGAGACGGCTCGTCTGCGTGCTGAGGTTGAGGCGAATGCTGCCCAAGTGAAAGCTATGTTTGAGGGCCTCCTGGAACGCATCTCTCATGGGCTAAACTTGAAGCGAAAGCTTGATGTCGCCGAGCGTGACACCCCAGGCCGAGAAGCTGCTCATCAGGCCATTGGGGAGCAGCTTGCGTCTTTCTTGCAGCAGCGGGCTCGAGTGGAGGCAGAGCTGGCGGAGGTGGCAAATCAGAAGAGGCGTGGAAGGAAGTGCGCGAACTGTTGCTAAAGCTATGCAAGACGCTTCCTTCCCAGTAGTTCTCCTTGCATCCATTTACTTGTAAAAAAATTTCTTTTTCGAATAACATGTATCCATTCTTTATTCTTTTATACGATTCACCTTGTACTTCTTTGAGTTAATGAATAAAGATACACATTTTTTTTCCTCTGCAATGTCTTGTATGCTCTTTCGCTTTCTCCCTTTCTCTTATTATCAGCATGTTGACTTGATAATCATGATTGGCAGTTAACTTAGTTTTTCCAAAAGATAGCGATGGCTTAGGTCGCAGGTTCAGATCTGCTGCCTAAGACTTTTCAACTCTATGAGCCGTGAGGGTCTCATAGAGACTTTTCTCCCTACGGATCGAGAGGATCTCGTAGGTGGATTTTCTCCTTAGGAATCGTGAGGATTCCTAAGTGTATTTTCTCTTATAAGTAGTAAGGGTCTTATAAGAGAATTTTCCCCCTTACAAATCGAGAGAATCCGTAAGTGGTTGGTGAGTTGACTTGTTTCCAAGTCGAAGTATTGCTCCGCCGGGGAGGTCGTTATTTGACTTGTTTTCGAGGCGGATGTCGTTGTTGACTTGTTTCCGAGACGGAGGTCTTTGATTGACTTGTTTCCGAGGCGGAGGTCGCTGATTGACTTGTTTCCGGGTCGGAGGTCGCTGATTGACTTGTTTCCGGGTCGAAGGTCGCTGGTTGACTTGTTTCCGAGACGGAGGTCGCTGGTTGACTTGTTTTCGAGACGGAGGTCGCTGGTTGACTTGTTTCCGAGACGGAGGTCGCTGATTGACTTGTTTCCGGGTCGGAGGTCGTTGATTGACTTGTTTCCGAGGCGGAGGTCGCTGATTGACTTGTTTCCAGGTCAGAGGTCGTTGTTGACTTGTTTCCGAGACGGAGGTCTTTGATTGACTTGTTTCCGGGTCGGAGGTCGTTGTTGACTTGTTTCCGAGACGGAGGTCTTTGATTGACTTGTTTCCGAGGCGGAGGTCGCTGA
Organism: Agapanthus africanus; assembly: GCA_030015575.1. Lineage (NCBI taxonomy): Eukaryota > Viridiplantae > Streptophyta > Magnoliopsida > Asparagales > Amaryllidaceae > Agapanthus > Agapanthus africanus. The sequence continues at coordinate 449,431,735 of JASDDO010000010.1, read as the reverse complement.
TTGACTTGTTTCCGGGTCGGAGGTCGTTGTTGACTTGTTTCCGAGACAGAGGTCTTTGATTGACTTGTTTCCGAGGCGGAGGTCGCTGATTGACTTGTTTCCGGGTCGGAAGTCGTTGTTGACTTGTTTCCGAGATGGAGGTCTTTGATTGACTTGTTTCCGAGGCGGAGGTCGCTGTTGGTCTCCAGGCTGTTGGTGAATCGTCGAGATTTGGCTTCTCTTTGACGCAGCCTGGTGGGGAAATGTAGTCTCCTTTTGTTTGTGCCCTTGGATTATATACAGGGGTCGATGTGATCTCAACTGTAGGACAAAAGTTTCATTTATTTCTTTTTATTGTTTTATTTTCGCGATGCTCTATCATTTCAGCTTTTATATCGCGAAGGTCGCGATTGCCCAATCATTTCGGCCATTTTTCGCGGTGCCCAATCATTTCGGCTGTTTACTTTATTTTTACTCGCTGCTTTTTATTGCGAGTCGCCCAATCATTTCGGCTATTTTGTATGCATACGTTTTTACTTGCTGCTTTTTATTGCAAGTTGCCCCATCATTTCGGCTATTTTGTATGCATGTGCGGCCTACTGGCTTCTCGCCGCAAACCTGAAATTAGACACCGATTTCAGCATCAGCACCGCTACAACTGGGGTATTGCCAGGAGCGAATCATCATTTGCCTTTGTCGATGTCGAACAAAGATGGCTTAGCGAACAGGGTTAAGGTCCCGTCAACTAAGGCTTTTAACTTCATGAGCCGTAAGGGTCTCACAAAGGTATTTCTCCCTACAAGTCGTGAGGATCTTGTAAGTGTATTTTCTCCTTAGGAATCGTGAGGATTCCTAAGTGTATGTTCCTCTGTAAGTCGTAAGGAGAGTTTTCTCCTTGTAAGCCAAGAGGACTTATAAGGGTTGTTCATCATGCGGACATATCCCTAGTCACGGGTGGGACTTCGTTAGGGAAATGTTTATTCGCGCCCGTGGATTGTATACAAGGGTCAGTATTGAGCCACTTGTAGGTCAATATTGAAGGTTGTGGGGGTTGCTTAAGCACGGGTTTAGGTCTCTGTAACTTAAGACTTTCAAATCTTACGAGCCGTGAGGGTCCCATAAGAAAGTTCTCCTTGCGAGTCGTGAGGATCTCGTAAGTGTATTTTCTCCTTAGGAATCGTAGGGATCCCTAAGAGTGTTGCTCCCTTGTGAGTCGTAAGGCTCTCACGCGGGTGGTTTCTCCTTACAAGGTCGAGAGGACCCTGTAAGTGTCCTTTAACGAGGTTGTGCCCTTTCGGGTTTTCACAAACACTTGCCGGTAGTCCTGTGGTTTTTACTCACGGAGCCCTTTCGGGTTTTCATCCGTGCCTATTTTGCTTATGGACATACCGTTTTTTTTTATTCTTTTTATTTTCTTCTCTCTTTTTTTTTACGAGGTCGCGTCCTTTCAGGTTTTCACGAACACTCGCCGGTAGCCCTGCTGTTCTTACTCACGGAGCCCTTTCGGGTTTTCATCCGTGCCCATTTTGTTTATGGACATACCGTTTTTTTTTATTTTCTTCTCTCTTTTTTTTTACGAGGTCGCGCCCTTTCGGGTTTTCACGAATACTCGCCGGTAGCCCTGCTGTTTTTACTCACGGAGCCTTTTCGGGTTTTCATCCGTGCCCTTTTTTGCTTATGAACACACCGTTTTTATTTATTATATTTTTCTTCTCTTTTTTTATCTCGTCAGCTTAAGGATGCCGCGGTAGTAGTTTAAGGATGTTTCGGTCCGTCATTAGTTTAAGGACGATTCGGTCCGGCATTAGTTTAAGGACGTTTCGGTCCGTTATCCAGTTTTAAGACGTAGTGGTCCATTGGGTTTTCTCTATGAATGAGCATACTGCCCCCGGCATATCCATCTTCTTCGGAGCATATGGTTGTGGCGGGCTCACTTTCCAGTTTTCGGACAGCGCGAGTTCACCTTGTTGGTACTGGTCTTCAACCCAGTTTCTGAAGATGAAGCAATCTTCGAGCGGATGACTTATTGCTCGATGGTAGGGGCAGTAATTAGGATTGTTTACATCTCCTAGTTGTAGTGGACGTTTCGGAGTCGGCAGATTGACGAATCCGTTGCGCACTGCCAGTTCAAACAGTTTCCTCGTTTTATCCTGGGGAAACGAGTAAGGACGTCCCAGTCTTTCCTCGAGTGATAGGCGTGAACGCATGTTGTTTTGGCGAATAATCGATTTCGAGTTGCTCGGCTGCTGTTGAGTATTGGCGATGAAGGTCATTTTTTTATTTCCTTTATCCTTTTTGTTCGCTCCGTCATTCGTGGGTCCGAGATTCTTTCGGGGTAATATGCCCTTGCATGGATGAACGTTATCATAATTCTTCAGTTCTTCAGAGGTGGATTCCTTGAAGAGAGGGTTGAAGGCTATTTTTTCATCGGGGTCGTTCCTATGGCAATTGCCGGTGACTCTTTTATGCTCATCTGTCGTATTTTTCGGCCGTCTACGAGCTTCCCGCTTTGTTCTGTTGATGTAATGCTTGTGAGCGACATACCCCTGCCACCAACACTTAAAGGAGTCGCAGTCTTCAGTAGCGTGTGCGATCTTCTGATGATATAGGCAATAATTAGGATGCATCTCTATTCCATCGAGAGTGTTTTCTTCAGAGGGTGGTAGCTTCATTCCCATTGATATGGCTTTAGCAAACCTTTTTCTCGTCTTGAATTTGTTTTTATCGGCAGCGGATGTCTTTTGATTTGATGGGAGTGCCTCGACTCTTTCGTCCAGTCGGCAATGTTTAGCTCCTTCCAGTATGGCCATTTCACGCTCTTGATTGGCTTTAACTTTCAGACGAATCTCATTCAGGAATGCATCGATCATCTCATCTGACGGCTGCAGGATTTCTGGTTCAGGGTCCGCCCTCGGTTTCTCGGCGCAAGGGGTCTCCTCATCGTCCGTCAACGAATGGGAAATCATATGACAGCTCGCCACGTATTCCTCAGATTCATCCGACGAACTGTCTCCTTCATCTTCCTCTTAAAAGAAGTGGTTGAGGAATTCTTGGAGCGTAATGGGAGTCCGTGCTTTCTGGTTGTACTCCTCCAGTGCATCAATTTGTTTTTGTAAGTCCGTGCGCTTGTCACCAGGCTTCACGGGCTTCTTGGATTTCTTCTTCTTCTTCGAAGATTTTGACGGCTGGTTGTGAGCGCTTGGGCCACCACCATCGGTCTTTGGAGTTGGACGCGGCTTCGACATCCCTTCAATGATCTGAGGTTCCAACGGGTTCTTCCACCTAATCGCTGGGCATGTTTGAAGATCGTTTAGCATCCTCTTCGTCTTGGCTGACAGCACAACCTTCCACGGGGCTTCCCCAACGAGAGAGCACATTGCCCCCGGCGTATTCATCCTCTTAGAGGTGTGAGGTTGCGGCGGATTCACCTTCCATCTGTCGGATAACACGAACTTGCCCTGTTGGTACTGGTCTTCAAGCCAATTTTTGAAGACGTAGCAATTCTCGATCGGATGACCCAGTACTCGATGATAAGGACAGTAGTCGGGCTCGTTTACATCATTTGGTTACGACGGACGTTTTGGCTCCGGCAGACTTATGAGTCGGTTGCACAACGCCAGTTCGAACAATCTTCTCGTTTTATCTTGGGGAAACGAGTAAGGACGTCCTAGTCTCTCCCCAAGGGGTACCTGTGGACGCATATTATTTTGACGAACAACTGGCTTCGAGTTGCTCAGCTGTTGCTGAGCATTAGCGACAACGATCGCTTTTCCCTTCCCCTTTTCATTTCGGGAGTCTGGCTTTGGAAGAGGAGGTCTATGGCCCATCTGATCCATTTGCGCTAGCTTGTCAATCAAGGCCTGGAAGGTAGTCGGCTTGAAGAACATCATAAATTGCAAGATGGTTGCTTGCGGATCAAAGGTTCCCACAAACATACCCACTGCAGGAGCTTCTTCAATGCGCTGCTCGCACTTTGACCATAAATTCCGCCACCGTATAGCATATTGAACCCATGTCTCGCCTGGCTTTACCCTGGCATTAATCAGTGCCGTCATTGGGGTGCGTTCACTGGCACTCGCGAAATGCTGGGTAAATAGCAGTTCCATCTCAGCAAATGTCTTGATAGAGTCGTTCGGGAGCTCGGAATACCACTCGAACGCTGTATCTGATAAGCTACCAACAAACTGGCGGAGCAACAATTTATCATCACCGCCAGTGTTGCCGCATAAGGCCCTGAATTTGAGCGACATGCTGATGTGGATTCCCTATCCCTTTATATACATGGAACTTAGGGATCGTATATCCCGGCGGGTAACTGATTTGGTCATACCAGCTTGGATATGGTCGTCCGGTTCTAACAATTTGCTCAGCCGCATCATTCGCCTGATGAATTCGTATTTGCTAGGCTATATATTCGTCCAGGTCGGCTTTGGAGATTGCCTCCTCCTTGGCTGTTGACAGAGCCGGAGGAGGATTCGACGTTTCTCCCCTATCATCTTCAAGGATGATCGGGGGATCTTCAGCAGGTGGATCTTGTTGAATCATCATACCCACCATGTCCTGGAACAGGAGGGCCATTTTCTTCATACTGGCTGCTTGTTCCGCAGCTTCTTTGTCCTTCTTCTCCAATATGCGACGAAGGAACTCGGCGTCAGTTTCCTGTTCCTGACGTTCATCCAAGGACGTCTCAGGGGTTTCTTTTGGCCCAGTGAGTGCGGCCATCGCGTTCATCATCTCCTGGAGCTTTTGCTATTGCTCCTGAGCTTTGATCACTGACCGTGTAAGCGGTCTATGACCCATGGATGCGCGGCTGTCCTCCTTTCCCAATGCCATGTATACTGTATGAACTACTATGCCCCCAGACTTAGGGCGTTTAGGTTCACCACCTTTGGCATTTGCCGCGGGCGCGGGAGTTTTCTCCGGCCTTCTTCTTTTGTGGGCCGTTGAAGTGGAGGGGGCCGTTGCAGTGGGCACCCTACCAATTGTTGTCCTCTGCTATTTAATAGGACGATCTTTTTCTTCTTGTACCTTCGCCTTTTTCTGTTGACGAGAGCGATCTGGGTCAATTACGGAGTCTTGAACTCTCCGCCAAACCTTGTATATTTTTTAGGACAGCCATCGAGGGGGCTGTTCCTGCTTCGTTTCCGGAACTCTCTCCGCGGGCGGCGGGGATCTTTTCAATGTAGCGGTTGGAGAGTTCTTACGTACCCTCCTCAACAGTTCAAAGCTGTTCCCAGTTGGAACAGCAGCGTTGACCTCCACCACTGGAGCAGGTAGAGTTAGCCTTGAGGGGGAGTTGCCCCCTGCCTTCCTCACTCGTTGCCCATGGCGACGTCGAGCATGACGAGCCATTAGGACTGGCTCGGAGATAGAGGCAGCTTCTTTTTGCCCCCTGTCTGAATGAGGCGCCGCTGGTGTTAACCTCTTAAAGACTGAGGTTGTCCTTTGAGGGATGATATTCAACCTGTCGAAGACAGATCCTCAAGCAGGGGCTGAAGCAGGAATAGTCAGCCTTGAAAAGACTGACTCTTTGACGGGAGAAGCCGCCTTAACGACTTCCGGAGCAGCGGCTGTTGCCCTTCTTGGGACAGTCATTTTAGAGTTCATGGGCTTCTTAGCGGGCCCCTCAGGATTCTGATCCAGCTTGGCGAAGACAGAGGCTGTTGGTTTGGTAACGGACGACCTGTTGACAGGGGCCGTCATAGCAGTGAGCCGATCGAAGACCGACTTCTTGTTCGCTTCTGGTGCAGGTTTTGGCATAGAGAAGCTTGCAGGTGGGATCATGGTCCCGAAAAACAGGCCGGTAGTGGCCTGGGTCACCTGTTCTACCGGCAGAGCGAGGAAAGAGGCCGCTTGGGGCCCATATGCTACACCTCCAGGTGAGGTGGAGCGTCCGTTGCAGTGGCACTTCGAGCAGTTGGTGCAGTTAGAGGCCATTGATGCTTGAGTTCTGTGCCAGGTAAAAGACCAAATCTTAGTAACTTGAAATCCAGAGGCAACCGTTAACAAACCGCAATTGGTTCGCGAAGACGACACACGAAGTGTGGAGTGGAAAGAGAAAAAGGTCCCACCGGGCGTGCCAGAATCTGTTCCCCTCCGAATGGCGGCGATGACGTGAGGACGTCTAGCCTGAGATTCGGGGCAGATGCTATATGGTTTTATCCGTCTACCTCTCCGAAGATGCCAAGTTGATTTATGGCACCGTGTATCGGAGGTTTAGACGAATGCGGTCGATGTAGCAGACTTCGTCAGATTCCCCCTCGCTTGAGGGGTTTTTGATTGTGGGGACGCTCTTCCCTGCAGGCGCAAGCCCTTGCAGTTAATTACGCTACCGCATCGCGGTAACAACTTTCTCCTTCTCCAGAATTTCACTTCGTATCGTGGGTGTTTGTTTTGTTTGTGGTTGCCCGTGGATTGTATACGGAGACTGAGTAATGCCGTCGCCCGTAGGACGTGAATTAGTCCAAATCCGTATTTACTTAGATTTGGATTTGGTGTTTTTTAGTTTAAGGATACGTTAGCCGTATTGAGGCTAAGATCAACTTAAACGTTCGTTAAGGATACGTTAGTCCTGTTTTGGGACTAAGATCAACTTAACGTGGTGATCCATTTAATATATGGCCGTCGGGGCTCATCACCTCTCTGACGTCGTTGAAGGATTACAACGATAGGTGTCAGAGGAGTTTAGAGATGTACCCTTGAACCAAAGTCGATTTGGAGTTTTATAATCCATTTGAATGTTTAAGGATACGTTAGCCGTGTTTGGGGCTAAGATCGACTTAAACGGGATCGTTTGGATCCGGCAAAAAAGCATTTGGAGGCTCTATTGTTTCAGTTTAGGGACGTGGTGGTCCATTGCCAGTTTAGGGACGTGGTGGTCCATCATTAGTTTAAGGACGTTTCGGTCCGTTTTATTTATGGCCGTCGGGACCCGTCACCTCTCTGACGACGTTGAAAGATTACAACGACATGTGTCAGAGGAGTTCGGAGATGTACCCTCGAACCGGTTGTAAATTGATTTAAGGGAGCAACTGTGTTCAGTCAATTTAATTTGAGAACTTACGACCACGATTGGGCTAAGTCCAGTTGAAAAATGTTCAACACTTTTATTTGTTTTTGGCCTATTAGACCTGTGCTAGGGCTTGGCCCCTTTTTGATAATGCACAGCATTAATCTTGGTCTCTATTGGACCTTTGTTTGTGTTCTGCCCCTTTTAAGTGATGCACAGCATCTGCCTTGTTTGGGCTCTGCCCTTTTAATGCATATTATTATATTTGGCCTGTTAGCCCTCTTTTAATTGGGCTTGGCCCTTCAGTAAATAATGCAATGCATTTGTCAAGCGCTTTGCGCCAATCATTGAGCGCAAGCGCATGTGGAGGTGACACGTGTCATGCTCTGGTGAGCGCAAGCGCAACAGCGCAGTGCACCGCGCTAGTATGCTGCGCTGCTGACACATGGCGCGCTCTAGTGGGTTGCGTCAATCTCAGAGAGCAATGCTCTATCTTAAAAGCGCAGAGCGCAAGTGGTTTTGGTTCTGACACGTGGCGCTCTCTGGTGGTTTGCGCCAACCTAAGAGCGCAACAGTGCGGTTTTGCAAGTGCAAGGCACTATTAACTTGAGAATCTTTTAGATTCTAGAACCAATGGTTCATAAGTGCAAAGCACTATTTTTATTTTGTTTTGTTTTGTTTTTATTGAAGATCATTGATCTTGTTCTTAGATCAATGATCTATTAGAAGAAATTCTTCTATCTTAAAGGGTTTTTTTTACCTTTTTTCTTCTTGAAATTTCTTCAGAGTTCTCTCTGTTTGAAGTTCTTGATTTCTCACCAATGTTGATGCCTTTGATTTGAGGTCTAGGGTCCTTTATATAGTGCCCATAAATTGGTTAAATTTGTTAAAGAGATTTTTCTCTGAGTGATTTGGGGAATTTTCCCCACCGTTGGATCTTTGATTCAAGGGCTTCTGTTTTACAGAAGAAAATCTTCTTGTTTTAACAAGAACAGAAAGATTTCTTTAAAATCTTAATTCTGTTTGGCGCAAATGCCCCAGCGCGTGACACGTGTCAAGCAGCGCACCGCGCAGCGCAACTGCGCTAGCGCATCTGTGCTGACACGTGTCGCGCAGCGCAACTGCGCTAGCGCATCTGCGAAGACACGTGTCGCGCAGCGCAAAGCGCAGCGCACCTGCGCTAGCGCATCTGCGCTGACACGTGTCGCGCAGCGCAGCGCTTGCGCAACTGAAGCGTTGCTTCCTTTGATTTTGCTTTAAACAGAGCTTTGCTCTGATTGGGTGCACTGCCTTAGGCGCTGCGTTGATGCATTTGTGCCAGTCACGTGGCGCGTTGCGCCCGGGATTTGAAGCATTGCTTCAAAATTTGAATTTTGAATTTCCAACAGAGCTTTGCTCTGATTGGGGGAAACAGATGACTTTTTATGTATTTCTTGAACCATCATCTAATTGTATTTTGTTTTTTCTGCTGTCATTCCGATCCCGGTGTCCTTCGAGTCTCGCATTATAATGCCGGCAGGCCCCTTCCTGAGACGTCCGTCTTCAAAGAGTGCCGTAATGAGCTTGGGCATGCTGAGCGGATACGTCGAGGAGCTTGACGCAGACGCTCTCCCATCTGCTGCGAATTTCGCTGCGGAGATTAACCCAATGTTGGCAGCGCTTGTGAATTTTCATGATGGAGGCGTCGTCGAGCTTTGGGTCAATCACTGCAGGGAAATCGAGGTCTGCCTGCATCAATCGGAGTTTATGCGCCCAGCTCCCGAGACCTTAGCCGCAAGCAATCAAAGAGCAGCATGGATCGAGCAAAGTGCTTCTTACTTCCGTCACTTGGAACAAGAAGCGGCTTTAAGACTGAGGGAATGCCAAGAGACTTCAAGCGAGACGGCTCGTCTGTGCGCTGAGGTTGAGGCGAACACTGCTCAGGTGAAGGCTATCTTCGAGGGCCTTCTGGAGCGTATCTCTAATGGGCTAAACCTGAAGCGAAAGCTTGATGCCGCCGAGCGTGATGCCCAAGGTCGTGAAGCAGCTCAGCAGGCCGTTGGGGAGAAGCTTGCATCCTTCTTGCAGCAGCGGGCTCAGGTGGAAGCGGAACTGGCGGTGGCGGCCGATCAGGAGAAGGCATGGAAGGAAGTGCGCGAACATCTGATAGGGCTATTTAAGACGCTTCCTTCCCAGTAGCTGCCCTTGTATCGATATACTTGTAAAAATTTTCTTTTTCGAATAAGATGTATCCATTCTTTATTCTTTTGTACGATTCACTTTGTACTTGATTGAATTGATAAATAAAGATACACATTTTTTCTTGCAATGTCTTGTATCATTTCTTTGCTTTCTCCCTTCTCTTATTACCAGCATGCTGTCTTGATAAAGATGGTTGACAGATAATAGAGTAGGCATCTTGGTTTCTTGAAGAGATAGCGATGGCTTAGGCCGCAGGTTCAGATCTGCTGTCTAAGACTTTTCAACTCTATGAGCCGTGAGGGTCTCATAGAGACTTTTCTCCCTACGGATCGAGAGGATCTCATAGGTGGATTTTCTCCTTAGGAATCGTGAGGATTCCTAAGTGCGTTTTCTCTTATAAGTCGTAAGGATCTTATAAGAGAATTTTCCTTCCTACGAGTCGAGAGGACTCGTAAGCGGTTGTTTCCCTCCTTGTCGAGATTCGACTTTGGAGAGTGAGACCCATGGATAGTATACAAGAGACCGTTTTAGGCCGACTTGCAGGGTCCCGGTGCTTAGGAAACAAGTTTTTTAATCCCTACTGTCTAAGGCTTTATCTTGCAAGTTGAGACGAATCGGGAAGTCCTCGCGAAGACACAAATTTCCTCACGAGCCGAGACGAATCGGGCAGCTCTCGTCAAGGACGCTGGTTTCCCTGAGTTGAAGTATTTTGCCGAGGACGCTGGTTTCCTCAAGGTTGAAACGAATCGAAGTATTCCTGCAAAGACGCTGGTTTCTCTGCGGGCCGGCGCGAATCAAGAAGCTCTCATCAAGGACGCTAGTTTCCCTGAGTTGAGGAGGTTGCCAAGGACACTAGTTTTCCTGGGGTTGAAACGAATCGATGAATTCCTGCAAAGACGCTATTTTCTCTGCGGGTCGACGCGAATCAAGAAGTTCTCATCAAGGACACCGGTTTCCCTGAGTCGAAGTATTTTGCCGAAGACACTGGTTTCTTCGGGGTTGAAACGAATCGATGAATTCCTGCAAAGACGCTAGTTTCTCTGCGGGTCGACGCGAATCAAGAAGTTCTCGTCAAGGACACTAGTTTCCCTAAGTCGAAGTATTTTACTGAAAACACTGGTTTCTTCGGGGTTGAAACGAATCGATGAATTCCTGCAAAGACGCTAGTTTCTCTGCAGGTCGACGCGAATCAAGAAGTTCTCATCAAGGACACTGGTTTCCCTGAGTCGGAGTATTTGCCAAGGACACTGATTTTCCTGAAGTTGAAACGAATCGGAGTATTCCTGCGGAGACACTGGTTTCTCTGCGGGCCTACGCGAATCAAGAAGTTCTCGTCAAGGACACTAGTTTCCCTGAGTCGAAGAGGTTGCCAAGGACATTGGTTTCCCTGGGGTTGAAACGAATCGATGAATTCCTGCAAAGATGCTAGTTTCTCTGCGGGTCGACGCGAATCAAGAAGTTTTTGTTCAGGACACTGGTTTCCCTGAGTCGAAATATTTTGCCGAGGACGCTAGTTTCCTCGAAGTTGAAACGAATCGGAGTATTCCTGCGGAGACATTGGTTTCTCTGCGGGCCGACGCGAATCAAGAAGCTCTCATCAAGGACGCTAGTTTCCCTGAGTTGAGAAGGTTGCCAAGGACACTGGTTTCCATGGGGTTGAAACGAATCGATGAATTCCTGCAAAGACGCTAGTTTCTCTGTGGGTCGACACGAATCAAGAAGTTCTCGTCAAGGACACTGGTTTCACTGAGTCGAAGTATTTTACCGAAGACACTGGTTTCTTCGGGGTTGAAACGAATCGATGAATTCCTGCAAAGACGCAAGTTTCTCTGCGGGTCGACGCGAATCAAGAAGTTCTCGTCAAGGACATTGGTTTCCCTGAGTCGAAGTATTTTGCCGAAGACACTGGTTTCTTTGGGGTTGAAACGAATCGATGAATTCCTGCAAAGACGCTAGTTTCTCTGCGGGTCGACGCGAAACAAGAAGTTCTCGTCAAGGACACTGGTTTCCCTGAGTCAAAGTATTTGCCAAGGACACTGATTTCCCTGGAGTCGAAACTGATCTGTGGTGGTCTTTCAGGTTTTATATAAGTTACCGTCCAAACCGTGAAGCTATGAATTTGATCTTCGCTTCGTTTGCTGGCACTGCGTCTGCTGTATCGAGACGAATGTCACGGTTGTCTCTAGGCTGTTGATGAACCGTCGAGATTTGGCTTCGCTTTCTGGCGAAGCCTGTTGGGAAGGTATGGTTCCTTCTTTGTTTGCGCCCTTGGATTGTATACAGGGATCGACGTGATCTCAACTGTAGGGCAGAAGTTTCATTCACATTTTTTTATTATTGTTTTATTTCCACGATGCTTTATCATTTCAGCTTTTATATCGCGAAGGTCGCGATTGCCCAATCATTTCGGCTATTTTTCGCGGTGCCCAATCATTTCGGCTATTTATTTTATTTTTACTCGCTACTTTTTATTGCGAGTTGCCCAATCATTTCGGCTATTTTGTGTGCATACGTTTTTACTTGCTGCTTTTTATTGCAAGTTGCCCCATCATTTCGGCTATTTCCTATGCATGTGCGGCCTACTGACTTTTCGCTGTAAGCCTGGAATTAGACACCGATTTCGGCATCAGCACCGCTACAACTGGGATGTTGCCAGGAGCGAATCATCATTTGCCTCCGTCGATGTCAAACAAAGGTGGCTTAGCGAACAGGGTTAAGGTCCTGTCAACTAAGGCTTTTGACTTTATGAGCCGGAAGGGTCCCACAAAGGTATTTCACCCTACAAGTCGTGAGGATCTTGTAGGTGTATTTTCTCCTTAGGAATCGTGAGGATTCCTAAGTGTATGTTCCTCTGTAATTCGTAAGGATCTTACAACAGGGTTTTCTCCTTATAAGTCGAGAGGACTTACAAGGGTCGTTCATCATGCGAACATATCCCCAGTCACGGATGGGACTTGGTTAGGGAAATGTTTATTCGCGCCCGTGAATTATATACAAGGGTCAGTGCTGAGCCACTTGTAGGGCAATATCGAAGGTTGCGGGGGTTGCTTAAGAACAGGTTCAGGTCTCTGTAACTTAAGACTTTCAAATCTTATGAGCCGTGAGGGTCCCATAAGAGAGTTCTCCTTACGAGTCGTGAGGATCTCGCAAGTGTAGTTTCTCCTTAGGAATCGTAAGGATCCCTAAGTGTGTTGCTCCCTTGTGAGTCGTAAGGATCTCACGCGGGTGGTTTCTCCTTACAAGGTCGAGAGGACCCTGTAAGTGTCTTTTAACGAGGTTGCGCCCTTTCGGGTTTTCACAAACACTCGCCGGTAGCCCTGCTGTGTTTACTCACGGAGCCCTTTCGGGTTTTCATCCATGCCCATTTTGCTTATGGACATACCGTTTATTATTTATTTTTTCTTTTATTCTCTTTTTTTTTACGAGGTCGCGCCCTTTCGGGTTTTCACGAACACTCGCCGGCAGCCCTGCTATTTTTACTCACGGAGCCCTTTCGGGTTTTCATCCATGCCCATTTTACTTATGGACATACCGTTTATTTAATTTTTTTTATCTTTTTTTTTATATCGGTTTTGTGATGTTTCAATCCACTGTAGTTTATCGACATCTCGGTCAACAGCTAGTTTTAGGACGTAGTGGTCCGTCATTAGTTTAAGGACGTTTCGGTCCGTCGTTAGTTTAAGGACGTTTCAGTCCGGTCAGGAGAAGGCCGGCTACTACTTATAGAGTTTGGGCTTAGCAAGATAGCGAGCGGATATAGTCGTCGTCATCTATCATTGACCTAGGCTGTGGCTCATTAAGCGTAGTATTTGTTTAGGAAGCGGCTGTTTATTGGCCTGAAAGGCCTTTCACCGTGCATATCCATGAGTAGATAGGCTCCACCCTGGTAGACCTTGTCTATTATGTACGGGCCTTCATGGTTCGGCTCGAATTTTCCCCGCTTGGCGCGATTGAGGATCATAGACCTTTTGACCACTAGCACGAGTTCGCCTTGTCGGAATGTCCTCGGTCTAGTTAATCTTTCATATGAGCGCGTCATCTTTGCTTTATAAGCCTCCAGATTTTGTTGCGCTATGAGCCGTGTTTCATCAAGGGCATCAAGCTCCTCAAGCCGAAGGTGAGCATTTTCTTCGTCCGTCGGCTCGTAGTGGACTGCCACTCGCAGAGAGGGTAACCCTATCTCGAGGGGGAGTACTGCTTCGGTACCGAATACCAACGCGTATGGCGTTGTGTTCGTGGCCGACCTGAACGTAGTTCGATATGCCCAGAGAGCTTCTTGCAGTCTCTCATGCCAGTCTTTCTTATTTCGGGACACCGTCTTCTTCATGATCTTTGTGAAGGTCTTGTTGAAGGCTTCAGCTAGACCGTTAGCTCGCGGATTATAAACTGAGGAATATCTCCAGTCTATATTATGCTGTTGCGCGAAGCGACTAATCTTGTGGCTTCTGTAGGCTGGCCCGTTATCGGAGATGATCCGTCGCGGAGTTCCAAACCGATATATGACGTGCGTCTTGAAGAAATGGAGGATATTCTCCGTCTTCAATTCTCTCAGCGGTACTGCTTCTGCCCATTTGGAGAAGTAATCGGTCGTCGCCGGGATGAAACGATGTCCTCTAGACGACGCTGGTTCGATGGGGCCGACTATGTCAGTTCCCCACATTTCGAACGGCCAGCTAACCATCGTTGGATGTAGTGGATTTGGATGCTGGTGGATGAAGTTCCCATGGATTTGGCATGAGTGGCATTGCTTCGCATATTCGAGGCAGTCCTAAATCATCGTGGGTCAGTAGTAATCCATCCGTTTTATCTTCAACTTCATCTTCGGGCCTGCTTGGTGAGAACCGCAGAGCCCATCATGAACTTCCTGAACGACTCTTTTCGCTTCGTCAGGTCCCAGGCATCTCAACCACAGAGAATCAAACGACCTCTTATATAGAGTATTATTGACGAAGGCGAAAGACAGAGCTCGTTTCATAAGCTGACGTCTTGAGGACGCATCTTCAGGCGTTCGACAGGACTTGAAGTAGTCTATAAAGACTTCTCTCCAATCCTCAGCCTTTTCCCGGTCTTTTATTTGCAGGGACGTCTGCTCAGTCGCTCCCTTTTCTTCGGATGATTCCGGAGATATTTCTGTTGGGGCAAGTACTCGACGGCTTTGTACCATGATTCTGACGTCATCGAGGTTCTCGTCAGCCAGTTCTTTAGCGAGTTTGGCTAACGCGTCCGCTTTGGTGTTTTCCGCACGCGGTATGCTTTCCAGCACATAGGAGGGGATTTGAGTCAGTAATTGCTGTACTCTCTCGCCATACTTTACCAGTTCGGGTTTGCACGTTTGATAATCGCCATTTACTTGACGGACGACCAGTTGAGAATCTCCGTATATAAGGAGGTTTTCAATTCCCATGTCGATGGCGATCTCGAGGCCTGCTATCAAAGCTTCGTATTCGGCTTCATTGTTCGTCCTCGGCTCTGTTAAGCAGAAAGCAAAGCGCATTATCCCTCCTTAGGGAGTTACGAAGATGAGGCTTACCCCCGATTTGATTATAGGGGTACTTTGCTTGCGCTTCTTCATGGAGGATGCTCCATCGAAATAAAGCTTCCACCGGGTACCACTACCGTCAATCGCATCAAACGCATGTTCGTCTGGCAGTTCGCAATTCAGAGGAGAATCGGCAGGTATCGGATGCTCAGCGAGGAAGTCGGCGATGGCCTGGCCTTTCACTGCCTTGAGAGGTTGATACGTTATCGAGAACTCCACAAAAGTAGGGCCCATTTAGCGAGCCGCCCTATCAATATGGCCTTCGACATCAAATACTTAAAGGGGTCCACCTTCGAAATGAGACGGACTTCATGCGCCAACGCATAGTGCCTGAGCTTTGTTATCGTGAAGATCAACGCCAGACAGTGTTTTTCAATGGGGGAATAGTTGCTTTCTGCCCCCAGTAGAACCCGACTCAAATAGTAGAGTGCTCTTTCTTTCCCTTGGTCGTTCTCTTGTGCCCATAATGCGCCTAAGGAACCTTCGAGGGCAATTGTATAAAGAATGAGAGGCTTTCCCTTAACCGGAGCAGCCAACACTGGCGGGTTCTGGAGGTACTTCTTGATTTCATCCAGCGCGCTCTGGCATTTGTGATCCCAAACGAAAGGAGTTCCCTTCTTCATCAGGTGGCTGTAAGGGCGGCACTTGCCTGAAAGGTTGGCTATAAATCGCTGAATGTACGCGAGCTTCCCTTGGAGAGACCGCAATTGTTTGAGAGTCCTTGGCGGGGGCATTTCCATGATCGCCTTGATCTTTGACGGATCTATCTTGATACCTCGGTGTCGGACGATGAATCCTAGGAATTTGCCCGAGGAAACTCCGAATGCGCACTTGAGAGGGTTCATCTTTAGGTTGTATTGCCGAAGGCGTTGAAATACGGTCTTCAGATGCTCTAAATGCTCCTCGTATGATTTGCTCTTAACCATGAGGTCGTCTATATAGCATTCGACAATTTCATGTATAAGGTCATTGAAGATCTTCGTCATGGCCCTTTGGTAGGTGGCACCGACGTTCTTTAGACCGAAGGGCATCACCTTGTAGCAAAATATGCCTAGCGGAGTCCTGAAGGCGGTGTGCTTCTGGTCTTCGGGATGCATCTTTATCTGGTTATATCCTGATGAGCCGTCCATGAAGGAGAAGACTTCGTGAGTGGACGTCTTGTCTATCATCAGCTCGGTGACTGGCACTGGGAAATCATCTTTCGGGCAGGCTTTATTGAGATCCCGGAAGTCCACGCATATGCGCACTGTCCCATTTTTCTTTATCACCGGGATGATGTTGGCGATCCAATCAGGATACTGAACCTCCTGAATAAACCCAGAGTCGATCAGCTTCTTGACTTCGGCGTTGATGCTCATCTCAAGCTCGAGCCGCATTCTTCTCGGCGCCTGTTTGACTGGCTTGACGTCCGGGGATATCGCCAGTTTATGCACAGCGATTTCTGGGTCTAGTCCTGGCATTTCGGAATAGTTCCATGCGAAGCAATCTCTATGCTGCATAAGCACGTCTTTTAACGTGGCCACCCTTTCTTCAGATAGCAGCTCGCTGACAAATGTCGGTCGTGGGTCGTTCGCCGTCCCCAACTCAATTTTCTTGAGGTTATCTGCAGTAGTATGTATTCCATCTTTCAGCTCTTTCGGTGCTGGTGGAAATTCTGAGATCACCTCATCGTTGTTGTTTTCAAAGCACCAGGGAAGGTCATCCATGTTCTCGGGCTCTTCTTTTGATATTGTTATCATGTGACAAGTACGAGCTCGCTTCGAAGACCGATGTGAATCTGGTTCTGCTCTCACGGCCTTGGGTTCGTGCTTTTGTGGTGGTGTTACCCTCCAGTTGTCAGACAGAGCGAACTTGCCGAGCTGATACTAATCTTCGACCCAATTCTTGAAGGTGAAGCAGTCTTCGAGAGGATGCCCTATTACTCGGTGATAAGAGCAATAATTCGGGTGTGAGACTTCGCCTGCTTGTTCGGGGTGTTTAGACTCCGGCAGTGTAAGCATCTGATGTTTTAGAGCTCGGTCAAGTATCTTCTTTGTCTTGTCTCGAGGAAAAGAGTACGCTCGACTCATTTTCTTCACAAGGGATAGATCAAAACCGCTCGATTCCCGCTTACGTGGTTTATTAATCCCGCTTTGTTGCTGTCGAGCGCCTTTTTCTCTTTGTGACTTGTTTCTGCCTCTGTGTCGAGCCTCTTTTATGATAGGTTGACAGGGAGTGGCATTTTCATCTTTCACGGCCTGTTGGAGGAGGCGTTGCGTCTTGGCTTTCTCATAGATGGCCATTTCGCGGTTATGGTCGTCTCGGACTTTTTGACCAGCTTCCCTTATAAGCTTGTCCATTTGTTCTTCGAACGACGGACTGGGCACTTTTGCATCAGGAACTTTTACTGGTTCAGGATTAGCGTCCTCCCATTGAGCATCCGCTTCTTCATTGAAGTCATGTACGACGTAGCAATCACGGAGTAGCTCTCATTTCTTGGACCGAATGTATCCGAGCCCGATTGTTTCCATCCTCTCACAAGGCAACTTGTGCTGAGTTCCGGGGACATTCCAGACCCTGTCATAGAACTTGGCTTTTCGAGCGGTCTGTTTGAAGGATATCCCCTGGCGTTTCAACAGCCTCTTCAAGCCTTCTGTATAATATATGGGTAGACGGATGGGCTGAAGCCTGTCAAGCATAGGATCCGCACCGTGCCAGATTTATTTCTCCACTTTGGCTTCTTCAGAGCGGTAGAATAGAATTGCCTTTTCGCCTTCTCGCCTGGGAGGGACATAGAACGTCCGCAGCTCCTCTACACTGTAGGTATCGAGCGCATCCAGTTCTTTATGATGTTTAAGCGGCACCATGGCGACTTGCAGACTTTGCTCTTCGTCAGCGGATGTTTGTATTGAAGGCCGAGCAGAGAATACAGCATGGACCTCATCTTCTGAGTCACTACCAAAGATCAACGTAGGAGCGGATGGTCCCGGCTTGTTGTATTGGGGCGGGGCCGGATGAACTATCTCCTCTTCCTCCTCAGTATCACTCCCGAAGACAGGGATGATGGCGTTAGCTTTGTTCTCCGGCTTGTGACACCTCTCCGTGTCTTCGAAATCCGGTAAGAAGTATTTGGCATCTTCATATTTGCGGACCTCGTTCACGGAGAACGGGTTCAGTTCTCCCGTCACGATATACTCGAGACCATCCTTAAAATATTTCATACACTGATGCTGTGTAGAAGGGATGATGTTGTACTCGTGTAACCATGGTCAACCGAGCAGAGCATTATAGCACGTCTTGGCGTCTATGACGTGAAATTTAATATCTGTAACGAGCAGCCCAAAGCGTAGCGTCAGTATCACAGATCCAAGAGTTCGTGATGATTGAGAATCGAACCCGGAGATGGTGATCTTATCCCGAGCAAGGTGTTGGATGCTCATGCATATTTCTTTCAACACCCGTACATTGAAGAGATTGACGGAGGACCCATTGTCGACCAGGATTTTGCCTATTTTTATATCATAGCAGTATCCTGAGACATAGAGGGGACGGTTGTATTCGCACGTCACAAGGAGGAGGTCTTCATCACCGAAAGTGACATCAGCTATGTGCACTTCTTCCATCTCGTCCTTCATCTTTTCTTCGGCGAGAAAAGCTTGGAATTGCTCTGGGTCCTGTAGCGCTTTGATCAGTGAATCCCTTACCTCTTTTGATAGTAAAAGGGCGTCAAGAATGCTGAGCTGCAAGGGTAGCTTCCTCAGATGCGCTAGAACGTTGTAATCCACCTTATTTTTCTTCGGCGGGTCCTTGGCGGCTAGCTCTTCCATGACTTGGTCATCTGGGGCAATATCCTCAGAGACCTTTTCTTTCCCTTTATCTTTTTTATTTGAGGATCCGAGATTCTTTTCAGGTAGCATACGATTACGTAGCCGGATATTTTCGCAGGCCTTTGGCTCTTCCTCTTTTCCCGAGGTGGACTCTTTAAAGAAAGGGCTAAGAGCCATTTCTTCGTCAGAGTCGCTCCCGAATGTGGGAACTTGCGCTTTCCCGGCGTTAACCATGCGACAATTGCCGGTAGATGTGTTAAGCCCCTCGGTCGTACTTTTCTGCTTTCGACGAGTTTTGCGGTTTTCCCGCTTAAAATGTTGTCGGTGAGCAACATATTCCTGCCACCATTTATTGAAAACTTTGCACTCTTCGGTAGGGTGCGAAATCTTCCGATGATACAAGCAGTAGGAAGGGTGCATTTCTGCTTCACCAGCACTATTTCCTTCAGAGGGTGGTAGCCTCATACCCATTGATATGGCCTTAGCAAACCTTTTCCTCGTCTTGAATTTGCTTTTATCTGCGGTGGATGTATTTTGCTCCAGCGGGAGTGTTTCAACTCTTTCGTCAGGTCGCTGGTGCTTGGCCCTTTCAAATATGACCGCCTCGCGTTCCCGATCAGCTTTACTTTTCAACAGAGCTTCATTGAGGAATGCGTCAATTGTTTCATCCGATGGCTCCAGAATTTCCGGTTTAGGATCTGCCCCCAGCTTTTCAGTGCAAGGAGTTTCCTCATCGTCTGTAAACGAATGGGAAATCATATGATAGCTCGCCACGTATTCCTCGGATTCATCCGAAGAACTCTCCCCCTCATCTTCCTCTTAAAAGACGTGGTTGAGGAACTCTAGGAGTGTGATGGGAGTCCGTGCTATCTGGTTATATTCCTCCAGCGCGTCAATCTGTCTTTGTAAGTCCGTGCGCTTGTCGCCAGGCTTCATAGGCTTCTTAGATTTCTTCTTCTTCTTCTTCGAAGATTTTGACGGCTGGTTGTGAGGGCTTGGGCCACCACCATCAGTCTTTGGAGTTGGACGCGGCTTCAACATCCCTTCAATGATTTGAGGTTCCAACGGGTTTTTCCACCTGATCGCTGGGCATGTTTGAAGATCGTTCAGCATCCTCTTTGTTTTGGCTGATAGCACAACCTCCCATGGAGCTTCTTCAACGAGGGAGCACGTTGCCCCCGGCGTATTCATCCTTTTAGGGGTGTGAGGCTGCGGCGGATTCACTTTCCATCTGTCGGACAACGCGAACTTGCCCTGTTGGTACTGGTCCTCAATCCAATTTTTGAAGACGTAACAATCCTCGATCGAATGACCCAATACTCGGTGATAAGGACAGTAATTGGGATCATTGACGTCGTTTGGCTGCGACGGACGTCTTGAATCCGGTAGATTTATGAGTCGGTTGCGCAAGGCCAGCTCGAACAATCTTCTCGTTTTATCTCGGGAAAACGAGTAAGGACGTCCTAGCCTCTCCTCAAGGGGTACGTACGGACGCATATTATTTTTACGGACATCCGGTTTCAAGTTGCTCGGCTGTTGTTGAGCATTAGCGACAACAATTGCTTTTCCCTTCCCCTTCTCATTTCGAGAGTCCGGCTTTAGAGGGGGAGGTCTATGGCCCATCTTATCCATCTGAGCTAGCTTGTCGATCAGGGCCTAGAAGGTAGTCGGCTTGAAGAACATCATGAATTGCGAGATGGTCGCTTGCGGATCGAGGGTTCCCACAAACATGCCTACCGCAGGAGCCTCTTCTATGCGTTGTTCGCACTTTGACCATAAGTTCCGCCACCGTATCACATACTGAACCCATGTTTCGCCTGGCTTCACCCTGGCATTAATCAATGCTGTTATCGGGTGCGTTCGCTGGCGCTGGCGAATCGTTGCGTAAACAGCAGCTCCATCTCCACAAATGTTTTGACGGAGTCGTTCGGGAGTTCAGAGTACCACTCGAATACCGTCTCTGACAAGCTGCCGATGAACTGGCAAAGTAGCAGTTTGTCGTCGCCTCCAGTGTTGCCGCATAGAGCCCTGAACTGGGCAACATGTTGATGGGGATTGCCAGTCCCCTTATAGACATGGAATTTCGGTATTGTATAGCCCGATAGGTACTTGATCTGATCATACCAGCTCGGATATGGTCGCCCTGTTCTGACAACTTGACCGGCTGCCTCAGTCGCCTGATGAACCCGTATCTGCTGAGCTATATAGTCATCCAGAGCGGCCTTGGAAATGGTTTCTTCCTTGGCTGCTGAAAGAGCCGGAGGAGGATTAGATGTCTCCCCTTTATCGTCTTCAACAATGATTGGAGGGTCATCAGCTGGAGGGTCCGGCTGTAATATCATCCTTACCATATCTTGGAAGAGGAGCGCCATTTGTTTTATGTTAGCCGCTTGCTCTGCGGCTTCTTTGTCCTTCTTTTCGAGGACTCTGCGTAAGAAGTCAGCATCAGTTTCTTGTTCATAACGCTGCTCTGATGATGCCTCCGAGCTTTCTTTTGGCCCGGTGAGTGTGGCCATCGCAGTCATCATCTCCTGAAGCTTCTGCTGTTGTTCTTGAGCTTTCGTCACGGATCGGATGAGCGGTCAGTGACCCGTCGAAGCACGGCCTTCCTCCTTTCCGGAAGCCATATAAACGGTATGCACCACCATGCCCCCAGACTTGGGGCGTTTAGATTCAGTGTCTTTGCGATTTGCCAAAGACACAGGGATCTTCCCCGACCTCCTTCTTTTTTGAGTGGTCGAAGTTGAGGGGGCCGTTGTAGTGAGCACCCAAGTAGCCGTCATCCTTTGTGGCTTGACAGAGTAGTCCTTCTCCTGCCGAACTTTCATCTTTTTCTGTCGGCGGGGATAGTCTTGATCAATTACCGAGTCTTGCACTTGACGCCAGACCTTGTAGATTTTAGAGGACAGCCGTTGAGGGGGCTGCTCCACCTTCACCTTTGGGGCATTATTCACAGGTGTAGGAAATCTTTTCAATACGGCAGTTGGCGAGTTTCTACGCACCTTGTTAAGTGGTTCAAAGCTGTTCCCGGTTGGAACAGCAGCATCAACTTCCACTGTCGGAGCTGGTGTAGTTATCCCAGAGGGGGAGTTGCCCCCAGCCTTCCTCACTCGGCCCCAGTGGAGACGTCGAGCGTGTCGTGCGGATGGAGTTGTTTCGGCTATAAGGGTAACGTCGTCATGCCCCCTTTGGGCAGCTTTGATGAACTCGCCTGGAGCAGCAACCGGAATGGCCAGCTTTGTAAAAACTGACTTCCTGGAAGGAGGAGCCTTTCCAATGATTTCGTTCGCTTAAGCCGGGATGGCTATCCGTTTTGAGATGGCAACTTCGGGTATCGCGGGCTTGTAGACGTTCTGGCCCAGTCTATTGAAAACTGAAGTATTGAAGTTGGGCGACCCATTGAGAAGGGCCGCGGCAGTGGTAAGTCGATCAAAGACCAACTTCTTTTGGGCTTCTTACAACGTCATTGGGGCATTGAAGCTCATCGGTGGGAGCATAGTCCCGAAGAATAGTCCAGTGGTGGCTTGAGTTACTTGTTCCACTGGCATCTTGAAAAGGGAGGCCGCTTGGGACCCATAAGTCACTCCTCCAGCAAGGACGGAGCGAGAGTTACAGTTGCAGGCAGTGCAGTTTGAAGCCATTGATCTTTGTTTTCTGCACGGAGCAAGATACCAAATCTTAGTACCTCGAATCCACAGGCAACCACAGCAAACCGTGATTCATTCGCGAACACGACACACGAAGTGTGGAGTGGAAAGAGGAAAAGGTCCCACCGGGCGTGCCAGAATCTGTTCCCCTCCGAAAGACGGCCACGACGTGAAGACGTCTTGCCTGAGATTCGGGGCAGATGCTATTTGGTTTTATCCGTCCACCTCTCCGAAGATGCCAAGTTGATTTATGGCACCATGTATCGGAGGTTTAGACGGATACGGCCGATGTAGCAGACTTCGTCAGATTCCCCCTCGCTTGAGGGGGTTTTGATTGTGGGGACGCTCTTCCCTGCAGGCGCAAGCCCCTGCGGTTAATTAAGCTACCGCATCGCGGTAACAACTTTCTCCTTCTCCAGAATTTCACTTCATGTCGTGTGTGTTTGTTTTGTTTGTGGTTGCCCGTGGATTGTATATGGAGACTAATTTATGTCGTCGCCCGTAGGACGTGGATTAGTCCAAATCCGTATTTACTTAGATTTGGGTTTGGTGTTTTAGTTTAAGGATACATTAGCCATATTTGAGGCTAAGATCGACTTAAACGTTTGTTAAGGATGCGTTAGTCCGATTTGAGACTAAGATCGACTTAACTGGATCGTTTAGATCCGACAAAAGAGCATTTGGGCTCTATTGTTCCAGTTTAGGGACATAGTGGTCCATTGCATGTATGGCCGTCGGGACCCGTCACCTCTCTGACGTCGTTGAAGGATTATAACGATAGGTGTCAGAAGAGTTCAGAGATATACCCTTGAACCAAAGTTGATTAGGGGATTTATAGTCCGATTTGGGACTAAAGTCTGTTTGAAAGTTTAAGGATACGTTAGCCATTTTTTAGGCTAAGATCAACTTAAACAGGATCGTTTAGATCCGACAAAAGAGCATTTGGGGCTCTATTGTTCCAGTTTAGGGACGTAGTGGTCCATGTTCCAGTTTAGGGACATGGGGGTCCATGTTCCCGTTTTAGGGACGGATGTTAGTTTAAGGACGCATTAGTCCATGGGTTTAAGGACCCCATAGTCCATATAGATGTGTTTAAGGACGCATTAGTCCATTAGTTTAAGGACGCGTAAGTCCATGAGTTTAAGGACCCCACAGTCCGTATCGATGTGTGGTTGTCGGGACCCGTCACCTCTCTGACATCGTTGAAGGATTACAATGATAGGTGTCAGAGGAGTTCGGAGATATACCCTTGAACCGGATGTAAATTGATTTAAGAGAGCAGTCTTGCTCAGTCAATTTAATTTGAGGACTTACGGCCGTGATTGGGCTAAGTCCAGTTGAAGATGTTCAACATTTTATTTGCATTTGACCTGTTAGGTCTTTGTTTGGGCTCTGCCCTTTTTAATAATGCATTGCATTTTTTTATTTGGGCCCATTAGACCTTTAATTGGGCTCTGCCCTTTAATAATGCATAGCATTTTTTATCTGGGTCTGATAGACCTTTTTATTGGGCTCTGCCCTTTTAATAATGCATTGCATTTTTATTCTGACAGTGCCCCACGTGGCTTATCAGGCGCTTTGCGCCAATTGATGAGCGCAAGCGCATGTGGAGGTGACACGTGTCACAATCTGGTGAGCGCAAGCGCATTGCGCTGCGCCGGTGCGCTGCGCTGTTGCACTGCTGACACGTGGCGTGCTCTGGTGAGTTGCGCCAATTTAATAGAGCAGTGCTCTATTTTTAAAAGCGCATAGCGTAAGTGGTTATGGTACTGACACGTGGCGCTATCTGGTGGCTTGCGCCAACCCAGAAGCGCAACAGTGCAGATCTGCAAGTGCAAGGCACTGTTTTAATTTCATGATCCAATTTTGGATTCAAGAAAAGAATCTTTAAAATTCCAGAACCAATGGTTAATGAAAAAGCAATACTTTTGTCATTATTTATTTTTTATTGAAAATCATTGATCTTGTTCTTAGATCAATGATTTATTCAGAAGAAATTATTCTTTTTTAAAAGGTTTTACCTTCTTTTTCCTTCTGAATTTCTTCTCAGAGTTCTTTAGAGTTTTTCTATCTGTTTCTAGAGTTTTTCTATTCTATATGTTCTTGTTGTTGTTCTTCATGTGTTTTTGAGTTGGGGTCTAGGGGCCTTTATATAGTGCCCATTAATTTGTTAAATTTGTTAAAGAGATCCTTCTCTGAGTGATTTGGGGAATTTTCCCCACCGTTGGATCTTTGATCCAAGGGCTTCTGTTTTACAGAAGACAGTCTTCTTGTTTTAACAAGAACAGAAAGATCTTACTGGAATTTTAATTCTGTTTGGCGCAGATGCATCAGTGCTTGACACGTGTCGCGCAGCGCACAGCACAGCGCAACTGCGCTGACACGTGTCGCGCAGCGCAGCGCTTGCGCTACTGAAGCATTGCTTCCTTTAATTTTGTTTTAAATAGAGCCTTGCTCTGATTGGCACGCTACCTTGGGCGCTGCGCTGACGTATCAGCTTTTGACACGTGGCGCGTTGCGCGCAGCGCACTGAATTTGAAGCGTTGCTTCAATTTTTTTGAATTTTTTTGAAATTCAAACAGAGCTTTGCTCTAATTGGGGAAAACAGGTATCTCATATCGTATCAATCTCGGTCCCACACATATCACATGTGTGCTCCTACTCTGTTAATTTTGTTTTAAATATCGTAGGACTCTAAAGACCCGTCAATACGCCGGCAGTAAGTGATGATCATATCAAACACCCACAAGCCGCAAGCGGTCTGCTAAACGTAACGGCCACTCGGGTATTGAGCGATCAGAAGATCAACAAGCAATCCTGCTCGTACTCCTGCGAATCCAATCAGTAACACTACCGTACAGTCCGGTCTCTTCGTCTGATATGTCGTATATCTCGTTTAGGGGTCGTAAACGTCAGACCCCAGTAACTCAATAAGTCGTGTCGATATGAGACTCATAACGGGTCGAGAAACTACTGATAACACTCACCAGTATATCTCTGAAACAGCCTTGGCCAAGGACTTCCTGTTATAACCAATCGAGCACAGCGCAACATCAACTCCCAATACCGGGAGAGACGAAACTCCTCCTATCGCTCATTACTTCCATGTGATTCGGGACTGTACCCAAAAGCCACCATTTTGCACGTTCTCTTGAACGTGGTAAGATGGAAATCAAAGCACAGTGGGAATCACACAAGACTCTATGATAATCTCGGGTTTACAGACTAATATGTACCAGTGTCACCAGAGAACTGCCATCTGACGTTAGGTATAATATCATCTGGGAGTTCTTGGCGAGTCCGTTCAGTGTACCCAGTCTCCACTGAGCACCCATATACTATCTCTGATGTCAAACACCAATGGATATGGGATCATCCATCGCCCATCTACATGGGGTCGAGAAGCTATACGCTAGTCTACTCTGGTATATCAATGCCCTGTCTCGATACACCGTCGACTAGGAACATTTGAAGGATGTACTTAGCAACTACACTGTCCCTACTAGTATGATCTGCATCATAATTCTGGTAGTCAAGTACTCATCCTAAGGGCTTTATCAACATGTAACATAGAGACAATCAGTGTACATGTTAAAATAAAGAGCAACCAGATAGCATACTATCATGTCGAGCAAGAAAGTGCTCACTATATATGTCCAAGCATCCACTACAATATACATCGTATGTACAGTAATGGCCTCTAGGGCATACATATAACTAACAATCTTCCACTTGCACTAGGGACATCTATTGTAGTATCTCATACCCAACAATCAGCAATGGTTGAAATATCTCATACTCAACCATCCCATAAAAGTCTCTACTGGGAATAGGCCTTTGTGAATGGATCCGCCCTGTTCTCCTCTATGTCTACTCTCCTAACCTCGATCTCTCTGGAGATCAACCATCTCCATGATCAGGTGATACTGCCTAAGAATATGTCTGGATCATAAATGGGACGGGTGTTCCTAAACCTAAGCCACAACTCCATTGTCACACAATGGTAGGAACGGAGTTCATCTCATGAACTAATATATATCCAGACTACATCTTTGGCAGTATCCTTAGTAGCAATGTATCCAGCCTTTATCGTCTAGTTTGCCACGGCATCTAGCTTGGAACTCTTCCAACATACCGTCCCTCCACTGAGGGTAAAGACTATGCATGTGACTGACATTCAGTCAACCTTACCACCCTGGAATCTATCCAGTGATTCTCCCCAGGATCGATTGATACCATCTCACTACACCTAGTGAGAATCCTAACATCCACTTAGATCTATCTCATAGATCCAAAACCCAGGATTTAGGAGGTATCTCTTTGATCCTATATGGAGAATCCTTGTGATAAGAGGAGATTGACCGAGCGTAGCATAGGAAAACTCCTTTCCTATCAAGAGTATGTCATCAACGAACAATACGAGGATCACCACCATACTCCCTACTATATTTTTGTATATACAAGGTTCATCTACCATTTTGATGAAGTCAAACTCTTTGACTACCGCATCAAAACAGATGTCCCAACTCCGCGATGCCTGTTTTATCCCATAAAGCAACTTGCACACGTTTTCGCTGCTCCCACTATCTACGAAGCCCTCTGGCTGTTTGCTTATAGACGCTCTCTTCTAAATCACTATTTAGAAAAGCAGTCATGACACCCAACAGCCATATATCATAATTATAGTATATAGCAATGGCAAGTAGGATCCGGATGGACTTAAGCATAGAGACTAGAAAAGATTTCATCATTATCCACACCTGGTGGATGACGAGAACTTTTTGCAACTAGTCTTAGCTTTGAAAGTCTCAACTTTTCCATGTACACCAAGTAATCTTCCCAAGATATACTTGCTCCTGATGGGGATTTAACCCTTCAGATATAGCAACCAAAATCCATACTTTGTTGGTGTATATGGATTTCATTTCAGATCACTTAGCATCCAGCCATTCTCACAGAGTCCCCACTCTTGATGGCCTGCTCGAAACTGGTTGGGTCATCATCTCATGATGCAATCCTCGCTCCCACTGTCGTAGAGAAAACCGAAGTATCTCTCAGGTGGGTGAGAAACCCTAGTAGATCGGCGGAAAGGCTGAGATTCGTTGGGAACTATAAAATCCTCCGGTTCTACCAAATCATCAGCTGCAGTTTGTATAGCTGGAACTCCTTCCAGTTCTATATCATGACAACTAATTTCTTCACAAGAAATTCCCTTTTCCAAAAGGTGGCATGCTGAGAAACAAAACATCTTTTGCTCCTCAGTGTGGTAGAAGATATTCCCTTGCGTATGCTTGGGATATCCAATAAACTTCCATAGAACCGACCTTGCCTCGAGCTTGTCCGGATTTTGCTTTTAGACATAGGCCGGACAACCCCAAATCTTAACTTCCTTAAGAGATAGGCTCTTTCCATACCATAGCACATATGGAGTGGTAGGCACCTGATTTGATTGGAATCCTATTCAATAGGTATGCAGCTTCTCAAGTGCATAACCCCCAAAAGGAAATTGGCAACTCAGTAATACTCATCATAGATCACACCATATCACATAGGGTGCAATTGCTTCGTCCCGATATACCAACGTGTTGTGGTGTATACGGAGGAGTAATGCTGAGAGAGAATCTCATTCTCCTTTAGAATAGTCCAGGAATTCCGTGCTCAAGTATTCTCCTCCTTGATCTCATCAAAGGACATAATACTTATACTCGTTTTCTTTCTCTACTTCTAACTTATATTCTTTGAATATCTCAAAAGGCTCAGACTTGTGTTTCAACAGGAACATATGTCCGAATCTTGAGAGATCATCAGTGAATGTAATGAAGTACAAAGAACCGATCCTGGCATGTGTAGACAGGGGACCTCATACATCATCATGTATCAATCCCAAGAGTTCACCAACTCTTTCTCTGTTTCTAATAAACAGAGCTATGGTCATCTTATCTTTGTGACATGGCTGGCAAGTTTCACAAGATGTAAATTCAAACTGATTTAAATATGCATCTTTATGTAACTTAGCTAATCGGGTCGTATTGATATGACCTAGTCTACAATGCTTCAAGAAGGATTCGTTCATTTCTGAACTCTTCCTTTTGTGTGTGTTCTGTACGTTAAGAACTGTGGTTTGATTTAGAATGTATATGCTTTTAGATAACGTGCCTGAACCGATCAACTCTTGATATAGGAAAATGTTCAAAACATTATCCAACAATACAAAATTATATACTTCTTTACTAAATAAAGAGACTGATATGATATTGTATATCAAGTTCGGTATCTAATAATATTCGTTCAGAATCAATGTATTTGGTAATACAGGGTGATAACTGATAACTGCTTTGGCTGCAACACTTGCACCGTTTCCAACTCTTGAAACTTATTACCCGTTTTCAGTTCTCTATCTATCTGTAGCCCATATAACATATTATATATGCGGGATCCTGATCCAGTATCGCATACCCAGAACGTAGAGGATACTGAAAAACAGTTCTCGGTAATGAACACACCCGAAGAAGATGCATCATCATGCCCTTTCTTCATTTGGGCGGCACGGGAATCCTGGTAATCCCCTATTTCCTACTCGGTCTTATAACAATTATAAGTTGAAGCGGGACCAACGTTCCTTAGCTCGGTACAACAAGCGGGTTCAGTCAATACATCCGTATTATTATCTTGATTAAGGCGTGAAATGGTCGCTACCTGGAAAGAGAGAGAAGAAAACACTCGGCGTATGCTCTTGCAAGATTAGATTGGTTTTTACTTTATCTAATCAGGATGGCTCCCACTGTTTTAGTCAAATTTTCCTTCAAACCCTAAAAGGAAAGACTAGCCAGGATTAATTACACTCTACAAGTTCGCCAATCTTTCGGCCAAACCAGTGTCGGTACTTTGAAGGAATTTTCCCGTGCTTTCATACGGACCTAATTAAAATAAACCTCATTTTTCCAGAGGCATAACCCCGTTAACACCTTTCTAGACACCTACTTGATCGGCTAATTGTGATGTGTAAAACTCTCTCAGGAGTAACTCTTACTCGCAGTGGGTATCGGGATCCAACTATCTCATAGGAGGTATGCAATCTCATTGCAAATTTCAACACTTGAAATTCCCGATAATTTTTTGCCCCAAGCGTCCTATGACCTTGACAGAGGTCAACAAAACATAGGCTGCTAGTCAAGTTCAACCCGTCATTTCCTGATTGAAGTAAACCCACCCGCACGACCCTTGACAGAGGTCAACAAGGTCGCACGACTACCCTAAATCAATCACATCATATGCAATACAGATAAGCACTAATCAGCTACCGCACATTACGTCTTGACAGAGGTCAACAAACGCAGCACGAATACTAACTATTACTTATCTGAAATGACGGAAGGCTACGACAGGTTTTTAAGGAAACCTTTTGCGTAATGAACTTGATATCGGTGTCGAATTGAGTGATTTTGAAAAGAAGTGTTTTTTAGGCTTTTACTAGTTTTTCTAAAGAGGTCACTCCCGGTGAAGGGATCTCGGCTCTTTCCTTATCGAATAAAGTGCAGGATATTTCACAAATACCACTATGCAAAGCAAAAAACTATAAAAGCAATCAAAAGACAAACCGAGTTTGTAGCATCTGCTAGTTTCGCTAAAAAGGTCACTCCCGATGAAGGGATCTCAGCTCTTTCCTTATCGAATAAGGTACTGGATATTTTACAAGGAATACCGGTATGCAAAGTAAGAACTAGAGCTACCAGTTTTCGAGACAAGTTTCTACAACATTTTTAGGTTTCTTTTATTTCATTAATCTCATTAATGAAGTCCCATTTATTATCTTCCCAAGTATCAGATATGAAACGAAAGCAGCAATATTAATTATATCTCATATATCTAATATATAGGCATTCGTCTCAGAATATAATCAATGATCACATCACAGAATATTACAGCGGAATAAAACATATGAAATATTGGATATACCAGGATTTTCGTGTTTTAGATTAGGCTTGTATAAAATACGAATTCCACGGTCGTGATGAATAGCCAATCCCACACCCCTAGACCCTTACGAGAGCGGCAAGTAACCCTACCAATTCTAGAGTTAGGAGACCCGGTTTCGACTCCTCGAGATGGTCTCCCACTGGACTCCAGAACCCAGTTTCTTGTGCTCCCCGTCTTGGGTCTATCCTAATGCGAAAAAGTAAATAATATACAATGGTGACATCATCCTCAACCCGGAAGTGCCCAGTAAAAGAATATTACATACAATGAATTTTATATGAATGAAAATAAAAACTTCCATCTCACATAAAAACCCCGGCTATTCAAAACACGACGATCCAATATAACATATCACAGCAACACATAACATCGCATGTCATCAACGTAAGTAAATATGCGTATCCCAATTGTCGTTGACATATAGCACCGAAACCGGCGATACACCACATATTACACTTACGGTCGCAGAAAAGAAAGTGAAAAACTACAACAGTTGGAATCTGCAACCACCTTAGACATCACATGCCTAACCAAATGAATTCCTTACACATCGCATGTCTAACAATTATCAACCTCGCATTTTAGTCTTGATCTCGAAAAAACTTTTTAATATCTAGTCGGGCAATTCAAAAAAATTCCCGACGTCCTGATCGAATGCTCGTCGGAAACTTTAGTAGACGGCCGCACCCCCTAATGCCGTCGACGAAGTGCACTAAGGCGGAACACCGCTGCCGCGAGCACCCGAACGGATGCTTTTAGCGACGGGGTTCTCCTACAGTCACTTGGTCGGGGCTATGGGGCGTGGCTATCTATTAAGTTTACCCGGCGATTATCCGCGTACACTACGTGATTGCGACAGACTTTTGAGCACATCAAGATCCCGTGGCAACCGATCAAATGAGACTAAATTGCTAGATTTATAACATTCAAATTAGTTATCTCATAACTACTTGTGGATTCCAAATATTGTATCCTATCACATGATACCCGGACGTCGTTAAACTTTTCGATCGAGTCATCAAAGTCCCATAATTTCCCGACAGCTCAACACTTGAGCACAGTTTTAGGAATAACCAGAATATGCCACAATACCTATGCACCAGCCGTAGAAGGGCAAACCCAAGCCTCACTCATGTTGCCACGGAACTACGGCAAACCCCAGGGTTTGACCGCGGTTCTGCGATCCAAAAAGTCGAGTTAGGGTTCCATTCTTCTAGATGGTTCATAGGATTACTTGCATGTTCTTCCGAATACGTTAAATTTGGAAAAATGGGTTTTTGACATTCGATCGAACTTTTTAACTTCGCCTAGACAATATGTGAATAACCCGAAACAATATTAAAACTACGAATATGAAACACTCCGAATTATTTATAGTGTAAGATTATATCACATGCAAAATTAGCAAAAACAAACAATACCTGAAATATCAAAACCAAGTCACTGGAACACCCAAAAAAAAATTAACCCATTCCTCCATCATAAAACCGAGGTCGCCGGAAACTATGCAAGTCTCGCTGGCCATTGTCCGAGGTAGTGGGGTGAAATTTCTTGTGTGTTCGTGGTGTATCACATACAACATTCTGCACTTGTTTAAAAAAATTTCTGAAAGCCTTTTAAAATCGACAGAAACTAGGGTTTTCCGTTTCAAGTTTCGGAGTTGTTTCGGTTTTGTAATCTTAACAAAATCCGTCTAAATTTCTAGCATGGCTCTGATACCACTGCAGGGTTTCCTAGCACGGCAGCAAGGTTTCGGGAGGTATCGTCCTTGCCAAATTCAAAAATTTGTCGTTCTACCTAACCCTAACTAGAAATCGACGGAAATACAAATGTTAACACTTTACATTCTAGTGAGCAGGGAATACAATCTTTGTAGACCGGTCATTCACTTCAATAGCTCCATATAGTAGTTCCTTCACTGCGATCGTGAACTCCGGACTCTAGAAAGGCTCCCATGAAGAAACGAACATGCATGCTTCGATGTCTTCGAGGCCGAAGATGATCTACGTCGAAGAGACACTAACCCAAACTATCTCTTCACTAACTATGGAATTAGTGAAGCAAACACCCTATACTAAATGGCAAGTAGTAGAGGATGATGAAGTAGGAAGTGGGCTCACTTTAGATTTCAATTTCTTACACCGTTTCCATCAACTCCATTGAAGCTAGAAGGCTTTTAGAAAGAAGAAGAAGCAATTCATCAAGTGAGAATGAATTATGTATGAGGTTAGAAATGCAACTAAGGGTTAAGCATGTCATGCTTAACCCTTGTAGAGAGTTAACCATGAGCTAGGGTTAAAGGTTAGGTCAAAAAATATGTTAAGCTAGACAAAAAAATGGACAAAGTCAAAGATGCTTACAAGCTTCTACAAGCTTTCAACAAATATCAACCATGACAATTATCCATAATATTTGAATTACTTAATGATAAAATTTAAACGCCAATCTTAACCCTAGCATGGTTTAACCCTCATTAACCCTAGTTGTATTTGTAACTTAGCATGATACATTTAACATATATCATATATATATCAATGTATCCAAAATGAGAAAAGAAATCATAAGTGAGCTAATACTAGTTAATGTAATGTAATATATCAAATATATAATTATACATTAGATTATCAAATCAACTCTTGATTTAATAATCCGGCTATATCACCTATAACCGACTAATATTATATGAATCAACTTATCGAATCAACACTTGATCCGATAACCCGACTATATCATATATAACCGACCGATATCTCATATCGCGAGAATAAAATACGGTATCTCATATCGTATCAATCTCGGTCCCGCACATATCACATATGTGCTCCTACTCTATTTTGCTTGAGCCAGAAAAGCCCTGTGTAAGACTCTAAAGACTCGTCAATACGCCGGCAGTAGGTGATGATCATATCAAACACCCACAAGCCGCAAGCGGTCTGCTAAACATAACGGCCATCCGGGTATTGAGCAATCAGAATATCAACAAGCAAGCCTGCTCGTACTCCTGCGAATCCAATCAGTAACACTACCGTACAGTCCGGTCTCTTCGTCTGATATGTCGCATATCTCGTTTAGGGGTAATAAACGTCAAACCCCAGTAACTCAATAAGTCGTGTCGATATGAGGCTCATAACGAGTCAAGAAACTACTGATAACACTTACCAGTATATCTCTGAAGCAGCCTTTGCCAAGGACTTTCTGTTATAGCCAATCGAGCACGGCGCAATATCAACTCCCAATACTGGGAGAGACGAAACCCCTCCTATCGCTCATTGACTCCATGTGATTCGGGACTGTACCCAAAAGCCACCGTTTTGCACATTCTCTTGAACGTGGTAAGGTAGAAATCAAAACACAGTAGGAATCACACAAGACTCTATGACGATCTCGGGTCTACAGACTAACCTATACCAGTGTCACCAGAGAACTGCCATCTGACGTTAGGTATAATACCATCTGGGAGTTCTCGGCGAGTCCGTTCAGTATACCCAGTCTCTACTGAGCACCCGTATACTGTATCTGATGTCAAACACCAATGGATATGGGATCATCCATCGCCCATCTACATGGGTCGAGAAGCTATACACTAGTCTACTCTGGTATATCAATGCCCTGTCTTGATACACCGTCGACTAGGAACATTTGAAGGATGTACTTAGCGACTACACTGTCCCCACTAATATGATCTGCATCATAATCCCGGTAGTCAAGTACTCATCCTAAAGGCTTTATCAACATGTAACACAGAGACAATCAGTGTACATGTTAAGATAAAGAGCAACCAGATAGCATACTATCATGTCGAGCAAGAAAGTGCTCACTATATATGTCCAAGCATCCACTACAATATACATTGTATGTTAATGGCCTCTAGGGCATACATATAACTAACAGGGATTTCGTCGGAGATGAGGTTGAGGAAGAAGTGAGGTGGTCGAGGAGATGTGACGAGGTCGAGGGTGGAGGCGAGGTGAGACCGTCGAGGGTGGTGGTGACGGCGAGGCGATTCCGGCAGGGTGCAGGCGATGGGTTTTGGAGATCGGGATATGGGTTTCGGGGTTTGCAGCGGGGAAAGGAGGAAAGAGAGGTGAGCGGGGAGGAGAGGATAGGAGATGAGGTCGAGGGTGTTGTGGGCAACGGCGGTGAAGCGAGGGTGAAGGCATGAGTAGGGTTAGGGTTTTCGTGAGCGAGTGAGGCGGCGGGAACGAAGAGGGAAGAAGAGGGAGAGAGAGAACATGTGTGATGTTAACAAAATATATATATATAAAGAATAATGAAAGAAGAGAGAGAGGGTGAGTGGGATCAGAAAAGGATTATAAAATATTTTAATAAATCTAATATACAGAGAGAGGAAGTTAGAATATTAGGGAAAAATCTTTTTAAATGTTTTTTTGTTAAAAAGAATTTATAAAACTTATATTATATATATGTTTCACAGTTAAACCTATTAGAATGTAATATTAATAAAATTTGAGTTTTCTGGCTAATACAAAATTATTCCAAAATATGCCCGGGTTGGGTCTAAAATTACGGTTTGAAAATACGGATAATATACGTGTCAACAAAAACCAAAATAAGATATTCGGGTAACGAAAATGCATACCCCACGAACGGATACACGTAGCGTGCACGTAGCTATCCAAACGAGTCCGTTTCACTAAACGGGATATGAACATGATGCACGGATGCTACCGCAGGGTCATGGGTATTTGGCAGGTCATACTAGGTATTTTTAAAATATATTATTTAATTATATGTGTATTATTAAAAAAATGCAGATGCCCGATTAATGTAGATATGCAGGATACAGAATACTAGAGTGCACGGATCCTCAAAACCAGCAGGGATAACACGTAATCAAGAACCAAGATGGGTTCAAGCATGCGGGTCGGATCGGATACCACGCACAGAATAATAAAACACCATCCGCACCCAAAAGCGAATAACACCAAGAAATAGCCACAGGAAAACAATCAAAGAGAATATGGTATAACTGAACTAGGGTGTTACATCTTACCCACCTTACAGTAAATTTCGTCCTCGAAATTTGAAGAACGAAAATACAAGGTCGTGAACTAATTACAAGGATCAATGAAAAATAAATGGGTATAAAAAGTAAAGGATCAAGGAAACAAATGAGGGTATGAAGAGTCACGGTCTTGGCTTGAGAAATCGGCATGTGCAAGGAAATCAAATCAATAGAAACAAATCAAGAATAGAACTCTAAGTTACTCAAACAGAATGACGCAATGTAACCATGCCGCGATACATGAGTACAATATCGTAATTCTATCTCAGTCGCCCGAATCCTATAATCAGAGTCAAGGGAATATGCAGCATGACACACTGAGGGAAACCTAGACATGTGATTATAAGCTAAAAGGTCGGTAGAATCAAGACTAACTTTGACGTCAGCCTGGGCTCTGATACCAACAAAAGCTTGTCACGCCCCGCTTTCCAAAATACGGAATACAGAGAGCGACGAAAGTCAGCCGTGCTACCTATGGTAAGAAAAGATCCTTCTATAGTCACATAAGGCTGTCTAGATTAACCTGTCAAAATGAAATCCAATACCGAAAGGGATAATACTGATAATCATGCTGCAACGAAACCACATGAAATACTAAAAATGGGTCCACTAGATAATCGATGCAAAAAAAAGATCTGATACAATAGATTCGAAATAAAACAAGATCCAAAAGAGATACATAAGTCCTAATGTCCCATAAGGGCGCACATGCTAAAAACTAACTGAAAGGAAAATAAACCTACGGGTTATGAGATGACAAATCTCAGGGATGTCAGAACATCCCAGCAAGTACTCAACGTATAAGGTGTGTGTATAGTATGATATCATGAATATATGAATGTAGTGAAGCCCGTGTGCGCAAGTAAAAAAAGATATACAAATAGATACATTAATACTATGAAACCAACATGTAAAGAGATTAAGTCATGACCTAACTGGTCACTAAAAGGTAAACTATCCTATCGTAAGCACGAGTGTATGCGTCAACCTCTGCAGGAGTATTCCTAACCCGAGTGGTGCCCCAGGAGCTAGGAAATACGGGCCCAACTGTGGAATGAACAAGCGACCGATATAACCCGGTACGTGCTGTAAACATGCGACCGATAACAAGCGACCGATATAACCCGGTACGAGCTGTAAACATGCGACCGATATAGCCCGGTACGAGCTATAAACATGCGACCGATATAGCCCGGTATGAGCTGTAATAACATGCGACCGATATAGTCCGGTACGAGCTATAAACGTGCGACCGATATAGCTCTGTACGAGCTGTAAACATGCGACCGATATAGCCCAGTACGAGCTGCTGGCATGGAACTCCTGAGATCCTGTTGTACGAACGCCCACTCAAACTACCCCAACACACACGTATTTATAGCTATTATGGTGATGACTAGAGCACTAATTAAGAATGCTGAAAAGTCTATAACTTGTGATATGATAATTGAATAGAAATGAAACTGGTAAATAGTGGTGTGTCGTGTCATGTAGTCAACACCCTAATCAGAATCTCGTCTTTAAAATAAAGTGGACTTGTATAATGGATAATCATGACATGTCAATATAATTGTTATCTGGTAATAGTAACTGCATAAAGGCGATATACAAGCTAGAATTAGTCATGGGTGTTATCTTTTCCGTTAATCTTAATATGGATATAATAATCGTAAGCTGGCTAGTAAGGTACATGTATATATTTGATTAACAACTTTCAAACCCTTTTCGTAGTTAAATAGATCTCATAGCAAAACCATACTTAATCTAGTTTTCTGATTCTCAATTGGTTGAATACGAGTCTATATCT
Source organism: Agapanthus africanus (assembly GCA_030015575.1). NCBI lineage: Eukaryota > Viridiplantae > Streptophyta > Magnoliopsida > Asparagales > Amaryllidaceae > Agapanthus > Agapanthus africanus. The sequence continues at coordinate 449,394,764 of JASDDO010000010.1, read as the reverse complement.
TGCTAACGATATGAAATCATTAAGCACTAAGACTTTCTTTCTATTCTAGTGTAGGAAAAAGAATATATATATATATATAAGGGGTTGCCGATGTGCATCGACCAAAGCAAAGAAAGAATACTTTCCTGAGGATAAGGATCACGGGAGAATGCTGTATGAAGACGCGAGGCACGAACTTAGCTAAAATTCGACTAGGGATCAGAGTTATATGCTCTTCCTAGATTGATTTTGCCATAAGCCAACAATGTACCGCACTTAACATATGATTGCATATAACCAAACATGCACATTAACAAGCACGTTGTACTATATAACAACATGATATAATCAGGTTCCGGCATACAACTAGACATGAAATAAACAATACGGATACGAACGGACATCGGAAAACGGTAAAACGGTAACATGGTATGCACAATGAAATAAACAAGTAATATTTTATTCATATGGATATAAATATAGCGACATAGCATGCAGCAAGAGAAACTTGCCTGATCGGATCTCACGACAGGGTACGTATGCCACGTCCGACGTTGGGTAAAACGTCGCAATGCACACGTGGGCATACCTAACCGAACCAAGTAAGGCAAGAAGGTGACCATGCTGGCTGGGAATGTCCATTGGGTCGCCTGGATCGTCGGCGACTGCACGGCTCCGGCGGTGATTGGAAAACCAAGAAACTAGAAATAGAGAGAAGAAGAAGAAGGAAGAGAAGGGGTGCACTCTCTGGGTTCGTGCTCTGGGGTCGGAGGAGGTGGTAAGGGGACGACGACGGCGATTCGTGGGTTTTCCGGTGAGGTTTCACAGCAAGGAGTGGCTGCGGTTCTTGATGTCGGGTGAGGGGCTCGTGTGTGCAGGGAAAAGGTTCTGTGGAGTGGGAGAGAGGGAGAAGGTGGTGGCGAGGGGTGAGGCCGACAGGATCGGAACTCCGGCGAGGGTGCAGGCGGCAGTGAAGAGATGGGTATGGGTTGCAGTTTCGGGTGCAGGGATCTTGCAGGGAAGAGCTCGGGTTCTTTTGGGAGAGGGAGGAGAGAAGGAGAAGAGGGTGGCCGCGAGGACGAGAGGCGACGGTGAGGGATCTCCGACGACGAGGGTGTGCAGATGGGGTTCTTGCAGTGAGGGTTGGAGGCGTGAGGATTTCGTCGTCGGAGGTGAGGTTGGGGAAGAAGTGAGGTGGTCGAGGAGATGTGACGAGGTCGAGAGTGGAGGCGAGGTGAGGCCGTCGAAGGTGGTGGTGACGGCGAGGCGATTTTCGGCAAGGTGCAGGCGATGGGTCTTGGAGCTTGGGATGTGGGTTTTGGGTTTTGCAGCGGGGAAAGGAGGAAAGAGAGGTGAGCAGTGAGGAGAGAAGAGGAGACGAGGTCGAGGGTGTTGTGGGCGACGGCGGTGAGGCAAGGGTGAAGGCGTGGGTAGGGTTAGGGTTTTCGTGGGTTAGGGTTTTCGTGAGCGAGTGAGGCGGCGGAAACGAAGAAGGAAGAAGAGGGAGAGAGAGAACATGTGTGATGTTAACAATATATATATATATATATATATATATAAAGAATAATGAAAGAAGAGAGAGAGGGTGAGTGGGATCAGAAAAGGATTATAAAATATTTTAATAAATTTAATATGCAGAGAGAGGAAGTTGGGATATTAGGGAAAATATTTTTAAATATTTTTTTGTTAAAAAGAATTTATAAAACTTATATTATATATATGTTTCACAGTTAAACCTATTAGAATATAATATTAATAAAATTTGAGTTTTCTGGCTAATACAAAATTATTCCAAAATATGCTCGAGTTGGGTCTAAAATTACGGTTTGAAAATACGGATAATATACGTGTCAACAAAAACCAAAATAGGATATCCGGGTAACGAAAATACATACCCCACGAACGGATACACGTAGCGTGCACGTAGCTATCCAAACGAGTCCGTTTCACTAAACGAGATAGGAACAGGATGCACGGATGCTACCACAGGGTCATGGGTATTTGGCAGGTCATGCTAGGTATTTTTAAAATATATTATTTAATTATATTTGTATTATTAAAAAGATGCTGATGCCCGATATAATGTAGATATGCAGGATACAGAACACGAGAGTGCACGGATCCTCAAAACCAGCAAGGATAACACGTAATCAAGAATCAAGACGGGTTCAAGCATGCGGGTCGGGTCGGATACCAAGCACATAATAATAAAACACCATCCGCACCCAAAAGCGAATAACACCAAGAAATAGCCATAGGAAAACAATAAAAAAGAATATGGTATAACTGAACTAGGGTGTTACATCCTACCCACCTTACAAGAAATTTCGTTCTCGAAATTTGAAGAACGAAAATACAAGATCGCGAACTAATTTCAAGGATCAATGAAAATAAATGGGTATGAAAAATAAAGGATCAAGGAAACAAATGAGGGTATGAAGAGTCGCGGTCTTGGCTCGAGAAATCGGCATGTGCAGGGAAATCAAATCAGTGGGAACAAATCAAGAATAGAACTCTAAATTACTCAAACAAAATGACGCATTGTAACCATGCCGCGGTACATGAGTACAATATCATAATTCTATCTCAGTCGCCCGAATCTTATAATCAGAGTCAAGGGAATATGCAGCATGACACATTGAGGGAAACCGAACCAAGACGGGTTCAAGCATGCGGGTCGGGTCGGATACCAAGCACATAATAATAAAACACCATCCACACCCAAAAGCGAATAACACCAAGAAATAGCCACAGGAAAACAATCAAAGAGAATATGGTATAACTGAACTAGGGTGTTACATCCTACCCACCTTACAAGAAATTTCGTTCTCGAAATTTGAAGAACGAAAATATAAGATCGCGAACTAATTTCAAGGATCAATGAAAATAAATGGGTATGAAAAATAAAGGATCAAGGAAACAAATGAGGGTATGAAGAGTCGCGGTCTTGGCTCGAGAAATTGGCATATGCAGGGAAATCAAATCAGTGGAAACAAATCAAGAATAGAACTCTAAGTTACTCAAACAGAATGACGCATTGTAACCATGCCGCGGTACATGAGTACAATATCGTAATTCTATCTCAGTCGCCCGAATCCTATAATCAGAGTCAATGGAATATGCAGCATGACACACTGAGGGAAACCTAGACATGTGATTATAACCTAAAAGGTCGTAGAACCAAGACTAAATTTGACATCAGCCTGGGCTCTGATACCAACAAAACCTTGTCACGCCCCGCTTCCCAAAATACGGAATACAGATAGCGATGAAGGCCAGCCATTCTACCTATGGTAAGGAAAGATCCTTCCATAGTCACATAAGGTTGTCAAGATTAACCTGTCAAAATGAAATCCAATACCGAAAGGGATAATACTGATAATCATGCTGCAACGAAACCACAAGAAATACTAAAAAATGGGTCCACTAAATAATTGATGCAAATAAAGATTTGATACAATAGATTCGAAATAAAACAAGATCCAAAAGAGATACATAAGTCCTAATGTCCCATAAGGGCGCACATGCTAAAAACTAACTGAAAGGAAAATAAACCTGCGGGTTACTGATCTTCGGCAAAGTCCTAGTAATCGCTGCGGTCCTGCTCGGCCTGAAAATCTGTCTTTAAACCTGAGATGGCAAATCTCAGGGATGTCAAAACATCCCAGCAAATACTCAACGTATAAGGTGTGTGTATAGTATGATATCATGAATATATGAATGTAGTGAAGCCCGTGTGTGCAGGTAAAAACAGATATACAAATAGATACATTAATACTATGAAACCAACATGTAAAGAGGTCAAGTCATAACCTAAACTGGTCACTAAAAGGTAAACTATCATATCGTAAGCTCGAGTGTATGCATCAACCTCTGCAGGAGTATTCCTAACCCAAGAGTGGTGCCCCAGGGGCTAGGAAACACGGGCCCAGCTATGAAATGAATAAGCGACCGATATAGCCCGGTACGAGCTGTAAACATGCGACCGATATAGCCCGGTACGAGCTGCCGGCATGGGACTCCTGAGATCCTGTTGTACGAACGCACACTCAAACTATCCCAACACCCGCGTATTTATAGCTACTATGGTGATGACTATAGCACTAATTAAGAATGCTGAAAAGTCTGTAACTTGTGATATGATAATTGAATAGAAATGAAACTGGTAAATAGTGGTGTGTCATGTCATGTAGTTCAGCACCCTAATCAGAATCTCGTCTTTAAAATAAAGTGGACTTGTATAATGGATAATCATGACATGTCAATATAATTGTTATCTGGTAATAGTAACTGCATGAAGGCGATGTACAAGCTGGTATTAGTCATGGGTGTTATCTTTACCGTTAATCTTAATATGGATATAATAATCGTAAGCTGGCTAGTAAGATACATGTATAAGTTAGATTAACAACTTTCAAACCCTTTCGTAGTTAAATAGATCTCATTGCAAAACCATACTTAATCTAGTTTTCTGATTCTCAATTGGTTGAATACGAGTCTATATCTTTCTAACGATATGAAATCATTAAGAACTAACACTTTCTTTCTATTCTAGTGCTGGAAAAATAATATATATATATAAGGGGTTGCCGATGTGTATCGACCAAAGCAAAGCAAGAATACTTGCCTGAGGATAAGGATCACAGGAGAACGATGTATGAAGACGCGAGGCACGAACTTAGCTAAAATCGACTTGGGATCAGAGTTATATGCTCTTCCTAGATTGATTTTGCCATAAGCCAACAATGTACCGCACTTAACATATGATTGTATATAACCAAACATGCACATTAACAAGCACGTTGTACTATATAACAATATGATATAATCAGGTTCCGGCATACAACTAGATATGAAATAAACAATACGGATACGAACGGACATCGAAAAACGGTAAAACGGTAATATGGGATGCACAATAAAATAAACATGTAATATTTTATTCATATGAATATAAATATAACGACATAGCATGCAGCAAGAGAAACTTGCCTGATCGGATCTCACGAGGGGTTACGTATGCCACGTCCGACGTCGAGTAAAAAGTCGCGCGGACGTACATAACCGAACCAAGCAAGGCAAGAAGGTGACCATGCTGGCTGGGAACATCCACTGGGTCGCCTGGATCGTCGGCGACGGCACGGCTCCGGCGGTGATCAGAAAACCAAGAAACTAGAAATAGAAAGAAGAAGAAGAAGGAAGAGAAGGGGTGCACTCTTTGGGTTCATGCTATGGGGTCGGAGGAGGTGGTGAGGGGACGACGACGGCGAATCATGGGTTTTCCGGCGAGATTTCACGGCAAGGCGAGGCTGCGGTTCTTGATGTCGGGTGAGGGGCTCGTGTGTGCAGGAAAAAGGTTCTGTGGAGTGGGAGAGAGGAGAGAGGGAGAAGGTGGTGGCGAGGGGTGAGGCCGACAGGGTCGGAGCTCCGGCGAGGGTGCAGGCGGCATTGAAAAGATGGGTATGGGTTGCAGTTTCGGGTGCAGGGATCTTGCAGGGGAGAGCTCAGGTTCTTTTGGGAGAGGGAGAAGTGAAGGAGAAGAGGGTGGCCGCGAGGACGAGAGGCGACGGTGAGGGATCTCCGGCGACAAGAGTGTGCGGATAGGGTTCTTGCTGTGAGGGTTGGAGGCGTGGGGATTTCGTCGGAGGTGAGGTTAGGGAAGAAGTGAGGTGGTCGAGGTGGAGGCGAGGCGAAGCCGTCGAGGATGGTGATGACGGCGAGGCGATTTCCGGCAGGGTGCAGGCGATGGGTTTTGGAGCTCGGGATGTGGGTTTCGGGGTTTGCAGCGGGGAAGGGAGGAAAGAGAGATGAGCAGGGAGGTGAGAAGAGGAGATGAGGTCGAGGGTGTTGTAGACGACGGCGGTGAGGCGAGGGAGAAGGCATGGGTAGGGTTAGGATTTTCGTGAGCGAGTGAGACGGCGGGAACGAAGAAGGAAGAAGAGAGAACATGGGTGCTATTAACAATATATATATATATATATATATATATATAAAAAATAATGAAAGAAGAGAGAGAGGGTGAGTGGGATCAGAAAAGGATTATAAAATATTTTAATAAATTTAATATGCAGAGAGAGGAAGTTGGGATATTAGAGAAAATCTTTTTAAATATTTTTTTTTTAAAAAGAATTTATTAAACTTATATTATATATATGTTTCACGGTTAAACCTATTAGAATATAATATTAATAAAATTTGAGTTTTCTGGCTAATACAGAATTATTCCAAAATATGCCCGGATTAGGTCTAAAATTACGGTTTGAAAATACGGATAATATACGTGTCAATAAAAAACAAAATAGGATATTCGGGTAACGAAAATGCATACCCCACGAACGGACACGTAGCGTGCACGTAGCCATCCAAACGAGTCCGTTTCACTAAACGGGATATGAACAGGATGCACAGATGCTACCGCAGGGTCATGGGTATTTGGCTGGTCATGCTAGGTATATTTAAAATATATTATTTAATTATATTTATATTATTAAAAAAATGCAGAAACCCGATATAATGTAGATATGCAGGATATAGAACACGAGAGTGCACGGATCCTCAAAACCAGCAAGGATAACACGTAATCAAGAATTAAGACGGGTTCAAGCATGCGGGTTGGGTCGGATACCAAGCACAGAATAATAAAACACCATCCGCACCCAAAAGAGAATAACACCAAGAAATAGCCACAAAAATACAATCAAAAAGAATATGGTATAACTGAACTAGGGTGTTAGCATAAATTTTGGTGGACTGAAAAGTCTAATACATGAGTTTCTTTTGTCATCCCTTGTAGAATATGATCGCTATTAAACTGGGCGTCCAGAAAATCTCAGGGATTACCTTATTTAATACTCGGGAGAAGAAACTGTATGACCAGTTGCCTGATGTGGAGGTCACATCTCTTGAATTATTAACATACTGTTCTAATTTGGATATGGGAATTATATTACGACAGCAGAAACAATAACCGTTCCATTTGATGTTGAACTTCCATAGTTCCAACACTTTGTGAAATTCATGTTCCAGATTTTTGTGGATACAGAATGAGCACTATCATCTTTGGAGTAAATTCCTGCAAGACTTGGGGTTCTATATATGTTTAGCTTTCTATATCTTTTCCTGGCAGTGCAACTTTAATCGAGCCAAAATGTATAATCTACTATAAGGTGTTGGGTAGAGGTTTAATTGATTCCTTTTTGTCGATGTTTTTTTCCCTATCTTTGTGAACTTATTTGTAATTTGCTTTGCAAATAATATAAAATGTTTCAAATAATTGATTGTTTGTAAGCGTCATATTCTTGATGTTTTCCTATCACCGTTTTGCTCTTGCATGGGAAAATCGATCAGTTTTTTGTAGTTGGCTCCTTTCTTTCTTTTTAATTAATCAAGAAATCTTATCGATAAATTCTCAGAAGAATAATATTTGAAAGACATTTGATTAGAATTTTCAGTAGCAGCTTGAAAATAGACTGAACATGCTCTCATCGGTATGTGATTGTTAAGCATTTGTAAAGACCCATAAAAAAGAAAATCATAAATGCAGTCTGCCGCCACTGTGCCAAATAATTTCTCTAAATACCGCACTCTTTCGCTAGGAATTGTAAAATCTAAATAATTAGATTTATATGCAAGAAGAAATTTTATTGGATCTAAAAATAGGACTTCCATTAACATACAAGTCTTTTCGATCAACAACGTGGCACTTGAGTGAAATTTACAGCAACATCGGTAAATAGAAAAAGGCAACATATACATCAAAATGGAAAATCAGTTGAGTTATTCATCAAAATCTCATTGTGTTGCCCTAAGCAAATTCGCAGCCATTAAAAATTAAATAAAAAATTCAGGCATTGGAAAGCTAGCATTCAAAGAGAAGCAAAGAGAGCTAAACAACTCGCACCCATGTTCCCCCACACATTG